>JBBMOL010000058.1:761427-1961427 GCA_037954665.1 Laguncularia racemosa | reverse complement strand
TTGCACTCAAACATTCAAGTGAGAGGAAGCTTTGATTCTTGCTTTTAGTTGCTCAAATTTGTACTTCTCAAAAAAAAAAAAAATCTATCTTTAAGGTTAAATTTGATCCTTTAAACAAATGTATGTAGCTGAGTTTTTGTGTGGGGTTCATAAAATCTCATGTTATCTACACAATTCCACCATTATTTGTGATGAAATTGTGTCTAAGTTTGTATAAACGTTGAGCTAAAGATGCCTGACCAAAAAGGAAGAATAACAAGAATTTTTTCCAACAGGTCGTTGACTTGTGTCTTGGTCTTTTAATGCAATCCAATTGTATTTATTCCTTAAAGTTATCATGAACCGATTCTTAATAATAAATCTGGTTCAAGTCGATCTTGGCTTCACATCAATTATTTTTCTAAAAATTATAAACTATCTATTTTTTTATTTTATTTTAAAAGTGATAAAAATGAGACATCTGCAGTTACCTCTGTTTGTAGTAAAGTTTAAGAAAAACTTTACCACAAAGATTGAAGAGACAAGCTATTTTTGCCTAAAAAAGTTTTATTGGTATTCTAATGAGCTAACCATTTGAAAACTCGAATGAAGGTAAGAAGCTGTCAAACTAATAAAGGATTTAGTCTTTCAATTTTGAAAATAAGAATAGCACTTCTTATGAGCAAGCGATCCTTAGGGGCATAGGATAGTGCTCTAATGAGTAGATGATCCTAATACTTTCTAAAACATGGATTGTGCTTTAAAGTGTAGGTGATCCATTTACTTTAACTTAGGATAGTGATCTAATGAGTAAGTGATCCTTAAAATTGGAGAGCACTTTAATGAGCAAGTGATCTTAAAACTAGACAGCGCTTTAATGAGCAAGTGATCTATTTACTTCAACTCAGGATGGTGCTTTAATGAGCAAACGATCCTTTTACTTTAACCTAGGATAGTATTCTAATGAGTAGGCGATCCTAAAATTAGATGGCGCTTTAATGAGCAAGCGATCCATTCACTTTAACTGAAGATAACGCTCTAATAAGCAGACAATCCATTTATCTTAACTCAGGATAGCGCTCTAAAGAGTAGGTGATCCATGGGGATTATGAGAAAAGAGGTGACAAAAACGGGATGAAGACCTTTGACTTAAATTGGAATGTGTAAGACTTGACCATTAGGGTTGATATGCTGGAGTAGAGAGAGCTAGCCTTAAGGCAAATGGATTAACTTTAACTTAACCAAGACTAAGCTACCAGAGCTAACAAGCTAAAAAGAACAAACTTGGTCATTAAGACCAACTAAGAGCTTTATAGCTTTAAACAAACTTTTGATTTTTTTTTTTCAAAAAATGTCAAAACTTTTTCTTTTTCTTTTCTTTCTTTCTTTCTTTTCTTTTTTGAAGATTCACCAACATTTATAAATTCCCTAACACTCTTGCTATGCAATAAGCCTTTCCATTTGCAATAATGATTGGTTCTGGTTAGGGACCATTTCTTTAGGAGATTTCTTCCTCTTTAGGAAATCTCTTTCTTTAGGGGCTTTGAACTCTTCCTTAGAGGCTTTGAGCTCTTTTATTGGAATACTGATGTTCAAACTTAGGAAGAATGACTTTTATTCCACTAAGGATGGCTTCAATCATCTTTCTTCTTGAAAGTAGACATCTTACTAATGATTAGTTTATTTTAAGAGGACTTTCCTTACCTTCTCTTAGTCTAGATTTTACTCTTGACTATAATTCCAAAAATTATAGTTCATCTTGTAAGTGATACACTTAGATTAATCTATTAGGTCTTTTTCAGATTTGTAATGGAACATGGGCTTTTGGTTGTTGATCTTAAAAAGATGTTAATGAAAAGGCTTATTTTTAGAAGGATAATCATTACTTCAATCTAGTTTTACAAGTTAAGAACTCTTAAGAAAAACTAGAAGTGTACTTGCCTTAGTTTCAAAAATAATTTTTGTCTAGAATAAAATATTTCTTATGATCTAAAAACCCTTTAAAGAGGGGTGGTATTATGGGTGGAACTTGGTTTTGAACTATAGCTCTTAGAAGCTTGTGGATTAGTGAAAGGAAATAAATTATCAATGACAATTGATCACTTTTTAATTAATGCAACGAGGGTAAGCACAAATTAGTTTAATCCTTTTCTCTTAACTGATGGCCCTATCCTCCTTGTTAACCCATTTTTAGGTGATTTTTAATAGGGTTTTGTTTTGAAAATACTTCATTCAAAGGCTCAATGTCGTTAACAAGGGAAAGAATGAATGCCTAACATCATTTTGAATCGCATATCAAGTTTAAGATGGACTTCCTTTAAGGAATGAGTCCAAAACCTCACAATGATAGCACTTAACTTCTCAAGTGTTTAAAGGTTGGTCCTTAGATGTGATTTGCCTCTTTTCATCATAAACTTTTCAACTAGTGAAATGTCTTATTCAATTTCTTTTCTTATTTGGCTTAAATGGATGAATGCCCCTCAAAATCTTAATGCCCCAAGTGGAGCACTTTAACATCATGCCTCTAAAAAATTAAGAGAAATGGCATTAGATAACTTTTGTTCAAATAATTTGTTTCTTTTGTTATTACAAATTTGGCAAAGATTGACTTTCTTAACTTGTTAACATTTGCTCCTTATTCTCTTGCCCTAAATGATACCCCTAATTGTTTCAGATGACCGATTAGCTTATTATGTGGTAGCAACAAACTTTCAACATTAGGTATTGAAGATGGTCCTTCATGGTTTGGGGGAAGATTGCTATTGTAGAGAGGCTCACTAGCTTTTAAGAGGTCTGGTTGGATAATCTTTAAATCTATGAGGTCTTAAGCCTTATTCTTCAGCCTCTAGCAATTTTCAGTTGAGTGACCTATTTAACCTTTATGATAGTTACACTGTGTGTCTAGGTTATAATTCTTTAGCCTATAGTATGGTTTAGGGATTTCATAGGATATGATTCTGGCTTCAATGAAGGCTTAAGCCATTGGGATCTTAAATGGAGTAAATTGCTTTTCATGACCTTAGACTTTTATTTTCTTGCTTGGTGGGTTGGCTTTTAGCTTCTTTCTTTTTGGCCCCTCATCATCACTAAGGCTTAGTAATTCCTTCTGAGTTTAAAAGAGTGGTGTTTTCTCAATAAAAGGAGTTGTAGGTTGGAATCTTTTCAATATAAGGCCCATGGTCATTTTCAGGTTTGTGATCTTTTCCCTTAAGTTCGCTACCTTTTTTTTCAAGAATTGTGAGCCTTTCTTCATAGGATACAACCTTTCATTGAATGATAGGTTTCTTCCCTATAGCTTTTTCTTTCTTGATGACCCTAAAAGCTATTAGCCTTTGCACTTCAATTTCAACTTAGGTTCGATCATTTAAGTCTACCTCTTGTAAATGACTAACTTGCTTTAAATCATGGACTAGTTGCTTAAAAGATACTGGTATTTCTTCCAAACTTTGGACCATTTTAGTTTTATCTGACATCAACATGTTGATAGTATACCTTTAGTCATGGATAAAGTCTAGTTAGATTGTTCCTGCATCTATTAAGCCTTGGATCTTGTTTTTTAGCTCCCAACAGCTATTTATAGAATGTTCCTATTGATCCATGTGGTATTCACATTATGCATTTGGATCATATTTTCTTGACCTGTATCCTAACATTGGATCTTTAGGATACAATAGGCTATCTTTCTTTAGATGATAAAAAACTCTTAATAATGGGATAATGATATGAGTAAATTTCCTTCTAGGTATTCTTAGGCCTTTCTTACTTTGTGTAGACTTTAATATTGTAGCATTTATAGTTGCCTTAGAATCTAGTGGGGCTAGTATTTTTCTTATTAGCTTTCCATTTTGATGGCTTCTTCAATTCTGCTACCAGCAGCTACTATATCTCCAAAATTGGACATAGTGCTACCAATAAAATGCCCATAATATGGTTTATCTAATGTGTTGGTGAACTCAGAGGTGAGATCTTTTTCTAAGAGAGGAGGAGTGACTCTAATTGCCATGCCTCTCCATTTTTAGGCATATTCCTTAAAGGTTTCTTTATTATTTTTGTTCATTCCTTGAAGATCCCATATTGAAGGGGCTATCTCCATGTTGAATTTATATTGGTTGTAAAACATGTGAGTTAATTTATCCCATGTATCGATCTGATTTAGATCTAGTTAGGCATATCAAGTTAATGCAAGCCTAGTCAAACTGTCTTGGAAAGTTTAGATCAATAGTTGCTCATGTTTGGTGTAACGAGCTATCTTGTGCAAATGCAACTTTATGTGAAGCTTGGGGCATCCAATTCCATCATATTTTTCAAAGTCTGGTACTTTGAAATTTTCTAGATAAGCATATATGTTATATATAGCAATGTTAGTGATTTGATCGAATCCTTCATGATCTCCTAGAATCTCATCTTGTCAGAAAGTTGCTAGAATAATTTCCTCTCCATTTCCTCTTGTTTGTTTTCCAATTGATTTTTTAGGTCCTCAGTATTAAGGCCCATGTTGACTGTTGTGTTGGGCTTAATTCCTTCATGAAGTGGAATATCAATTGTCTCTTTGAGGTAGGTCTTTGAATGCCCCTCTTGTGATGATTTGAGGGCCCTAAAAAGACTAATATTTTTGGTGAGAAATTGGATTTTTTTAGTCATCTTCTTCACAGTTTGTTCTATATTAAATATCCTTAAGTTAGCAAAAGTGTCAGTGTTACTGTTATTGTCATTAGCCATCATGAGCCTTGGTAGTAGGCCTAGTTGCTTAGAGGTAGGAATCCTAGAAGAATTTGTTCTTGTTAGCAATTCTTTTTTTTTTAAAAAAAAAAAATTAACTTGAAAAAAAAAAGGACTTAGACAATGACTAAAGAAACAATTGTAACTCTAAGATCCCAAGGAGATGGAGATGAGTGGAATAACCAATATTTACAAGGGGATGAAATGGGAGGATTATTATTTATTTACAAGATAATTGTTTTTCTTTTTTAGATTGTATTTTGAAAAGGACATTAAGTAGAAGTGAGCTTTTAATGACTATTTTACAAGGTAAAGGATTGAAATTTTATTTATTTATTTTGTTAACTAAGATGGTTGGAAAAAAATTATTTACAAATTTTACTATATATTTCTTATTTCTCTCTCTCTCTTTTATGCATTATTATTGAGAAAGGAACTGAAGTTGAAAAGAGATTAAATGGCTTATGAAAAAACATCATTTATTATTATTATTACTCATGAACTTGACAATTATTTCTAGATCAAATGACTGGGCTGAATATTCTTAATCTAATCTAGTAGTTGTGCTCTAGTTGTTGCAGCATCTTTAGCACCTGCTCAATGACACCTTCAGTTCATTTAGCTTGGGCTAGGAGAGTCTGCACATCTAATTTCGCCCTCTTAGCTCTTTCTCTCCAATAATTCACCTTTACTTCAATTAGTTGGACCTAAGAGTTAGGTATGCTTGGCATACTATTGACTTCTTGTTTATTGCCTTGTTGATTGATTGCCATTGATCTGGACAATTATCAATTTCATCAATAATATTTACAAACTGTTTGATCTTTCTTTTAAATAAAGAAATTAAATAAATATGTATGGAAACACGCAGATGCATGAACCATTAAGATAATACAACACTTACTGAGTTGCAATCCTATTAAGATTCGATGTTTACATCATAATTCTAATATATAGCGAAATATATTTACAAGGAATTTGTTTACAAATTACAAAGGTATTTATAAGAAATAATACAATAGTTATTTACAATATACATTTAAGATACATACAGAAGTGTTCATTTATAGGACACTCGAGCATTCAATGGGTTGCAACTTTAACTAAATGCTGTAACAACTTTATGATTGATGAAAAGTGTATGCAGTTTAGGTAGGTTCCAAAGGTTTTCAAACTTTGTGGCCTCTCATGTTTTCAAAAAAAGGGATCACAAGCCACATCGAAGCACTGGGTGAGGTAGCCTAATCAGTCCCAAGTAGTGGTTATTTCACTATAATGCCCCCCATTCTAGGTTCCTAATACGGTTTAAGTCTGACCGCATCTAACAAACATTGATGTTAAAACCCACCTATTTAATAAATCCCAAATGTTGCATAAAACAAACATTAATACAACTATTTACAAAAATATTTACAAGTAAAAATAAATACTTTGAAAAATAAATTTTATTTTTTTAAGGTTTAAGTGGCGAGTTCACTTGGTAATCCCAATGGAGTTGCCATTTTGTCGAGCCTAATTTTTTTCATTTTTTAAAATGTAATTTACACTAAAATTTATACTCATTTAATGTAAACCTTGATTAAGATTAGAGAAAATTTAATTCATTTTATCTAATTTTGAAAAAAAAAAGGAGTCTTTACTAGATCAAAATAAGGAAAAATGTTAAATTAAGACTAATTAAACAGATCAATTTTAGTTTAGCTACTAGTCTTTGTAAAACTTTTAAATAAAAACTAGAGATTTTGGAATTTGAAGGCGACCATATTAAAACCTTACATTACCACTTTAGCCTTCTAAATTTAAATTTATTTTTTTTTAAAAGAGAAAAAATATATGTTAAATTAAAATGAACCTAATTATTATTTATAGTTGAGGTTGTGTCATAGGTGTCTACGTATTCACTATTCATGATTAAACCAGCCATAATTCACATCAATACTAAGAGATTGTCATCCTCATTATCATTTTTATTTTTTTATTATTATAACATACTAAATAAAAGCTTACATATATGTATGTATTTCTAATTGAAACAAATGAAATTATACAAAAATAAAGTCCTCTCTTTATTATATACATTTGTCGTGTTTATATATATATATATATATATACACTTTATCTTTTCTTCTAAACTGGTAAAAGAAGAACGAAAGAAAGAAAAAGAAAAAGAAAACTAAATGACAATAATGACAAACTTGGACAACCTCTTGAATATGGAAACGGTGAAGGTCAGATGATCGGAATCCAAGTTGGACTTCGTTGCTTGAACTCGACTATTCCAGTCAACGAATTCCGGTTGTCGGCGTTGGTGTCCGGTCAGAAATATTGAGATAGAATTGGCGTGTTTCAAGCAATAAGGAGGGTTGATTTCGAAAGCCGGAGTAATGGGAATTAATGGATACAAGTGGCTAGTTTTGAAAATCAATACGGGAAGAGGGAACCTAGAGAGAGAAAGAGAACACAATTGAGAAAATAAGAGAAAGGGCTTAAAACTATTGATTAAGGTGGAATTTAGTGGTTGTGTGTTATTGTCTACCTCCAAAATGAACGGTGGGGGTCATATTTATACTTACCAAACTTAATTTAAGCTTAGCAAGTCTTTAATGGAGGATTCAACGAGGTTGAAGGTGCTCGAAATATTCGTCCAATCAAAAGCAAGTGGCGGATCAGGAAGGATTGGGCAAGTTGGAGTTATTGTGTAGGACTTGCACTCGAACATTCAAGTTAGTGAAAGCTTCAATTCTTGTGTTTAGTTGGTCAAATTTGTAATTGGTGGGTATCTTGAAATTTTTTTTTTCAATCTTTGAGGTTAAATTTGATCTTTTAAACCAATGTGCATGGCTTAGTTTTGTGGTAAAATTGTGTCTAAGTTTGTATAAAAGTTGAGCTAAAGACACCTAATCAAAAAGGAAGAATGATGAGGAATTAGCCAAAGGAAGAATCAATAAACATGCTTTGAGTCCACGTTTTCCACATTAGCAAAAATAAAATGCACATAGCACATCCTGTGTGTGCTCGAACTCAAGTCTCTTATTTGTTATATATATATATATGTGTTTTTTAACAAGCCATTAACTTGTGTCTCAATTTTTTAATACAAACCAATTGCATTTACTCCTTAAAGCTATCATGAACTGATTCTAACTAATAGATCCGGTTAAGGCTGATCTTGGGTCCATACAAATTATTTTTTTAAAAATTGTAAACTATTTTTTTATTTTTTAAAAAAGACAAAAAATAAAATATCTACCAAATAACATAAAAGAGGATAAAATTGTTTCAAAAATCATTAAAACATTAATTTGGTTAGATATTTTACAAATTTCATGTAAGCATGTATGTAATGTTGCATTCTAACCGGAATATAATATAACACTATCTAGCTTTGCCAACGATTTATATATACCATATTAGTTAAGATAGCGCTAATCTCTATCTTTGATGACCATGGTCTATCGATGACTAAAGAAAATATTTTTTCCCCTTCCTTAGCAAAAACGAATTTGATAAAAAAAATTACATCAATTAATAAAAAAAATGATAAACAAAGTTTAAGATGTAAAGATATGTTGGATAAACGGACATATTTCTCTAGCAGTTAAAAAAAAAAAAAGACAAAGAAAAAGAAAAATCGACTTTTGCATTGTTAGCGATCATGAATGATGAATCACAGACAACACTTTTTGCCTTGAAGTGCTCAATATGTGATCTGTTTGACGACCACGATTGCACGACCGCCGTGGACATGCACGAATAACAAGGACGGCTCTCCTAACTTTATGGCCATTTTTTATCGGCTATTTCATTTAATTTATCTATAATCCACATTATTAGAGGTGGATCCAATTATTAAAATATAATTCTAGACGAATCATATATAAAACTTTAAATTATTTGTATTTTGTAAGTTTGGATTTCCCTTCCAATTCCTACGATAACTTAGATCTTTTACAAATTTATTTATTATTTTAATAAAATTAATATAATTCTTAATTTTATCAGTTAATCATATTATAAAATTTTTATTATTAATCATCATTAAATTTTTATTATTAATATATAAATTAATGATAAGATTAAGAAATTAATTGATTCTACCAAAAATAGGGACGAGACCGTAAAAATTTTATTGATCAATTGATCATACATATGTGTCTAAGAAATTGATTCATTTTTTAAAAATGAATTAAATTATAACCTAGAAATAAGACTAAATTTTGGTCCGTTTGAATAAACTGAACGGGTTTTACAATGACCTTTTCTTTTCTTTTTTCCTTTTTTAAAAATCTTTTTGTACTTTTGTTTATTTATTTAAATACTATAGTGTTCTAATTTTAAAAATAACATGGCACACAAAATAATATACAAAAGAGCAATCATAAGGCTCATTTAGAGTATGACAATTTTATTGAAATCATCGTACTATGACCCATATACCATTTATTGAAATGTACAAAATTATTATGGACTAGGAATCGGTCATTAATTTGTACTTTCGGAAATCTAATATTAATTTAAGTATAAAATAGATAAAAATTTATTGAATCCAGAATATTGTAATTACGTTATATTCATTTATTAAAATATATCATATAACGTATAGTTTTTTATAATTAATTTTTTATTTTTTTATATATCTTTACCCTTAAATTAAATTTTAAACATAATATATTTTAATAAATCGATATAATATTATTACAATATTTTTAACATAATAAACTTTCCTCCTTACATAACATTCCATTCACAAAGCAAGAAAGTGAGCTAATTATAATGCAAAACCAAAAGAATCTATACTGCGCCAGGCATTAAGCTAAATAGGTTCTTATGGAGCACGAATAATATTCGGAAAAGATTGATATCCATCTTACCTTAGGCGTACTCTCGGTGCAATTATTATATATATATATATATATATATATATATATATATAATTGAATTTAGTGGCTCCTATCCTGCTTTTATTAACGCCACTAAAATAAAAGTAAAATAAAATGAAACAAGAGGAAAGGGATAAAGCCAAAGGACACCACTTGGCGTGTCGCTATGCTATTTGCAGAGCATGGTAAATTATTTCATCGTGATGGGATGGGAACCTTGTTCAGGGCGTTGTCGCCTGACTCTATCATTTCACGCCTCAATATCGTTGATTCAATCGGCATGCAAAGGAGTAAGATAGGGTGTTTTTATTTATTTATTTTACATCTGATTTATACATGTATAGCTAACATTGAACTATTTATATCATACTTATTTTTACTTAATAATTATAATAGAGTGGTTTGAGAATAAAAATTGAAAAATAAAAATTTTACGTATTTTTTATATAAAAGACAATATATTTTACATATTAAAAAATTTTAGTTGATATTTTTATAAAAACAAATAAAATAAAGTGTAAATAAGTTCAACTAATTTATAGGATCTATTAAATATTTGATTTTGTAAGAAAAAAATATATATAGATATATATTTATATTTTCATCTTTTTAATATTTTATTCTTAGCAAATATATAGTTTGAATAAATGCAAAACAAATACAAAAAAGATAGAAAAAGACGAAACAAATAAATCTTGTATTGAACATATATCTTGAAATGATGGCTAATTTTAGACATTTTCAATTATTTATTATAACATCCGCTCCCAAATCAACTAGTGCAATTAATATTTTTACTATATTATTACTACAAGAAGGGATCGTCTTGATTCAAATTTGAAGATAACCATCCCACCATTGATGAATAAAGGTTGCATTAGAGTCTTATTGTTACATTGTATAATAAGGGTTCTTATATATATGGTTTTTATTTATTTTGCCATCAAGACATGAGATTTTTTCCCCTAATTAGAGCATCAAGTCTTACCCTACGATTTCGCTGGAACTTTTTTTTTTAAATCTCTTCGAAGGAGATATGTACCTTTCTAGGTTAGACTTTAGATCCTTATTTCTTTATCTTAGCTACATTAATACTATATATACTTGTGTTTCTTAGGAATGAATAGGTATAGGATAGATAAGTTACGGGGTCTTAATCATACCTTATCTTATAGGTATTGATTATCAAATTTTAAAATTGGAACCTATATTATATAAAACCTAAAAGGTATGATATGGAACTTGTGAAAACAGCTTGTTTATGGTCATTTATATTGAACAAAAGTAATCCAATAATAGATGGGTGATATGTTGATATTGTAGGAAGGAAAAGATAAACTAATAATGAAGGAAGATATGGAAAAAATGAGTTTAAGATTACATTAGAGTCAAGAGAAATTAAACAGTAGGAAGACACTATAAGAAATGGGAGTTAAGAGAGTAGGATAAGTAACAAAACTTTGAGACAAAATTAAGAGGCGATAAAAGAATGGGGATGCAATATGTTAAAGGGTTTTTACTTTTTATAATGGATATATGAGCTTGGGTCTTAAGTATGTATTGATTTGTGTAAGTCCCAATTTAGCTACTAAGAGAAGGGTGAATTGATATCTATTTTGAAATTTTAACTTTTTCAAAAATATTTTAACAAAAGTTAATCTCCTTGAGATATTCTTTTTGGCTTCTAACATGTGGTTCATGTTCAAAACTAAAACCTAGCAACTAAATAAACAAAAAAAAAAAAATAGGGATAGAATATTAGGCGTATAATTTTATAGAGGTTCTACCTTACTAGGGACTCGGTTATCCACATCGATGTCAGTCTACTAATCCAATAAACAAATATGAGCGGTTATAATTAACCTACCGAATACTTAACGTTTTACAATCTCTACTTTACCCCTCTAGCTCACAACTTGACTAATCTACAAGATTATGGAGAACTATTATAACTTCTCTCAACTATAACTAATAACCTTTCAAGTAATAAAAAATCTCGAGGAAAATAACAATAAAGATCCTCAATAGTTTTAACATTAAAAAACAGAATATTAAAATAGATTCTAAAGTTGTGTAGAGTAATCTTTGAAGAAATATTCGAGGTTTCAATAGAGTGTAATTCTTGAAGACGTTGTTTTTCTCTGTCTTTTTTTTTTTTTTTTTAAAAGCCTTCTATATACACATTATCTTTGATCCTCAGCTTCTGAATGGTCAATAAATGTTCTTCAAATCTATCCTTAATTATCTATTAATATTGATCTCCTCAATTCTTAGAATTGACATGGTCCAACTTAAGCTTGGATAAACCGTTTTATATAAATTTCATTTTCACATATTCCTTAAGTTATACTCTAAATATTTTTATCTTTGAAGTTTAGAACAATTTCTAATATAGTCTCTGAGCTATTGTATTTTTATTTAATCTATACACTTTATAACCAAATTAGTATAACACTTAATTGTTTTATTATCATCAAAACTAACAATGGAAAACTTAACAATTTGAAAATATTGTACTTTGCTTTGTTTAATATCATTGATTAATAATTTTATAGAGTAAGTATAAAATATTTCGGAACATGTATTCCATATATTTTAAAATATAAGTTTTATGAGTACTCTACAATCTACCTTATGAGAACAGATTTTAAAAATTTGTAGAGATCATATTTTACAATATTTAATATCTACTTAAAATCAATGTAGTCATGAGAGTTGAAAAGGTTTAAAGTTTTCACAGGTTACAACTTAAATAGTAAAGTTATATTACAATACAATATCTGTAAATCACTTTGTAGTTAAACAAGGAAATGATATCACATTGAGTTGAGCTTTTCGATGGAGTATAATATTGTAATATAGATTTTATTTATTTACTTTTTCCAGGTGATAAATGAAATAATTATATAATACAAAATTGAAAAACATCAAAATATTTATTTGCTAACATCATAGCCTAATGGAAGTCTTTATCAAAGTGAAATCATCACCTATTCAAGTTGTTTCGAACGTTGATCTTGGAAGCAGCCACAGTCAACAAGATTACGTGAACTAAACCGAATTAAATTTAAATTGATGATGGAGCTTGTATGTACCTCTAAGTTTTAGGATTAATAGAGTCTGTCTGCAAGACCAAGTTTTATAAATTATACGAGATATATACACGAGAGCTCCTATAAACAGAACATATTTACGTTGATGCTGTCTGTTGGACCGCAAGGATATGTGTAGAAATAGAAAAAGAAAAAGAAAAAAACTTATTTATCTTTATGCGCACATACTACTGTCGCAATCCCTTGGGAACTGAAAAAAAAAAATAATAAGAAAAGAAATTTACACGGAAAGGAATATTAATGAAATTTTCAAATTGCACGTATGGGCGTGGCAGAAAATGACATAATCTAGAGGTATGGGATAGAGTTGTCAATTCAAAGCTTTTTGTCGTTGTGCTGAAGTAGTGGGCGTGACTCATCGGCATTCCATGGATCAAACATTCAAAACCAAATAATATTTGGATGTGTCTCATCTATCTCTATCTCCTTCTCGGGACTATAAAACTTCTCTAACCAATTTGTTGGCTCATCACACCGATTCTATCCCCAACCCATTCCGTTGGAAAAGCGACCCTTTGATACTAATATTACACTTATTTAAATAGATTGTAATAAAATATCAATAATATTTAAATATATAATAATAATAATAATATAAAATTTTTAAAATTTATTATTTATATTTTTATTATTAATTTTTATATACTATTAATTCATTCATATAACATATCTTTTCTTATTCATTAAAAAGAAATTAGTATTAAAATAAACAATCACGAATAACAATACTATACATTTAAATGTTTTTTATATAAAGCTCTTGTCCATTTGCTAAAGATGGAAAGTTAAATCACCTATATGGCTATATATATATATATACATGAGAATACAGGCTAAATGGACCGGTTCGCGGGTTGAAGCAAGTCAACCTTCTATGGCCCGCACATTAGGCCGGTCGAAGAAGCCTACTCGGCTTGCCAACCCGCACAAATCAAAGTTCCAAAACTCACAACATGTTCACTAAAATATATATATATATATATATATATATATATATATATATATAACACGCAACTACATAAAAACTTAGAAGTTTCACAACTCAATGATAGTAACTTACCACACACGCGTCATGATTAGAGGAGGACGACAATGACGATAGGTCACAGGAGGATGACGATGATGACTGACGATAATGGAGACGATGACGATTGGTGGTGGTGGTCGGTGAATCAGTAGTCTTCGAGTTCCGACTCATGTGGATCCGAGTGAGAATGAGAGAGATTAGAGATGAGAGAACAAAAGAAACTTCAAGAAAGTGAAAATTGAAAAATTGAGAGGAGAGAGGTCAATTCTGTTCTATTTTGTCAAAAAGTGATGATTGTGACCTAACTTGTGAGGACCGACTAATGATGATGAACACAACTATTTCCTGTTGATTCTTTTTTTTTTTTTGGGAAGCCAATCCACACCCACAGAGAGTTGGCCCACCTTGACCCTCGGGCTACACAGGACGAGCTAAAACATTTTGCACATCCTATGGGTCAAATTGTTTTTTGCTTAACCATAAAAAATTTGTGGATTAGACGAGTTGACCTACATTCCCAGCTTTATATATTATACTTAATATAATAGTAATAACTAATTATCATCGACTTATATTAGTCGATCTTAGTGATTGAAATATTGTTCTAATTTGATTAAGTGATCCAAGTTGGATCTTATGAGAACAAGATTAGAGAACTTCTTTCTTTATGAATCTTCTAGACAAATCTAAACATGGTTCCTTTGATTTGTTTAGGCACCTTCCCATCAAACCAAGAAAAGGTAACTATTATGAAAATGATTGCAATTTATAAAAAAAGAAAGAAAGTATTTTCTCTTTTATTATTCGTTTTGTTAATAACCACCACTCAATGCCATATGTTATTATTATTTTCTATCACCATTAACCTCTAAAGTCACTATTATCTACGGTATTTAAAATTATTATAATAATATTTGACAATTGAAGAAACTTTGGTTACCATAAATCTTAAGAAAGTCTGGACAACATTTTTTTTTTAAAACAAATATAAACCTCAACACAATGAGATATTCAACTTTAAGACTCAAGTTATGAGATATTGTGCATAATATGTGGTGTATATTAACTAATGAATATTTTCTTCAAGTATTGACTTTTTTATCACCAATTTTAAAGAGGTAAAAAGTGGATTTACATTTTGTTTTATAAAAAGAATTTCACTTTTACAAACTCATGACCTATGTCTCTTTCTTTTAATAAATACATTACTTTATGTTTTACCACCATCTATTATTGTTAAGTCGGGGACAAGTATCGGCTTATAATTGATTGCAACAATTAATTTAATAAAATATGTTATTAAGTAAACTTAATTAAATACTATAATAAAATAATTAAAGATTACAGAAAATAAAAGAAAGAAAGATAAAAAAAAAGTTTTAATCTAAAAAAAGGGGAAAGGGAGAAAACCCTAAGGCCCTATTTCGTTTCCACCGGCTAATAAAAACAATGAAAAGCCAATCTATGAGTGATCAACGGAAGCGACAAGGTTGATGATGGAGGCACTCGAATTAGTGTTTTTCAGAAAGGTTTAGGAACTGATTGTGAAAACTAAAGGAATTTTTTTTTTAATCTTTTAACTCGATTTCATATTTTCAGAAAAGGTCAGATTAAGAAATATCAGAAAATTCCAAAATTCATATAATAATTCAATCGAAAAATTGAAAGGCATGGGGCTTTTGGAGGTTGAAAATGGGATTATAGTATAGCCGTGGTGTGCATTCTGTACTCATCCAACCGTAACGTTCAACGAATGGAGAAACTTCAACGAAAGAAATAAAGATTATGTCGATCCATTCATCAATGGTAATCCTTCTCCTCTCTCTCTTCCGATTGAGCCTAAAAAATAATAAAATATTAGATGTGGACAAGAACCAGGTTTAGGTTTTGTTTCGACACTTGGCGATGAAAAATGGTTTCAACACGTATATATTTTGGTAATTGAACCGTGTAGGTGTATCCCAAAAGGAGTAGCCACGTCGACAATGCATTGTGTAACCATGCTAATCTTTCTCTCTGCCTACAGCTAGGGTTTATTGTTTTGTCGTTCGCATTCAACGTCGAGTTTCCTGCAATATTTCATAGATCACTAGTGATTGCATCTTCATCTTCCAATGCCCATAGGGCCTCTTGGCTCTCTTGGCTATACTTCTTGCATGCACGCCGACATTTGGAGTTACTCTTGCTGGGTATATCCATGAAAACACATAAAAATAAATAAATAAATAATTATTCCCACCTATTATAGAATATTGGATTTGAATTTCCTTTATTTACGTTCTTTCAATTTTTTTTAATTCATTACTTTAAAATGTTATTATGTATAATTAATATTAAGATTATAAGAATATTAATTACATCATAAAATTATTCAAATTTTCAAATAATTTCAATGAACAATTAATAGATTAAGAAAAATCGGAACATGAAAATCGACATTTCCAGAAATACCAAATTTCCACTGCCTATTCTCCTTACTTTTCCCTCCAATTGCCATGTACTGCATTTGTAAAAGGAAGCAATCGAACGCGCTTCATCGCATAAGAAAACGCCTTGGGGTCTTCTCTTTAGTTTTATCTAGTTCTCTACATTAACTTTATTGAATAAGTTACTGCAATTCGATGGTTTTACCAAACAATCTAAGACACTAGATTAATCCATAAGGGATGTAGGTTACAATCCCACATATCTTCTATACATTAACTTGTCATTGATCCTGTTGGGATCGAAGCGTAGCGAATGAATAACAAATCATAATATATGTAAAGGTGATAAGTGAGAAGAGAATTACATTAAACTCTGAAGCAGGAAGCGGGTTAAAAACGTAAGAGAACATGAGAGCTAATTAACGATCATAAATAAAAGTGGAGAGTATATGAGAATTATAAGATTCTATTATCAACTTACGAATCCACACATAAATCTCACAACGTTAATTACAAGAGTTTCTTGTGACATGTACAAGGTAATACATCAAAAGCCCTATTTTTAAGTCTACGTTGGAGTAGAGGTAATACACATGGGGGAACTTCTGGGATAATACCGAAAGCCAACACACTTGAGATTCGCTGAAGCAGCTTGACAACCTGGTCTTCTAGCGTTTGACGGTTGACTACTAATCATCTTAGTCAATTGCCCAAGTCCATATACACATATTTAAATGTTCATTGACCTTTGTAAGACCAATACACAAAATCCTTATGTTCAGAACATACAAAATCAATAATGCATTAGGTTTTGAAGTCTTATATGCAAACCACAAGGAATCAAGGCACACTAAATAAATTTCTACCTTGGCTTGTATTTTCAATTATTGGATCAAAATGTTGAAGTACAATCGTATGGCTCATATTCTTAGAATTAGGTGTAGTAAGTTATAGAATTAAGAATATTTCACGTGATTCTAAAATAAGAGATAGAATGTCAATGGTTGATCGAAGGGTGTTAATGATTAAACAATGGGTAATAGTGGTCAACAAGTAGGTAGTTATGGGGTCTTGCATCTTGTTATCAATTTTAGAATTACCTATTTTGTTGACTTGTTCTCTACTCCAATTGATGTTTATAAATAGGTGTTTAAGGTTCTCTTTACAAGGGTGAGTGTGTTTATGTGAGTTGACTCTAAGAGTTCATTAAGAAAGATAGGTTATCTCCATCTAACAAGTGGGTTTGACTTGTCACCATGAGTGAAATTTTTTATACTCCAAAGGTGATTTGTATATACCACCCTTTTGTACTCTCTTGATTTATTAGTAAATGTCGCTTTTCCTTCATATGTGGTTTTCCATGTAGAAATGTCTATATTCATCTTTCTCACTAATCTCTTTTGTTTACTCATTGTTTCTTGTTATTCAATAATTTTTTGTTCCACTAGTACCCTAAGAAATTGGTACTAGAATTAAGGGTTATGTTTCTAGATGTTTTAGCACAATGCATTTCCCAAAAGTGTTTTGTATCAGAGTGTTGTTGTTAGTAGATTGATTTGGTCCTTTTAGTTGCTACGATGGTATAATGAAAATGACAAGCACATGTTTGGGCCGTAAGTGGATATTCTTGCTATACTTGGTGCTTATAGCAATTTGTTGTAGAGAAGTTGGAGTTCTAGCTTTTGAGCATGTGGAAAAGCTTGTGAAGGAGGTCATTTTGGTAAAAGGTAAGTTTTTCTCTTGTTTTAAACTTTGAGGGTAAGAACTACCATTTGATCAAGTGAATGTCATATGCAGCAATATGAGTTACGTGTTTCACATGCCAAATAGAGTATTGCGCCTACAAGGATACTTCAAGTTAGATGAGATAGATAAGGATGTAGAATGACGAACATGCAATCTAAGTAGACCTGTATATTGGTGGAACAATTGAAGGAACTTGAATGCTCCAATTTGGCAATGATTGATATATAAAGTTGTAACAACTTGAATGTAGGAACTTAGAAATTGATATGATATATAGGATTTTAGGCTTCTTGAGAGAATGAATTAGCCTCTATTTATATAATTAGTAATTGATAACTACTATCCGATTTTTTTTTTACGATTAATAGATACGATTGGCAAGACTTTGGATATAAAAAATTGGGAAAATGTATAGTGCAAAAAGGATTATGAAAATGTGAAAGGATTAGGCTTGTATAGAGGTCTAACAAGCACAGCTTAAACATGTAACTCCATGAATACATTCAATTTTTTATCCTCGATAAAACACTTTAAGGTTGTCGTAGTTCTTCGATGTTTTCATTTAACACAAACTTACATCCTAAGAGTCGTAATTCAAGTTAAACTTAAATCCTCAATTCCAATATTCACATCCATTGTGCCAGCGAGACAACTCTTATTAACTCGAGACAGCCAGTAGTCAATGAATACTTGTTTAAAAAATTCAAAATTTTGACCAAAAAAATATGCGAGAAATGATTTTTGAAATTTCCCAAGCTAACGGGACGGCTTGCCATCCCCATTCCCCGCGGTCCACCATTGGTGTGAACTATCTACCCAAAGCCATCAGTAAAAGAGCTACTGGTCTCTTGACATGCCATATCAAAGGCCTCTGTTGGATGGAACATTGATGTTTGAAACCGGAGACATAACAAAATAGTTTCATATACGGATTTTATTTTTTCATACGTAAAGTTTTTTTATTTATGTATCACATCTCTAATAATGTGTTGCTAAAATAGATATTCTAGTGATAAATTTACCTTTTACTCCTTAAAACCCAATATTTATAGTCACATGTACTTTATAAATCGTCTTTGCTGAAAGTAATCCAATGATTATTGGGAACACCCAATATTGAGCGTATTAGATGTCTTCCTTCTCATTATGCTAGTTCTTTTGTTTCTTTTTCCCGCGTTCATTGTGATGTCTAAACATACAATAGAGTCCATCTAGATTTCTTATGTTATTATGTATATAAAAGGTGAAATTCAAGTTTCCTTAAACACACGAATTTCCGTTAACCAGTAAGCAAGATCTACCTCCATTAAGACAATGTTAACCTCCATTAAGACAATGTTAGTCTTCTATTTTGTTTATAATAATTCATTGAAACGAGTAAGATATATTGATAATTGATACATGATATATGTGTGAACTTTGTAAGAGAATTATTAGAGATGAACAAAGAGTTGAACATTGGAATAGAGATTTGGGATTTGTCATTGGATAGATTTTAATATAGGTATTACATATTACATGATGGGTTACAATTTTAAATTTTTAAGTATGCAACCATAGAATAGGGTACTAGGTAAACGTTCGTCTACCTTGCGAACTTCTTTGAAAGCGAGACATGTCGAAACATGTACACTAATATGTTAGAGGATATTACAAAATATCTCATAATTTCTTGATATCTTTAGGTTGCCATGTATCTTACTTGTAAAAATATTGCTAATAAATATAAAACAAATATAATAAAAAATTTAATCAACTCAATCCAACTTATAACCTATATTATAGGGTAATACATGATTAGATGGTGAAACCTACATGATATATTTCATAAGTTGCTATATGGCTATATTTGTTGTACTTTGTTTTTGTTGTTATTTTGCTTTTTATTAAAATATAATGATATATTTGTTGTCATTTGTTCTAATTTGTATTCAAAATTGATATCCACTTTTCGTTTACAATATCAAGATACTTGGACAAAAAAGTTATGGTATTTTAAATAATAAATTTAAAAAATTTATAAGTTTCATAAAATACTATACAACTTATAGATTGTTAAGTTTTCATAATGGTTCAAAGAGTTAGAAAATAGATTTGGTTCTATAATTTTTATGCTCTTATTACAAGGTTGAACATAGAGTGAGATTTCTACCATTACCCATTGGCCATCTTATACCCATTTACTCTATTCTATCCATATCATACTCAATTATCTCTAAATAAAACTAGTATATAAAAATGTTATTAGAGTATAGTATTGATATTATACTCTAGTTTACATCAACCCGAGTTCATCAACCCGAGTTCATGTTTGAATATTTCTACCATAAGAGGGTGGGATTGAATCCCTTGTATGTCAAAATTAGTTTATAGTCCAATAGGTGAATATACTTAATAAGTGGAATTGTCTATTCTCCTTATCTAATATTATATATAAAATAAAGTATCTACAACCAAATTAATCCAAATATTCTATTTATTGATAAATAATGACATAAAAATATTAATAGGCAAAATACACAAGTAGCCCTTCAAACTTTACTAATATGTAATTTAGATCTTGAATTACTGTCTATAAAATTCTGTACTTTCATATTTGTTTAAAGACATTCCTAAACTTTTCGATCATAAAAGATCGAAACAAAATTACTTACAATGTCCCCACTTAAGCTTGAATTTATCACATGGAAATCCAAAAGATTAAATAAGTACTTAGTAAGGCGTCAATTGGAACTTCACTGTAAGAAAACAAAGCTTAGATAACATGATTGATTTTGTTAGAAAAAATTTGTTAAACTTATCGTAATTGAAAATTTCAAGAGCTGAACACATGTAAAAGTTCAGGAACTCAATTATATACACCTAAAGTTTAAGACTTCAATTCCACAATAAGCAAAGTTTAAGCCACTTGTTCCTATATTTTGCCATAATAATAAGACAAATAAATAAAGCCAAACTAGTATATATTAAAAACTCCAAAAAGGACAAATATAGTGGAAAAATTATAATCAGTTATGTCTTATATTATTAATATTAATACCGACATCACAGTACTTTAGAAACTAGACAAAAAGACAAGCATGGCATCACGGAGAAAGGCCATCCATTGCGTGCCTGTAAATGCAGCTCCCATGAGAAAAGTTTCACTCCTTTTTTTTTCCTTACCAGAATATAGCAATGAATCTTTCTAGCCCACAATAAATATTTGATAAGTTCAAATATAATGTTTTCTTGGTTTTTGTTTCTTTCTTATCCATATTGGCCTAGATTTACCGCTTTTACTTGGTTAAGGTTGTCGACCCTTCTATTATAAATTGAGAGCCTTCAAGCATAGAGGGTCCATTGCATTGCATGAACTTCCTATAGCTCTTCTAAGTTTCCTTGCTTTTTTTTTTTTGTTTCCTCTTTTTCTCCCTTCAAACAAGTTCTATCCATGGCTGCATCTTTCTCAGTTCCTTCTATGGTGAGTCTATCTATTGCTTTGCTAATCGTTTCCCTTATTCCCATGAGCTTCGTCAACTTAGGACGTGTTATTTCGTAGACAACTTCTTCCGGATTATTATTTGTTACTATGAAAGTTTTGGAACTATTAAACATTATCATACTAATTATAAGATGTTGCGGTTATTAGTCGCTTTTAACGGCTGGTAATAATAATGAAAGGCGAAGGTAGGAGTCAATGGCTAGTGGTGATGGTTAAATAATCATTCCAAATGTCAATAGAAATGGAGAGAATGATTTTCATCAGCATTCTCTAATCGTTGCTCATAACTAGTGGTCGGCAATTATTCTGCCTCTTATTGTCACTTATAGTCTCTTGTAACTTTTGTGATAATATTTAACGACTGTAATTGAAAAATATTTTTTAAAAAAATCTATAAAACAAACACATACATTGTTGAAAAATCTGTGCATGTCTTATGTTTCAAAAACTTCGAGTTCATTCATGTATAGGATGGCTTTATGCTTGCATGCAAAGCCTTTACAATAGCTTATAAGTTAAGTCTTTGCTATATCTATATCCTAGGTAGTTTTATTATTGTACTTTCTTAGTCTTCACCATATAAATAACCAAGGCAATTCTATTATAGCACCTATTGGATGAGGGGCTAAAATTTCAGCTGTTATCCAATTTAAGTTGTGTTATGACTATGAAGTTTTGTTAAATCTTTAAGGTTGTATTATAACTCAAATCGGGAGTATGTTTATTTTGCGGGAAAAGGTTTTGTTCAATTTTTTATTGTCTATTATGATAAAATCTGTAGAATTACTAAATATTATCGTTGTAGTCAATACAGGTTGTATCACAGTGATTCTTAGTGTCAAGAAATATTGAGAGGCAAGAGTAATAGTCGATAGATGACAGTCAAGAAAATGGGGGAAAAGTTTGGAAATTGTTTTCCTCAATTTTATTAACGTTATACTTTGTTTTTAATTACCACCATTTATAATTGGCTGTCTGTCGCTATCACCTTTTCAAAACCATTTTTCATTAAGAATCATTAGTCAATACAAATTTTTAATAATTACTATGATAATATTTGATAAGTACATAAGTTTTAATGGTAATTAATATCGAAAGAAGTCCATATAATGTTTTTCCCGGAAAACGAAAACCCCCTCATGGAATCACTGTTTTCGGTCAACCCAAAATTTACTCTTTAACACTCACAAAAGGCTTCTGGAAGATTAACTGGTGGGATATGTTACTGCTTAAGCATATTGACGAATGAGAAACTAGTTCAGATAGTAACTAGGGAACATGCAATTTCTTGGTTTCTTCCATGAGTTTTTTGCAATTTGGTATATTCGTTGATTGGTACCTCATGCAATATGACTTGTTTCATTTTGCCAAGGTTGTTAGAAAAGCTTGGAGCTTTGGCCTTCCCTTGCCTTCAATAAACCATGAGAAAACCACCGTCATCAGTTATATTTGTATCATCTCTTTCCTAAAATATGAAATACATTTATTTTTTGCAATAATTTTTAAAAAATTATTCCGGTGCAGTTTTTTCTTGGTTGTTCTGTTGATATATTTTTTTTCTTTCAAATTGGATCCTCGCTAAAGAACTTTCTATCTTCTTTATGGGAAAATATCGGTTTTCTCGGGAAAATTCCCTTCATAAAGTAAAAGGTTGATCAACTTATTTCCTTGTTATAAATTAGTTCATCTAAAATATGTAAACATGAATCTAAATTTTGTAATCAGATCATGGAGGAAGAAGGAAGGTTTGAAGCTGAAGTTGCTGAGGTGCAAGCATGGTGGAACTCTGAGCGGTTCAAGTTAACCCGACGGCCGTATACTGCTAGAGATGTTGTGGCTCTGAGAGGCAATCTCAGGCAAAGCTATGGCTCTAATGAAATGGCGAAAAAGCTCTGGATAACCCTTAAGACTCACCAGGCTAATGGCACCGCCTCCAGGACTTTCGGTGCACTTGACCCTGTTCAGGTGGCCATGATGGCCAAGCATTTAGACACCATCTATGTCTCTGGCTGGCAGTGTTCATCCACACATACCACCACCAATGAACCAGGACCCGACCTTGCAGATTATCCCTATGACACTGTGCCCAACAAGGTGGAACATCTTTTCTTTGCTCAACAATATCATGACCGCAGGCAAAGGGAGGCCAGGATGAGCATGACCAGAGAGGAAAGAGCCCGAACCCCGTATGTCGATTACCTTAAGCCAATTATAGCTGATGGTGATACCGGGTTTGGTGGTACAACAGCCACTGTTAAGCTCTGCAAGCTTTTTGTTGAGCGCGGTGCAGCAGGAGTCCATCTTGAAGACCAGTCCTCTCTGACCAAAAAATGCGGTCATATGGCTGGTAAAGTGCTCGTAGCAATCAGTGAACACATCAACAGGCTCGTGGCTGCAAGGTTGCAGTTCGATGTTATGGGGACAGAGACCGTGTTGGTTGCCAGGACGGATGCAGTTGCAGCCAATTTGATCCAAACCAATGTTGATACAAGGGATCATCAGTTCATTTTAGGTGCTACAAACCCTAATCTCAGAGGGAAGAGTTTAGCTACTCTTTTGGCAGAAGGAATGGCTGCTGGCAAAACAGGAGCTGAACTACAAGCCCTTGAGGACAATTGGCTGGCAACGGCACAATTAAAGACATTTTCTGAATGTGTGGTGGATGCAATCAAGAGCATGAATTTCGGAGAGGACGACAAGAGGAGGAAATTGAACGAGTGGACAAATCAATCCAGCTTTGACAAGTGTCTCTCGAACAAGCAGGGCCGCGAGATTGCTGAGAGGTTAGGCCTCAAGAACCTTTTCTGGGACTGGGACTTGCCTAGAACCAGAGAAGGTTTCTACAGGTTTAAGGGGTCCGTGGCAGCAGCTATTGTCCGTGGATGGACTTTTGCACCTCATGCCGATATCATTTGGATGGAGACATCTAGCCCTGACTTGGTGGAGTGCACAAATTTTGCCGAGGGGGTTAAGTCAAAGCAGCCGGAGATCATGTTGGCCTATAACCTCTCCCCCTCATTCAATTGGGACGCATCAGGGATGACTGATGAACAAATGATGGAGTTCATTCCTAGGATTGCAAAATTGGGTTTCTGCTGGCAGTTTATTACCCTGGCTGGCTTCCATGCTGATGCTCTAGTCATCGACACGTTTGCCAAGGATTATGCAAAGAAGGGTATGCTGGCTTATGTGGAGAGGATTCAAAGACAGGAGAGGAACCATGGTGTTGATACACTGGCTCATCAGAAATGGTCCGGTGCAAACTACTATGACAGATACTTGAAAACTGTTCAAGGAGGCATTTCTTCCACAGCTGCTATGGGCAAAGGCAAGTCATAAGATCTTACTAACATTACATTCATCTTGCCAGAGATGTACCAATATAATTGAAACAACAATATTTAGAATTTTCAATGACCGTGTTAACATTTCAATTTCTCTCCTGTAGGTGTAACTGAGGAGCAGTTCAAGGAATCATGGACAAGGCTTGGAACCACAGCCTTGGGTGAAGGTGCTATGGTGGTTGCGAAAGCAAGGATGTAAGAGGGCTACTGGGAGATAGATCAACCTGTCTTGTGGAACATTGCCTAGTTTCCCTTTTTGTGGAGCTGGAGAAGAATAATGCGTTTCAATAATTGCATAGGTGATTGGACCATTCTGGGAATTTTTTGGCCATGTATTCTATATCTATGTTATCACTCCTTTCAAGCACTCTTTTCAATCTTTGTTTGAACCTAAATAAAGGTTGTTTATGATCAATGTAATATGTTCAAGTACTTCCATGAAGCATTTCACTTCCTTGTATTCTTGGTGAGCACTTCACGAATAGGACATCCGATAACATAACAACCAGTCAGTTAACAGCTGACCACACTATAGCTGCAACCTTGACTGGACAACTAATATAGGGGGTCAAGAGTTATCCAGGTATTGAGTGCAATGCTAGGATGAAGCTTTGATCCGCTGAATCCTGTGAATTATAGACTAAATGGTGAAGAGCTCACATGCTAACCAGAAAAGCTGACCAATAAAGCAAATGTAGAGACCTGGTTAGGCTTTTGATACCGCTCGAGTTCTGAGTTAACAGACAATAGCAGAGACATGATTATTAATGTCAAATCTGTCGGAGTGATGATAACTTGAGCGAGTCTAAAAAAATAGCCTTCATTAATCGATAAGGCTCACTTAGACAATAACATTAAGTGAATGCAGAGTTCCACTTTAAGGAAAAGGAAGCAAAAGCCAAAAATATTTAAATTGCTAAATGTCCTGATGTAGTGAGTTTGGCTATCGGTGACTTGTTTCGGGAACAAGTATACAGGTAGATCCCATGAGAGACTAATCGCAAGCGACAGCAAAATAAGCATGGTTGTAATAACGAATGTTGATAGGAACATTGTCGTCAACTGTGAATAGAATGAGATCAATCAAATACTCCCTTGCAAGCTTACTTTTTTTATTTTCTCCATGACTTTAACAATGCCAAATTGCAGTCGGTCGAGCAAGAAGAAAACACCTTTTCACCTCTTAAGAGGAACCATGCACTTTGCGAAGACAAAATGCTCTCTGTTGTCACTTCCATGGTCTCACAACTGATAGTATGATGATGATTGCAATGACAAGGACCAAGATGACTGAAATTATCATGCATTTTCTCGACCTCTTTTGCAAGTTTTTCGCTGTGTGAAGGGCATCTGTGCCCGTGTTTATGTGATCAACAGCATTCATCACCTGCAAAAGATGACTAGGAAAACTGAGGTTGACAAACAGTTCTGCAAATAAGGTGAAAACAGGACAGCATGATGGAAAAGAGAAAAGCTAATAACAGTAAAGTCGATAACCTTTTCAAGGACAGGAATAAAACATATTTGTGTTCAGCAGATCAAGAATGGCTTTTCCAGTAATTTTATATGGTGAATTGTCCAGCATGACTCCATTTTGTTTACAAAACGCAAGCAAATTTCTATAGCATAAATAACTGTAAACAAAGACAGAAGCAGCAAACCTGACTTTCGATGTTGTCTAGAATTTCCCCTTGAGCCTCAGCCAGGACAGCCATATCAAGGAATATCTTGAAGCATAACAAAGAAACAAAAAGAGCCAAGTCATTTTATGCGAATTCTTAGTCTTTGAGACATCACCCTCATGTATAATCTGGAAGCAGTTACCTGGTGCAAGTCAAGAAGCTTTTTCTCAATTTCAACCACAGCATCATGTCTCTCTTGTATCTCTTCCAGTGTATTCAGCACCTACAAAACCCAGAAACCTATTGAATACTCTATGCTAAGTGTCATTGGCTATCAAATAGGAAAACACAACTGGATCCTGATGTGACAACCAAGGTTTCATTGTGCAATTGTGCTCGAAATGGGGATCAAAGGTATGAAGAACTCAGTGTTGGAATCCATGAAATTAATGTATGATTTGAAACTATAGTTCACATCATAAGTTTGGAAAGGCTAAGGTCTAGCTGCACTTCTCAAAAGCATTAAGAGAAGGTTTCTTCACAGTTCAAAAAATCAGTAATATGAAAGGCATGCCATACTTAGCCAGCATTACACCAACCTGTCCACGACCTCCTTCTTGAATTGCTTTCTGGAAAATTTGTTCAGCGTCTCCAGTTTCTATCAGGTGGTCAATCGTCTGAAACATTCATCAAAATTTCTTAGTTAAGGATATTGTTATGTCAATGCAACTTAGTTATCAGGTCTCTCTATCTATCTCACCTTTTCATCTGGTCTGACCCCCGTAACTGCTTGACCATGGATTTAAAAACACAAAAACATCATCAATTAAAACTTTTGACTCTTAAAGGAAAAGTACATGGCGACAATTTTTTTCAAGTTGTTATACATCACTAGAGCCTGAAAGAATTGAAACCTGTAGTGACTCTTCTTCCAACAACTTCGCGATACTCATCTCGAATTTTTTGCCTCAAGCTCTGTTACAACACCTAATGTTAGAAGATAAATGAAATTGGGTTGCTTAGGGTGTGAGCAAGAGAGATTTGAGACCTGAAACTCTTTCATCAGCTCCTGGAATCTTTTAGCTAAGGAACTGCAATAATAAATTTGGATGAGCCAATGCAATACATTTATACAAAAAGAAGTGTGAATTTTGTCCTTTTTTTCGAGTCACCTCGTTATGTTCATCCTTGATCTATCAACACCACTTCCCTTCTCACAACCAGGTTTTTGACGATTTGCCAAATTCTGAAAGCGGCAAAAGCAAATAGCAGTGAACTACCTCAGCAAAAATATTAACAGATACAGGGAGGGCTAAGTGAAATATCACTTCTCTGTTTATTGCTTCAAGTTTTGCTTTCACACAGCGGGCAACTTTTCCTACTTCATCAATATCTTTCTCCATCTGCTTCTTTATAGCTGAAAATTTAATAACATATAAATAGCCTCTATTTAATTGCACTGACGATGGATAGATTTTAATGTGAAGCTATTCTCACAAGTCACAATGAAAAGCAGATACTCATCAAATATGTAAATGTAAGTACTAGTCTAGTGTATACAGTTAGAAACCAAAAGATATTTGAATCTCAAGCTTTTACATTCCGATTAACATGTTCTTTTGACCTTGAGAAAACATTACAGAGGAAACATCAGATTGATTACTTAGAAGCAGCAATAGCAAATAAGAAACACCATCAGGCATATGCCTGAATGTCAAGTCTTTCCATAACCTGAGATTTTTTTTTCCAGAAGCACTTGTCTACACTATAGCTTAACTCCCTGATTTTAAAAGATGAAGAAGTTCGTCCATTGTTTACTGCCTGATATAGCATACGAGAGAAGTACCTTTCATGGTAGATGCTTTTGTAACAGACTTCGACTCCTCATTAGCATCCTGTTTTGAGATATGAAGAATATTTTGTATATGAAGGGTATGCAGAGAAATTACAAATTAACTAGCTCATGCACCTAACATTTAAATTTATAGTACATATCAATGGTTGCAACTTGCAAGAAAAGCTATATCTCAAGTGATACCGAAAAGGGGGAAAAAGGCAGAGAAGAAACTCCTTGTTTACCTTTAAATTCTTTAAGAGTTTAGACAGCTTCATGACTTGCTCTTCAACATCTTGTACCTGTACCAAACAAGGCAAGAAAGACACGGTTTTCAGTTCAACACAGCAAAAGGGAAAGCAAATCCGTGTTGTTTTCAAAATGTCATAGGAAGAGAGAATGATAGTGGCAGCACAATCCTAAACCCTTTGCCTCAAAGGTTGCAAAGCACAAAATTTTTTAGCGAGAAATTGTCGTCAACTTTAAGGACAAAATCAAGCCAATCCAATAGGAGATATAAAGTGGCAGAGCAAGTTTTAGACTGAAGGGCCTTTTTCTTGTTTAGAGATAATTATGCATGCACAAATTAACTTCTTCATCAGCGGATGCGCTGTGACAACCGGTACCTGCTTGTCGAAAGCTTCCAATCCCATATCCACGTTGCCCTTAGACGATCGTGCCCCCATTTCAATGTCTTGGTCTCCAGGGGAGCGGTCTTTAGCATCACCAACAAATGAATCCTGCAGCAATATTGAATGAAGATGAAGATGAGACATATGCACTTTAATGTCCTGTAAGATCTATCAAATAATAAATATGAAGGTTACATCAAATTTATAAGTTTAAACTTTCATATTGTATGGTTATAATGCTAATTTTAACATGGTATCAAAGTAGAAAATCTTAATTCAAACCCATGTCTCATTATTCTGTTTGTCTACTTGATGGGACTTAATCAAAGTCATACTAAATTTATAAGTTTATACTTTTAGATTAGGTAGTTATCCTGCTAATGTCAACAATATCTTGAAAAGCAATTATCTACAATTGTTCAGAAGCTAACGGTTGTTATTCTGATCTTAGATTTTAAATCAACAGCCATATTTCAAGGAACCATCGAGAAGTGTAGTAGAAGAACCTGGTTATGATGATTTACAAATTTCTAATACCACGTTGGTAAAAACTGAAATATAGACTGGGGCTCTCAAACATGATATTTACAGCACATGAAAGCTTCTCTTACACACAAAACCAAATCCACTGGAGATTTGAGTCAATCAACCAAAAAGAAAATTAAAGTTAACAACACAAACTAAAACAGGAAGATTGTCAAAACATGGCTGCATACGATCAATGGAAAATGTTTTCGGTATCTTAAAAAATAATTCATTGGTTGATGGAAAAACATTTTCCAATCAACATAAGATGTGCAACTAAAGATGACAAATATGATATAAAATTTAGAAAAAAAGAAAAAAGATCTTATTTTCTGAAATAATTCTACTTCACGATACAAACACCAACTAATAACATTGTGTTAAATTTAACCCCACAACTGGTTTAACTTGTAGATATAGTGCAGCAGTTTACTCAATACTCTCCTTTACATGACTACGATTTTGACTGAAGCTAATCAAGTCAACAACTTAATAAAACCGTGATGGTATAAGAATTCAAACTCTTGAGTATTGATCCCTGATTTTTATTCCACGGGCCACTAGCAAACGCACCCAAATTATATCTCTTTTAGTCAGTACGAGCAGTTTAATGAAGAAGATTACCCTATTCATCCACTTACACAACGGGAACATTCACACATACATAGCATGACAATGCACTAAGAAAAATTAAAGTTGTTGCGACAAAGTTGTCGGCCGCAAGAATCCTAACTTCTTGCAACGAACAGACTCGCTACAAGCGTTGGCAAGAACCTAACTTCTTGCGTCGTGGGCGCCCGCCCCAAGAACTTTTATTTACCTAAGCCAATCCGCTTATAACAGCTTTATAATAGAAAAGAGCATGAAATTTACCGTAAACAAATCATTCATCTTTGATCAAACGACACTACACAGAACAAGAAACAAAGGAAGCTGTATTGGAACTCTTGAAGCACGTTAAAATTTAGAAGGAAACTGAAAGCTGGAATAATAACAGATAATACATATATACTCGGTAACGAGAGTTTGCTGTTGATGAATAGAGGAATGTCTTTTGGCCGGCGAGATCATTATAGGAAAAGCCGAAGACTGACAATGGTCACTGACTCACTGTCGTTACAAACAAAATCCAATCAATAATGTATTATTATCACCTAGTACGAGGGAAGTGACGTCTTGCATGGAAATTTTGGGTGTCAACAAAAAAACAACGCCGACGACGACGCAATACTAAACCTTGTGTTTTCGCACTTGAACACCATCGTTGTGGATAATACGTCGTATTCGGCCATGTTAAGGTATGGATGCACCATATGTACTTCCTTTTGACTCATAAGTCTGCAACAGGTCAAACCACAAGAGAGGAACATTTTAGAGGCACAATTGCAAAATAGTCATTGTGGGGGGTAGAAAATTTTCCCAAAATTCATATTTTTCTTAATTTATATTTGTAAACTGCTCGGCCGAAATTAAGAAAATATAATACTTAAAATTAATATTTGGATTTCGACCACAGGTTGAAAATAAAATTTTTGTAAAATTAACTGGAAAGCTTAACTTTAATAATAGAACACTGATTTTTGAGAAACCATATATTCCGAGAAATTTTGAGTTTAAAGCGAAAAAGACTGCTATCAAATAAAAATTTTCTTTGGGATTTATGTTTAATAAATACTTTGACAAATATGTATATTTTATTAAATGCCATAAAAGTTTTTTTTTTTTTTGGTTCTTTTGGTTGAGGCTAGTTTTTATAGATGCCTATAAATGCTATAGGGATCAAGACTTTCATAGTTAAAAAAAAAAATTCATTTTTATTTAAAATTTTTCTTGGAAAGATTGATTTATCAAATTTTTATTTATTTACAAAAATTTCCTTTTTAACAATTTTTCATTCTTTTAGGGAAAAAAATCTTTTTCTCTTTCAAAGAAAAGTATATTTTAATTTTTAATATTTCATCATTTTCTACTTGAATCTTAAACTATTTTTTATTTATTGAAGTCTTTAAAATGTTACAAAATTAGAATTTTCATAATTGTGTTAACTTTTTCATTTGTAAATGCTAAGTGGCGGCTTTTGATTCATCTACAATTAATTTAATCAAATAATAGATATACATATTAATTGAGTAAATTAATTAAAAAAAAAAAGTTCCAAGCCACTATGGAAGTCAAAATGGATAGTTTTACCGTAATGGATCACCACCCTCATATAGCACGAACCACCACATTATGACCATTCCAAAGTTAACCGGCTTTTGTTATTTTTAAGGCCCATGGAGAAAGTAAAAAAATTTGGCCCAAAATACCACTCCAAAGACGGCTCTCCGTGTAGTTATATATAATGGGCTTTCTTTTTAATATTATCATTTGGGCCCAAGCTGCATTACTTTCAATATGCTTAATTAAATCAAAAGCCAATCGGGTCCAGCCCTTTTGTTGCTGCTTCCAACCGGTTTGCATTGCATTGCAGGTATATTTATTTATTAATTAGGGCTTCCATTTGTAATTGCCCAACCATTGTTACAGACAAAAGACATGATCAATTGTAATGGTATGGTTAAAGTTAAACCCTTCTAAAATGTTGTGAAAATAAGCACCGAGCGATTTGTAACGGCTGAAATTTTCCATGTGTTTTCGCGATCATTAAATGGAGTAAAACAATTGGTTGCAAATAACAATTATGTCATCCTTGGGCTAAAACTTGAGTATTCAAAATTTCAAATTGTGGAAATTGAACATTTAAACAAGTTTATAAAAGAACTTATAACATATCTAGAAGACAAATGTAGTAAATCAAATATAAAAGTTTCATTTTGCTTGATTTGCTTTGGTTTCTCAAATGCAATTGTGCTTATCAAAGGTGGAAAAGAAAAGAAAAAAAAAAAAGAAGATACTTTGTGTTACGGGATGAGAGGTTCCACCTTCTTGAAGTACTCTTGCGGCGATTGACCATCCCTTAATTTATATAATTATCTCATTTCTGAATGTTGAGCTAACCTTCTCCTTCCTATCTTTTCATGATCTATTCCGAGCCCATATTTCACTTCAAGAGTGTCCTCATGGTATAGCCACAATCCATCATGTGATTGAGAAGACCAACTATCTCAACTGATTTCAGCCTACCATAGCCATCATCAAGAGAGTGGTATTAGCTGCCAACTAGTTTGTTCATGGAAGGCTAAACCCGCCTTCAAAGATCCCAATCCCCTAGAACAAACTACTCTGTTGATGCCACTCATTATATTCTATACTCGAATTGATCCCTTCATACTCGCTTTAAACTTCCAAACTGCGATACTCTCCCTCACCTAAATTCATGACATCCTCATCATGAGGCTAATGTCTTGCCACTACCCACTCTTCAAGATTGCTAACTCTTCTCAACCCATTGTCAAACTCCACCCAAGCTCATCTACAATAGGACTTAATGTTTTCACAGGTTTCCTCTCACCCTTAGCCCTTTCTTTGTCCTCCTAGATCTCCTTTTGTTAAGTCATCTAATGATAGGAAAGTTCACACTCACTCCTTATAAAGACTTTGGGTAGATTTTGTTACAATTGATTCGCAAAATAGCTGCTCTCTAGTAATGATATCCTCCCTCTAGTGGCTGTTTCTCATCTTGAGCTTTTCCTATATGAGTCCTCTAACTCACGGTACAGCTGCCTTCTGGCAACAATGTCCTCCTACTAATGGCTGCTTTAAGTTTAACCCTCATGAGCCCTTCTATCTAACAAGAACTATATACTCAATGATACTATAGCTAGCATTTAAGCAGTTTAATGTGGCTGGAACATTGGCTATGATACGACTTGTCATGAGACGAAAGTTTCCACCCTTCTAAAGTACCCATGCGACGCTCAACCATCCCTTGATTTACATAATTATCTTGTTTGTGAATGTCGAGTTAGCTTTCTCTTTTCTATCCTTTCAAGATTTGTTCTGAGCCCATCTTTCACTTTAGGAGTGCCCTTTAGGCATAGCCACAATTCATCATGTGATTTAGATGACCAAATACCTCAACTAGTTTTGACCTATCATGACTATCATCAAGAGAGTGGTATAAGCTCTAAACTAGTTTGTTCACGAGAACCCAAATCTGCCTTCAGAGAACTTAACCTCCTAGAATAAACTACCTTGTTGATGTCACTCATTACACTCTATGCTCAAGTTGATCCATCCATTCTTGCTCTAAACTTTCAAACTATAACACTTTGCACTTAGAGATATACTTGAGCAATTGCACTAACGATTTAATTTAAAGTATATCCTCATTTTTTATTGTTTATTAATGAGAAAGTTTGTAATTTTGAGAGAGTGGGATAAATATTTACTATATCTAACTTTCCATCTTAAGCACGTTTCTACCGATCACATTCAAATATCTAGATGGGGAATTCATTCATAATTCTGAAAGTTTATTTCACCAAAATAAGTGTAACAACTCCTTGTCCATATGCCTAAATGTGATTAGTGGGAACACAATCAAGATAGAAAATTAAGAGTAACAAATATTTATCTGAAAAAGTGACTAAATTATTGTAGATTTATATTTCCTTTTATCGAGTGTAAAAGACTAAGGCAAAGTAGTGGCTACTGTAAGCTCATGCTGTACATATCTTCTCTCTTAGAATATGTTGAAAACCAATTCAATTGATTGGAGTCATGCATAAGGCAAAACTACTATATAATTATACCTATTTCTATTTATATTTTTGCATTTAGTTATCTTTACACCTTAGTTTAATTCTTATAAATTGAAAAGCTTAAATTTATTTAAGCCGATTAATGAAACCCCTTCTTTATTGTCTTTTGGCACCTACAAATTTAATTGAAAAATTATGATTATAATAAAAAGAAAAGAAATTGCACAAAAAACTCTATTTATTAGAAGTTGTTTATGGTTCAATTCAATTTGGTTCGAACCACTTTCAAAAATACTTTATTTTAATTGATAATACTAATAGTTATAACAGTTTTTAAACAAATATTAATATTTAAATTGAGGAACATTACACAAGAGTATAAATTGTATAACATTATATCATGGTGACATTATATCTTAAGTGATAGTAAAGACACATTAGTCTATTTAGAAGATGAGAGACAAAGGTAAAGGAAAATGATTAGACTATGGAGACTAAATGTGGAATGAAAGTAAAAACAAATAAAAGGTAAATAGGATTAGATAGAAATATTAATTCGATTTAAAACTAAAAAATATTGTTTAATTTTTATTTTTTTTTATAAGAATCTATTTGACCTCCAAACCAAATTACAAACCATTTAAACTATCTCTGAACATAATCCAAAAATAAAAAATCACACTTTATTATTCAATTAAACTTTTGATACATTTTGATTCAATTTAATGAACAGTCCTACATTCATCTTCCACCTTTATCGATCGGGCTTAGGGTTGCCTACACTAACTATACCCAAGAACCTCGATTGAGTCCATCAAAAGTGCATATTTTTTTTATGGCTAGATGAGCAAAATGTGTGTGATAGAGGCAATATTTTTATTATATTATCTTACATATTATCTAGAATGGTATGAATAACTCATCAAGCTTCATAACTCACCCTTATATTATATCAGGAGGAGCAATTCTAACAAAGTATTAGGAGTGGTCGTGTGCGTATCACGTGGGTACCGCACTACACGTGACTTCAGAGAAAAGCAATTCAAAGATGGCATGTGATGAGATAACTAAGGAGAGAGAGGCAAGGAGGAGGAATAAGCAATCTTAAGCGTCTCGAATGCATAAATGACAAACAAGAGAGCTAAGGGGACCTCAAGCATTGACCTTGAAGTTCTTGGACAATGGAGAACGTTCTTTGTTTGATCTTTAAGAGTAGATAACTCTTGGTGGAACACCGTTTCTTTGATCTTAGGAATTCGGGAAAAGGTCCTTTAATTGAGGAGGAATAGTTAAGTATTTATAGACTCTTAGGCCTGATGACATCCGTTAGATCACTTTAGCGATTAACGGACGAGATGAAATTTGCTCAATTTAAGATTATCCTAATGAGCTTGCCATAGACCCAAGACAAGTAGCCTTCCTCATAAGTACATGAGTCTGCTTGAGAAAGGTTGGATGCAGATGAACCGGTCTAACGATCCCTATTCCAAGCCTAACAAGTCAATTCTCCCTGAGTCATCCCAATAATTAGACCGGACTCATTAGGCCCTATTACCTAACCTAATGAGTTAAGCCAAATAATTAATAGGCTTAGCCCAATATATTTACATAATATTTTTAGCTCTCTACATTTGCCTCTTGACTAAATCCTTTGAATGAGGTCAAAGGGGTTTAGGTATTGATAAGCCTTTTTAATAACCATGAAATTGCTTGGCGCATATACGCTTGTTAAAAAGTTGCACTGCTATCGCATACACGTCTTGCGTGATTCATTTAAATGCACAAGCTGGCAACATCATTTAATTGTGCGTGTCTCCTTTAAGTTATTGAAATGACTTTGCTCATAAAACAACATATGCATAAATTTTTTCTTTAATAGACAATCATATATATATATATATATTGGAGTATTTGGCTTGTCAAATTGCCTTCCTTTTTTTTTTTTTTTCTTTTGGTGGAGTATCTAGCTTGTTAAGTTGTCTTCAATGTCTCCATTCTTCGTTAATGACTTTAATTGACTTGTTGATTCTAATCCATGGAAATACATCAATAAATTCATATATTATGCGCACATTAATTTTGATAGGAGTAGAAGTTCCGGATACTAACAATAGCTTCATGTTTGTCGTTACCTTAGCATATTGTATATTTTTAACATATCACCAATAGATCCTTCAAATTATCATACCATACATAACTTTATTATCATACTAAATGTGCTTTTGAGCAAATATCTAATAAAATATACTCACTTAGCTGAATGCATCTCAATGAGAATTTATTTTTCCATATATATATATATCATAGTAAGATCTCATAATTCATTAATTGCTAAATTTAGATCATTGATATCTATCCTCTTTTTCATTCATACGATCGGCTATATTGGTATATGCATCCATTTACTTCCCTTCTTGCTTTAAGACCGATTAATTCCTTTTCCAAACCATAGCTATAAAACCTAAAGAGGCGCTCTAGTCCACAATTTGTAATTAGCAGCTACATCTTCAAGTGCAAGTTTCCGAAACTCATCGTACATAGAGGGTACGAACATGCTCCCAATGACCAAAATCTTTATATTGTGTTCATTTCCTTATTGTGACCAATTCCCCACTTGCAATAATACTGCTCCTCTTCTCCGATCCCTCATTCAATTTTTTTTTTTTTAATATATATATATATAACCAACTCACCCTTTTTTTTTTTAAAAAAAAAAAACCATAGGGTCGTAGTGTAGCCACCCGTGACGTTCGTCGATCTTGTTTCGATAATTGGAATTGCTTCGCCAGCCGCTGCAAGTTCAATTCTAGGATAAAGACGTTGCAGGTTTGATACTTGTTTCAGTAATCGTAGTCACATCACCGGAAGCTGGAGGTTCGAAGGTGATCTGACAGCCACGCTGGCTCCTCAATCCCAGGTGAGGTTCTTTAAGTTTAGGAACAATGCCGATGACATGATTCGTGGATTGACAAAGGTTCCACATATACTTTCTTCATGTGGCCTGATACAATCGGCGAAGCTTTTTTTCTCTCTCTTTTTTTTTTTTAAAAACTATCATGAATGATCGGGTACTTGGATTGTTTTTGAATTGACGTTTTGTAATTTGAAGTAAAATTACGGAAAACGCTTTGAAGTAGTATCTCGGGAAATTTAAGTACTCGGCTGTACAGGCTATCTTTAGATTATATCGCACTTCCACTGCCATTGCTAGCCTTGCCTGGATTAGGAGTTCAGGCTCGATGAGTTGACGAGAATGCTACTCAAAATTCTCAACTGGACTCCAACCAAGCGCGCGTAGTATTTCTCTTTTGCAGGTGCAGCTTATGGAAAATTATAGAGTCAGTCCACCACTAGGTAGGATCCAAAGGACACTGTATTGGCTATATCAAGGTCCTATCCATAGTGGGTTGCGAAATCGATCTCCAGTATTGTCACTGCATATGCATCATTCTGATTCGTTTGCTGATGGAAATGCTTCTAGCTCATCACACGAATTTTCTACTGAAATAGCCTTAAGTGTTGCAAGTGCTCATAGTCGACAAACTGGTACTGCTGACTGAAAACCTTGACCAAACTGAGAGCCAGGATTTCCCCGACCATACATCATAGGAAACGGAGATTTCTTAAAGCAAATTTGCAGCACCACCAAAGTGACTGGAGAATACACGAGCATCTAAACTGCCAGACATGATGATTAGCTTTAGCTGAGGCAACTTTCTGACGCAGCGCGGAAAGCGAAACGAAACAAATCCGATTATGGATTGGTTTCACATAACAAAGAAACACTATTTGATGCAAACTTTGGTTGCGCACAACCCGAAAATGGAGAGACTCTCTCACAAAATGTATTTCAATATAAAATAAGACGTAACCCTAACATGGTTGACAAAAGGGTATATATACCCCCCCTTAAAATATCAAACGAAAAGGAAAATCTACGCGTACACGGTCGAAGGCACGACCGTGCTTCAGACCGTGTTGTATTCTGTGAAGATTTCCTATTCGATACCCTGCATCGAGACATGACCGTGCTTTAGGACGTGCTGGATTCTGTGAAGATTTTCTCTATTCGATCCCCTGCTCGAGACACGATCGTGCTTCAAGCCGTGTATGCTTCTGTGAGTTCTTTCCAATCACTACACGGCCGTGTGACAAACCGTGTGTCATCCCGTGTCTCTTGTATCTCCATCAGTCTCTCCCACCAATGGAGAACTCAACCCCGAGTTCTCGTCAGGATATAAAGGCGTATCATCGGAGTAAAAAGGTGATAAATCCGCAACATTAAAAATACAAGAAATATTCATATCTTCCGGAAGTTGTACGACATATGCGTTGTCGTTTATCTTGTGCACAACTTCATAAGGTCCGTACTTTTTGGGTTGGAGTTTCCCATACTTACCTACAAGAAAACGCTCTCTTCGGAGGTAAACCATTACCTGATCGCCCACGGCAAAGAGTTTCTTCCGTCTATGCTTATCTGCAGCCCCTTTGTATCGGGTATTGGATTCCTCTATTTTTCGTTTAACTTCCTCGGCGGTGGCTTGGTGTTGTTCCGCCATATGTTTAGCAGCCACATCACCTACCATATCCTTGGGTAATTTGATCAAGTCTAGCACATGTTGTGGTGTTTTGGTGTATACTACCGAGAATGGTGACCTCCCAATAGTTTGGTGGACGGAACTATTGTAAGCGAATTCAGCCTGAGCCAATGCTTGATCCCACTGTCCCGGCTTCTCACAGCAGATACTTCTGATGAGGTTTCCGAGGGTCCTGTTAGTCACCTCGGTTTGACCGTTGGTTTGAGGATGAGCGGTACTGCTGTAATTCAGGGACGAATCAAACATATACCAGAGAGTCTTCCAAAAGTGACTAAGGAATTTGCTATCCCTATCGGAAGTAATGGACTTTGGGACTCCATGCAACCGCACCACTTCCTTGAAGAACAACCGCGCAATAACCCGTGCATCGGCGGTCTTCTCGCAGGGAATAAAATGAGCCATTTTGGAAAACCTGTCAACCACAACAAACACAGAGTCAGCACCTCGTTGGGTACGAGGCAAATCAAGTATAAAGTCCATCGACAAGTCCTCCCAAATGTTTGCTGGTACTGGAAGAGGAGTATATAGGCCAGTGTTTTGGGATTGCCCCTTAGACACCTGACAAATGTAGCACCTTTCCACAATTCGATACACATCCCTCCTTAACCGAGGCCAAAAGTATCTTTCAGTAACTGCGGCTAGAGTCTTATCTCTACCCATATGTCCCGCCAGTCCTCCACCATGCAGATCTCGGATAAGTTTTTCCCGTAAGGAAGATTCAGGAATGCACAGCTGATTCCCTTTCATCAAGTACCCCTCATGGATATGATAGTCGTCATACGGTTCTCTGTTGGCACACTTAATCCAAGTGTCCTTAAAGTTGCTATCATTTTCATATAGTTCCTTTAACCTCTCAAAACCGACAATGTCCGCACTCAAAGTAAGTAGGACATTCGCTCTTCTACTCAGGGTGTCTGCGACCTTGTTTTGCACACCCGACTTATGCATTAGCCTGAAAGGAAACCTCTACAAGAACTCAATCCATCTGGCGTGCATGTCCTTACTAATCCGGGTCTGACCACTCAAGTGTTTAAGAGCCCCGCAGTCCGAGTACAAAATGAACTCTTTCCCAATCAAATAGTGCTCCCATACTTTAAGGGCCCTCACCACGGCGTAGAAATCCTTGTCATATGTAGACCAAGTCCTCTTTGCTTCGCACAATTTTTCACTGTAAAAGGCTATTGGTCTTCTTTCCTGTGATAGTACTGCACTAACTCCAACCCCACTGGCATTGCAATCTACCTCAAATAACTTCTCAAAGTCTGGTAGCGCTAGTACATGAGCGCTACACAATCTTTGCTTCAAGTCCATGAAGCTCGTCTCAGATTCTTTGCCCCATTGGAACTTTCCCTTCTTCAAACATTTAGTCAAGGGGACAGCGACGGTACTAAAGTGCCTAATGAACCTTCTGTAGAAACTAGCTAGGCCAAGAAAGCTTCTCAACTCCGTAACAGTTCTCGGAACAGGCCATTCTCTAATCGCCTTCACCTTTTCGTCATCCACCATTACCCCTTCACTACTGACCACAAATCCTAGGAACAACAGTCGCCTTGACATGAACGTGCACTTTTTAAGATTAGCGAACAGTTTGTTCGCCTTTAGTGCAGATAACACCCACTTCAGATGTTCTAAATGTTCTTCTTCAAACTTACTGAATATTAGAATATCATCGAAGTACACAACAAGGAAACGACCATTGAAAGGTTTTAATACCTGGTTCATTACCCTCATGAAGGTGCTCGGCGCGTTACTCAACCCAAATAGCATCACTAGCCACTCATATAGCCCCTCCTTGGTCTTAAACGCCGTCTTCCATTTGTCTCCGGGACGGATCCGAATTTGGTGGTACCCACTCCGCAAATCTATCTTAGAGAAGATAGTAGCGCCACTCAACCGATCCAACATATCCTCGATGCGTGGGATAGGGAATTTATACCCTATGGTAATCTTATTGATAGCTCGGCTATCAACACACATCCTCCAACTCCCATCTTTCTTGGGGGTTAGCAAGGCTGGAACCGCACAAGGACTTAAGCTGTCCCGGATAAACCCTTTGTCCAAAAGGTCTTGGACCTTCTCTTGTAGAATCCCGACTTCCTTGGGACTCATCCTGTAATGCGGGAGGTTTGGGAGACTAGCTCCGGGCACCAAGTCTATCTGGTGTTGAATGTCTCTCAGAGGGGGTAGCCCCTTGGGTAGATCGTCTAGAACCACCTCCTTAAACTCCTCAAGTAGATTCTTCACTGCCTCTGGTACTTCTCTATCAACCTCCTCCTCTCCTTCTGTCACACCTTTCATGATGAGGGTGTGTACTACCCGCGACTCCTTCAAATCTTCCATCACTGCCTTCTCAGATTGAGTGATGGTTAGGAACAAACGACTCTCAACCTTCTTTTCCTTCACGCGTCCTTCCCTCTTCAACGGTAGCAAGGTGTATCTCATACCTTCTTTCTCCAATCTATAGACATTCTCCTTGCCCGCATGTTGCGCGTCCACATTAAATTGCCATGGCCTCCCGAACAAGATGTGGCAAGCATCCATATCTACAATGTCGCAGAATGTTTCATCGCGGTACTTCCCTATTGAGAAAGGTACCCTGCATCTCTCCTTGACCTCAATATTTTCAGCTGCCTCAATTTAACCAATGGTGTACGGATTCGGGTGCTTCTCTATGGGCAACTGCAGTTGTTTCACAACCTCCCTTCCTATGATGTTTTCGCAACTGCCGCTGTCTACTATTAGCTCAAACAACCTCCCCATAATAGTACACCGTGTGCGAAACAATTAGTGTCTCTGCGTGATCTCTTCTTGCTTTGGGGTTAGCATCATGCGTCGAATTACATAAGTTGGTTCTGCTACTTCTTCTTCTTCTTCATAATACTCTCCCTCTCCGTCAGGCTCACAGTAAATCTCCTCATCATCTTCCCTATCAAGGATGTTTACGCTTTTCCTCACTGGACATTCGTTTGACCGATGACCCGGTTGATTGCATCGGAAACATTTGCCCAATATAGGTTTGGCATAGGGGTTATGCTGCCTCTGAGCTCCCTTCTGCTCCACCGGCTTCTTCCCTTCACTCTTCTCTTCCCTCCTGGCTATGTCCTCAGTTGGTTTGTATGGTGTAGTTTTATTTTTCTCAAATGCCGATCTACTACCACTACCTATAGCTTCTCCTACATATCCCTTCTGTCCTCCTCCATATCTACTCCCTTGTTCTTGCAACACTAGTTCAGCTCGGAGAGCCAAATTCTTTGCCTCTACTAGAGTCCTCACCATCGTAACCCCAATTTTGTCTTTAATTTGGAGCTTCGGTCCTTCCACATATCTTGCAACTTGCTGGCCTTTACTTTACCTCAAATCATTTCGCTCAGCCAACCTCATGAACTCCGCCGTATACTCATGCACAGAACGTTGTCCCTGGCGGCACCGTTGATATTGTTGGAACAATATCTGCTCGTAGTCCGGCGGGAGGAAATCATGTTGCAGCAACTGCTTCATGCGATACCATGATCTCACCGGGTGTTTTCCTTCCCTTTGCCTCCTACTTTGTAGCCTCTCCCATCATGCCGAGGCACCACTCTTCAACCTGCATGCCACTAATCTTACACGACGGTCTTCGGGAATTTCCATGTAGTCGAAGAACCGGTTTACTTCCGCAATCCAATCGAGGAAGCCCTCGATGTTAAGGCTGCCATCGAACCATGGAATGTTAACCTTCAAACGGTAGTCTCCGCCGTCCCCTCCACGGTTCCTCCTATACTCGCCGTCTCTAGGGTGGTTTCCATGATGAGCCATCCGATAACCACCACCTCTTCCACCACGTCCACGCCATGGCCTACTCCCGTACGTATCATCACTCTCTTCGCTGGATTCCTCACTCTCCACACGTCCCCACCTGTTCTCAACGACAGGTCGGATTACGCGTCCCCCGAATTCCTCTACCGCACGTGGTGGATTCCTGCCAACGCCCCCAGCCCTATTGGGGTCTACCATTACAGCATCAAAACGCTCGATCAGTTCATCCAGGCGTCGTTCCATACGCCCAACCTTCTGATGCATTGCGTCAAACTATACCCTTGGAACCCATTGATGGTTCCCTTGTAACCTCGCATCTTGAACACCGTCAAGAACACGACCGCTATCATCACCTTGATGAGTTGACATCTCCACAGGAATTAGCCTTGCTCTGATACCAACTGACGCAGTGCGGAAAGCGAAACGAAACAAATCCGATTATGGATTGGTTTCACACAACAAAGAAACACTCTTTGATGCAAACTTTGGTTGTGCACAACCCGGAAATGGAGAGACTCTCTCACAAAATGTATTTCAATATAAAATAAGACGTAACCCTAACATGGTTGACAAAAGGGTATATATACTCCCCCCTAAAATATCAAACGAAAAGGAAAATCTACGCGTACACGGTCGAAGGCACGGCCGTGCTTTAAACCGTGTTGTATTCTGTGAAGATTTCTTGTTCGATACCCTGCATCGAGACACGGTCGTGCTTCGGGACGTGCTGGATTCTGTGAAGATTTTCTCTATTCGATCCCCTGCTCGAGACACGGCCGTGCTTCAAGCCGTGTATGCTTCCGTGAGTTTTTTCCAATCACTACACGGCCGTGTGACAAACCGTGTGTCATCCCGTGTCTCTTGTATCTCCATCACTTTCCTTCCTATTGCTTTGCATGGAGACCACATGGCATGATATGGAAAATCTTGTTTCAGCAATCAAAATCGCATTGCCAGACATTGCAGATTCGAAGGTGATCCAACAGCAATCGGAATACTAGTCGCGCTCGCTCCTCAATTGCGGTGAAGTTCTACATTACAACTCTTCGAATCGTGTCCAGTTTCGATTTACTTTTCCTTATTGAATTCAGCTTTTGGTTTGGCATAGGGTTTGATTCAGATTTATCACATGTTCCCTTTTGGCCGCATGCTTGGTCGGGTAAGATACAAACGCTATCCATACTGCAGCCTCTAAAGTTGTGAATTCAAACCTGTAACGCTGCATTGCGTGTACCCTTTTCTCTTTTACTTTTTTTTTTTTTTTTAATTTCGAGTTCGCAACACACTTGCCTCACCTCACCGGAGAAATAAATTGCAACTTTATTGATTCCTCACCGGAGGACTCGCAGCTTTCAATTTTTTGTTCTAGGCATGCGCAGTACATCTCTTTGCGGATGCGGCTTATGGATCACCATCGGCAAGTCCAAGGCCATCGACTTAGAGGGCATCTTCAATATCACCAGCTGATGCTGACGCCGATTTTCCATTAATTAGTTTCATGACCTCAGAAAAAAAAATCCTTATGTTCACTATCCTCTGTTTTCTCCATTGGTACAGGTGTACTACACCGAAAGCACCAGCGAAGGCTAAGTTTTTTCGAGCTGTATTGCTAATGGATGACGCGTTCGCCTTGCATGTCGAGTAGCATGACTTTGAACAGATGTGGGAAACCCAACTCCTCCACGTGCATAATGCCCTTGCTTTCCTGAGGAATATTTTTTTGATGATCGAGAAGAAAACTGTGAAGTTGCAAGGTAGCGAGAAGGTTGTAGTTGCACGCCATGAAGCTGGTCATGCACTTGTGGGCACTACCGTTGCAAATTTGTGACGCAGTAAGGAAAGCGTAATGAAACAAATCCAAATATGGATTAGTTTCACAACAACAAAGAATAGTTCTTTAATACAAACTCTGGTTGCGCACAACCGATAAACGAAGATAATTCTTTCTCGAAGTGTATTTCAAATTGTGAATAAAACGTAACCCTAACATGTATGACAAAAGAGTATATATACTTTCCCATAAAATATCTAAAAGGGGAAAATCTAAGCGTACATGTGGAAATAAATAATGATATACACGTGTATAACTTATTGCATACACGGCCGTGCCTCTAGGCCGTATATGTTTCTGGGCATGTGACGAGCGCAGTATACGGTCGCATACACGGCCGTGCCTCTAGGCCGTATATGTTTCTGGGCATGTGACGAGTACAGTACACGACCGTGTCCCAAGCCGTGCCCGAACCCGTGTAAGCTTCTGTGAGGATCCTGATAGAACACACGGCCGTATCTCTGGCCGTGCTTGAACCTGTGTAAGCTTCTGTGAGGATCCTGCTAGAACACACGGCCGTATCTCTGACCGTGCTTGTACCCGTGTGTCAACCTGTGTCCTCCACGATGTCCGCATCAATTTGCTTCCTGGACAGCCACGTGTTGAGAAATTGAGCATATTGCCAAGATCAGGGGGGAGGGCTCTAGTATTTACATATACTCCTCCAACAAATGAAGATAGATATCTACTTTTCATTGATGAGCTACATGGCCGCTTGGTTACTCTTTGCAATCAGAACAAAGGAGAAGACAAACTGAAGGTGGTATCTTATCTTATTAAGCAGCTAAAGCTTAATAGACTGGACTCTCACGGGATGCAAATGCATTGAGTATGATATCACATGTAATAGTATTAGCTCTTGCTGCAGATGGAACAACCCGAGATCGCTGCTCAAAAGGGTGTTGTCTCTGCTGCAATTTGCAGTTTTCCGAGGTACGAGTTGAATTGTTTCCCTTTTTGTTTCACCAATTTGTAGACCCTCGACTTCAGAATGCAGCAATTTTGACTTGGGGCTTGACTTGGAAGATTTTTTTGCCTTCGATGAGCTTCAACCCCTTTGTCCTCTGTTGCACTAGCTTAAAATAGAATTCAACTTCGTAGAGCTTTAACTTCGTCCTTTTAAGTCTTATCAATCACAGAACTTTTCATATGAAAAGATACCCCCAAGATCGAGTCATAAGCAATTGCATCTATTATTGCAAAATTATTGGTTTTAAATTCTATGGAGGTGGGAAATATAAACCATGTCTAAAGTATCCCCTAAGAACATGTGCCTAAGTCTATGACCACGTTAAATCCCATAATCATCCTACTATTTGATATAAGTCCATGATTGCCAAAAATTGATATGCTTACCACCTTGTCAAGTCAAATAGGAATTTCATTCCTCCAAGTTTGCTCTAATTATAATAAGTAATTTTACCAAGTTTGGTAAGTGATAGGGACTTTGTCCCTCTTCTTCCTTCGATCATGAGTGTGACAGGAACTTCATTCCATTTCCTCAACAAAAGCATTCTTATCCACTACAAGGTTAGATAATATTGCTTTCTTGGAAAAGATTGGGATTCTTTATGCAATTATTACTTCCACTCAACTGCAGTTCCCACTCAAGAACAAGATGGAAGCGTAGCTATGACTTAAGATCCTTCATGCCATCACTATATTCGCTTAACCATGGTTCCCATATGTGAGCGTGATGGAAAAGTGATTCCCATGTTTCTTTGAGGATTTGAGGGGAGGTATCCCCAAGTTCTAGGTCCAGACCATAGATAAAAGTAAGTATTCTCATTTTGTGTACTTACATGAATAAATCTTATATTGATAGATCATATATTTCCTTTTACCATTGCAGGTGATAGAAGTTGGTTTGTCAATCCTATTGGAGCAAGGATGTCATAAGGTCTCATATACTAGACCTCCAATAGTGTAAGCTTTGCACGCAGTAGACCTTAGTCAGTCTTGGGCGTAGTGAGCTTCAACCATGGCATGTGTTGCACGTAAAGGGACTTGAGCATGGTAAGCTTAATGTGTAGTACGCCTTAGTAGGTCTCAAGCACAGCTAGCCTTAAGTGAATCAAGTCTTGAGCATAGCGAGCCTCAAGTGAACTGGAGGGTCATCATCAAAGGTGATTTAGTGTTGTGCTTTATGAATAAAAGAAGAGAGCTACCTCTATTTGTCACCCAGACCGCACTCTCAAGTAGTCACCCTCTAGGTGGAAGTCTTGGGTAGAGCATGTTAACTTTGACGTTAGAGTGCATAGCTCTTTTAAAGAAGACTGAGACATCTATGTGCTGACTAAAGATTGCATCCCTTGACTGGCTGTTATTAATCAAGCATCCCGAAAGCTTTTGTTTTTTTTAGGTTGCCGATAAATCTATTTGATATCGAGGTACAAGTTGAGGAGTAAGAATAATGCTTATGTTGATGCATTGCTTCTTTGTGTATTGCATCTGGAATCTCTCTCCTCCCTTAGTTGCTAACATGTCTCATCGAGACAGGGTAGCAACTTTAGTTTTTTAGTAAAACTTTTTCTCTTACAATTTTGTTGTGCCATCCCCATCTAATAGTGCTATCAGAGGACTTCTTGGTAGCCTGCACTATTTAAATATGTGTAAGTCATCGTGCACTTAGGAGGCGATGCCTTCACTTAGTAGCAATGATGCAAAGACCCGTTTAAAGGGGCATCATGAATATGAGACCGCTTAGACTCTTAAGATCTAAGAAGCCTCTAAAGTCATCTTGCGATTAGAGCAAAGTCCTTTCTTGCTAGCGATGATGTATAAAAAAAAATTATTTAGAGAAGATATTCAATCGCGCTTAAGTAACGATAATGACATTCATTACTTGAAGTCGTGAGCTCTCTTTTACTAATCAAAGGGGTATTTCCCACTACTTGACTATTTAAAATAAGTTACTAGGAGATTAAAAATACTCCATGATAGAAATTTTATGATTGAACAAAAGTATATTGATTTTCTTACTCAACTACAATGGCTTATGATGCGCCTGGGAGACAACACTCTTACCAATCTACACTATATATGCCTGACTTTCTATCTTGCGCTTGAGAGTCAAAGCTCATACTAGTCTGCACTGTCCATGCCTAACTTTCTATCGTGTGCCTAGGAATCAGAACTCCCACCAGTGTGCACTATATATGCTTGACTTTTTATCATGCGCCTGAGAGTTAAAGCTTTTACCAGTTTGCACTATATATGTTAAGCTTTCCATTGTGCGCTTAGGAGTCAAAGCTCTTACCAATCAGCATCAATGTTTACACTACCCTTTTGTTTCAGTGAATCATAAATCTTGTATAAATTCTAACATGATGATTCATTGGGGGTAAAGAGTAAATAGGCTAAATGCTACTCAAGTTGAGAAGTAGCTTCATGGCTAGCTTTAAAGGAATGGGTGAGTCTTGCTCATAATTAGAAGCATTAGCATAAGAGTCGAATGCCAAGGCTTCGCCTAGGCTTTGTTTAGGCTTAGGGTGTGAGAGTCATGATGCTGAGGTATTACCTGGGCTTAAGGTGTCGAGGTCGTGATGCTAAGGCTTTGCTTGGGCTTAAGGCATGGGAGTCGAGATGCTAGGGCGTTACCTAGGCTTAAAGAGCAAGTATATAAGACTATATTGTAATGATTAAGAAAAATGAAACTTTCATCATTTGTGGCAAAATTTACTCTTTATTTACAAAATAAATGTCAAGTTTTAACCTTGACTTTAGTGCATAATAGATCACTGATCACTATCAGATAAAGTCTTTCATAAAATATCCTTCTTAAGCCTTGATAATCTATCTTCCTCGGATCCTGTAGACTATCATAAGTAATACATCTTTTGCCCATCTTCACTGATGAACTTTTTACTCACTTATTTCTTTTTTGCTTTTTTTTTCTTACCCCCACAAGAGCCTCACATTCTCTTCTTTCTCGTAAGCTTTCCTTGAATCTCTTCCCAAGTGGGTAGTGGTGTGCCAGAGGGTGTTGCGATAGCAGTTTCTCCTTCTTCGGCATATTCATCAAAGAATGTAGTTTCGATAAAGTATGCCTTGTTATACTCAAATGGATTGTTTGTAACAGGAATGAATACGTCCTTTCTCTTTCAATAGCCCTTAATGCACTGATGACATGTTGAGGGTATAAGATTGTGATCGATCAACCACTTTCTTCCAACCAGTAGGTGGTAGGATACAAGCGCATCGATCACACGGAACTGTGTAGAGCTTTGTATAGGGCCTATTTTAAAGCTCACATTAACATACCCTACTATGTTTGTAGATATGTCAGTGAAACTATAACAGCAATAAGTTGTCTCACTAGGCAGTGGTTGTCTATTCCTGCAACCTTTAGTGTGGACAACGACATTATGTTTATAGGAGAGCCATTGTCTATGAATGTCCTCTTAATGGGATGCCCATTTAGCATGCTTTCTACATAAAGAGGATAACTGTGATTGGGGTTCTTGGCGCACATGTCCGCATTAGTAAAGAGAACTGCATTCTCATGTGCCTTTGCCATTCTTTGTACAGGCTGCGCTAAACTGCACTCCTCGCATTGTCTCTGCGATTTGGGTAAGGGTAGTTGCTGCTGCAAGACATATATCCTCGTCAAACCCTAATAGGTTAAAAAAAATACTAAAGTTAGCTATCCTCATTAGGGTGGCTACTTCTAGCATATATGCATCTTCGTTATTCCCAATCATAGCTTCTTGTACATTACATACCTTAGTATGTGACATACCTCTTTCTTGAGTACTAAGATTGTGACTAATGGCACTTGTAGTACCCCGTTGATTATTGTGTGCAGGAAGTGAATTATTATGGACATCATTATTTTCTATGATAAGTTCCTCATTATGGACCCTATCATTGAAAATTTTCTTCAAAGTCCAACACTCTTTCATAGGGTAACTTACGAACCTGTGATATTTGCAAAACTTAGGATCATTTTTCTCATTTTGCGTAGGTAAACAATCTACTCTTAGGAGCTTGATATTCCTATCTTGTAACCATTGATAAAACAAAGCATGTACCTTTCCCATTAGGCATGAGAAATGGGGGATTGATGTAGATCCTCGGGCTGTATCATTCATTGGCTTCTTATTGTCCCTAGGGGCCTTAACCTGAGCCGAGCTAGCAAACGTTACTCATTTCCTAAACCTCTCATTTTCTCCTCGTTGTCTTGCAATAGAATTATTAGTTCTCCTTGCAGTCTTAACTAATGCAGAAAAGGAACTTAGATTAAGATTTTCTAAGTAGACTGCATACTCAGTGAACATCCCTTGGATGCAAATCTTCACTAGCTCCCTCTCATCACATACGTCTTAGATGTCCAGTGTTAGCTCCCTGAAGCTTTTTATATGATCCATCAAGTCTTCCTTGAGGTATTACCGTGTTCTTCCCATATCCATGATCGTGACCCGTTCCTGAGTAGAGAAGAATTTCTCCAGGAATAGCTTACACATAGACCCCCATGAATCAACTAACCTTGCAGGGAGATTGGCATACCAAGTGTATACCTTTTCGATCAGTGATTTGGAAAATTCTTTGAGCTTCAGGTCATCATCCAGCCTGTATACCTCTAGGGTCTCGATAAACTTAAGTAAATATTCTTTAGCGCTCCCTTTCTTGCCATTGAACAAGATGAACTTAGGACTAACATAGTCCTTAGGATACGGCTTTTCAATAATGTGTTGATGGTAAAGGAGTCTTAACTCCGGTACTCCTACAGTAGACTTTGCTTGTATTTCTTTTAAGTATATGTCCAAGCCTTCCTTCATTATAAAGGAAGTCCTTAAGGCAGATACCATGGAAGCAAGTGTGAGAGTAGGCTAATGGCTAAATCCACCGAGAGCATTGGGAAGTGGAACATTTGGTTGAGTGGTTTGCTCCTGAGGAATGTTCTCTTCATCTATAAGAGGGTTAATAGGATGAATTGCATATGATGAAGTTACATAGGTGGCACCTTGTTGCGTAGCAATGTTGGTATTTGGCAAAGCCTCACCTTGTTGCACAATAGCTATAGTAGCTAACCCTATAAGAAGTGAAGCAAGCATGGTCATAAGTTAATTCAAAGCCCTTATGTTCTCTTGCATAGCCTACATCATTTGTACAGGATCTATGGAAACCTAAGGCTATGAATTGCCTTAACCAGTATTTTGCGGTATGTGAGGCAAGTTATGCTCTATCGATTCAGTGTTAAGATCTTGTTCTTGATAGCTATTGTCAAATGGTCCTCTCTTCTTAGGGGATGTCATTACTCTTCTGTCACTTAACTCTGTCCGTAGTGGAGTCACCAAAATGTGGATGAGGGTCGTGGCAGGAGTGGTCACATGTGTATTACGCGGGTACTGCACTACACGTGACTTCAAAGAAAAGCCATTCAGAGATAGCACGTAATGGGATGACTAGGGAGAGAGAACCAGGGAAGCGTCTTAAATGCACAAGTGACAAACAAAGGAGCTAAGGGAACCTCAAGCATCAACTTTGCAGTTCTTGAAAAATGGAGATCGTTCTTTGCCCGATCTCTTGTTTGATCTTTGAGAGTAGAGAACTCTTAGTGGAACACCGTTTCTCTGATCTCAAAAATTTGTGAAAAGGTCCTTTAATGAGGGGGAATGGCTGAGTATTTATAAACTCTTAGGCCTGATAACATCCGTTAGATCACTTTAGCGATCAACGGGCGAGATGGAGTCTGCTCAATTTAAGATTATCCTAATGAGCTTGCCATAGAGCCAAGACAAGTAGCCTTCCTTATAAGTACATGAGTCTGCCTAAGAAAGGTTGGATGTGTCACGCCCCACTCTAAGGGTTCCTCGTGACAACTTGCCACGATTGCCTAATTCCCCGTTAAGCAACCGCGAAGCGTCTCATCTCCAATGCTGTGCCTATTAATCATAATCATGGTTGTCAAAATTGCGATTTTACGTAGAATCGCCGAGGGTCCGTAGAATCAGAACATAGAAATGGAACGTACAAACGTAAGTTTTTACAACCTTTATAAAATAACCTTTAAATATTAAAAATTTACTTACAGTAGTCATTAAAAAATATAATGAATAATATAAATTAAAAATTTCAGCATAGAATTGGATCATAAATCACAATAAAAGTCATAATATAGATAATCAAGCATAAGTTGTATAATATAAATAATCAACCATAAAAATAATCAACCAAAAGTCTTAATAAAAGTTATGAAATCATAAATCATATTACAAAACAAGAACTAAAATAAATCATCACAATTTCCACCATCTCTCTCATCTATATCATCATCATCATTTGCATCTTCATCATCTTCTTCTTCATCAATGTCAACATCATCATGAGGTGTACTGCTATCAATGATTTCCATATCCTCTAATTCCAAATTTTTTGAAGTTCCTATTTGCATTTCAGCTTCAACATTATCAATATCATGAAGATCCAAATCATTTGGGATTAGGGACTTACTGACAGGACTCTCCAAATTGACATAAGCACCAATTTCGTCATCCTCCGCATCATCTTTATCTTCATCCCTTGGACTTGGAAAGATATGCAACACACCTTGACCTTCATTCTCATTTGATGAGTCAAACACATTTTCTTCTTCAACTATCCATTCATCATCAGATGAGAGATCTTTAACAGTGAAAGTAGAAGTGTCAGTGTCAGCAATGCATCTTTCTTTCCTATTTCTTAATTTCAAGTTATGCATTACAAAGACTAAATCATTCATCTTTTGTTGATGCAGCCTATTCTTCTTTTTAGTATGGACTTGAAAATGAAAAAGGTTATACATAACTTTATAAGATTCATAATCTTAATAAGTAATAATATATAAAATTGAATAAAAGAACTATTTGTATCGTACCATTTCAAATGCACTCCAATTCCGCTCACAACCTGAAGAACTACAAGTCAAACTTAAAACACGAATAGCAAACTTTTGTAGTTCTGGGCATGCATCTCCATATGAATCCCACCATTTAGCTGGAGCTTTTTTGTTTCTTGTTAACCTTGCAACTTCAATGCTAAATAGTCCCTAAGCATCCTTAAATCTTTCAAGCTGCATATCAATCTTACACCTTTCTGTTAGATTAGAAACTATACACTCTATGCAACCATATAATCCAATCTTAACATCGGCATCAACTTTAAAATCATCACTATAATGATAATGGGGATTCAAATAATAAGCTGCAGCATGTAATGGTCTATGAAGTTGAAGCTCCCATCTCTTGTTAATAATCTTGAAGATAGGTTCATAACTACATTAAATAAATATGATTTCAATTTTGAAATGAAAATTTAAAATTAGCACTAAAGAAAATATATATATTAATATATATATATATATATATATATATAGCTAATAAGTTACAATATTACCTTTTCTTCACATTGTTGAAGTTTTCTTTAATTTTCTGCTTAACACGATCCATTTCTGGATAAATGAAACTCATAGCTAGTTGATCATCAGAATCCACTAATCTAAGCACTTTAATCAAGGGAAATGCAGCTTTAAGGCAAACAATAACATTCTTCCAAAACCTACTATCCAAAACCACTTGTTGAATCCACTTTCCATCACTTGTGATCGAATACTTACATGATTTCCAATGACTAGAAGTGAACATCATCATCAATGCACTTTTCAACTCACTGGGGCAACCTAATGTCAAATACAAAGTGGCAAAACGAGTTGCACCAGGTCTAATCAAGTCCCTCCCTTTAGTGTATCTTCTCAAAATTGAGATAAGTATAGTCCTGGAATAAATATATGTAGTAATTCGCCTTCCTTTTGCAATTATCCCCTAATGGATCTTCAAATTCTTCTCAAAGTCTTCCAAGATCAAATCGATGCAATGTGCAGCACAAGGTATCCAATATAAGCATTTTCTCTTCTCCATCAATTTTTCTCCTGCTGCTTTATAATTTGCAGCATTATCTGTAATAACTTGTACAACATTTTCCTCTCCAACCTTCTCCACAATATCATCTAACATTGCTAAAAATTTTTCGGTTGTCTTGGATACATCAGAAGCATCTATAGATGATAAGAAGACCGTTCCTTTAGGGCTATTAACCAAGAAATTGCATATGGAACGCCTCTTTCTATCAATCCATGCATCAGACATAATAGAGCAACTTGTTTTTTTCCATTCAGCTTTGTAGTCATTAAGTAATTCTATTGTTCGAGCTACTTCTTTCTTCAAACAAGTCACCCTTAGCTCATGATAAGAAGGAGGTTTAAGCCCACATCCATATCGACCAACCACTTGAAGCATTTTCACAAACTCTGGATTTTTGACACAATTAAATGGAATTGCACTAATATAGAAAAAACGAGCAATTTGTTGGCTACATTCTTCTCTCAAATCTTTCTTCATGAATTGGTTAATTGTACCTTGCGTTGCCCGTGTTCCACTTTCACAATTTTTTTTTTTTGTTTCAGAAAGAAGTCCATGCAATTCCTTTCTTTTTTTGTTTATCCCTGTTTGCTCCACCTCATCATCAGCATCATCGGAATCTTTAATGCCATGAATTTGCTTTCTCTTCATTTCTGATAATGTTGCCGCTTTTAGCAACATTGTTAACATTTCATTTTTTACATCATCCGGGACACTGGTGCATGGCTCTACATCTTTACGCGTACACCCCAAGTGATTCTTGAATCTGTAAATGCCTCCACTAACAACTTTATTACAATACTTACATTTAACTTTTTTTCCCATTGTTGTCTACATCAATTCCATGCTCCCAACCTACATCAGATCTACTTCCAAGTGAATTCTTTCTTTTCGAACTCTCTCTAGATGATTTGGAAGATGACATTTTAACTCAATCGATACTTAAAATCCTGTAAGAAAAAAAAAAGAAGAAAAAAGAGTAAAGAGAGCTATGATAGAAAGTAGAAACTATAAAGTACTATTACATATTTACAAATTACATATATAAAGTAAATTGCTCATGCCCATGCTCATGTAACAAGTAATTACTAATTAGAACTAGAAGAGATAGCAAGAAAAATAACTATAAAGGTTTTCTTTAAATCATCATCAAGAAAAGGAAAGCAAAACATAAGGGGTAACAAGCTGTACATTCCATAAAGCTAGAAAAATGAGTATATTATAAATTTATAACTAAGTAATATAATCCCATTTCCAAATTATAACAATATAACTTAGCACACCACATGCTCAACCTAAACCCTCCAAATGCAACTTGTATGAAGGATTAAGTTTCTTTGGAATTGGCTTCATTGATATTTAAGCACATAATACATTTGGACGGGATATCAACTTGGATTGAGATCGGATAAGAAAACACGAAGAAAAATGCTTTTTGGAAGGAACAGGGGAAGAGCACGACCGAGTAATTAAATTGCACGGCTATGTGTCAAAGAAACACTCCCACAGAAGCACACACGGTTGAACACACGATTGAAGGCACGGCCATGTGTTAAGCTTGGAAAATACACAGGAGCACACATGGTTGAACATATGGTTGAAGGCACGGCCGTGTGTTGAGCTTGGAAAATCTACAGAAGCACACATGGTTGAGTACACGGTTGAAGGCACGACTGTGTGTTGAGCTTGAAAATCCATAGAAGCACACATGGTTGAGTACACGGTTGAAGGCACGGCCTTGAAAGCCATCAACCCATTCACAATCACAACTCACAAGCATAAAAATTCACATGATACACTACATTACAACTGTACAAGTACAAGTATTCCTAGTCAGTAGTCATACAAGTCATACCTAACATAAAACTCGCATCTATGAAGATGGATCTCAACTCGATGGCTTGTTGCAAGAACGATCGCTGCTTGGCGGTGCTCACTCGTCTACGAAGGAGAAGGATCGCTAGCTCGCTGCTCAACGCTCTTTGTTCTGATAGTATCGGCTCAGCTCAGTGTGGAAGTGGAACTATGGATCTCGGCTCACCTCTCCTGTTTTCACTGTCTCTCTTCTCCTCTCTCCACTAAACTCTGAAGAACTTCAACGTACAGGCTACAGCAGCAAGCTAGAAATTGCAAAGGATGCATTGAGTCGCCGATTGGGTTGGGCTGGGTTGGGCTTGGATCCGATCCAAATGGCTTAAGCCTACAATTGGAAATATTTGTGGAATCGGTTGAAACAGATAGAATTGCGATTTTGAACGATTTTACTATTTAAAATCGCGATTTTAATACGATTTTGCTTCTCTCCGATTTTGTGCGCGAGTTAACTTGGAATATATATACAAACTCGTAAAATCGTTGAATCGTACGAGTTAAAACGTGATTTTGACAACAATGATCATAATAATAACGTTCCTTGTTCAACTGAAGTAGTCAATTACCATATTATCACTGGGCCTCTAATGGGTCCCATTACACAACCACAGGTACATTCAAGATCCTATTGGATCACTTACAGGCATTTACAACAATTACAAAATCGAGTCTAACAATATCTAAATTGATCTAGTCCTTGCATTCTTCCCACGAACCATGCTCTCAGTTAAGCAACAAGTACTCGCCTTGGTTCACCGATTCATAAGGAAATTTCGATAGTCTCGACCTGTAAGGCAAAATCTATAAGAGGATAAGCCAAAGCTTAATGAAATAGGGTGCAATATCTCAATGTTGCAACAAACACAAACAATTTCAAACAAGTTGTCAAAACAAATACTATGCATGAACAATCACATGAATGCAGGATCCCATGTCGTCTTTCGGTAACCGACGTGAAGTCTAGGGTTTACGCCCCCCTTGACCTTAGGTTAGGGATTCCAAAGTCACCATTAAAGCCTGGGTCTTACACACAATTTAATTACTCTTATCACTTTATTATAACTGCATCTTAGCTTTAATGATCTAGACTCAGGTGCCTCTTATACATCGAGCATTTACACACCCTCAAGAGACAAGTCGGACTCAGAACTGCCAAGGTGCAGCAATCCCCTAATCACTTAGTTCGCACTTTGCGAAACAGTAATCCTCTGATCACTTCCAGCGCATCCTGTAACTGTGATGGCCTTGAACAATGCAATGTTTATGCAATGCATGTCAGGTTTTAGTTAGGTTTAATAATTAGTTAAGGTTTTAGGGTGATCATCTAAGGTCAAGCACATATGCAAGCATCAATCATGTTAACGATCTATTCATAACACACTTAATCGTTTCAAGGAGCAAGGCATAACGTAACATCAATAAGGAAACAATATCCATATTATTGAAGCAATAAATCATTAAGCAAGAGAGTTCTAATTCAACTATAATCGTTACAATCCCCTTTTTCTCTCTCATTCATATAACTTGAGTTCATAATTATAATTATATGTCTTATCTTTAGATATGCATACATATATGCCTATAGCATATGGAGGTTGAATTAGATTCCCAAATCTCTTTTAGCCATATACGTGACATATGTATATGTATATTTTGTTTATGGTCATGTAAGAATACCTTCCTCCCTTACTCCTATATGACCTATATAAACATGGCTTATTTCATTTGCAATATCTTATTCCTCCCTCTCACCTACATATAACCTATGTATATATATTCTCCACATCAACCGCCACTATCCGCAACAACACACATGCCATGATATTTTTCTTTTCTCCTGCTAGTAAAATCATACCAACTCGCATTAAGGAAAAGATCCACGTATATATATATATATATAAGGTCATTTATTGCCAAATGAAAAAAAAAAAATTCCATGCACACGCGCACCAAGGAGGCCTCCAGCAAGCATACGTTCCCCATACAGATTTACATATATATATATTTTACCGTAGGCAGTAGGGAAGGGTTCACACACGCTTGCGCAGGGGACGTTCCAGCCCTTCAACAAGCTCGTCACATTTGAGGATGTAGGCATATATATATATATTGCTATTGTCAAAAATTTCCATGCACACAGTAACAAAAAAAAGAACAAGGCCAGCAATTGAAAGGAAAAAGAACGTCACCCACTCTCCACGCAAATTATATATATATATATATGTATAAGGTAACTTGTCAGCAGTAAAAGAAGAGTGGGATAACTCCACGCACAACGGAAGAAAGGAAAGGAAGCCAACAACATTTTGTATATAAATATATATTCCCATTTACGGCAAACAACAATGGAAAACATCAGGGCTCCAATGTCCAACACCTATTACATATATATATATATATATATATATATATATATATATATATATATATATACAACAACACAAATTCACAATAAGGCATACATAAACAACAAACATATACACAATATAACACGTCATGGAGTACTACTCATTTGAGTCTCATTTTCTTCGGATTTAATCGAAGTAATTTTATGATATTTCTAAGTTGAAATTTTCTTCACCTAAAAAACTGGTAAAAAATACATCATTACATGCTATTCATGATTTAGATTATTTTATCTAGTATTTTTCTAGCTATTACAATTAATTTTAGGCGAAATATTAATTTTTATACATATATGTATTTGTATGTAACTTTTAGAAACTAATTCTTTCTTGAAAAATTAATCTAGTTAAGTTACACTCACCTCAAACATGTTGATCGTCTCACAGTCATGGTCGTATGCGTGAAATATGATTTTTTTTTTGTTCGTTTTTCCCTTTTTCTTCTTCCTTCGTTTCTCATCCGGCGTGGTCCCTATCCTTCTCGTATGTCTCGTCTCTTACTCTCTCTTTTCTTTTCTTTGTTTTCACTTTATGTGGTTGTGGATCCTCCATGGCTTGGTCCCGCATTATTATTATTAGTATTATTATTAGAAATTCTTAGTGTATTTTTGTGTATGCAATGATATTTATAAATTTGAGATTTTAGTATTTTATTACAAAACTTTACGCTTAAGCTAATTTAATTATTTTAAGCATAAATATTTACTCGGAATTTCCATTTGACAGCCTTAAGTCTATGATTTTAATTTATTTTATTATTTATTTGATAATTTTTCATAGTTTGCTTTTCGTGTGATTATTTCTTTTAATATAATTTTATGCGGGGTATGTTTAAAGCTTTTAGTATGATTTTTTAATCATTCTAATGTTATACGCAACTAAAATTTTTGTGGATTTTACAAAATGCGGATGAACCGGTTCAACAATCCATGTTCCGAGCCTACTAAGCCAATTCTTCCTAAGTCATCCTAATAATTAGACCAGACTCATTAAGCCATGTCATCTAATCTAATGAGTCAAGCCAAATAATTAATGGGCTTAGCCCAATATATTTACATAATATTTTTAGCCTTCTGCAATATATAACATGATAAATTATTGTTTATGTTGTCACTTTCCACACAAGATTTATCTTACTTCTCATATCATATGGGATATAAGGTCAATCTTCTAACTTTTTATGTCCTTCCGTTTAAGTTGTCTAATTCCTTAAAATGGATACTTATTGGGAAAAAAAATTATTGGAAATCATATAAATTTTCAAAAGCTAAAGGACTTACATAAGAAAATTAATAAAAGTGAAACTAGTTATGTACCTTCCGTATAATCTTTTTTTTTTTTAAGAACAATTGTGTAAGATATTTGCGTGCGAAGTTATATAATTAAGTATGTGAAAAATCCCAAGTGAAAAAGTCTTATATGGATTATGAAAGAAACTAGTATAATTTATAAAGTTAATGTATATTAGGACTTTTGATCAAGTCGAATGGTTGAAAAAACTTATTAGATATTATTTAATTTGAGTTCTTGGAGACAGTAAGAATAAATCAATCATATACTGAAAAATTGAAAATATTTACTATATTCCATATAAATCTATTATTACGGTGTTCACTTCACTGAATAACAATTATTAATGAATTGCTATTACCAAAAATATTGAATAGCAATTCATGTTTTCAACCCATAAATTACTATTCAATGACTTGTTTTTCATTTTTGCTATAAATACCCTATCATCGTAAGATATATAAATATATAATAATTATGAAAACTAAAAAATGATAAAAATTTTAGAAGTACAATTGACAAGTTATTTCTTATTCATTATTTATTTTTGCATTAACTAAATAAAGTAATAAACATGTAATAACTATTACATGTCTATTCAAATCCTATGGCATTACAATTCAATCCCTCCATATTCCCCTTGGTGAATTAAACAAACCGTTAAACAATATTGTAAAGTGATTGCATTGAAGATATCATGTGTTTAAAGGGGGAATTTAAGAAACCCTATATAAGAAAAGTTCTAAATAAATTATAGAAAAGAACTACCACTTTTTGACAAACATTACAAAGCATGTTTATAATATAAACAATGAATTTACATGACCTTGAAAATTTAATATATATATATTTATAAAGTAAATTCTTACATTTTGATCTGTCATCAAATGCTATTTATGATAGAAAAAAAATTTAACTTGTAAAAGATTATAAAATAATATATAAGAAGAAATATCACCACAGAAAATGTCTGCCACACACATAATTTCAATGACCAATTTTAAACTTAAAATAATTGATTTTTCCTCCCTAAAAGGCTAATTTTCTTTGTCTATATATATAGATAGATACAATTACAAGTTTGTACATCTTACACAACCAAGAAATATCCCTATCATGTCACTAAGTGGGTAGACTGATAATTATTACTAGCTAAGTCACGATTTTCAATTACATGCATGCCCTTAGGTCAATCAAAATCAATCAGCCCGCAATATATGCACTAATATGAATTGCAATTACACTGACTTTGAATATCTAACAACGTTTGCAGTTCCTCGCCAATTAATGATCATCTACCCTCCCTCCCCCAAGATGTTGAAAGTAATCCTTCAAAAGGCAAGCCATCAATTTGTATGATCTGGTGTCCACATTGCTCTAGCAGGGAAGCGGTTTTAGCTCAAGCACGTGCCCGTAAGTCACGGAGATTTGCGCCCAAAATCTAGTATAGATGGTTCTTTTTTGGCTATTTTGATTTTCCATCTACAAAGGGAGTATAAGGTTGAATTGGTACCGAAGATGAACCCGAGGGGACCATAGTAGCTCTAGCCCTCTAACCCAAAAATCTACCTCCAGTAATATTATACTAATAGAAGAATATAAATAAATAACAGGCCATTTTAATATGTCAACAGCCCAAACCCACTCCATGAAAAATGAAATAATATCCGTTGCAATAAATGGATAAAAATTTATTGTATTAAAAATGTTATAATTATATTATATTAATCTATTAAAATACATTATATTATATATAATTTTTTATAATCAATTTTTTGTTATCTTCACATATTTTTATCTTTAAATTAAATTCTACGCATAACGTATTTTAATAAATCAAATGAGTTCAAATATTTGCCTGCAAATTTTCCATAGGAAAATAGGAAATAGGAATATAAATGGTCGGTGCAGCTTTCAAAATCCAATTCACGCAGCGAAATTGGACCCTTTTTTAAAATATATATATATATATATATTTTTTGATTTCTTGCTCATCCATTGTATTTTACATTACTTTATCAACGTTTATTAAGTAAATGGATTTTTTTTTGTTTTCTGTTTTTTTATCAAAGGAATTTTTGTTGATTTGAAAATTTAAAATAGTTGTATTAGGTAAATTTAAAATTAGTTGGTGTGATCCAAATTTCCTTTCCTTTTTTTAATTAATCAAAACAAATAACTTTTTTATTCAATCCAATTTCAAAATTATAACTTACCATATTTATATTTTATTTTAAAAATATCAATTATCTATCTATTTTGTCAGCAAAAGTATAACTTTTTATTAACTCTCTTTCTCTTTCTCACATAAAAAACAATCTATTACAAATACTATATAGCATTCATAAATTAGGTTATCACTTTTAAAACCGTAAAAACATCATTTTCAAAAATAAGAGTCACAGTCAAATATCATTAGTTTTTTATGTTGAAATAACACACTTTGCCATCATTGTCACATGAAATAGAAATTTGATATTGTATCTTTGCCTTTATATATAATTACAATAATAGTAGCATGAAAGTGATATTTATGAGATTGATGTTGTCCCCCTACCCCAGCCTTTGAATCCTGCGTCCGTCCCTAATTGGTACCTTACTTCATAGTTACGGTTCCTAAATATTAGAAGTGGAATCTACACTATGATATCTCGGAACTAACTTAAACTTGAACTTTGTAAAATTTATAAAGGGAAGGATACTTTATGAACCTACAAAATTTTTTGTTTTTATTTTTATAATATATAATTTTTGAGGTGAATTGCTCATAAAAAATCTATTGATTTTTTTTCTATATACTTGTAACTAATACATTTATCAATCTAATAATTTATAATAATTTAATCACATATTTCCTATGAAAACATACAACATGAACTTGATAATATAGCTCTAGACAATCTATCATGGAATGCTATCACAAAATTATAATATATCATCAACATAAAGTCTACTTGTTTAAAATAAATAATAATACAAAAACTATTATAGTATTTTTACTAGTACAAGAATATGAAAAGTATGATACAACAAAATAAACAAAACTTCAAATAATTTTGAGAAAAATTGAGTGGCCACAAAAAGAAAATGAGAGTCAAAAAGAGATATTAGGCTTAGTAATAGTACTTTAAAAAGAAATTGAGAGGCGGGAAAGAAATGGAGGATGTGATATGCTTTAGTGTTTTTGCTTCATACGATGGGAAAACGAGCTTAGGCCTTTAAGTATTTATTAAATTAAATATTATATTTTGTTATATTTGATATTATCAATAGAGAATTTTTATAAGAAGAATATAATATAACCTAGAATTTGTACACTATACACCTTAAGTATAGGCTCTAGGATGGCATCAGTTATGGATATACTATACTCTACCCTATGCTATAGGTGTAGGTTCTAAACTCAAGCCTACTCCATGAACTTTAAAATCCACTTGAAATTTTTTTCATTCATGCATAATAAAGCAAATTTAAGTTTTTATAGGTTTAGTTGCTCACCCTTATTTGCAAGTGTGAGGAAGGTAGTAAGGATTGAATTGGGTTATTACATACAAATATCTTTGTAACTATTGATAACCACATAAAAAAATATTATACCATTTGTCTTTTTTTTTTTAAAAAAAAAAACATAAATAAGACCGTATCTAACCTAATTAGATAATTATTTATCTTTTTGAGTACCCACAATTCAGATGTGCCATCCGCTAGTATTTCTTAAAGCAAAATGTAGAAATTAAAAGGCAAATGAAAGAATAAATAGAATAAATAAAACCATTGCCCATATCATATAAATTAATAATAGGGTTAATTACAAATACACTTCCTTACATCCTTTACCTTTAAAATGAGCGTTCACACCTAAAATTTTTTAATGTACTTTTAAATTCTATTTTTTTTTCCTTAGATAAAGTACTCAAAAAATATCAAAAGCACTTTTATTATTATTTGAAGGATAAAATAATCATGTAAGAGACCAAAAAGCACATTTTTAAAGATTTTAAGGATTCAAAACCTAAATTTAAGGAAAAAAAGTTAAGTGTACATAAAAAAAATAAAGATGTATATTTGTAATTTATCCTAAATGATAAAAGCTATTCAATCGGTGGACGAACATATTGTGTTATAGACGGTGTATATTTCCATTGAAGAAAGACCTAGGCTGGTAATTTTGCACCCAATTGGCCAATCCGGATACAGCACAATTGGTTTGTGTGAAAAAAAGTATATATTGCATGTATATTTTAAACAACAAATTTTAACATAATACTAAACACAATTAAGTAATTAAGATCCCTTTAAATTGATCATTAAAAAAATATTATAGGTATATTTACTGATAAAATCCTAAAAATGCGCTATAATTACCGTATCAAGCAAATGATTTCTTTTAAAAAAATTTAATATTTACTTAACTAGGTAACTCCGGACTCATCGTTTATATGATTCATTGTCCATCATATTGTTAGCGAAGGACAACATCTCACAAAATCCTCATCAAGCTGTCAGACTCCGTAAAATCACACATCCTTCGTTTGGTCCCATCAAGAAAAATTCACATCCTAAGCGATGATTTACGGTCTAATCTATCCTCAATAGCATCGAGATGAAAGGTAATCTTTATTTCGCATAACGTTCAGACTAAGGAAATCAAATGTTGCTGCTAATTATATACAAAAAGAAAAAAGAAAAATGCCAATCTGTAAGCCATCTAGAAGTGTGACACCCGGACGCAACACACAACTAGAGGTAGAGATATCAAAGGACGTGTCAATCCATGGTGTCGTGCAGAGATTTAATTTCCAAATGTTTGATAATAGCTTTTGGTCTTTGGTGAGGATTACCTGCTCCTCTAGGGTTTTATGAACATGGAGGGAGGGGTCTCCCCCGTTGCAAAACTCTCAAATTAATTTCTGTAGGGGTCGCATGCAAATGATAAATTCGTTGTTTGGTTATAAATGATGGATATAATATCTGAAATGTCTACTACTAAAGATTATTTAGAGGAAGATCAAGAGGATGAAAACTGGACAGCAATTTAGAGAGTTTGAACAATCAAAATAGATAACGTTTGTCGAATCGAATTGCTCGGATCATGTCTACAAGAACACAAATATTAATCGTGCTGAAATGAACATTTTTAGAATTTTTCATGATCAATCTCAGACGTGTTTTCCGGTTTTCCCACCACCCCACTCCTCCCTTGGATATAATCAGTTTACATTTCTAAAACTATATACAGTTATAAGCAAGTTGAAATGGGTTAAAATTATGTAGTAAAAAATTGATATAAATAATGTTTAACACACAAGATGATGATTAAGATTAACTACCACAAATCTAACTTAAGTTTCAGGTTATTGGTTGAAAATGAAAGTGATTACGCTCCGGCATTGGTGCATTTTTTATGGTACTTTGAATAAATTTATATTAAAAGTACGCTAATATTTGATGAGGATTCTCTGGCACGTAAATGCTAGTTTGGCTCAGCTGCATTTTGATGAATCTTCTTGTCAAAGAATTTTGTCAACAATAATGATTCTTCTCCTTGTTATGGTTTGTGGTGGGGGTAGAAAGCTTCGAGTTTGAAAATAAATTAATAGTTGATATTATAAATTAATAGTTAATATATTTAATTATCATGTATAATTAATAGTTGATATTATAACAAAAAAAATAATTATAATAGTTTCTTGATTTTTAGAAGAAGATCTTTTGCTAGTCGGAATAATTTCTAAATCCTAATTATTCATCAAGGATTACCATTTGCACTAAGAGTTCTATCTTTTCTATATTCATTCAAATCATGTATAAATTAAGAATAAGATTAAAAAAAGATGAAAAATATAAATATATATATATTCCTCGTATAAAATTAAATGTTCAACGAATCCCTAGAAAGATTAAAATTTCATTTTCCAAAATATAACATATATATTTTAAAATATTTTCTCTTAAATATAAATGAATTTTAACTTCCAATTCATATATCCCAATTACTATTTTCATCATAATCATGAAACAGAAATAAATAAGATACAGATTAGATAATTTTAAATGGATACAGATCAGATATAAAATAGATATAAATAAAAAAAATGATAATCCAAACAAGCTTTGAATCCATTAGAAAATGTCATCGTTTTTTCCCTTTAGTATTCTAAGTGGAATATGATCCATTTGTATGATTAGGTATAATTCTTCTTTATTCACTTGTACTAAATACAGTTTTGGATTTCTGTTGAATGTCTAGAGCTTCACTGCGCTGTGCATGCTCGAGCTAGAATTTTCGTATATAAATGTATCAGCTTATACATAGAAACTAGAGATTTCACAATTAAAGCTCGAGGATTGCTATTACAAGTTTTGCAAACCCTTACAGATAAGAGAAATTACATCTAGAATTTTTCTTGAAATTAAATTGTAGCAACTTTTCTAATATTACATTTGTAACAGACGTAAAAGCTAAAAAGCATGTGTTTATAAAAATAGATGCTTTCAAGCCGTATCTATCTCATTCTTATTTTTTCTCGATGGAAACTTCAACCTATTCTGGAAAAGCGTTGTATTCAGATTCTTTTTCGTTCATTCTTTTTTTTTTTTTTTTTTGAGTTTCGGGAAGAAACCAAGATTATTCACTTTTTCTCAAAGCTCAATCTCTCCGTGAATGAACCATATAAGCTAGAAAAATTACTTAGGGTTTACAAGTGATCGAATTTGAGTACCTCTACAGAGATATTAATAGAAAACTGATTAACAATTCGTCATTTCATGCAATGAATTAGAATTCTTCTATTGTTATGTATAATACATTAATGAAAATTTATTTATACCTCAGTATTTTTATACAAAATGGCTCGGCTGAATCAATTCATCAAATCGGTTACTGGGAGCATCATAATATATATTAAAGACATCACGAAATGACATATTATTAGTTTCATGCACTGTTTTTGTTGACAACTTGGGGTAAAGGGACGCTATATAATACAGGGGTAACAGGGGTAAGAGATGCTACCTAGGGCTTTATCATTTTAAGTGTATCTCTGTCAACTGCATTCAATTATCGAAATAAATATTAATATATAATTATAGGAGTTCTTTTCTAGCTATTTATTATCAAAAGACATGTATCATACATGAAAATCGAAGTAGCAAATACACATTTAGGGAACATCCATTAGCTCACAATTCTTTTGCAGATTCAATCAACTAATTTAAGGGAAAAAGAAAATGGATTTCACCACTGTTTCAATAATTAATGCATGCCATTGCAAATTCAAATAATCTATTGAATCAAGTCGAAACTATATTGATATGGACATCATAGTTGACATCGGCTGATTGGGCATGTCTTTTACAAGGCACGGCTGTATAATGTGTTTAGAAGCTCCGTAAAAACATACACAGCCGTATACGTGGTTCAAAGGCACGGCCGTGTGTTGAGTTTGGAAGATCCACAGAAACATACACGGCCGTATACATGGTTCAAAGGCACGGCCGTGTAATGCGCCTGAAAGATCCCACAGAAACATACACAGTCTTATACACGGCCGTGTATCAGCTAAATGACGGACGTGCATACATATATTTATTCACACGTGTACATATATATTTCCTTTTCTAATTGTTTTCCAGAAGACTATAAATAGTTTTCTAGGTCATTTTAGGGTTAGTTTTTAATCTTGGTCAAAATATACACATTTAGAGAAGAGTTTTATCTGCTTCTTCGATTGTGCGCAATTGAGATTTTCAAGGAATAAACTCAGATTATTCTTTTTTTATTCGTGAGGTCCAATCCTAGAATTGGTCTCATGTTTGTACGCTTTCCTCGCTGCGTCAGTTGGTATCAAAGCAAGGCAATTTCCTACAGAGATGTTGGCTAACGACAGTGTTGACGGCGGTCGCGTTCTCGACCTAGATTGGGATGCGGAAGTCCTACGTTATGAGTAACCAATACGAAGGGCGGTAGAGGAGACCATGGGTTAGAAAATCCAGCAAAAGGAACAGCATCGTGAAGCCCTGACCTATCGATCCAATACCAACAGTAGCAAGTAGGTTTATTGAAGACGACCGGAAGGCGATCCAATGATCAGTTCTGTTACTTATGATACGGATGATGAAGATGAGATTCTTAAAGATCTGGCTAGGAGAAGAGGCCATGAAAGATCCAAATAGTACAACAGATGTAATTACAGGTATAAAGATGAAATCTTTTCTCAATTTAAATATGTTGTATCTGAGTTCGATGGTACTAGGAGTCTAAATGAGTTTTGGGTTTGGATTGGGGACGTTGAAAGATTCTTTGACCATATGAGGATTTTTGAGGGAATGAAGATAGAGTTAGTGGAGAGTCGTTTGTGAGGTGATGCATTGTATTGGTGGGAACGGCTTTGGGGAGTAAGACGCCTTGAAGGTAAAAATCCAGTGAGGACTTGGTTTATGATGCAATGCTTGCTAGAACGAGAGTTCTTTCCCCTAGATTACGAACAAATCCTTCCTCGAAAAATTCCACAGACACCTAAGCCAGTAAACTTAATTCCAAAAGTGTTTAAGGAGGAGATGGTTGAACAAGAGGAAAACTCAACCCTTAACTATCATAGTACTTTGATTGATGATGGTGAGGGCAGTGGAAAAGCAGTTGAAGCCTATAAAAATTGTGTTGGTGAGGAAGCTATTGTGGAGGAGCCTTTGTTGAATGACGAGTAGGTGATGATGGTTATTGAAGAGTCGAAGACTGGAGATACTCCGAGCAGATTCATTGCACCAACGAAGGAGATTAAGGATGTAGAGTTCAATGCTTTGCCCAAAAACTTATATTCTAACCCAGAGGAAGCACTAGAGGTAATAAGTGCAATTGTTCTATTGCTTCCTATCAACATAGAAGGTGATTATCCCATTAACACTCAAATCCATCCAGATTGTGCACAAATGAATTTAATAGAAAATTCGATGACAAGTATTACTCTGGGTGTGGTGGATGATGTAGTGCGACTCACGATCAAGCAACGAGATAAATAGGATAAATCAAGACGATTCAAAGAGAGGGAACGACATGGAAAGCATATTCACAAGAAGAGAACTCGGGTCGAGTTCTTCATTGGTGGGAGTGAATGATGTGGACATCGTAGCTGACACCGGCTGATTGGGCGTGTCTTTTACAAGGCACGGCCGTGTAATGTGTTTGGAAGCTCCGCAGAAACATACACGGCCGTATACATGGTTTAAAGGCATGGTCGTGTGTTTAGTCTGAAAGATCCATAGAAACATACACGGCCGTATACACGTTTCAAAGGCACGGCCGTGTAATGCACCTGAAAGATCCCACAAAAACATACACGGTCTTATATACGGCCGTATATCAACCAGATTACGGACGTGCATACATATATTTATTCCCACGTGTACATATATATTTCCTTTTTTAATTGTTTTCCAAAAGACTATAAATAGTTTTTTAAGTCATTTTAGGGTTAGTTTTTAATCTTGGTCAAAATATACACATTTAGAGAAGAGTTTTCTCTGCTTCCTTGATTGTGCGCAATTGAGATTTTCAAGGAATAAACTCATATTATTCTTTGTTTATTCGTGAGGTCCAATCCTAGAATTGGTCTCGTGTTTGTACGCTTTCCTCGCTACGTCATATATAGTGCTAAGTTTGATCTCGAGTTTGATTTGAAATTTCAAAATTTGAACTTAATTTAAATTTAATCAAACTTATAATTTTGAGTTTGAACTTAACTTAAAGTAATACTTGAAAACTTGAGCTTGTCTCTATTAAATTTATTTCAGCTTGATTATTTATTCTAATTAAGACAATAATAATATTTAAACTCAGCTTAAACTCAATTAATATTTACACTTAACTTAAGTTCTATTAAGCTTGTGAGTTAGTCCTGCCAAAACATCATAAAGCTGAAACTTAATCCAATAAACTACTTGAGTAATTCTAACTCAAACTCAAAATTATATGATTATTAAAATCACTATATAACTCGTACAATTATATAAGTTTAAGATTTTATAGCTTTATGATTTTATTAGTTTTGTATAAGTCTATATATTCTATGCATTTTGATTCTTAACTCGGCTGCTATTAAGTCAAAGTCGAAAGGACATAGAGTCGAATTTAAATAATTTATGAGAAGCTTGGTATGTTTGCCTCGGTTCTGTAACGAATACGCTATAGCATAAAATATATTCCTTTACGTGCATGTTGGCGTATATATTTAGGAAGATTCGATTACAAGTTCCGAATTTGATGTCCATTACATTAAGGTCGATAATATTCAATTGGCAATGACCTTCAATCACGCTATAACACAGAAGCGAATATTTGTTATCGTTTTGGAGAAGAAAGTATTATATATTACGCATATCCAAGTCTTACGTTAAAATATAAACTATGTAAAAGCAAGAGTAAAGGTAACAAACCCATGTGCTCTTTAGGAATGAGCGGATAACCCTATTTATAGAGGATATTCATCAATATCCTATTCATTATTTTACTTAATCGAATAGGTTTCAAATGGACATTAAGAATTATAAGTTAAGTTTTAGGTATGGATTTTTTTAAAACTTACTCCTACAAGATAAAGTATGGGCATAGGATTATCCTACTTATATTCATCCTGAAACTTGTACTTTAAGATATATATAGTATATATTATAAAGTACAGTATACTTATCTTATGAAAAATTTTTAAATAATATTAATAAATGAGTTGTAAATGATAATAATATTATTATTATTTTGCAACAAATGTTTCAATAAAAAAGAAAAGAAAAAAGAGAGAACTCAAGTCCATAAGTTAATAACCTTAAACAGTTAAATCTAATACAATCCATCTTTTTTTTTTCCTTGTTCTTCCACTTTTTCCTCCCTAACTTTGGGTTTTTTTTTTTTTTTTTGCCTCTCATTAGTTAAGCAGTAAGATCATAAACTTGAAATAATTAAGGTCAAAAATTTATTTTTTTAATTTCACATATTTTGTTACAGGTTCCATAAAATTTGTATATTAAGAATTTATAATTTATATATATATTACTTTTTTAATATTAATTTAACTTAAAATTTATAAAAAAATATATAAAATTTATAAGTTTCATAAAATACTATATATACTATAGGTTTTACAAGATACAGGATGATTCTAGAGTATTACAAAATAGATTTCAATTTTAAAAATTAAAATTTATACTCTATAGGATAAAATAGGGAGAGCATTTCAATCTCTACCAACCCTATAGCTATTCATCTCTAATGTTCTCCAAAGAAAATATATTCTATCTTCTCTTTGCCCATGGTATAAATAGGATCCCGTCAATGATTATCTACTTCGGGCACATATATTAAAGAGGTGCAAATTTTTTTATATTTTTCAAAACTTATTATATACCTTAATAAAAAAAATTAAGAAAAAGGGATTTTATTTTATCTCTTAACAAAAGCACCCCCGTGAGCGATAAAAATTTTCGTATATGGGTATTATTGTGAATTTAGCTATCCCGACAGAAGACAACAAATACTTGTCCGGACATATGTGAGTGAACATATAAAATATTGTTGACCGGTAATTATTAATATACAAGGTTTTGGACTTATTATATGGTGTTGAAATAAATCATCAATCATGCGTTTTGAAACTCAATTTAAGCATTTAGGAAGCCCAATAATTGAATAAAGTGGTACTAGTATCAATGTTAATTATGACTTCTGAGTTTAAAAAGGAAAGAGTTATGGTGTTTAGGATTCGATCGTTTCACTGTTATAGTTCATTCGGATGAATCTTAATTGAAAGCAAAAAAAGGATTCATCAAAGATATATAAAAGATCATGTATCTTAAAAAGTATCACCTTCTTTTAAAAATATATAAAATATTTAAATGTGTAGTTTACTGTGGAAGATTAAATGCGGAATTCCGTCATGATACATATAAGCCATACTAAAATTATATTTTATTACGCTCAAGTTATTTTGTTTTCATCTCAAGAACAAAAAATACAATGGTATAGAAAAAATCATGCTTATCATCCACCAATGCTGTCACTAAGTGCTTCAACCATTAGATGCTGCTTATTAGTAACCAAAAGGCGGCCTTCAAATTTAATTTTTCTCTTTTTTTACTTTTTTTTTTCCCCTCGGACAACCGTTTTAAATTATTAACAAGATATATTTTAACAATTTTCATAAGAATTTTAATAACGATCACTTCAATGATGATTAATAAGAGCCATGTAGGATATGCTTATCTTTTTTCTTTTCTTTTGCAAGAAAATTGATGATGCGGACATGAGATTGCATATATTGAGAAACTTTTATAAATAAATTAAACATTCTTTATATGATTCTTATAAAGTGTAATGAAAGCACCTGTGGTAGAGGGTTTTTTTTTTTTTTTTTCAATTATATTATAATAAAAAAAGAGAGAGATTTAAATCTAATTTATTCCACTAAAAAGACCAATATACATATTACTAAACTTAAGGAATTCGGCAACCTTTATTATTCTTTTTTCCCATTAGGGACCTCTTTACAAACCTAAATTGCAACAAAGCATTAAAGAATATAGAAAATATTTTCTGCCTACCCAAATTACAGTTTCCTTTTGTCTCTCTCTCTTGCACCCGCTTTAAATTATATGAGTATGTGTAATAATTTTTTCCAACTTTCAGGAAATTTATGCAAGTCGATCATGTTCCTTTGTGAACTTTTTTTTTTTTTTTTCCTACTGTTTATGGTTTTTGGTGCATGAAATGTCAAGGCCACGTATTGCCACACTTATTTTCATTCCTCTGGGTCCTAAGAGAATCGAAATAAACGAGAATTTCCATATATATATATAACTGAGTCAAAATTTATTAGCTGCAAATGGAGATATATATTTACTAACACATGTATATATACCAAAGAATATTAGCCGTTATATCAAGCAACATTATTCTTGTTATATGAAGTATTATATTATCGTTCCGGCTAAAGATACATATAAATCACAGTAACATTCGATTGAATGGGCTAAGAACATTCACAATTATATGCATGTTATTCACAAAATGTTCTAAGAATAATAGAGATGGAGAGGTATAAGAAAGAGCATTATTACATAATAATGTTTAAGCAAAATAATTATTTCCTTGCATATACTCTTCATCCAAAACTACAAACAACGTACCCCGACGTTCTCTTCGATCCTTGATCATCACAGTTCTTCTCGTAAAAACCGAAATGTTTTCTTCGTACTATTTAAAAAAAAAAAATGAAAATTCGAGGTTTTGTTTCCCTCTCGATGATGAAGCTTATCCTCCATGTCGTCGGATTGGCCGACCTTGTTTATAGTTTTGACATCACATCTAGTTTTTTTTTTTTTCTTCTTTTCTTTTCCAGGCTAAGGATTCTTTAAGAATGCTAGGAAGTTGGAGTATCGCCACCCTTTCCCTATTGCGTATCATTATGTAGAGTACTAACATTAAATCATACATATATATATATATATAAGAAGAAGAAGAAGAAGAACAAGTTGTTATGGTTATTAATTACCAAGGAAACATCAGTACGATCTTTCTCAGTATAAATATCCATCTGGCTCGAATTATCATTAATCTGTGCACCAAAAAACTTGGACAGCACGAATTAAATTGAAAATTGAGAATCATTTAAATTAAATGAGGAGGGGATGGTGTTGTGTAGGGAAAAGGAGAGATCAACATTGATAACAGACTTTTAAATGTATTCATAAATAAATGAAACTGCAACGAAAAATAACAAATTAATTAAATCTCAAACATTAGAACTACTATATGAATAGTTAGTATCAACCAAGGGACATATAATAGAAAAAAGAGGTAATAACTAAGCTTTCAAATATAATTAAGACAACTGAAAATATTATGCCATAACCATTTGTTAGTTGCAACATACTTCAACCACTAATAGCGGTGGTTTTGGGATTTCACGGCGGATGTACTCATTATTTTTAGAAGTTATGGGAAGATAAAAGTATGTTTTAGTTGAATTTTATTATAATTTTTTCTATGATTAATCACCTTACGTATGGCAGAAAGAAAATAATTAAATTAATCACCTTAACTATTGACGGGAGAACAAGCAGTATCCACCAAGGAATCATCTTCTGTAATCTCCTCAGTTCTTGTTTTCTTAAACTTCAACTCAGTTGGAATCTTTGGCGACATGCCGCAGGCGGCGTGGCTTGGAGTCTTCTCGGCAGTTCGAGACGCGGCATCGGACACCAAAAGAGGGTCACCACCACCACCACCAAAGCTAGAAGAGGAGCAAGCGGGTTCTTGTGTTTTCTTTGAGAAAAAGTCATCAAAGTAGTCAGTCCATCCGCTCTCCTCAGGAGAGTCTGATTTTCCAACTTCTTTACCTAAAGAATCAACATCGTTGGTTGGGTCTTCCATATCATTAACAAAACACGAAAGGTCTTATTTATAGAATAGGGTACTTTATTTGGGATCATATATATATTTATATAAACGTCGTAGGCCTATCGTCTATTTTATCAATATTTTTATATATTGTCAAACTTTTACGGATTCGGTCGCGGATAAATCCATTATTATTTGTATGTATCTACTTTAGCAATACTTTTTGTTGAAAGTATAATATACAAATACATAAAGTTGGTGCATAAAATCGTACGTAAAATTGTATTCTTATATACTATATTAATGCTATATACTTTTAATAAAAAATGTTATCAAAATAGGTACGTTGAAAATGTATCTATCTGATTGCATGCATTGAATCCGAGACAATAAAATGGACGGTCGCGTCAACAGCACGACGCTGTACTAACCCGTGGGCAGTTGGCCAATTAGTTTGCTGGTCTTGGTTGCATATATTCCAAGAGAAAACATAGTTTTATACGTTCTCAATTATTAATTAACTCTCATGATGATGACGTGGCCTAATATGTGTCAAGCCATATACATCGAATATAATAATCTCGTCAGGTTCGGTACGGAAGGAAAAAATACATAAAAAAATGTTTTTTTTTAATATTATATGAATAAGGTAACGGAAAAAAATATTATATAAATAGGGTACCAAAAAGGCATACACTATATATGTTTTCAGTACAATTTTTTTTACACTAACAACAGCCCACAATTATTGGGGGAAAAAGAAAAAAAAAAACAAACTTATCAATAAAATGTACATCATTTCTAATATCTATAGAAATGTTTAAAATAAATCACAAACAACTCTATCTCATCTTACTCTTACTCCTAGTAAATGGTCTAGTAAATCTAGCCATAATAGATCTATACTCAGTCCATCTCACATCGAATGTGAGAGAAGCCTGTGACTCTTGTGTTGCAGGCAATTGCAAGGGCTTGTCAAAGTCACATGGGGTAATTAAACTCCATTGTAACAAAGGCTGTGAGTCGTTACCAATATCCGATCAATAGTGGTGTGACCTTCACAGAATAGGTGGGTTAGGAAAGGATGACAAATAGAGTGCCTATGAGGGGTGATAAACAGGTTGCTACCAAGAGCTGAGCTACCTATGATGTCTTCCTCCATGACGTCTAGAGGAGTGTGGTTATGATGGATCTACTTATCTTTCCATCATCCTCCTTTAACTCTTACTCTATTAACCCTGCAGCGCGATGGTGGTCTAAGTACAAGATCTACTGGAGGGGCATACTCCGAATCTACAACAACCTCCCCCTCTTATGGCTGCTCATGCTAAGTGGTAAGAAAAAGCACAGCTCTGCCATGATGCTCAACTAGCTGTACTCCAACATTAACAAGTGAACTTGCTGGAGGCAAATCATATGCTATACGTATATGGCGTAGGGTGTCAGCTTAGAAGAATCGAAAGAAAATGTTTTGACATAACTTAATCATATAGTATAGTCAATGTGACATTGTAAGTATTCTTCTTACCAAATGTCCAATTATTGCTCCAGTACGCCCCACATAGCGATAGCTGACACATCTATACCACTAGATGTAGTCTAGATGCACACCATTGCCATATTCCAATAGGATCCTATAGGAGTGATGATCCTCCCAATGAGCAATGTAGGATGCATGCAGTGCTACCCAATGAATGTCAATCCGACCTCGCAAATCACTATGGCGTAAGTGAGGCTCTATGCTAACATCAACAGGCACTCGTTAAAACACACCAAACTAGTAGCAGACGCGATTTAGATAGTGCCATTCTACAATATAAAAGTATATCAATGGTACCTAAGCTGTCCAAATGCCTTTGCCCATATAGTAGAAGGGGGTAGTATGTCAATGAGATCCTCATGATAAGGTTTCCAAAACACCTAACAATAAACGTGTATAGGTTAATGAAGATTTATAATATCTAGCAGATATAAAAAACGTAAAAAGATAACATACCTTTTGTGGGTTCTAACGGCCAAATACTTCTCTATACACCTAAACAACATGCGTAGAGTGTTGCGTAATGTTTTGAGCTATCCTCTATCGAGGCCCCAAGGGCTTCCCATCCTCTAATGAAACCCCATAATGGCTTAAGGGAGCTATATATGGAAACCTATCCCACGCCTACACTTGTAGAAAAATAGCTACTCCCCCCATGTCATGTGCGTTGGAAATGGATGTACGACATAATTGGCAACACAACTAGGCCAAACATATAGAGCCCCTAACTATAATGCCTTGTAAGGGCTAAGTCCTCTAAGAGTGGAAGGACTATACAATGGACTAGGCTACTTGACTTATCCGCAAATGCAAAGCCACCTAGCAATTGTAAAATGTAGGTATAGGTATGGCACCTAACCATTTCGTCGGATGCTTGGGCATGCAAAACCCGGAATCAGCACCACAGCCAAGATAAGTTAATCCATCCACCCTTAATGTGCTTTGCCTCCAACCTCTCATGCTAGTGTTACTTGTAACGACCTATCCATCAACTAGTAACCCGAGTTAAACCTCAACATCATGTAAAGTCACGATAGTCTCTCCATAGCCCATATGAAAGGTGTGTGTCTCGAGCTTCCACCTCTCCACTAGTATTATAAGAAGATGTCAATCCAACTAAATGAAGGGAAGGTGTGCCACTCCTATAAACCCACCCTACTCTATATAAGGTAACATGTGAGGACCTAACGAAATATCATCCTCGTTACAACGTAGTTGTAACTCACGATGTCTAACTGTCAGCTAGGATTCTTCCTATAAAAATAAAAGGATAAATTATAAGAATTGATAGATTTAACTAAAAAGTAAAAAACAGGATCTATAAAATACAATATTGGCCAACCACTAGGGTCGACGACATCGCAAGGTTGAGTGGAAGAAAAGCTTCTTCAATAGGAGACGGCGGAAGCACTTCTTCCTATAGAGGAGGAGGAGGAATCTCTTCAACCTCGTCGATAGGAGGAGAAGGAGCATCTTCGATGGGTGCCGCTGCCAATGGCTGAGGAAAGTTCTCATTCAACAACTGTCCTTCTTCCTCAACTACAGCCTAGTCAAGCTCCTCCCTCTCCTCCGGAGGGGTGTTAGGCTCTTTATTGTTTTGCCCTAAGCTAGGAGAGATCAAACATCGAATCCCTCTCATGGATCCAAGACTTTATGATCCTTTAGCTTCCCTCCATTATTCGAACCGGCTCATTAGCATACTTGTTGAAGGATTAAATTTCCTTGTAGTACCGGTCCCAAGCTATCCACTCGTTCTCCTCCAGATCATGGATCCTTGAATCCCAATTAACCAGCAGCTTCTTAAGATCTTAGACATGTTCCTTCAGCTTCGCCTCCTCCGCTTGCTAAGCTCAAGGCATTACTAAGCCAAATATAGGTTTCGCTTGAAATCCACAACAATGGCCTTCTCCCACCGTAGTTGAGACATAAGGTACAACTCCTGCTCCTACAAACCAAGACCTCTTCCTTTAGAGAGTTGATCCAACTATTGACATCGTTCAACTCCCACTACACATTAGACAAGTCGAAGAGGCTCCTTTGTGCCCTATCCTCAACATAAGCAATTCTGTGGTGACAGTCTTCCCTCACCGCCTTGAGCTCTTCATGAGCCTCCTTTAGCTGGACCTCAACCACCAGTCACTTATGTAAGTTTAAGTTGTAATGGCCATGTTGCTTCAAGAATAACTTCTCATAGTGTTCACAATCTGCATCTCATTCACGTACCTATCATTCTCCCTCAGCACATGCAAACAGAACCTCATATGCAGCCTTCACCATCTGCGTGAAGAATCTAATTATAATGACATGCATTAAAAGAATAAAAAACGAAGATTTTAGAAACAAAAACAAACTTATATCTTAGTAAGACGAGCAAAGAAGGAGCAAAGATTTAAAGCTGACATTCCAATTGTTATGACCTCAACTTCACCTCACTTTTGGGGTTCATGATCTCGTCGAACAAGTCTCACCAACTTGCTCTCCCATCTAGGCCCCATGGCACAATAGGCTTAGAGGGCGAGGGGTCACAAGGCCTCGAGAGATCACTAGTACCTAAGTGCTCCTCCAGCAAATGCTAGACATCGTGATGTAGTCTTTTTGGTGCTCCGCGACTGCATCCTTGCTTCCTCCAAAAGCGACGGACTACACTTTTGCATCATCCAAGATAGAGATCACCCCTCCGAATTGGATGCACTTCGAAAGCACCTCGTCACAACACTCCAAAGTCTAACACTAAGGTGCAACTACAACTGTTCCAATTAGTTAGGGAGCATCCAAGCCTTGAATCACAATCACCTCGAGGGAAGGACTTTTAACAGTAAGGCTTGATGCCCCAAAGCTCCTATCCTCGTGTTACTTAGGTTTGCCATGCCCACACTAACGAGTAGTTGGGTCAAACAAACAACTCCTTTTGAATAGTGTCATTTCTATAGGGAAAACTAGAGTCAGCAAAATTAAAACTTACCACATAAATCTCCAAGTTGCAACCCGTGAGTTTACCCTCAAGCTAACACACCACAAACTTCTACCCTTACCTATATCTTAATCCTTCGTGGCATCCCCAATGATGTCACCTCCGTCATCTAAGCCTCTAAGTGAACCCATACCTATTCCCCTGAATGCCCGAACCAAGCTAAGGCCATTTAAGAGCCTTCCATTATTCTCGAGAGCCTAAAGAAGGACTTTGGATCGTTGTTTATCAAGCGGTGTAAATACCCCATTTTTGCCCCTGATAATTAATAATGGTCAATTTTCAATTTTTTATAATTTTTCTTCTAATTTAGCAAAAATAAGAAAAATATATCAATTTTGGAAAATAATTATAGAAATAATAAGAAAAAAAGTTAAATAATTTTTACAAATTTTTGGAAATTCAAAATAATACAAAAATAATAAAAATTACATTACATATATACAAATTGTGTAAATAAAAAAAAAAAAACAAGTAAGTGGGCTAGCCCAGTTGGTCCGAGCCATGACCGTGCACGGGGGGAAGGGGTCAGGTCGTGGGTTCAAAAAGCGAGAGAAACAGATTCCGTGTTTTGCAATTTTTTGCCTCATCCAGGACACGTGTCAGCTCGCGATTGGACGACACGAAAGCACACGTTGAGCGCGTGATCTTCTCCTTCCTTCATCCGAGATTGTCGTCGGCGAGGAAAAATCGAATTTCGGCCGTTTTGATTTGATTTTTTACACAAATCCAACAGATCTTTAACTAAAATAGGATAAACATCATCCAATTATAATCAAATCACAATAGATCGAAGGATTTACACAAATCGGAGATAGGTTTTTCAACCGAAATCCAATTTGCCTCAATTGAAGGAAATCTGAGCTTATCCAGCTCGATTTCTGGTGTCTATAAACAGGAATCAAGGGGAGGAAACCAAAGCACGGATCAAAAGTGAGAAAAGAGAGAAAAAAGTGAGATTGGAGCTTCGCCGGAGTTCTCGAGCACGACCGCCGATTAGCACAGCCTTGAAATGCTGCCTGGGGAGGTTTTTGACCGCAACCACCACTGGCCTTAGGTTCTTCATCCTCGGAAGCTTCAGAAACACTCCTCATTCGACAAAAAGGACCGCCAGAACGCCACCACCGAGAAGCTCCAGCCGCCGTGACCTATCCAACCCGACCTACCCAACCCGATTCGATCGACCCGACCAACACACCATATCCGGACCCAGGTAAGTCGAATTTTTCGATTTATTTATTTATTTGTTATTTATAATTAAAAAAATCTAATAATATTAGGAAAATGTTAGAATTTAGATTAGTTTTTTTAGGTTTAGTTTAGGATAGGATAAATAATAGAAAATTATAAAAAATCACCAAAAAAATAAAATAATAAAAAATATATTAGGAAAAATAATAGAATTTAGATTTTTAGTTTAGGGTAGATAAAATAATAAAATTAATTAATTAATTAATTAAAAAATAAAAATAAAAAAATAATAATAATATTAGAGGTAGGTTAATAATAGAGCAATAAATTTTTTTATCACTTAGAAAAATTGCTTTCCTTGAATAAATCCAAAATTGATTTTTCCTTAAATTGTTATTTTTCAAAAACATAAGATAATCAAGCTTAGGGCTAGATTTTTTCCAAAAAACATTAAAAGGATAAAAACGTAAACCAAAAGTAATTTTCATAATTAAAATTAATACACACTAAAGTTTTTCATAAAAAAGCGAACTACGGCTTGTTTGATCCTGAATAACAGGTACGTAGGGAACCATTTGGGGCAACTCTAAAAAGAATGAAAAAATCATTTTCCATAGCTAGGATAAGTGGTCTTTAACCAATAAACAAAAACATAAAAATAATAATAATAATAATAATAAATAACAAAATAAATAACAATAAAAGACATTAGGATAAGGGTTTAGATTTCAGGAGAATATGGTGGTAACTTTAAGGTTTTAAGAGGTTAGCCTTCGAGTCCAGCAACTCTGGTTTTCCCTTTCCTCTTTCACAAAAATGAAAAGAGGAAATCCCGTTGACTAGTTGTCCAAATTAGGATTAATCTGGTCAATTAGTCATAATTCAATCTTTTCCAACTTCAGTTGGGTGACAACTCCAAAATATAATGAAATTCCTAGTTCAAGTCGAGGATTTATATTAGATGAGCATAGGGTCTAGTATAAATTGAATTAGGAATGAAGGCGAAAAATAAAAAATTAGAATCAACAGGATGGCAACTCCACTGGGGAGTTTACTCTAGTAAGCTAGCCACCTGAATCTCCTCAAATCACTTTTTCTAGAAATTTCTTTTGATTGTTATACTATTGCTAACCTTTCAGGGATTTAACTAGGTTTAGGGTTCAGTTATTTACTTTTACTGTTGTGTCTGCATGCATGTAATTGTGTGAATAGATACGGTCAAACTCGGGCCGTCTTAGGATCCTAAGATGGGGGGCCATTGTGTAGGTTTCGGGCGAAGTGATATGATCACCGTTCGGGACTGATTAAGCTACCCCACACAATGCTTTGATATGGCTTGAGATCCATTTCTTCGAGAATGCGGGAGGCCATAGAGCTTGGGGACCTGTTAGAACCCACATGTCTGCATACATGAAGTCATGGGCTAGCAAATGATTAATGATGTAATACTTTTGTTCTATTCCTAGAGTTTAGATACACTTCCCTGTAATAACATCATTTGTACTTTGTAAAAAGTTTTTGTAATTATAGATTTCTATTGTAATAGATGGATAGTTCTACAGTCGACCACCTCCCCCGCAAAGAGACCTGAGTTTGCAAACCTCTCGACCTAAAGTTGGTACTGGACCATTGGTTTACTCTGTATAACCCTAAAGAGCAAGCCTTCATTCAACAGAAGGTAGGGCCCATCCTTTCACTGATGAAGATAGAAATGAACTTACCTTTGATACGGACTATCCTCCATCTATGGGAAATAGGGCCCACAACTTTTTTCATTAGGCCACATGAGATCACTCCCACTCTGGAAGAGTACACCCAACTTTTGTAGGCCCCATCATTAACCGACGAAGTGTATGTGCCAGATCTTGAGGCTGGGCTAGCTGGTATCTTCAGCAGACTTTTGGGTATTCGCAAGACAGCAATCAACAAGGCCTTAGCAAACTGTAATGGATATTGCATACGGATGGACAAGTTAGAAGCCTGGTTCATAGCCCGAGAGGATGACGGGGATAGGAAAGACATATTATGTAGGGACCCCAAGAGTTACAAACAGAGGAGGGTGAGTGCTTTCATCCTAACAACCTTCACCACCATACTCTTCCCCACTGGAACCTTTTATGTTCATTACAGAGTTGCAGAGCTAGTGGCCTAATTCTTGGAAGGGAAATCTTATATTTTGGCTCTACTAGCTGAATAGATCTAGAACTTGAACTTTGTCAAGAAAAAAGGCCACGGGATCCTCCGCTCAAACATCAACCTCATCCTGATCTGGTTTGTAAGCCACCTCAAGTGTTTTGGGTTGAACCTGGTTCGGAAAACTTTAGCCCAACAAGTGGATCTTGTGGACTCATGCATAGAAAAGACAAAGCTGCCCGATGACCTTACTAGCCACAGTTGGGTGGAAGTGCTCAAGGGTTTCAATGCCGACGATATCTTATGGACGACTAGATAGAGTTGCTACAATAAAGTTATCCTAACCTGCAGAAACCTTCAGGTCGTACCTTTAATCGGTATCAGCGGATGTATAGGTTATCATCCATTCTCGGTGGTCCGCCAGTTCGATACCATTCAAGACATAGTTTATCGGCCATCAATAGAAGCAATCACGTTTGAATATCAAGACCCAAATCTCCTAGTAGCCGAGAAGTTTGCCAAGCTAGCAGAGGTCAAAGCCTTATAGGAAGCCCGAATCAAGAGCCCTAATGTAGACCTTGGAGAACTAGATGGCGAAGTAGGCAAGCACCAAGCCACCATGGATTTCGTGATCCACCAGCTATATCAAACAGGGGAAAGGGCATACCGAGTCCCAGATATCACCCAACCTAAGCCAAACAAGGTAGATCTAGAGCTGAGAACCTATTTGGAACAAGTCAGGGCTTAGATGGAAGTATACTTCGAAGTTGCGGACTACAAAAAGGATATCTGGAAGGGCCGATTCAAAGAGCCTGATCAAAGGAACAAAGCCTTGGAAGCTTAGCTGGAGAAGACCCAAGCTAGAGTCAAAGAGTTGGAAGCTATCATCAGCGGAAAACCGGCGCCTACACAACAGAAGACGAAGAGAACTAGGAAATAGATTACTATTGTACTTTTTTTTTCAAGTATCGAACTCCAAGTTTCCAATATTAATAAAAATAAATTTTTAGTATTATATCATTAATTGATTGTTGGCTCCTTTATTTTAGCATCTATTTGATACATGCATCATATTTACATACATGCATTAAACTAAGAAAAAATGTGCGCCAAGTATCAAAGATAGCTCCTAAACAACCGAACACTCCAAGAAGCCCATTCCGCACCCGCTCAAAGACCAAAATGGCAAACAGTGGCAACAATAGTGACAACCGCAACAACACCAATGCTGACACCGCCTCAGATCCTAGGATCGTATCCTTGGAACAAACAGTCCAACAATTGGCTGCACAAGTCCACCTCCTGACTGAGAGTATTGGCCTCCTTCGCACCACCCAACCGACTTAGGAAGAACACTCAGGGGCCAGAAAGGGGAAACTAGTAGAGGGTCAACCTCCAGAATATGAAGAGATCAATTCCCACCTTAACTCGACTTTCGAGTATGAACCAAAAGTCAACCTAGGTCTAACCTTTGACGAAAAAAGAGGGAAATGGAGGACAGGCAAAAGGAGATGGAAAGGAGACTTTTTCAATAGCTGGCCGATAAGATGAAGACAATAGAGGGGCCTGACGTCTTTGAACAGGCAAGGATCACTAGCTTACCAGTATATGGGGAAGAGGTGTACCTAGAGAAGTTCAAGACCCCAGAATTTGAAAAATATGATGGTACTGGATGCCCCAAGATGCATACAAGGTTGTATGTACGAAAGATGAGCAAGTATGCCCAATATGACCAGCTCATGATCCAGACCTTCCAAGATAGCCTTACAGGCCCTGCCCTCGTCTGGTATGCATACCTAGACTTTAACCAAGTCAATATCTGAGAGAGACTTGCTCGGGCATTCTATGGCCAATATAAATTCAACATTGAAGTTGCCCCTTCAGTAATCGACCTGGGAAGTCTTCGAAAGATACACACTGAGTCTTTCAAGGAGTATGCTCAGCGCTGGAGAGCTTAGGCTGCTAGGGTAGCGACCCCAATTTCTAAAAAAGAGTTGACGTTCATCTTTGTCAACACTCTGGATAAGACTTACTTCTCACATCTGGTGGGCTAGATGTCATCCAACTTCGCAGAAGTAGTGGCAGCGGGGTGTCGAATCGAGAATGCCATCACATCAGGGAGACTCTAAACAATAGATCCTCCCAAAGTCACATCATTACAAAGGCCTTTAGGAGGTAACAAAGCCAAGGAGTCTATCGTCAGCACGGTTAATTCCGGCAAAGTAGACAAGGTTAGGACCCACGTGACATTCCAGATCACAAGTGCCCTAATCCAGTAGTCCCCGACGAATCACACCCAGGCCACCAAAGTCTTAAGACAATTCACTCCAATCCCGATCACGCTCAGCCAGGTCTTTACTCGACTACGAGCGGATAATTTGATCAGCTTTGAGATCCCAAGTAACCGATACAAGCCTAGAAATTTCGATTCAAGCCTCAAGTGTGACTATCATATGGGCTAAAAGGGGCATTCTATAGTTAGATTCTAGAGGCTTCGAAACAAGATTTAAGACCTAATTAACGCCAGAATAGTACAGCTGGACTTTGTTAACACACCAGCACCCAATGTCAACACTAATTCGCTGCCCAACCATAAGCCCACTGTCAATATGATCACATCTGCAGAACCGGACTCCAAAGAGTCCCCAAAACAGCAAAAAGCAATAGTGTAGCAAGAAAGTCACCCACGCCAAGCCCCAAATGAAACCCCTAAATCACAAATCAAGAAGAGATGGTTAGCTGGAGACCCAACAGTCGATACCCTAGATGAATTGCATGGGAGATTTGAGTATCTGGTAAATTACTCTTTTACTTCAACCGAGTATGGGCCACCTAGCGGATGGGGGCCCGAGTTTGAGAAAGAGGACAACCCACCAAAAGAGGAGGAGAAGTCTGTGAACATGATTAAATCGGACCAAAAGCCGATAGTCATAAAGTGCTACGAGGGACAATCTACTAAGGTGCAAATTCCAAAGAAGAGGTATGTATTCAATGTCCCAATACCCATAGAGAGGTATAAGGCAGCACCATTTGACTATTGGGCTCTTGATCAAGAAAGGCCCCCTATCGTAGGAGGAATCACCCGTTCTAGGAGAATTTATGACTCAGAATACAAGATTTCAACTGAAGAGCCTAACACTGAGGTAGGAAAAGAGGAAGAAGAGGGGCTCTCTGCATTTACAAAAATGGTCAAGGTAAGTGAATATAAGATCATGGAACAACTGAACAAGGTTCCAGCCCAGATATCACTTATAGGCCTCCTCACAACCTCTAAGCCTCACAGGAAAGCACTCTTCAAAGTGCTCAAACAGATCAGAGTACCAGAGGGCATCGCAACAAACAAATTGAGCCATGTGGCAGATTCGATCTTCACCATGGACCAGATATCTTTCTCTCCCGAAGAGTTGGGAGAAGACGAAGACCAACATACAAAACCATTGTTCATAGTGGTAAAATGCAATGACACAATCGTCTCCCGAATACTCATTGACAATAGATCTTCTCTCAACGTGTGCCCATTGGCTACCTTCGTCCTACTGGGAGTCAATCCAAGCAACATCAAACCAAGCTCAACAGTGGTCAGGGCTTTCGATGGGTCAAAGAGAGAAATAGTAAGGGAAATAAACTTGCTAGTAGAGATTGGCCTACAGATATTCTACGTCTCCTTCCAAGTCCTCGACAATCCAAGGTCTTTTAATCTGCTTTTGGGAAGGCCGTAGATGCATACCACTGGAGCCATACCCTCAAGCCTCCATCAGAAAGTCAAATTCATTGTAAATGGACAGATCATCACCGTGCTGGGAGAGCAAGATTACGCCAACTATAAAGAGACCGCCATACCTTACATTGGGGAAGATGGTTCCAAAGACTTTGGTCTCCAAATATTCAACGAGGTGAATATAGTGACTAGCAAGGAGGGCCATCAGTTCAATGAGGGACAGCAAGGGACGTTTGGACTAGGGTACGTTCCTACAGCCCAGGAAGAGGCACAAGCCAGATGTATCAGAGGCAAAAGGAAAGAGAAGCCAAGCGATACTCAGATGCGTTTTCCACCCCTCCAACAATCATTCAAGCAAGCAATTACCATTCAAGAGCCAAGGATAAGCGAAGCTAACGTCAGCGATGAGAGCTCGACCCCTCGCATGTCCGAGCAACATCCAACTCTTAATAATTGGTTATGTTATCCTATTGATAGCGCTAGGTCAGCTCAAGGATAGGGAACAATTATTATACAAATTTTTATTGTGGTTTCTTTTCAGATTCAATAAATTGCAATTCATTTGTTTTTTTATTATATACGTACTCTTGTTTCACTTCACCCATAGATTCCCTACCATCGAACGTTAAGGACATTTTGCGCAGGTAGGAAGTGAAAACACTGATATTGTTTCCAACACTGCTAGGTCAACCATTGGAGGCGATGTCCTTAACCACGAAATAATAAAAGAAAATTGGAAAAAACATGAACAAAGTGCGATTTCAATTGATGAGCCAATGGAGATAGTAAATCTAGGAAGCACTGAGAAACCTAAAAACCTCAAGATCGGGGCCAATTTAAGTGTCGAGCAAAAACGTGAGATAGTCGAGCTATTAACTGAATATGCAGATGTATTCGCTTGGTCATATAGCGACATGCCTGGATTAGACCAGTCAATAGTAGTTCATAAGCTTCCCACAAGGAAAGATGTCAAACCTAAAAAACAGAAATTGAGAAGATTTAGGCTTGACATCTTACTAAAGATTAAAGAGGAAGTCAAGAAACTACTAGAAGTGGGGTTCATCGAAGTGTCTGACTACCCGGAATGGATAGCGAATATAGTCCCCATTCTAAAAAAAATGAAAAACTACGTGTATGCATAGACTTCCAAGACTTAAACCAAGCTACGCCAAAAGACAACTTCCCTCTACCTCACATCGATGTCTTAGTAGACAACACTACAGGAAACCATCTCTTCTCATTTATGGACAGTTTCTCAGGATATAATCAAATAAAAATGGCTGAAGAAGATAAAACTAAAACGACATTCATGATAACATGGGGAACTTTCTGTTACAAAGCCATGCCCTTTGGTTTGAAAAACACTAGGGCAACGTATCAGAGAGCCATGGTCGCAATACTTCATAACATGATGCATCGAGAAGTCGAAGTATACGTCGACGATATGATAGCCAAGTCTAAGGAAGAAGAAAGCCATGCAGTTGTTCTGAGAAAGTTGTTCAAGCGATTGAGAAAGTTTCAGCTCAAGTTAAATCCAGAAAAATACACCTTTAGGGTCATGACAGGCAAGTTGTTAGGGTTTGTCATAAGCTAGGAAGGCATTAAAATCGACCCTGACAAAGTAAAGGCCATACTAGAGCTACCCTCTCCACGTACTATTAAAGAGGTAAGAGGTTTGCTGGGAAGGTTGAATTACATAGCTCATTTCATCTCACAACTCACAGACAAGTGCCATCCACTATTCCATCTGCTAAAAAAGAATGCCACGGTAGAATGAGACGATGAATGTGAAGAAGCATTCAGGACAATCAAAGACTATCTCATAAATCCCCCAGTCTTGATAATTCCAAAACAAGGGAAACCCTTATTCTTATACCTCACGATACTCCCTAAGTCCATGGGATGCTTGTTGGGACAGAAAGATGAAGAGGGAAGAGAACGTTCCATATATTATCTAAGCAAGAAATTCACAGACGGGGAACAGAGGTATTTAGAAATAGAGAGGACTTGCTGTGCTCTGATTTGGGTCATGCACCGATTGAGGCAATACACCCTTTACTATCACATTGAGTTGCTGACAAGACATGATCTTTTGAAATACTTGGAAGAGAAGCCCGTTCTGTTAAGGAGGATCTCCAAATGGCAAATGTTCTTATCAAAATTTGACATCACATACATAAATCAAAATTCAATAAAAGGGCAATCTTTAGCCGACCAGTTGGCAAAACACCCAGTTGAGGGAAATCCCCAAGAATCACAAGCTCAATTCCCTGATGAAAATATATTAACAGTGGAAAGTGCACCAGTAGAAGACTGTGGAATAGACCAAAACCCTAACTGGAAGATGTTCTTTGACGAAGCTGCCAATGTATTTGGTTGTGGGATCGGGGCATGATAGAGCCATTTTATACCCAATCCTTATAGTATAAATTGTGTTAAATTATTATTGATTTTATAGAAATCATAAGGAAATGGTACTTAATTCTAATCATGGTGATAAATCAGGTTAAATGGAGTTGAGGATGCTAATTCAAGTATATTAGAGAAGTCATCTACATCTTGGATCAAGACAACGAATTACACCACCGGAGGAAAGCACATGAGCATGTATCCACCAAAGCATCAGCACGGTTTGAGGCACGACGAAGGTTCCAACCGTGTTACACACTGTACAAGAAGGAGACAATATGGACTTTCAACAGAGAGAGACACGTCTTAGGGCACGGCCGTGGTGGAGGCCGTGGGAGAACTCGTACTTGGAGCCGTGGTGGAAGCTAGGCATGTCAAGGAGAAGAATTTGTGGAACTTTGACAGAGGAAGGCACGGCCTAGGATCTAGTCGTGTGTGGAGCCGTGCTACACACTGGACACGGAATGAAGATTTGTAGATTATGCACAGATGGAGGCACGGTTGGAAATCTGGCCGTGTACGTGACTGTGGTATACACTGGGCGTGGATGAAAACTTGAAGAATATGCACAGAGGATGGCACGGCTTTACCCACGGTCGTGTTGTAGGGCGTGCCAAGCGGACGAATCTTCACTTCTCGAAATCTACTTGGAAAAGGAAAGATATCTTCGTATCTTGCTAGTAAAAGATCACATGCCATCCCTCAAACATTATAAATAGAACCAACCCTAGAGGGTTAAGACAATCTTTAATTTTTCTTTCAAACTTTTTACCTTTGATCTGGGAAACAAGAAGGGAGGCCGGAGGCAGAGCAAGCTATCCGGGTTCATTATGTCTTTATTTTTTATTTTCGTTTTTCTTATGAACATGAGTGGCTAAGCTACTTTTCTAGCCAAAGGGTCATAGATGTTTAATTCTCCACGAATTGTGAGGTCTAATTGACTTGTATTTATTCTATTCTTTGTTTTTGGGTATTCATATATCTTCTGATTGTTTTGTCATTATTATTTTGTTGATTGGTATGAATAGAGCTCTTCTACTTAATTAGCAAGATAATATATTGTCAACTAGCACGTCAAATCCGTAATTGTTTGATTGTTCTAGTCTTAGTGACACGATAACATGTTCGGTTATAAGAATAGATGATCGAATTCATGTTATGGAGGTGTATGATCATGTTTAAATAGGTTATCTTATAATCTACTGGCATGAATTGGTGGTCTCTCTAGATTTTAATGCTATTGATAGATTAAATCCTAAGCGCTTGTCTGAGGGATTGTCTAATCAATAAGGGAAATAATTCGAAGCGCTTGTTGGAGGTTATCGAGAAAGTAAGGAGAGATAGGTTGTTAGAGCTTGTTAATAACCATAACTAATTTATCTAGAACTAAGGATAGGTGATATTTGCATCGATGATCAATTCCTAGAATTAAACTATCTTGATTCCTTTGGCTAGGCTTTTTATCAGTATTTGATTTTCTTACCTTGCTTTACTTTATTTGATTCATAAACAAAACCCCCCATTTTTCTTTTCTTTATTGTTGTATTTGAATAGAAATATCTTTACCAATCTCTGTGGATTCGACCCTACTCACCACTATATGCAAATCATATAATTGTCTAGGAGTAGGTTTTATTTTTGTTGGACTCAACACCCATCAGGGCAATGTTGATATCACCAGAAGGAACACAATTCCCTTTAGCAACAAGGCTTACATTTCCATATACTAATAATATCGCGGAATATGAGGCATGCATCTTCGGCCTCAAAATGGCTTGCCACATGGAAATCTGTGTATTAGAAGTGTAAGGAGATTTTGCACTCATCATATCACAGACAAGAGGGGAATACAAAACTAAAGACTTCAAATTGGTACCATATCATCAACATTTGACAGAGCTAATCAATGAATTCGAGGCAATCACCTTCACATACATCCCAAGAACTCAGAATCAGTTTACAGATGCACTCGCCACACTAGCATTTATAATTCAGATAACAGGGGAAGCCGAAGTCTAACCATTGAAAATAGAAATCGAAAATCGGCCCGTTTACTGTTTGGTAATCGACAAAGCACAAGATGATAAGCCCTGGTATCACGATATCAAAACTTTTCTACAAGAAAGCAAATACCCTGAAATGGCTAGCAAAAATGACCAAACAACACTCAGAAGGTTAGCAAGTCATTTCTTATTAAATGGGCCTGTGCTTTACAAAAGATCGACTGATACCACCTTATTAAGATGTGTGGATAGAAATGAAGCGTGTGAAATGATGAAAGAAGTGCATGAAGGAGAATGTGGACCTCACATGAATGGCTACATGTTGGCCCGAAAAATCATGAGATTAGGTTATTATTGGCCAACCATGGAATCAGATTGTATCAAATATGTCAAGCACTGTCACTTGTGTCAAGTTTATGCAAACCGAATAAATGCCCCACCTAAAGAACTTCATTCATTGTCTGCGCCATGGCCTTTCTCTATGTGGGGAATCGACATCATCGGCCCAATCACTCCAACAGCATCCAACGGCCACAGGTTTATATTGGTAGCTATTGATTACTTCACCAAGTGGGTAGAAGCTTCATCATATGCTAGTGTCACAAAAGGGGTAATAGTTCGATTCCTGAAAAGGGACATAATAGCTCGATTTGGAGTTCCCGAGTCAATCATCACCGACAACAGTACCAATCTCAACAACAAGTCGATGACAGATTTGTGTCGACAGTTCTACATAAACCATAGAAATTCAACTCCCTACCAACCTCAAATGAATGGGGCAGTAGAAGCAGCCAACAAGAATATCAAAAGAATCATCGAAAAGATGACAATCACTAACAAAGATTGGCACGAGATGCTGCCATTCGCCCTCATGGCTTACAGAACCTCAATTCGAACATCTACTGGAGTTACCCCATATTCACTAGTGTATGGTACTGAGGCAATCCTACTAGTTGAGGTCGAAATACCATCCTTTAGAATTCTATCAAAAGCGCAGTTAGATGAATCGGACTGGGTAAAGAAGAGGCTCAATCAGTTGAATTTGATCGACGAAAAAAGACTTACTGCGTTATGTCACGGCCAATGTTACCAACAAAGAATAGCCCGAGCATTTAACAAGAAAATGAGGCCTCGATGTTTCAAAGAAGGAGATTTGGTGCTAAAGAAAGTTCTCCCGAATGCTCAAGATTCTAAGGGGAAGTTTACCCCAAACTATGAGGGCCCATACATTGTAAAGAAGGTATTGTCAGGGAGGTGCTTTGATATTAACTCAAATGGATGGTCCAAAATTGAGAGACCCCATTAATACAGATGCTGTTAAGATGTACTATCCTTAGGCAAGAAAATTGAAATTTTGCCAATGTTTATGAATGCCAATATTCAATACAAGTTTCGTTGAGTCCAATTTTCATTTCTTTTACAAGAAAAGTTAATGTCTCTGAATGATCGATAACTTCAACCAATTCTCATTAAAACAAACATTCCTAAACACCTTACCCAATGAATGATGAACATTGAAATGATAATGAATCTCAATAAATTTTGTGATATAATTCTACCTACTTTTGAACATTAAACCTGATACATTAATAGGATAATACTACAATCACAAGAGCCATGTGCATAAGAAAGGAGGCACATCAAGACCCCCAGCCCTATTTTGAAGCAAAAGTAAGCAAAGGAGAAGCAAACCAGCACGAAAGTTCGGTTGTTTGGTTACTGTCCGCGATAAATTGGTAAGCATCTTAGAATAAATAACCATCATTCACGTATTATAAAACATCTCTTATTAAATCATTTGATCCGTTTGTTAGAAGCATTTTCAAAAGTATAGGTTTGTCAGCCAACAATGGGGCACTTTCCTAAGCATCCCCGCTCAAGGTCAGCCCATAGGAGCACCTTTCAAGACATTTCTTTCCACTATAGGTTAGGTAGCCCTCAGAGAGGCACTTTCCTAAACACCCTTTCTCAAGGTTAGCTCATAGGAGCACCTTTCGAGATACCTATTTTTCAAGGTTGCAAGTCTAAGAAGGCGCTTCCCGCTATCAATTAGTTGGCTCTTAGGAGCATTTTTCAAATCTATTGATTAGTTAGCTCATATGAGCACTTTTCGAATCTATTGATTAGTTAGCTCATAGGAGCACTTTTCGTATCGATTAGTTAACTCATAGGAGCACTTTTCGAATCTATTGATTAGTCAGCTCATAGGAGCACTTTTCAAATCTGTTGATTAGTCCGCTCATGAAAGCACTTTTCAAATTTGTCGATAACTGATTAGTCAACTCATAAGAGCACTCTTCGAAAGCATTTCTCCCTAAACAGTTACTAGTCTAGCCAGACGCTTCTATTGACAGGTGGCCAGCTCATAGGAGCGCTTCCTAAGACAATTTTCTCTTCAAGGTTGCTAGTTCGATAAGACATTTCCTATCATTAGCTATTCCACTCATAATAATACACTCCTAAACGATCCTTGATATGTTTTCTATCATCAATTAGTTAGCCCATAGAGCACTTTTTGAGAGGATACATTACTTCAGATTGTTAGGTTGTTTAAGACCATTTCCTAAGCAATACCAATCATCACAAAACACTCATGGGATTATTAGCTCATGGAGCATTTTCCTACTAAAGACCAAATTCCAGATAACTAGTGTAAACACCCCATTTTTACCCTAATGATCAATAATAATCAACCATAATCAATTTTCAATTTTTTCCATTTTTTTCTCTAATTTAGCAAAAATAGGAAAAATATTCAAAAAAAAAAGAAATAGGAAAAATATATCAATTTTGGAAAATAATTGCAGAAATGGCAATAAAAATGGTTAAATAATTTTTACAAATTTTTGAAATTTCAAAAAATACAAAAAAAAAAATCGCATTGCATATATACAAATTGCGAAAATAAGAAAATCGCGAAAGTGGGCTAGCCCAGCTGGTCCGAACCTTGGTTTGGTGCGCGCGGGAGTGGGCTCGATCACGGGTTCGAAACGCAGGGGAGGCAGAATCCGTGTTTTGCAATTTTTTTCCATTGCCTAGGACACGTGTCAGCAGCCGAATGGCCGGAGCGGACGCACGCGCCGGGCACGTGATCATCTTCAACCTCCGTCCGAGATCGTCGGCGAGGAGAAAAAATCAAATTTTGGCTGTTTTGATTCGATTTTTTTGCACAAATCTTCAACTGAAATGAGATAAACATCATCCAATTGGAATCAAATCGCAACAAATCAATGGATTTGCACAAATCAGAGATGGGTTTTAATAGTAAATCCGGTTTGCTTCAATCGGTGGAAATCTGAGCTTATCCATCTCGATTTCTTGCACCTATAAATAGAGGATGAAGGGGAGAGGCAGAAGCACGGATCAAAAGTGAGAAAAAGAGATAATCGAAGCTTCGTCGGAATTCTTCAACCCGCGACCGCCGATCGAGCTTGAAACCGCCACCTGGAGGTAATCTTGAAGAAAACTACCACCACGGTTGAGTTCCCTATCCCTTAAAAGCTCGGAAGCCGCCTTTAAACACCGCAAAAAGCCGTCGGAACGCCGTTAACAAGCACTTCCAACCGCCGTGTCCGATCGACCCGACCCGACCCGACCTGGTTTGACCTGACTCAACCTGGATCTAGGTAAGTTAGATTTTCTGATTTTTATTTATTTATTTATTTATCTATTTTATTTATTTCGAATTTATTTATTTACTTATTTGTTATTTATAATTTAAAAATAGAAAAAAATGTTAGAATTTAGATTTTTTTTTTTAGGATTTAATTTTGGATGAATAATAAAATAAAAATAATAATTATAATCATAAATAGTAAAAATGTGAAAATTTATAAAGAAAATAAAAAATATATTAGAAAAGAATAATAATAAAAATTTAGATTTTAGAATAGGATAGATAAAAAATTTAGGAGAAAATTTTTCAATAAAAATTTAATAAAAATTATAAGAATTATGAAAATTCATAAAAGTTCATAAAAATTATTAAAAAATTAATAAAAATTTATAAAAATTCATAAAAATCAATAAAAATTTATAATAGTAGAAATGAGTTGAAAAATAGAAAAATGAAATTTTTATCACTTAGAAAAATCATTTCCTTAAATAAATCCAAAATTAGTTTTTCCTTAAAATAATTATTATTTTCAAAAAATCAAATTATCAAGCTTAGGCTTAGATTTTTTTTAGAAAAATCCTAAAATGGTAAAAACATAAATAAAAAGAAATTTCATAATTAAAATTCACAAACACACTAAAGTTTTTTAGGAAAAGCGAACTATGGCACGTTTAATCCTGAATAGCAAGTACGTAGGCACCTATTTGGGACAACCCTAAAAAGGAATAAAAATCATTTTCTCAAAATAGATTATTCAAAAAAAAATAAAAAAGACAACAAAAAATAAATAAAAGACATTTCTAAATAAAGTTTAGACTTTAGGAGATTATGGTGGTAACCTTAGGGTTTTAATAGGTTAGCCTCCGAACTCAGAAACTATGGTTTTTCCCTTTCCTCTTTTCACAAAAAATGAGAAGAGGAAATCACGACGACTAGTGGTCTAAATTATGACTAATCTGCTCAATTAGTTCTAATTCAATCTTTCCCAACAACAGTTGGGTGGCGACTCCAAAACAAAACGAAATTCCTAACTCAAGTCGAGGATCTACATTAGATGAGCATAGGGTCTAGTATAGATCGGATTAGGAATGGGAAATAAAAAATTAGACTCGATAAGATGGCTACTCCACTAGGGAACACATTCTCCAGTAGGCTAGCCACCTAAATCTCCTCAAATTGCTCCTTTCTAAGAAATGTCTTTTGATTTGTTATATTATTGCTAACCTTTCAGAGATTTAGCTAAAGATTAGGATTCAGTTATTTACTTTAGATGTTGAGTCTGCATGCATATAAATGTGTGAATAGATACGGTCAAAGCCGGGCCGTCTTAGGACCCTAAGACGAGGAGGCCATTGTGTAGGTTTCGGGCGAAGTGATATGATCACCGTTCAGGACTGATTAGGCTACCCGACCTAATGCTTCGATATGGCCTGAGATCCATTTCTCCGAGAATGCGGGAGGCCATAGAGCTTGGGAACCTGTTAGAACCTACCTATTTGCATACATAACGTCATGGGCTGACAATAGATTGATGATGTAATATTTTTGTTCTGTGCACGGAGTTCAGATACTTTTCCCTATAATGCTATCATCATAATATAGTTCTTGTTGTAATTACAAATTTTTGTTGCAATAGATGGCTAGCTCCACAGTTGATCGCCTCCTCCGCAAAGAGATCCGAGTATGAAAACCTCTGGACCCGAAATTGGTATTGGACCACTGGTTCACCCTATACAACCTAGAGGAGCAGGCCTTCATCTAGTAGAAAATAGGGCCCATCCTCTCACTGATGAAGATGGAGATGAACTTGCCCTTGGTACGAGCCATGCTCCATCTATGGGAAATAGAGCCCGCGGCTTTCTTCATCGGGCCACATGAGATTACTCCTACCTTGGAAGAGTACACCTAACTGCTACAAGCTCCAGCACTAACCAACGAGGTTTATGTAGTGGATCTTGAGGCCAGGCCAATCGGTATTTTTAGCAGACTCCTGGGTATCCGCAAAATAGCAATCAACAAGGCCTTAGCAGACTGTAACGGATACTGTATACGGATGGATGAGTTGGAAGCCTGGTTCATCGCCCAAGAAGATAATGGGAACAGGAAAGACATATTGTGTGGGGACCCCAAGAGTTATAGACAAAGGAGAGTGAGTGCTTTCATCCTGACAGCCTTCGCCACCATACTCTTCCCCACCGGAACTTTCTATGTCCACTACCGAGTCACAGAGCTAGTGGCCCAGTTCCTGGAAGGAAAATCTTACATCCCGGCTCTATTGGCTGAACAAATCCGGAACTTGAACTTCGTCAAGAAAAAAGGCCACGGGATCCTCCGCTCAAATATCAACCTCATCCTGATATTGTTCGTAAGCCACCTCAAGTGTTTTGGGCTGAACATGGTCCGGGAAACCTTGGCTCAACAAGTGGACCTCGTGGACTCATGCATAGAGAAGATAAAGCTGGCCAACGACCTTACCAGCCATAGTTGGGTAGAAGTGCTTAAAAGTTTCAGTGCCGATGACATTTTATGGATAGCCAGATAGAGTTGCCGCGACAAAGTTATCTTAACCTGCAGTAATTTTCAAGCCATGCCTCTAATCGGTATCAGCGGATGTATAGGTTATCATCCCAACTCAGTGGTCTGCCAGTTCGGTACTATTCAGGACATAGTTTATCGGCCCTCGCTGGAAGCAGTCACATTCGAGTACCAAGATCCGAACTTACTAATAGCTGAGAAATTTGCTAAGCTGGCAGAGGTCAAGGCACTTTGGGAAGCCAGAATCGAGAGCCCGGATGTAGACCTCGAAGAGCTGGACGGCAAAGTGGGCAAACATCGAGCCACCAGGGAGTTCGTGATCCACCAGCTGTATCAGACAAGGGAAAGAGCATACCGGGTCCCAGATGTCACCCAACCTAAGCCAGACAAGGTAAACCCGGAGCTGGAAATCTACCTAAAGCAGGCCAGGGCCCTTATGGAAGTATATTTTAAGGCTGCAAATTATAAAAAGGATATCTAGAAGGACCGATTCAAGGAATCCGACCAAAGAAACAAAGCCTTGGAAGCTCAGCTGGAGAAGACCCAAGCTAGAGTCAAGGAATTAGAAGCCGTCATCAATGGGAAACCTGAGTCTACGCAGCAGAAGACCAAGAAAGCTAGGAAATAGATTATTACTGTACTCTTTCATATTTTTTTTTTTCAAGTATCGAACTCCAAAAGTTCCAATATTAATAAAAATAAAGTTTCAGTATCATGTCATCAATCAATTGTTAGCCCCTTTATTTCAGCATCCGTGTGACACATGCATCACATTTTCATGCATACATCATACTAAAAGGAAAAAAATGCGCGCCAGGTATCAAAATAGCTCCCAAACAACTGAACCCTCCCAGAAGCCCAATCTGCACACGTTCAAGAATGAAAATGGCAAACAGTGGCGACAACCGCAACAACACAAGTGCTGACGCTGCTTCAGACTCTAGGATCGTATCCTTGGAATAAACGGTTCAGCAGCTAGCTGCACAAGTCCACCTCTTGACTGAAAGCATTGGCCTCCTTCGCACCACCTAGCCGACTCAAGAAGAACATTCAGGGGCCAGAAAGGGGAAGGCAGTGGAGGGGCAGCCTCCAGAATATGAGGAAATCAATTCCCACCTCAACCCGGCTTTTAAGTATGAGCCAAGAGTCAACCAGGGTCCAACCTCTAATGACTTGAAGAAAGAGATGGAGGAGAGACAGAAAAAGATAGAAAAAAGACTCTTCCAACAACTGGCTGACAAGATGAAAACAATAGAGGGGCCTGACGGTTTCGAGCAAGTCGGGATCACTAGCTTGCCAGCATATGGGGAGGAGGTATACCCCGATAAATTCAAGACCCCGGAATTCAAAAAGTATGACGGTACCAGGTGCCCTAAGATGCACACAAGGCTATACACCCGAAAGATGAGCAAGTATGCTCAATATGACCAACTAATGATCCAGACCTTCCAGGATAACCTTACGGGCCCTGCATTAGTCTGGTATGCCCACCTGGATTTCAATCAAGTCAACACCTGGGAAAGGCTTTCCTGGGCGTTTTATGACCAATACAAGTTTAATATCGAAGTTGCCCCCTCAGTGATTGATCTAGGGAGTCTTCGAAAGAGACACGCTGAGTCTTTTAAAGAGTATGCTCAGTGATAGAGAGCTCAAGCTGCCAGGGTAGCAACCCTAATTTCTGAGAAAGAGTTGACATCCATATTCGTCAACACTCTAGACAAGACCTACTTCTCACATCTGGTGGGCCAAACATCATCCAGTTTTATAGAAGTAGTGGCTGCAAGGTGTCGGATTGAAAGCGCTATCACAACAGGCAAACTCCAAACAATGGATCCTCCCAGGGTCACACCATCACAAAGGCCCTTAGGAGGTAACAGAGCCAAGGAGTCTACCGTCAACACAGTCAACTCCAGTAAAGCAGACAAAGCTGGGACTCATGTGACATTCCAGACTACGAGTGCCCCAGCCCAGCACTCCACGGAAAATCACACCCAAGCTGCCAGAGTCCCAAGACAGTTCACCCCAATTTCGATCCCGCTCAGCCAGGTCTTTGCTCGGCTGCGGGTGGATAATTTGATCAGCTTCAAGATCCCAAATGACCGGTACAAACCTAAGAATTTCGACTCAAGCCTCAAATGTGACTATCATATGGGCTAGGAAAGGCATGCTATAGACAAATGCTAGAGGCTCCGAAACAAAATCTAGGATCTGATCGATGCTGGGATTGTACAGCTGGATTTTGTTAACATCCCAGCACCCAATGTTAACACCAATCCGCTGCCCAATCATAATCCCATCGTCAATATGATCACATTTGAAGAGTCGGTTCCTAAAGAATCCTCCAAGTAAAAGGCGACGGACCAGCAGAAAAGGCATTCCCATCAAGCTCTAGAGAAAACCCCCAAGTCACATATCAAAAAGAGATGGTTAGCCGGAGACCCAACAGTCGGCACCTTAGGAGAATCACATGGGAGATTTAAGTACTTAGTGAACTATTCTTATACCCCAACTGTGTATGGGCCGCCTAGCGGATGGGGGCCCGAGTTTGAGAAAGAGGACAACCCGCCAAAGGAAGGAGAGAAGTCTGTGAACATGATCAATTCAAATCAAAAGCCAAGATTCATAAAATGCTATGAGGGACAGTCAATCGAGATACAAATCCCGAAGAAGAGATATGTGTTCAATGTCCCAATACCTGCAAAGAGGTATAAGGCCGCACCGTTTGACTATCAGACCCTCGAGCAAGAGCGACCCCCTATGGTAGGAGGAATCACCCGCTCTGGGAGAGTCTACAACCCAAAATATAAAATCTCAACTGAAGAGCCCAACACGAAGACAGAAGGGGAAGAAGAAAGGGGGCTCGCTGCATTTACAAAAATGGTTAAGGCAAGTGAATACAAGATCATGGAACAACTAAACAAAGTTCCAGCCCAAATATCACTCATGGGCCTCCTTACAACCTTCGAGCCCCACAAGGAAGCACTCTTCAGAGTGCTCAAACAGATCTAGGTACCAGAAGGCATCGCTACAGACAAAATAAGTCATGTGGCGGATTCTATTTTCACCATGGACCAGATATCTTTCTCCCCCGAAGAGCTAGGAGAAGATGGAGACCAACATACAAAACCACTATTCATAGTGGTAAGGTGCAACGACACGATTGCCTCCCGAGTACTCATCAACAACAGGTCTTCCCTCAATGTGTGCCCATCGGCTACCCTCAACTTATTGGGGGTCGATCCAAGCAATATTAAACCTAGCTCGACGGTGGTCAGGGCTTTTGACGGGTCAAAAAGAGACATAGTAGGGGAGATAAACTTGCCGGTGGAGATTGGCCCGCAAGTGTTCTACATATCCTTTCAAGTCCTCGACATCCCAAGATCTTTCAACTTACTTTTGGGAAGGCCCTGGATACATACCGCTGGAGCCATACCCTCCAGTCTCCATCAGAGGTTCAAATTCATTGCAAATGGGCAGATAGTCACTGTGCTGGGTGAGCAGGATTATGCCATCTACAAAAGAAACCGCCATACCATACATTAGAGATGATGGTTTCGAAGACCTTGGTCTCCAGATATTCAACGAGGTGAATGTGGTGACCAGCAAGGAAGGCCATCAGTTTAAGGAGGGACAGTAAGGGACGTTTGGACTAGGATACATTCCTACAGCCCAAGAAGAAGCACAAGCCAGAGGTGTCAAAGGTAGGAAGAAAGAGAAGCCAAGCAACACCTAAATGCGCATTCCACCCCTCCAGCAATCATTCAAACAAGCAACTACCATTCAAGAGCCAAGGATAAGCGAAGATGACGTCAGCAATGGGAGTCCAACCCCTCGCATGTCCAAACAGCATCTAGCTCTCAATAATTGGTTCTGTTATCCTATTGATAACACTAGGTCAGCTCAATGATAGAGAACGATTGTTAAACAATTTTTATTGAGACTTCTTTATAATTCAATAAATTATAGTTTGTCTTACTTATATATACCTGCTTTCATTTTACTTCACCCAAATTTCCTACCATCGAACATTAATGACATTTCGCGTAGGTAGAAAATAAAAACGCTGATATCGTTTCTAACGCTGCTGGGTCAGTTGTTGGAGGCGATGTCCTTGACCACGAAATAATACAAAAAAATTGGCAAAAACATGAACAGATCGAAATTTCAATCAACGAGCCGGTGGAGACAGTAAATCTAGGAAGCATTGAAAAACCTAAAAACCTCAAGATCGGGACCAGTTTAAGTACCGAGCAAAAACGTGAGATGACCGAGCTGTTAACTGAATATGCGGATGTGTTCGCCTGGTCATATGGTAACATTCCAAGACTAGACCAATCAATAGTGGTTCATAGGCTTCCCACAAGTGAAGATGTCAAACCTAAAAAACAGAAATTTAGAAGATTTAGGCCTGACATCTTACTAAAAATCAAAGAGGAAGTCAAGAAACTGCTAAAAATATGGTTCATCGAAGTGTCTGATTACCCAGAATGGGTAGCGAATATAGTTCCCGTTATGAAAAAAGAATGAAAAAGTACACGTATGCGTAGACTTCCGGGACTTAACCAAGCAACACCAAAAGATAACTTCCCCCTACCTCACATTGATGTTCTAGTGGACAACACTATAGGAAACCATCTTTTCTCATTTATGGACGGTTTCTCAGGATATAATCAAATAAAAATGGCCGAAGAAGATAAAACGAAAATGACTTTCATCACAACATGGGGAACTTTTTGTTATAAAGTCATGCCCTTCAGCTTGAAAAACGTCGGGGCAACATACCAGAGAGCCATGGTCGCAATACTTCATGACATGATGCATCGAGAAGTTGAAGTATACGTCGACGACATGATAGCCAAGTCTAAAGAAGAAGAAAGCCATACAGATATCCTGAGAAAGTTGTTTAAGCGACTGAGGAAGTTCCAGCTCAAGTTAAATCCGGAGAAGTGCACTTTCGGGGTCACAACGGGCAAGTTGTTAGGGTTTGTTATAAGCCGGGAAGGCATTAAAATCGACCCTGACAAAGTAAAGTCTATATTAGAGCTACCTTCTCCATACACTATCAAAGAAGTAAGAGGTTTGCTGGGAAGGTTGAATTACATAGTTCGTTTTATCTCACAGCTCACAGATAAGTGCCGGCCACTATTCCGTCTGTTGAAAAAGAATGCCGCAGTAGAATGGGACGACGAATGTGAAGAAGCATTCAGGACGATCAAAGACTATCTCATAAAACCTCCAGTCTTGATAGTCCCGAAGCAAAGGAAGCCCTTATTCTTATACCTCACGATACTCCCTGAATCCATGGGATGCATGATGGGGCAAAAAGATGAAGAGGGAAGAGAGCTTTCCATAAATTACTTAAGCAAGAAATTCACAGATGGGGAATAGAGGTATTCAGAAGTAGAGAGGACTTGCTGTGCTCTGATTTGGGTCATGCACCAGTTAAGGCTATACACCATTTACTATCATATTGAGCTGCTGACAAGACATGATCCTCTAAAGTACTTGGCAGAGAAGCCCATTTTGATAGGGAGAATCTCTAAATGGAAAATGCTCTTATTGGAGTTTGATATCACATACATAAATCAAAACTCGATGAAAGGGCCGACCAATTGGAAAAACACCCTGTCGAAGGAGATTCCCAAGAGCCACAAGTTCAATTCCCTGATGAAAATATATTAACAGTGGAAGGAACACCAGTAGAAGATTATGGGATAGAGCGAAACCCTAAGTGGAAGATGTTCTTCGACGGAGCTACCAATGTATTCGGTTGTGGGATTGGGGCAGTGTTGATATCCCTAGACGGCACACAATTCCCTTCAGCAACAAGGCTTACATTTCCATATACCAATAATATAGCGGAATATGAGGCATGCATCCTCGGCCTCAAAATGGCTTGCCACATGGAAATCCATGAATTAGAAGTATACGGGGATTCATCACTTATCATATTACAGACAAGAGGGGAATACAAGACTAAAGACCCCAAACTAGTACCATACCATCAACATTTGACAGAGCTAATCGAAGAATTCAAGGCAATCACTTTCACATATGTCCCAAGAACTCATAATCAGTTTGCAGATGCACTCGTCACACTAGCATCTATGATCCAGATAACAGGGGGAGCCGAAGTCCAACAGTTGAAAATAGACATCAAAAATCGGTCCGCCTACTGTTTAGCAATTGAAAAAGGACAAGATAATAAGCCTTGGTATCACGACATCAAAACTTTTCTCCAAGAAAGCAAATACCCTGAAATGGCTAGCAAGAATGACCAAAGAACACTTAGAAGGTTAGCAAGTCATTTCTTATTAAGTAGGTCTGTGCTTTACAAAAGATCGTCTGATACCACCTTGCTAAGATGTCCGGATAAAAATGAAGCATGTGAACTGATGAAAGAAGTACATGAAGGGGTATATGGACCTCATATGAATGGTTACATGTTGGCCCGAAAAATCATGAGGTTAGGCTACTATTGGTTAACCGTGGAATCAGATTGCATAAAATATGTCAAGCACTGTCATTTGTATCAAGTGTACGCAAACCGGATAAATGCTCCGCCCAACGAGTTGCACTCGTTGTCAGCACCATGGCCTTTCTCCATATAGGGGATCAACATAATAAGCCCAATCACTCCGACAGCATCCAATGGCCACAGGTTCATATTGGTAGCAATTGATTACTTCACTAAGTGGGTAGAAGCTTCATCATATACCAATGTCACCAAAGGGGTAATAGTCCGCTTCTTGAAAAGGGACATAATAGCTCAATATGGAGTTCTTGAGTCTCATCACCGACAACGGTACCAATCTTAACAACAAATCGATGACAGGTTTATGTCAACAATTCCACATAAACCATAGAAATTCAACTCCCTACCAACCTCAGATGAACGGGGCAGTAGAAGCAGCCAACAAGAATATCAAAAAGATCATCGAAAAAATGACAACTACTTACAAAGATTGGCACGAGATGTTGTCGTTTGCCCTCATGGCCTATAGGACCTCAATTAGAACATCCATTGGAGCTACCCCATATTCATTAGTATATGGCACTGAGGTAGTCTTGCCAGTCGAGATCGAAATACCATCATTCAGAATTCTGTCAGAAACTCAGTTAACTGAATTAGACTGGGTAAAGAAGAGACTTGATCAACTAAATCTGATTGATAAAAAAAGACTCACTGCATTATGTCACGGCCAGTGTTACCATCAAAGGATGGTCCGAGCATTTAACAAGAAAATGAGGCCTCGATGCTTCAAGGAAGGAGATCTGGTGCTAAAGAAAGCTCTCCCGAATGCCCAAGATTCTAGAGGGAAATTTACCCCGAACTATGAGGGTCCCTATGTGGTGAAGAAGATATTGTCAGGAGGCGCTCTGATATTGACTCAAATGGATGGTCCAGAATTGAGAGACCCCATTAATGCAGATGCTGATAAGATGTACTATCCTTAAGCAAAGGAATTGAAATTTTGCCATTGTTTATGAAAGCCAATATTCAATACAAATTTCGTTGAGTCTAGTTTTCATTTTTTTTACAAGCAAAGTTAATGTCTCTGAATAGTCGATAAATCCAACCAAATCTCATTAAAGCAAAAATTCCTAAACACATTACCTACCACTTCACCAATGAATAATAAACATTGAAAATGAATCTCAATAAATTTTGTGATATACTTCTACCTACTTTTGAGCATTAAAACCTCGTGCATTAGTAGGATAACACTACCATCAAAAGAGCCATGCGCATAAGAAAGGAAGCGCATCAAGATCTTTAACCCTGTGTTAAAGCAAGAGTAAGCGAAGCAAGAGCAAACCAGCACGAGGGTTCGGTTGTTTGGTTGCTATCCACGATAAATTAGCAAACATATTAAAATAAATAACTATCATCCACACATCACGAAAACATCAAATCATTTAACCCAGTCAGTAGAGGCATATTCGAAAGCATAAGATTAGTCAGCCCACATTAGGGCACTTCCCTGAACATCCTCTCGTAGGGTCAGCACATTGGGGCACCTTTCGAGACATGTATTCCTACCATAGGCTAGTCAGCCCACATTGGGGCACTTCCCTAAATATTCTCTCTTAGGGTTAACCTATAAAGGCACTTTTTGAGACGTTTCTCCATATAGGTTAATCAGCCCACAATGGGGCATTTCCCTAAATATCTCTTCTTAAGGTCAGCCTGTAGGGGTACCTTTCGAAACATTTCTTCCCTAAGGTTGTGAGTCTAAGAAGACACTTCCCACCCAGGGTTGTCAGCCCACAATAGGGCACTTTCCCAAACACCCCTTCAAAAATGTCAGCCCATAGGGGCACTTTTTCAGGCATGTCCCCTCGCTATAGGTTAGTTAGCCCGCGAAGGAGCACTTTCCTAGACACCTTTTCTTGAAGTTAGCTCATAGGAGTACTTTTCAAATCTATCGATAAGTTAGCTCATAAGAGCACTTTTCAAATCTATCGATCAGTTAGCTCAGATGAGCACTTTTCGAATCTATCAGTCAGCTCAGAAGAGCACTTTCAAATCCATCGATTAGTTAGCTCAAAAGAGCACTTTTCAAATCTATTAATTAGTCAGCTCATAGGAGCACTTTTCAAATTTGATGATCGATTAGTCAGCTCATAAGAGCACTCTTCAAAGGTATTTTCCCAAACAGTCGCTAGTCTAGTCGGATGCTTTTATTGACAGGTAGCCAGCTCATAAGAGCACTTCCTAAAACTTCTCTTCAAGGTTGCTAGTCCGTTAAGACGCTTCCTATCATCATCTATTCAATTTACATTAACACCCTCCTAAACAATTCTTGAGATGTTTCCTATCGCCAATTAATCAGCCCATAGAGCACTCTTTGGAATAATACATTATTCTAGATTGTTAGGACTATTTCCTAAGCAATACCAACCATCGCAAAATACTCGTGGGATTATTAGCTCATGGAGCATTTTCCTACTAGAGACCCAATTCCAGATAACCAACCAAACCAAAGCGTTATCCATTCAATCAAGAGGCTAAAAATGGCGTCTTTCTTGTCTTTGTAGTTAAGTTTTTCAAACTTTACTACAAAAAGGGGTAGTTGTAAACACCCCATTTTTACTCTAATGATCAATAATAATCAACCACAATCAATTTTCAATTTTTTCCATTTTTTTCTCTAATTTAACAAAAATAGGAAAAATATTCAAAAAATAAAATAAATAGGAAAAATATATCAATTTTGGAAAATAATTGCAGAAATGGCAATAAAAAGGGTTAAATAATTTTTACAAATTTTTGAAATTTCAAAAAATAAAAAAAAAAATCGCATTGCATATATACAAATTGCGAAAATAAGAAAATCGCGAAAGTGGGCTAGCCCAGCTGGTCCGAACCTTGGTCTGGTGCGCGCAGGAGTGGGTTTGGTCACGAGTTCGAAACGCAGGGGAGGCAAAATCCGCGTTTTGCAAATTTTTTCCATTGCCTAGGACATGTGTTAGCAGCTGATTGGCTGGAGCGGACGCATGCGCCGGGCGCGTGATCATCTTCAACCTCCGTCCGAGATCGCCGGCGAGGAGAAAAAATCGAATTTTGGCCGTTTTGATTCAATTTTTTTGCACAAATCCAACAAATCTTCAACTGAAATGAGATAAACATCATCCAATTGGAATCAAATCACAACAAATCAATGGATTTGCACAAATCAGAGATGGGTTTTAATCATAAATCCAATTTTCTTCAATCGGTGGAAATCCAAGCTTATCCAGCTCGATTTCTTGCACCTATAAATAGAGGATGAAGGGGAGAGGCAGAAGCATGAATCAAAAGTGAGAAAAAGTGAGAAAAAAGAGAGAATCGAAGCCTCGCCGGAATTCTTCAACCCGCGACCGCCGATCGAGCTTGAAACCTCCACCTGGAGGCGATCTTGAAGAAAACCACTGCCACGGTTGAGTTCCCCATCCCTCAAAAGCTCGGAAGCCACCTTTAAACGCCGTAGAAAGCCGCCGGAATGCCGTTAACAAGCACTCCCAGCCACCGTGTCCGATCGACTCGACCCGCTTCAACCCGACCCGTGCACCGACCCGGATCCAGGTAAGTCAGATTTTTCAATTTTTATTTATCTATTTTATTTATTTCGAATTTTTTTATTTACTTATTTGTTTTTTATAATTCAAAAATAGAAAAAATGTTAGATTTTAGATTTTTTTTTTTAGGATTTAATTTAGGATGAATAATAAAATAAAAATAATAATTATAATCATAAATAGTAAAAATGTGAAAAATTATAAAGAAAATAACAAAAATATTAGAAAAGAATAATAATAAAAATTTAGATTTTAGAATAGGATAGATAAAAAATCTAGGAGAAAATTTTTCAATAAAAATTATAAGAATTATGAAAATTAATAAAAGTTCATAAAAATTATAAAAAATTAATAAGAAATTATAAAAATTCATAAAAATCAATAAAAAATTATAATAGTAGAAATGAGTTGAAAAATAGAAAAATGAAATTTTTATCACTTAGAAAAATCATTTCCTTAAATAAATCCAAAATTGGTTTTTCCTTAAAATAATTATTATTTTCAAAAAATCAAATTATCAAGCTTAGGCTTAGATTTTTTTTAGAAAAATCCTAAAATGGTAAAAACATAAATAAAAAAAATTCATAATTAAAATTCACAAACACACTAAAGTTTTTCAGGAAAAGCGAACTACGGCACGTTTGATCATAAATAGCAAGTACGTAGGCACCCATTTGGGGAAACCCTAAAAAGGAATAAAAATCATTTTCTCATAATAGATTATTCAAAAACAAAATAAAAAGACAACAAAAAAATAAATAAAAGACATTTCTAGATAAAGTTTAGACTTTAGGAGATTATGGTAGTAACCTTAGGGTTTTAATAGGTTAGCATCCAAACTCAGAAACTCTGGTTTTTCCCTTTCCTCTTTTCACAAAAAATGAGAAAAGGAAATCACGACGACTAGTGATCCAAATTAGAACTAATCTGCTCAATTAGTTCTAATTCAATCTTTCCCAACAACAGTTGGGTGGCGACTCCAAAACAAAACGAAATTCCTAACTCAAGTCGAGGATCTACATTAAATGAGCATAGGGTCTAGTATAGATCGAATTAGGAATGGGAAATCAAAAATTAGACTCGACAACTAGCCAAACCATGGCGTTATCCATTCTATCAAAAGGCCAAAAATGGCGTTTTTCTTATCTTTGTAATTAAGTTTTTCAAACTTTACCATAAAGAGGGGCAGCTGTAAACACCCCATTTTTGCTCCTAATAATTAATAATGGTCAATTTGCAATTTTTTCATTTTTTACAATTTTTCTTCTAATTTAGCAAAAATAAGAAAAATATTCAAAAAAATAAAATAAATAGGGAAAATATATCAATTTTGGAAAATAATTGTAGAAATAATAAGAAAATGAGTTAAATAATTTTTACAAATTTTTGGAAATTCAAAATAATACAAAAATAATAAAAATTACATTGCATATATACAAATTGCGTAAATAAAAAAAAAAGGAGTAAGTGGGCTAGCTTAGCTGGTCCAAGCCATGACCGTGCGCGCGGGGAAGGGGTCAGGTCGTGGGTTCGAAATGCGGGGGAAGCAAATTCCGCGTTTTGTAATTTTTTGCCTCATCTAGGACACGTGTCAGCTCATGATTGGACGACATGAATGCACGTGCCGGGAGCGTGATCTTCTCCTTCCTTCGTTCGAGATCGTCGCCGATGAGGAAAATCGAATTTCTGCTGTTTTGATTTGATTTTTTACACAAATCCAACAGATATTTAACTGAAATAGGATAACATCATCCAATTATAATCAAATCGCAACAGATCGAAGAATTTACACAAATCGGATATGGGTTTTTCAACCGAAATCTGATTTGCCTCAATCGAAAGAAATCCGAGCTTATCCAGCTCGATTTCTTGTGTCTATAAATAGGAATCGAGGGGAGGAAGCCAAAGCATGGATCAAAAGTGAGAAAAGAGAGAAAATAATTGAGATTGGAGCTTCGCCAGAGTTCTCGAGCACGACCGCCAATCAGCATAGCATTGAAATGCCGCCTGGGGAGGTTTTCGATCGCAACCACCACCGGCCTTAAGTTTCTCATCCTCAAAAGCTTCAGAAACACCCCTCGTTCAACAAAAAGGACCGTTGGAACGCTACCACCGAGAAGCTCCAGCCGCCGTGATTGATCCGACCTAACCTACCCGACCCAATCCGACCGACCCGACCCGCGCACCGTATTCGAACTTAGGTAAGTCGAATTTATTTATTTAATTTTATTTATTTTTTATTTATAATTAAAAAAATCTAATAATATTAGGAAAATGTTAGAATTTAGATTAGTTTTTTTAGGTTTAGTTTAGGATAGGATAAATAATAGAAAATTATAAAAAAAATCACAAAAAATAATAAAATAATATATTAGGAAAAATAATAGAATTTAGATTTTTAGTTTAGGGTAGATAAAATAATAAAAATAATTAATTAATTAATTAAAAAATAAAATAATAATAATAATAATAATATTAGAGGTAGGTTAATAATAGAGCAATAAATTTTTTTATCACTTAAAAAAAATGCTTTCCTTGAATAAATCCAAAATTGATTTTTCCTTAAATTGTTATTTTTCAAAAACATAAGATAATCAAGCTTAGACTTAGATTTTTTTCCAAGAAACATTAAAAGGATAAAAATATAAACCAGAAGTAATTTTCATAATTAAAATTAACAAACACACTAAAGTTTTTCATGAAAAGCGAACTACGGCTTATTTGATCCTGAATAGCAGGTACGTAAGCACCCATTTGGGGCAACTCTAAAAAGAATGAAAAAATCATTTTCCATAGCTAGGATAAGTGGTCTTTAACCAATAAACAAAAACAAAATAAATAACAATAAAAGACATTAGGATAAGGGTTTAGATTTTAGGAGAATAGAGTGGTAATTTTAAGGTTTTAATAGGTTAGCCTCCGAGTCCAGCAACTCTAGTTTTCCCTTTCCTCTTTCACAAAAATGAAAAGAGGAAATCTCGTTGACTAGTTATCCAAATTAGGATTAATCTACTCAATTAGTCATAATTCAATCTTTCCCAACTTCAATTGGATGGCGACTCCAAAACAAAATGAAATTCCTAGTTCAAGTCAAGGATTTATATTAGATGAACATAGGGTTTAGTATAAATCGGATTAGGAATGAAGGCGAAAAATCAAAAATTAGACTCGACAAGCGGCATCAACTTGATTAGCTTTGTGCATATCAGATTCACCCAGCCAACCTGCTCGACAACAACAAATTTCTCTTTCTAATTGTGCACCAAGGACACCAACCTATCCATTAGCTTCACTCCAAGTCAGCTGGATAAGTAAAACCACCCTTGGGACGGCCCAAACCTCTTCACTCCATAGAAAAAATGGAACAACTGCAGAATAGGTCGGATGCCATATGATTCACAGAGACTCTTACATCCCACCAATAGAGTGTAAGCATTAGGTATGAGCTAACAAGGGTTGATGCAGTGGTAGTTGAAGAAATCCTTCTGGAAGAAACTAAAAGGCAACTGCAACCCAAAGTCGAGAAACCTTTGGTAAAGGTAGAAGTGATTTCCCGACATTAAAGCAACACGCTCTTCTTTGTGTAGAGCTCTCACCACTCAAAAGCGGCTCACAATGTAAGGTGATTATGTGTACATTGGTTTCATCAGCAATGCTTCTAAAGCCTATAGGTCCCACCCCTAATGACGATAGGTAGTCGTAAGATAAGTAGATGGGCTTTTGATCCTCCCCATCATCAGGATAGATATCAAGGGCCAACTCTTCGCCCTTAACTTCTTTACTACTCTCCTCCTCGAATGACTTAAGGATCACACTATCCACCTCTTCCTCCATTGCTGCTATCATGTGGGTCAGCTTGAGGGCCTTGTCTTATGTCATGCTACACTGGAGATGATATTGTAAACGACATTAGAAAGATTATGAAAAGATAAACTTGACATACCTAGTGCATTGATGGATGAGAAATTTTGAAAAGAGATGTGCTGAGTGTGATCGAGTAGACATGACAATTCTAGATGTTGAAAGAATGAAAGAAGAGTAAAGGGTATGGAGGCAGATGTTGTCATGCCTTATATAGGCAATTGAATAGTATAGGTGCATTTTTCCACATGGTATGAGATTGTACCACATGTTGTCTAGCAAAATGAAAGGCTAAAATGATTTTGTACTTGTGAATGCCTCAAACCCTAGCATACCACATAGCCTACTTTATTAAATGCATAGGTCTGCACACAAACAAAATTTGAAAATGACATATGAAAGGGCGAATGTTTACATAGCAAGTCTTTTCACCTACCTCTAGGCTAAGGTTAACTTTTAGAGCAATGAAACTATTCACTGCGGCTCAACTCATGTCCAACTCTATGCTATCAACCCAGCTCAAATATCCTGCTTCTCATAACTCTCAGCTCATGCAAGGCATTCCACAACTTGGAGGACACCTAACTCTTAGCCTCAGTACGCAAAGGTTAGACAGGCCATTCCACAGATCGAATACGTCCCATTTAGCCCGACATTGGCTCAGTCAACACTTTCACCTTCACTTTAGTAAATAAACAAAACCCAACATCTACTCTCATTAGTTCTAAGACACTATAAAAGGAGGTCCTCTTATTTCCACGTAGCCAAATATTCCCAAAATAAATATATGAGGGTGGGAAAATATTTAATTATAGGTCCAGTTAGTACACATATTAACGATCTAATTAAATGATCTAAACCATGTTATTTTTATTTTTATACAAAAACTTACGTGTAAGCTAAATAAAATATTCTAAATATAAATATACGCTCAGAAATTCTATTTAGTCATCTTAAAATTGAAATTTTAATTCTTACTTCCTATTTATCATAATTATCTAATCAATCTAGTTTTTTTTCTTACTTTGTATTTTAAAGTCTATTGTCATTTGTTATAAAATTTATGTTATACGTAAATCATTAGAGTAGTGTTAATATATTATAAATAATTGTTATCAATCTTTTTGAAATTTTTATCCATTATAAAATATACTCATGAAGCTTTAGTAATTCGGAATGTGTTGAAATTAAAGATTAATATTGGTGATTATATTATTATATAACTTTACATGTATTTATTTCATTCTAGTCACTTTTGATTATCGTTATGATCCTCACAGTATTTCTATAATCGTAGTCCTATTAATTGTACTCATATACAAATTCGTTTTCAATATAGATTTTTTTTTGTACTGAGAACGCATAGAGTGCATGCGTTTTGAATACAAATTTTTCTTATAGTGAAAACACATACACTATATGCATTTTTGATACCCTATCTACATAATATTTTTTTCTCCCTACTCTATTTGCTTAATATTTTAAAAAAATTACATTATTTACATATTTTTCCCAGTACAAAATCTACACTATATTTAATTAGATGCATTTGTTTATATTTTTATAACTCTATTTCTGCAAATTTTCAAATACTATGTTTTAGTGAATTTAAGAGTTGCTACTATGATAATTAACTCGAGATCCATTTGTAGTCGATGGTGAAAGGTAATGTTATTAGCAGTCTATTGCAGGTGATGAAGGCTAACTCCACCAACGGTTGCTTGAATTCAATTCTACTACAGGAGAGCCAAACTTGAACAATTTAACCCACTTATTGAATCGAGTTTAAACTTCAGCCTATATGACTCGGTAACTTGTGACCGAGAGCTTTATTAAATTCAAATCAAGTTCGAGATTTAATATAAATTTTTTTGTAAATGACCAAACCGAGCTCGAACTTATTGGTCAGTACATCAAACCAAGCTGCAACTCAAAAAATTTAAACTCAAGATTTGAATTTTTGAGTCGAACTATAAATCAAAGCTCGCTGATTTGGTTTGCATACACCCTCAATCACAACTGAACCTTCCAATGCAAGTCACAAAGAACAAAATAATAAGCTTATGTTTCATTGCTATAGAACTTGCATATTGAATGCATAAACTATCAACATCTTGAAAGGAATTTGCCCATCTGAAGAAGAATGACTTCTACACATCAAAACATGATACAAAATTAGTGGTACTGATCCACCCACCTGACTACGTTGAACACAATCAATACAGTAGCATTGTCATTTTTCTTTTGGGCATATCCTGACCTTATGGTATATTTTCCGCCATGGATGCTAAAAAAAAAAGTTCCAGGTGTAGTAGCATCTCTTCCTAAGCAAGCGAATTTGAATATCCATCCTGGCTCAAGCTAGATTCTGTTTTGTCCTCGCTAGTCTTGCGCTTCAACTTCCTCTTGATCTCTTCTTCTTTTCTATCTACAAATTCTATCAAGTTCTTGAAGCTAGTTGAGCGCATAGTACGACGTGAACCACCAGCTGGCTGAATCTCCCCAACCTCTGCCTCCTCATCTCCACCAAATTGACGGAATTGGGACATAACCCGCCAAAAGAAGAAAAGGAGAGCAAGGAAGCTTGCAATGCCGCAGATGAGAAACAAACCCCAGAAACTATTCAAAGACAGACGGTTTTCATCAGATCCATTAGATTGGGCAGAGCACTCATTCAAAGACAGCCATTTATCATGGATCTTCTGGAGATCACCATTTTCTGATAGCTGCAGAATCGCAGTTGATAAATCAACCGCAAGAGGAGAGTCCCTTTGGAATGCCTGAAACAATAAATTTTGACAAAATAAAAGATGAGCTTTCATTTAAGGACTGAACTTTCATCATTGAGGAAAACATGTGTCTGTCAATGCAGAATCAACATGACCTTTACTGTTCTGCAGATGCTGCTAACTCAAACAATATATCAGCAAATTCCAAATATACGAATTCCATATGCATTTTTAAGATCCATAATAGAGAAAACAAATTCAGTACTTACAAATCCCCAGCCGCTTCTTGTGAATTCCTGCCCGACTGTCTTAAATTGACAATTAGTGCTGGATAAAAAAATCTGAATGTAAAGAAGCTCATCAACAATAGCTGAAACTCCACCACGACTTGACCCTTTCTCAAGAGCACTACCGTAATCTTCCTGTTTATTCAATATAACTAGCCTAGATTCTTCTATGTTTAGCTCATCAATTAAATATTTCCATGCAAATGACCCTTGTTGGACACCAATTTTGTCATTGCTTGAGATCAAGCTGTCAATTCCCTGAATTCCTGATACTAGCTGCTGCACTGTGAGTATCGACGTTAAACTGGCTGTGTAGCTTGAATTGATGATCAATACTACAAATAGCCATATGATGAGCACTAAGCGGCCCAAGCTGCTCACTGTGTTCTCTCCTGTGAAACCCAATAAGAAAGGGACATTTAGTACATCTTCCAAGAAATAATGGAAAGGCCAACCTTACAAAATTATACATAGAAATGTCACTCACGGTGAGAGAAGAACATTGTGGAGAAACTAAACCTGCAAAAGAAAAATAAGTGTCTCAGGAGGAGAAGCCTCTGTTATCATAACAAAAGCAGTTAAAATAACTTCTGATGAAAACAAAGGACCACTTTTTATTTACATTTGATTGTGCACATAGAGGATAATGGTTAGTCAAAGTTTAGGATAAATTCATTAGAATCTATAAACTTTTAAGCCATATTCAAAATAAGTTGTCAACCTTTTCAGTGGATCAACCAAATGATGAACGTTTTGCTGTATGCTCAAAATGGATCATAAATGATTAAGATAGTGAAATAAACAATTAATGTTTGGTGTATGCTTCAATAGGTGATATTATTATGATGTTAGTACTCTTTAAACATGTAAAACAGGTGCTGCTGAGTAATTTCTCATCACCATATATATTCAGTCAAAAGTTCCAGCAGAATAAAAAGGGAGAAAAAAAAGTGGGACTGCTGATTTTTCTATCTAGCAGCAAGAGCACTTGCTGCATAATTTATGATCAGTTGCTGAATCAAGACTTTGTATAAGATTTTCAAAATAACATACATCTTATAGGTACATTTGCGCACCACGAATATCATTGTAACTAGAAGCAAACCTAACTTGTTTGAATTAGTACAATGCACTTACATCTTATAAATACGTGAGAATATTTTATTTAAGGTCAAGAAATTTTTATTCTTAATTTGAGGGTAATTTAATTTTTGGGGGATAAATATTTATTCTAAATTTTCATTTTACTATTTTTTGGTATTTAGTTTATTTTAGGATTCTTATTCAGTATTTTTAAATTTTTAAGGATAATTTTGGATTTGGAAAGGTTTAATTTTAATATTTAATAGGATTTGTAACAACCCAACCCAACGATAGTGAATAGCCAAGACAACAAGTGACACTTGACCCAAAAACCAACTTAATATTCATTACCAATCCTTACATACCAATATCACTATCTTCCCATAATTGGCTGCTAAACTACTCTAATACCATTCGAGACAATAAAAACCCAATAATAGTGAATAGTCAAACAATAAGTAACTAGTGACCCTTTTTCATACACTTAAACCAAAAGTTCCTAACTAGTATTGGCATAGTATTCATTATCTTGGCCCTATATATCACTATCACTATCCTCCCACAATCGATGTGAAATTGTGACCTGGGATCTCACAAATTTCACAAGATTTACTTTATATCTTATATGTACTTTTAGGGTTAGCTATTCCATTACATACAGGAGCCAAGGTTCATGTATTCAGAAACACAGACAATTTGTGAAATACTTATATTGAGATTCATTCCCATTCTTATCTTTGGCACAATAGCATATAACATCAGGGCTACAAACATTTTCATCATGGTTTGATCAAGCTGAACCAATCGCCATGCTTCCATCCATCTTTACCATATGACATCAGAACCTAGTTGCTAACTGATCCAAGCCAATTGAAGTGGAAGATCAACAGAGTTTGCTTCGGTCAAGCAACATCAAACCCATACAGCAGAGTCTGACAAGGTGAATAACAATGTAGCAGTCACTATGCTGGTCGAATGCAGGGATTGCAATCCATGAGGAATACTATCAGATGGTTGCCCAACCGCATATTCCAATCCAGATGTACAACGAAAAGTGTGGGTAGGGATTGCCAATCCTTATAAAACGAGCAATTGTAACTTTATATCAACAAGTTTAATGAATCATCTCGGCAGACCTAGAACTATTGTTTGTTCGGGCTTTAAACAGTTTGTAAGGCAAACACATATTGGTATGGGATTACACAAATGAAGGTCAGAATATGTTCAGACTGTCAAAGAAAAAAGGTGATTGAGGCCTAAGGCTGTCGAATGTTGAGTCATCATGGAAGGAGTCCAGTGATCATATACATGTAAGGAGAAAAGCCAACACAACCAACAAGATGATTTGGAGGAGAGTATGCACTGGTTTACCAAAGCTGAACTGTTCAAAGCAGACCAGTTGGAGAAGTCGATCAAGATGCGCCTAAGAACTTCCAAAGGCTGAGTTAAGAAGAAGAACCACCAACTTTGTCTGAATGAGCCAGAAATCTTCCAGCCAGTCGTCAAGAACACATGGCCAATCTTGTCATCTCAAGGCGATCCAAGCTAAAAATAATATTCGACCGAGGGTCCATTATCCAAGCAAAATTCCCCAGAAATATTCCAATTTTTCAATATTTTTTACCTAATATATCAAAGTACAGTTGAAGCTTTCAAGGGTCCATTATCCAAACAAAATTCCCCAGAAATATTCCAATTTTTCAATATTTTCGTCATGAAGATCATTCCTATTGTTCTGCTGTATAAAATAGTAAATTATTAACTTCCGCATTGGAATCAGAGACCATATTTACTAGTGAGAAATCAAGTTTTCCAGTTGGGTGCAGAATCACAATGTTATATCCGAATCTTCGGCCAGAGATAAACATAAGATTCTTACTTAGCACGAAAAGAACAAAGGGTCGTGATCTTGTTTGGTCTGCCATGGCTTGTGTGTGTGCCTGTCTTGATCCGTTGTGTTTAATGTGTGCAGTAATGGCTGATTTGTAACGTGTGTCTATGAATAATGGTGTGTGCCCCACAGAAGTGAAAGCGATCAGTGTGTGTCTGATATTTGTTTGTATTAGGGCTGATGTCACATGTTAATGATAGGTACATGCCAGTTATTGTCCGATATCGAGGTGGAAGTTGCAGTTATGTCTAGTTGCCGGAAAAAGAGTGAAAGTAAGACCAGCAGTTGGTTCAACTGCCCTTGTAATGCAGGCTATATGTATCAAAAGAAAATGAAATAAAATCAAGTCCTATTTACCAGAAACAAATTTCACGGTTGCTTCTAAAGAAATCCAGGTTCTCCCTTTAACTGAAATCTAGATAAAGATCTTAAAGCTCTTTCTAAAGAGCTCTAATTAAGAGACCATTATATTCACTCTATAACAAGCCCAAAAACTTATTTTAGATCGATCTTGTAGCAAACAAGAGATTTGAGTAAGATTTTATTATTTTTAGTACTTAGTTTAGTTTGGACGTTCATTTGATATTTTATTTATATTTAGGGTAATCTCTAGATTTAGAAGATTTTTATTTTTGGTTGTACATTATTAAATTTATTATATTACTTATTTCCATCCTTGGGATGAAATATTCTATGAAATATAGGAGCTTCAGTTCATTTATTTACAAACACATACAATATCATTCTACAGCTAAAGACACAATGATATTAAGACTGGCTCTTCTTTCTTTCTTTCTTTCTTTCTTTCTTTCTTGCAACAGCATGTTGCATCAAGCGTAAGAACATATTCATCATGGCTTGATCAATGCAAAGTTGATCATCACGCTTCCACTCATCCACTTTTTTCCGTTGGTCGTTAACCACAGAACCAAATTAATATGAAAAACTGGGAAAATGTAAGAATGAGAGGTCTGGGGTGCTGAGTTCTCAAGGCCAGAAGAATATTAGGTCCTCTAATATCTAACAGAGTTAAAGGTGAGATTTTTAAAGTCTTGACAACTTACCAAAAAATTGTTATGAGCTGCTGTCGTGGTGGACCGCGGAATTCATGGTTTATCCTATGTTCAAGTATCCAAACCACTGCCCCCACAAAAAGGAAGAATAAACCAGTGACTAACCACATCTGCCATGTAAATGGTTTGAGGAAAGCCCATGGACTAGATTTTTGCTCCTTCACAGAAGCAACAACAACAAGCCCTGATTCCATGAATGGTTGGGTGAAGTCCACAATTTTTGTCCTATTTGTAGTAATAGTGATATCACCAACTGCTGCATCAAAAACCTGGAAATGAAAGCATGAAATCAAGCCAGACACCAAAACAAAGTTGCACTAAAATGCCTACAAGAAAGACAGAAACAGAACTTCTGCAGCTAATTCAATCCACAACGGTTAATAGAGATAATGTATGATCAATTTTGAAGCTAGATATTTGACCAAAGAGAAATTTTGAAGATAGACACTCACATCCTCTGCAACCTGATTAACAAGTGCACTGTACTCAGGGGTTTTCTGCCCATCTCCATATAATATATAAGTATGTGGGACAGCATATGGTAGTAAGTTCAATGCTGATTCAAAGACATCAATGCAGTATCCTTTCACCCCAGGAGGATTTTTGTCTTTCACCACAACTTGCTTGTAAGTTACCCGGTCTGGCACTCCAATCCGCAAAGGTTTTCCATTGTTAGGGAATACCCATCCTCGGGGCTTTTTTACAACTTCACCAGGCCATATCACATCATTGAGATGTTGGCTACTCGTAGAAGTATTAGGAGGCTTCTTATATAAGATATCAGGAGCAATGACAGAGAGGGCGGTGTAGTTTGACCAATAACCAATCCTACGCAACACACCATCAATGTTTAGAATATCAAAAGCTGGGTGGATTAGGTATCTGTCTGGATCAAATTGGATTTGGCCAGTCAGTCCAGTAAAATTCATCCTAAGAATTGTATCCAGTAATTTTTCACCTCCATCAAAAATATGAAGAGATGACAAGCTCAGTGTACTGTTATTTGAGGCATGTAACCTCGGGTCCTGTGAGAATGAAATATTTCCACCTTCACTGAAGAACACATCGAGAGCTCGAGCAGCCAACCAAACAGAGTCATAAGCATACAGTGCATAAGAATTAGGTTTAGCACCTCCCGTGAATTTCAGGTTGTTCCATTTTGATAAGAAATGTGTTTTAGGATCTGTATCTGGAGTGTGATGACGTAGAGTAATGACTCCTTGCAGAAGATTCACCGTTTCTGAATTAGGGGGATTTTGTGAATCCAAGTAGGAAGAAAGCCAATCAGTAGTAATCCAAACATAACCACTGGCAACCATCCCAAGATGTTTTGCAACTGAAAAGATGGTAAGACCAGAGCCCGGATTGACATGGACAACATAAACCCGGGATTCCATTAGATTTACTTCAACCAACAAATCATTTATGGTGCTCCGAGGGGCATCAGGAGTGAATGCAGCCTTATATGAAATTTTGGCATGGTTCTTCGCAAGAGCATCACCCAACACAGAAATTCCACTTCTGCCATAATCATCATCTACAAAGATGGCAATCACCTCCCTCCACTCATAGTACTCAACCAAATCAGCTATAGCACACATCTGAAAGTAGTCACTCTGAGTAGTTCGAATAAAATAAGGATATTGCAGTGAAGATAGAGTTGGATCTGTTGCACCAAATGAGAGAAGTGGTACATGAAGCTCATTAACTACATGAGAGATGATGTGAGCTATTCCTGAGGATTGTGGGCCAATTGCAAGAACAACATCATTCTCCATGAGCTGCAAAGCTACAGATGCCATAAAACTTGTTAACATCTTCCAATCAACCAATTTATCAAAAATGAACATGAACTGAAGCAACTATGAAGACCATTATTATGTTTATATTATATAACTAATTTTTTTATTTAATTTTTCAACATTTAGATCATCATTCTAATTAGACGTCTATCAAAATCCAGATATAAGATGGATTGAACATAAACACAAAAAACTATTGTTTGCCTCACGAATAGAACTTCCACACACATCGTTTTCATGAAAAGGATGTTAACCTCAAGTTAATTGATACTAGAAGTTTTGACGAAAGCACCACAACTAGATAAGAAGGCACTAAAGTTAACATAGTATCTAAGCAGAAGTTCTTGGATTGAAATCCACACATCGTCATTCAACCCTTATCTAACTAAGATGTCCACTTGATGGGTTTTAGTCAAGTCTCAACTCACAAATGAGGGGAGTGCTAAGTAATAAATATAAAGAGTGCATCAAATCTACAAACTTAGGCTTTTATTTAAGATAGTTGTAATACTAACCTGAACAAAAGAAATATGAAAATACAATATTGTTGCTCAAAATGATTTCAAGAGGGAAGAGAACAAACAAAAAAAAACAGAAAAAAGAAATCTATTTCTCATTTTAAATGTCAACAGAATGGAGAGGGATTAGAAAAATATCTTGATCATTCTGTCCAATTCAAATCTATGGCAAGAAAAAGGTTTGGCTAAAAGAAAGGAAAAAACGAAAAAAACAAAAATTTACTGTGCTTCTTTTCTAGCCCAAAATTTCCACAAAAGTCTAATATTGCTCCTGCTCAAGTAAGATTTTAACTCTCTATATGGTTGAATATGGGAAAAGAGAGATTTAGAATCACTTCCACTGCCTGTCTCTTCAATCTTATTGAATGTTCCTGATAATGAATTTTAACCTCATCCTTGAGAATCATTTGGCCTCCCCACAACTTGCCTGAAATAACTTGAATAAGAAGATAATTATACCTATAATTTTCTCTTCTATAACAATATCAATTCTTATTTCAAAACTTGAAATTAATGCTCGAGCTAGATTATTATTATGGATGGAAACAGCCCAGCTAATTTAAAATTTAAACTAAAAAATAACGGTAAGGTTTGTCATTTAAACATTTCCATAACTTTACTAAGCTTTGTTACATAAACTCATCAAACAGGAGGACCAAAAATTATTGAAAATCTTTTAGACATAAAACTAATTTACAAGCATAGGTTGAAGAAGGCAAAGTTTATCACTTTTTTTTTTTTTGGGTAAGTGACATAGTTTATTACTTAATATTGCAAGAATCTGCATTTTAAGATGTGTTCATATTGAACTCCATATAGTATACTAATTCACTTCAGAATGAAGCCTCGAAAGAGCTTCACAATTGCTGGGAATTTGCAGTGGTCATTTACATAATGGGTTGAAGGCCAATTACTTGAGCAGACGCCATATATTCAAAGACAAGCAAAACACAGAGAAGGGACAATCAAAAGTATTTTACCATCTATACATCTGAAAGTCCAATGTACAAGCAGGAAATTTGATAGAAACAAGGCTAGAAATCCATTTTAAAATGCTGAGTTTCATGCAATACCTTCAACAGTACCAAGAAATCCACTGCACTTAGTGTCATGTATAACAAGATTCAATTTTGTGCCGGGAAGGATGCTGGAATTGGAATTTACATCATCAACGGCTGCTTGAATGGCTGGCTTCACCGACTTTCCAATCACTGAATCATAAGTAAACAAAGCACCTATATTCACAGCACTAGGCCTGGATGAGTTGAAACTGGAATTTCCAGCTTGGCACAAAACTTGCACGGACAATAACACATACAAAATCAACACAAACAGTCTTATTCTCAAGAACTTAACCCCAATTCTAGTGCTTCTTAAGAAAACCTCCATTTCCTCAAACTTTTAAGCCCAGTGGCTCTAAAAAGAACAGTTCATGCCACCCTTTGGAACAACTTCAACCCCTGTATTGTTATTTTAAAAAAGAATCACAAAATTGAACAAAATGAACTACTACGTGGAATTATAAAATCAATCCTTTCATATATGAATTGTATTGAACAAATGAAATACACAAGGAAATCATAAATTTATAACATTAATATATGCAATTAAATACATATATATGTCCAAACATGAAGTATCTTAGATACGATGGGTAAATGCTCACATGGGTAATTACCAAAACAACCCAGGAGCTAGTATTTTATTGTAAATAAATAAATACAAATAAAAAGGCATTTGTACATTTTTAATGTCCACTGGATAGATATCATTACCAAACAAGGAAATATGAAAAACCCAGAATCAAAGATTGCTAAAGATGAGATCTTTCACAACAACAGGAGAATTAAGGGACACCCAATTCATTACCAGAAAGATAAGACAGGACTCATGTCTTACTTCAAGTAAAGGGGTTATGTACAGCCAGAAAGAAAAGAGAAAAAGAAAAGAGAGACCCTCGAGGCTTAAACAGCTTGAGGTCTCAAGAAAAGAATCATTCTCTTTTCTTTCTTTCTCTCTCCCTCTCTCTCTCTCTCACATGTAGATATGCAGACATAGCAACTGCGTTCTGTCGGAGATTGAGCTTTATTTTCCAGAGTAGGCACACATTATGGAACCATGGTGCTCTTGGAGTCAGAGGAAGTCAATAAAGTAATAATTAGTTACCGTATCCATTTTATAATTCATCAGCAACTTTCCATTTTAATATTAATAAATTGAGATTCAGGAGTGCAACTTCTAGGAGGGTGCTGATTAATCCACGTCAGACAAGTCAACCTCATCTCACCACACTGAATTTATGGTCTAAACAAAGGTTACATTAAGTTGGTAAAAAAAAAATAACGGCTCCATTAAGACATTATCAGATAAAATAAATTACATTCTATATATCCCTCTTTTCACAATTTACCGTCTTATATATTTATATTTTTAATTTTAACATTTTATTTATTTCTATTTTATCTCTATCTATTAATATTAGTAAAAAAAAATTCAACTTCTAATTAACAAATAATAATTATTTTAATAAATAATATTATTAAATATATTTAATTAACTAATATAAATAAATAACAAAAAATTCTAAAATAAAAAATAAAGGTAGTGACCTGTTTGCTTAGTGGATCACGCCTCTTCTTCTTTTTTTTAATCTTATAGCGATGGATTACACAACTCACCTATAATGTACAAAAAGAAAACAAAGATAAAAGTCTATATGACCACCCCAGCATTATAGTAGTTACATGTTTGATTGGTAAGATATGAACCAACTCCAATCCAAGGATTTTTTTTTTACACTCTACTTATTGTTTTTTTTAGAGTGGCCTATAGCAGTGATTCGCAATTTGCCATACAAAAATGATCATGGCTGTTGTAACCAATTACCTTTAGCATTTAGTTGTCTCATGAGCTTTTTTATTTTTTCACTGCATTTTTTGTAATTTATTATTATTATTTTATTATATTATTTAGTTAAATGTATTTAATGATATTATTTTATTAAATTAATTATTAAAGAGAATAAAAAATTGATATATATCATTTTTTAAATATTAACAAATAAAGATAAAACTAAAGCAAAAGTATGGAATCACCTATACATAAAGTGTAATTTAACCTTTCAAATATTGGTTAAAGGCTAAAAGATTTTTTTTTAAAAAAAACAATAAGTTATGAAGAACGAAAAAATTCTTGATTTGGTATCTTAACAAATGCTCATAAAACATCTGTTAGCAATGCCCTTTAAATAATATATTGATCCTATGATTAGATATGTTAGACAAATACATCAATTTATACTTGCATATTTTATCTATTTATGAATACATCAGGTTACTACAACTAGTTGATTATGTGCAGAATACGTGATAATCAACCTAAGAAGTCTTAAACTAATGACATGTGTAACAGTGATGTTAGAGAGAGGCATAGGATAAGGAATGGGAAAACTCAATTTTCAAAGAGTGAGCTTATGATAGCGGAACAAATTAAGCATTTTTGCTCCTTATTTGTTCGTTTTCAATTAGTGCTAACATTTTTTAGAAATTTGTCAATACTTTCAATGTTGCAAATGAGAAAAATGAGGCCTTCTTATTTATACAAGTTGGTGTTCAATGCTAGCTATTGGATGATCATGGAGATAGACATATGAGATGAGTAATTATTGATAAACATTAGATTGTTTCTAACAATCAACGAACGAGATGATGTCTCCTTTAAGGCCTTTATAATTCCATGGGCTTCTAAATGGAAATAGGCATGACTAAAAGTCTTCATAAGGCATGTAAAAAGCCTAAATAAATAAAAATTTCCAATAGCTTAAAAAAGAAGCCTATGAGGGCTTATGAAGAATAAAGGCCTACTGAGAGGCTTTTCTCTATAAGCGAAACAAATAAGAGATGTTGAGGGCATTCGAATCTAAATATGTCAAGCTAGATTCCCTAAGGCATCTCTAAAATAAGGCTTAACTTCCTTAACCCTACTACTATCCTAAAAATTTGGTTAATGACATTAAATTAGGCTAACACCCAATCACTAAAATAGCCACCTATACACATAAGATATCAAAATACGCATAATATCATAAGATTCATATTCACTTATATATCTTATTTTTTCATGCTTCATAAACTTACTAAAATGCACATACAATAATAAATACACTTATAATTGTATATACATTTTTTTTTATGAGTTTGTTTAATTATTTGTTCACCTTTCTTAAAATCTTTTTTATGTATATACCATAATAAGATAACAATATATTGTATTGAGTCAACTTAACTTTAAAAAAAAAAAGATTTGTCACTTCATATTAAAAGAATAAAATATAATTACTATGATTACAAGATGGCTTTTTCTTGAATTTTGTAAATTGTCGTTTTCGGGAATATTACTTTAATCGTTTAAAGGGAGAATTATTGAGAATTATTGGGTTGAGAAGGCCCACGTTCGAGGCATTGTGCGTGAATTACTGCATGTCTTGTAAAAGCACTGCACTTGACCTGAAGACCTCCTTTCTATAAAGCTGTCAATTGGGTTTTCTTGACTCGACGGAATGGGAGCTATGAAATCGAGAGGGCAAGATCAAGAACACGTGCTAAAGCATCAAGCAAATACTTTTTTTTTGGGCCAGAATCAAGCAAATACTTAGCAATGAGAAAATTTCTCCGTAGGTTAATTATACTTAGTATATGTGTATTTTATTTTTTTTATATTATACATATATTTTTTAATTACAATAGAAGGAAGGAAGGAATTCAAATCATATATGTTAAACCTAAAAATCAATATTTATACCACAAAACTATAACGAATTGAAATATAATTTTATTTTTAATAGTTATAATATGTTTAATTTATTTCATAAGGAGGAAATAAACTAACAATTTATTTCCTAAGGATCTATTCATGCATAAATAGTTATTTCAATGAATTATTGTCATTACAAAATAAGGAATTGGAATTCCTTTATAAAACTAAATGAATAACTTTTTTTTTTTAATTTTTCCTAACGTACTTCCATATTTATCTATAAGATTTGAAAGAAATTATAAAGAAGACATATCTATTTTATTTCTTAAGAATTATAATTCAATTTTTACATTTTTCCATTCCACAAACCAGATGTACTAATAGTGTTTTATAATTACTAATATTGTTACTTGACATGTCATTGAATGATTGGTTCATAATGATTCTTTAATATAATAATTTATTATTTATATTAGTTAATAATATTTTAAATAAATTAAAAATGATAAAAAATCAACCAAAACCTTAAGAGGCTTTGCTTTCCACCTTAAGGTTAAGAAGCTACTGACCACTACCTAAAAAGGATTATGTTACCCACCGCTCTATATAGAATTAGAGAAAATAAAAATACTTTAAATGTCTAATATCGTGCATTTCAATTACAATCAAATGGATTTTTAAATACTTTTCTTTCTCTCCATCCTCCTTTTTAGTTTTGGTTGCATAGCTACCTTGGCATGTTAGCTTCACCAATCACCCTAACCTTTGGTGTGGCTAACAAAGGCTTCCGCTGTTTTGGATGAACCTTTTTTTTTTTATAATCTATGTAATGTTTTAAAATGCTATTTAATAAATATATTTAATGATATTATTATTTTATTTAATGTTTTAAAAAATATTTATGTTTACTAAGTTTTTATAGTTGACACATGTCATGATATTGACACCCCCTAATACCAAACATCATATACTACATGTTATATGGATTAGACATGGGGTCGGTTTGGAACTAGCCTAGAACCAGCGGGTTAAGGGCTGCGAGGAAGGGGAATTGGAACCGGCTTAGGGGGAGAGGGGCAGGGTCAATTCAGGCCCTAAATCGGCGATTTGAGTTTTTTTATTAATTTTTTTAATTCCTTTTTTTATTATATATTTTTCATATTTTTTAAGATTATTTTATCTTTATCGGTATGTATTTTTTGAGTTGGTTTGTTTTTTTCCTTAAATTTATAAACGTTGAAATTTAATCTACAATTTCTCGGGACAATATATAATATTTCGGAATTAATTTGTAGCAATACCTCGTACACTAGGGGGGATACCAGCCTCGAATTTTATTAATTGAATAAAATTATTATAAAAAAGGGGAGCATTTGACCTTACCTCTTATACATGATAGTAGTACTTTGTAAGTAAATAACAAAAATAAATAAGGGAATACTACTCTCCTTACAGAATATGTCTAACTCTACCCTAATATAAAAAATAAATAAGATAATACTATTACTCTTACAAAATTATTTGGCTTACTCGATATTAGGATTCAAACCAGTAGAGCTTCCACCCGATGAAACAAAGTCACTAAAGTATTCATCTTCTTCACTGAACGTCCCGTACGACTCTTGTGTGCGACTCTTTACCTTCGACCAATCTTCCACGCAAGCTATCGACTCAACATTGATGGGTGACAATCATGATTGCCATTGGGACAAGATAAGGCCCGCTGTGTTGAATGCCTATTCAATTACTACCGTTGATACGGGAGCAAAAAAAACCTAGCGAGCCATGTGAGAGAGTATAAGATACGTCTTCCTATACCTCCTCCACCAGTCGAGGATGTTGAAATTTGTGATACTACTATCAGCAAATTTGAAATGTGTATTGAAGTAATAGTCAAGTTCGGTGTACTCGGTTAACTCAAAACGATGCCACTTTAACTCTTGCAACATCATTCATTGCACAATGAGGGTGAGATCATGGGTGGTACCATGTGAGCCAAAGAACGGTGAGGGAGTTCGGAACACTTGACTCTTGAATGCAGTGCAAAAGTTAGAATATAATTCTTCCGTTACCTAGATTGCTCGGCGTAATTCTTGCGCAGCGGTAATGGCATAAGTGTCTTTTGTGTCAGAAAATGTGTCAACAATGGAATAATACAAATTAAGATATTCTAATAATATCTTTTTTACACCTTGGATTTAAAAATAGAAACAACTAGATAAATTGTCGAAATTTTTCTATAATACTGCAACCATTTTGCAACTATATCATTTATAGCAACCTGCAGTGTCAAATTGGGAATCGAGCAACACTGACAGTATATTCACCGCATTCATAACAAAAAGATGAACACTAGCCTGGTACACTTGCGAAAATGTTAGAATACAATCATGAAAAACTTTTAAAATATTCAACATTCTACTGCATATATCCCAATTGCTAGGGTGCAGTGGAATGTCTAGGACATCCATGGTAGCGAAAGAACATAATGCATCTTTATAAGTAACTGTACTTTTTAAAAGTCGATAGGTGGAATTCCACTTATACTTAACATCTTTTCTAAATTTTTTAGGTCGCATTTCATTTTTAATAGAAAATCTCTGCCATATCTTATTTACGAAATGATGGTCAATTTAAAATCATACTAATTATCTTATTTGGGACATTTTAAAATCTAAAAATTTCATACCATCCTCAATGTAAAGATTTAAAATGTGGTAGGCACATCGAATATGGAAAAATGTCTCACCTAATATGGGTTAACATAAAGTTTGAAGTTCATCAATGGATATTGTGTTGGCAACTGTGTTGTCAAAACCAATTAATTTTTTTTTATCAAACCGTATCCACCTAAAATAATACTTATAATACGAAAAATATTTTACGCCGTATAGCGATCATTAAAAACTCTTAGAGCTATTAGTCTTTTTTGTACCTATCACGCATCGTTTATCTAGTGATATGTAACTCCTATGTATGAATCTTTTTTCCATGAATCGGTCAATATATCTGTGCAAATGGAAACATGCGTCTCAAGAGAATTGAAAAGAGCAACTAATTTACACTTACCGTTATGATATAACTTAATAGTGGTTTTTTGTATAGTTTTTGGATCGTAAGTCTGTGAGTTTGGATTTAGTATTTCTCACTCGTACTCTAACCAGTGCGGGGAAGCTGCGTGATTCCATGACGGGTTACACTTTGCTAAGTATTCTATAAGTAAAACTTGTTGTCTATTAGTAGAATAATGAAATAAGCCTCCTTTTTTAGATTCTATTGATTGCAAAATTTGTTGCTGTGATTTATCTATACCAAACTCCATAGAGTGCTTCGCTTGCATGTGCTTGTTAAGGGTATCATATCCCTCTCCCTTTTTTCCACGCATAACTTGATTGGAAATAGTTGCAATAAGTATGGCTGTTATCATCTTCCCTTGTAATTTAATAAAAATGTTTAGTAAAATTTTTTGATTTAAATGGTGTTGGTAACTTATCCGTAGAGTCGAATGGGCCACGTAAGTGCCGTGGAATTTCTTCATCTAGCACTTCTTACACACCGTCTGATACGATTCCAAGAGCAAAAATACGAGCACCAAAAAAAAGAAGACATAGGCGTCGGGAGGACCCAAGGCGAAGTCCGGCCAGCCTTAAGCCGGCCTTGAGTAAAGGCCGGCCGAGTTCACTTCAAAGTCGCCGGCCTTGGAGCCGGCCTAAAAGGAAGGCCTCCGGCTTTTAGTGTCGGCCTAAGTGAAGGCCACCGGCCTTAAATGTTTTCGCACCAATTTTTTAGGATGTTATAAATAGGGACCTTAGGGTTTTTCGTGGAGGAATATCATTTTGGTTAAAAATACAGAGACACTTGAGTGTTGTGAATCCTCTTTGGATATCTTTGAATATTGGGGATTAAATTCTTTTCTCTTTATTCTTGTTGTTCTTATCAAATTCTTGGTTCTATAAAATTTGTGGCGAGCATCATTATTGAATTCGTGGAATTCTTTAACCATAGTGATTGATTTGTAGAACATGGGCTCTATCATTCTATATTTTGATTGCGAAATAGATTAATTTTATCAATCTTAGCATCTATAGATTGATAATTTTATCCATATCTTGATTTTATTCGATAGTTCCAAAATCCAGAAAAAACATAAAAAAAAATTGAGTTATTTGATTGTTGTTGACGATTTGGTTGTGTGTGAAGGAATTCATATCCGAATCCGTGTCATTTGGTATCAGAGCGAAGGTTGGATTCGTAAGGATTCAGAGCGAAGGATTCGATCAGATCGAGGGTTAAATTGGTAAGGCTGTTGATTCTCAATTCAATTGTAGTTTTAATTCAATACTGCTGTTGATTGGGAAATTTGGAAATTTTATTTTGTGAATTGTATTGCTGAGAATTGGTGATTGGTCTGTTTTTGTGAATTGGGGGTTTTGTGAATATTTTTGTTGAATTCAGTTGTTGGGTGTTGAATTGCTGTGAAATTGGTGTTTGGGCCTGTTGTTGGGAATTAAGTTGTTAGTGAATTTCTATTGCTGACTATTGAAGGGTAGAGATGTCATCGTAAGGAAGTGTTCAAAACAACAACAATAGGAATGATGCTGATAATGGGGGTGAGGTTGTGACTAGGGCTGAGTTCAATCAAATCCAAGAAAATCTTAGATTGATTATGGAGAAATTGGAGGTTAGGGATAGAAGAAGCCATAGTGGTGCAAAAATTAGGAGGAGACACTCTAGTAGTGAATCTGATGCTAGTAGTGGAAGGAATAGGAGAGAAAACAATGTTGACAGGCGTAAGGGGATTGAAAGCATCAAGCTGAAAATTCCACCTTTCACTGGTAGTAGTAAACCAGAGGAATTTCTAGACTAGGTGCCACGAGTTGAGAAGGTGTTTGACTGTTATGAGTGGGATGAGCGCATGAAGGTGAAGATGGCGTCTTTAGCATTCTCTAAATATGCTAGTTTGTGGTGGGACAAATTACAAGCTAAGAGACGTAGGGCTGGTGAGGAGAAAGTGCGTTCATGGGCCTTGATGAAAAGGTTGATGGGACGCAGATTTGTGCCAGACTACTATAAACAGGAGATGCTGATGGAGTTGCAATCCTTGAGGCAGGGTAAGAAGTGTATAAAAGAGTATGTGAAGGAGTTTGAGACATTAGTGGCAAGATGTGATATCAGGGAAACATCAGATGAATCCATAGCTCGTTTCATCAATGGGTTGAAGATGGATATTGCCAGTGTAGTGGAACTCTAGCATTATCAGACTCTTGAGGATGTGATTAAATTAGCCAGTCGGGTAAAGCGGCATCAACGCAGGCGGGATCAGAGATGGCGGGATCAGAAATCATATCAACACCATAAATCAGATGATGGTGAGAGAGAGAAGGAAAGGAAGGAAAAGGGAAAATCAATCGTTAGTGAGGTTGTTGACCAAACACAACAAAAGAGGAGCAATGATATCAAATGTTTCAAGTGTTTAGGACTTGGCCATATTGCTTCTCAATGTCCTAATAAAAGGGTTATGGTCATCAAGGGGGACAAAGTTAAGAGTGAGGAAGAAGAACAGAAGAGTACTGAGGCAGAAGAGGAAGATGAAGACATTATAGCGAGTCCAGTATAGGGAGATATTCTAATGGTTCTGTAAGATGAAACTGTTCCTAATCAGAGGGCCAATTTATTCTATATCCAGGGCATGGTGCAGGGAAAGACTTGTTTGATTGTGGTAGACACAGGTAGTTGCACTAATGTTGCTTCAGCAAACTGGGTTACTAAGTTGGGTTTGCAGGTGGAGCAGCATCCAAGACCTTATGCACTTCATTGGTTGAGTCCACAGGGAGCTGTTCATGTACACAAACAGGTTCGTGTTCCATTGCTTATTGGTGATTATACTGACGAAATTGTTTATGATGTAGCTCCCATGGAAGCTACACATTTGATCCTTAGAAGACCTTGGCAGTATGACCTCAAAGCCAAGTATGATGGATATACCAATGATTATACCATTCAGCAACAGGACAAGACATACAAGCTTCTTCCTATGAGTCCAACTGAAGTACAACACACAAGACTGATTTGCCTTAAAAAGCCCAAGGGAAAGAGGAGTCTGTTTATGTGGCCTAGCAGGATAGACGATACAGATTCGAGGTCGAATCATTTTCAACATGGAGAGAATGATACGATTCCAAGAGCAAAAATAAGAGCACCAAAAAAAGGAGGACATAGGCATCGGGAGGACCCAAGGCGAAGTCCGGCCAGCCTTAAGCCGGCCTTGAGTAAAGGCCGGCCGAGTTCACTTCAAGGTCGCCAGCCTTGGAGCCGGCCTAAAATGAAGGCCGCCGGCTTTTAGTGCCGGCTTAAGAGAAGGCCGCTGGCTTTTGGTGCCGGCCTAAGTGAAGGCCGCTGGCCTTTGGCCGGCCTTGAATGTTTTCGCACCAATTTTTTAGGATGTTATAAATAGGGACCTTAAGGTTTTTCGTGGAGGATTATCATTTTGGTTAAAAACACAAAGACACTTGAGTGTTGTGAATCCTCTTTGGATATCTTTGAATATTGGGGATTGAATTCTTTTCTCTTTATTCTTGTTGTTCTTATCAAATTCTTGGTTCTATAGAATTTGTGGTGAGCATCGTTATTGAATTCTTGGAATTCTTTAACCATAGTGATTGATTTGTAGAACGTGGGCTCTATCGTTCTATATTTTGATTGTGAAACAGTTTAATTTTATCAATCTTGACATCTATAGATTGACAATTTTATCTATATCTTGATTTTATTCGATAGTTCCAAAATCCAAAAAAAAACCTAAAAAAAAATTCGAGTTATTTGATTGTTGTTGACGATTTGGTTGTGTGTGAAGGAATTCGTATCCGAATCTGCGTCACCGTCTTACCCTTTTCCTTCCGCCTCCTCCTTACTGCCTTATGGCAGCGGTTTGCTTTGTCCATTAAAAAGCCTTTTATGAAAGCTTAGGATTGGTATCATCAAGTCTTCTAGGCGTTTGTTGGTAAAGTCATGGATATCGTAATCATCTACTTTAAAATATTGTTAAGATGCCTCTTGCACAGATTTGCTCCTATTACCTTTATCAAAACGATCCCTCTTAAAAGAATATAAACCCCAAAAATAACTTGTCATTTTTTAATATTAGGATAATTATAAAATACTAATGTGGCAGATAAGGAGACATAATAGAAATTATTCACAAGATGTTGACATTGTAGAAGATATGAGCATAGCAAATAGAATATGAGAGTATAGAAAATTGAAGATGAGAGCAAAAGACAAAAGTGAGTACAAATTTTTTGTGTGGATAATTCCGCTCTTCAAACTGTACTATCAATTTATATAACATTCAACAACACGCTTAATTTCTTCTACTCTTTTGCAACATTTAAATTTGAAAATTTGAACACTTACACACTGCACCTACACCAACAACTTAAACTTATTCCTCACTGCCTGTAATCTTATAAATCTACGCGAATATTTTTTTGAAAATGCACTTCATGCTTTCAAAATGTTAGAGTGCAAATTTGACTGTTTTTATCTTGCATCATTCTTCCACGTTTTCTCTCCAGTTGTCTTCTCTTTTTCTTTGTTTTTCTTCCCTAAGGTTGAAGAGTTGCTACCTTTAAGTTAAATATTTTCTTCACTCTATTCCTATTTCCTTTAACATTTTTTCTTTTTCTTTATTTGCTGACAACGTGTGTCAGCCTTCAAGTTGAATTTTTTTCCTTTCTTTTCTTTCTCCTCTATGTTTCTTCTTTGCTGTCAACTTTATTTATTTATTTATTTTACTTATACAGCGGGCCCAAACCCCGGTTCAAATGGACCTTAAGTCGGCAAGTTGATGGCCGATTTGGGGTTCATCGGTTCGCCAGGTTGCATTAAACTGCCGATCCAGTGGTTTCTACCCATCGAGCCAATTCCACTAAAGGGTCAGTTCGAGGGCCCGAATTGACTAAGCCAACTCACAAGCCAAAACTAGCCCTCTCCTATGTCTAATATAGATTGTCTAAACTCCAAACTTTTAAATATTTGCTCTATGATAGAATGCTTAGTAAAGCCGCAAATAGAGGTTTGAGATACGCATAATTTTTTTTTGGAAAAAAAAAGAAAAAGAAAATATATCTAATTTATAATGAGCTTTAAACTTATCGTATCCTTTATTAATAGATAGAAATATGTCTATACTTTTTTAGGAAGATTTACAAACCATATTTTTCCATGGAGGATATTTTGGCAAGTTAAATATGGAAATATCCAAATTTTATTTTGAAGTGCATTCATTCAAATACACAAATTTTATTTTATTTTCCACATATAAACTACCTAAAAAAAAAAGGCCAATGTTCATTAGGTTTTTGTATCAGCACGTGCCATATACCGACATACAACAAGACATAGACCTTTAATATCAAATATCATATCCATATATTATATTGTTCATATCTAGAACTTTTAAGTATTTGGTCCACTATAAAATGATTGTTACCAAAAGCCATACCTTCCCTTAAGTGAAAGGCCAAAAGTTATAGCAAATTGCTAACGGTCATAAGAAAAAGGTAGGACTTTTCATAATTTCGTTTATTATTTTAATTAAAACGATTTGGTCTTTAATTATATATATTAAATTTCAATAGTTAATCACCTTTAATATGTAAATTAATAATAAAATTAAACGTTGAATCGATTCTATAAAAATATATAAAATCATAAAAATTTTCAAAAAAATGATTTTTTTTTTTGGGGGCAGAGAGTGGAGGTTGTGTGGGCCGTAGGGGTGCAAGAAAACAAAATAAAATTAAGAAGAAAACATACCTAATATACAATCGATCACAAGTTTGTAATATCCTTTATTAACAAATGGAAATATGCCAGAAAACAAATTCTATCCCTCATCCTAGTCACATAATATGAAGGACATGGCTTTTTCCATGAGAGGTATACTTTGTGAGTTATTGCATTTGGCATTTATCTTGGTGGGAAGACAACAAAAACAATAAAATTCTATTAAAAAATAATTCATCAAATGCCATAGGATTATTGTTATTCTTATCGTGAATTTCTATTCACTTCTTTTCTTTTCTTTTCTTTTTTTTAGAATTTCAAGCAATTACATACTGGTTTTGCATGCAATAAGAAAAAAAAAAAAAAGAAGAGAAAAATTAGTACTTATATTTAATCTAAATGAGTATTAGATATCTAAATTCATCTCTCTTGCTCTCTTTTTATCCTCCACCCACCCTCCACAAAAAAAAAATGAAAAAAATGTATAATAATTAATACTTACAAAAGCTAAGATCTTTATCATCAGCTAGCATAGTTGTCAAAATAGTGATTTTACGTAGAATTGAATAGTATAAAATTGGTAAAATCATATAAAATCGGTAGAATCGGTAACTTGTAGAATCGTATATTTAAACTCATAATTATATCAAAAGTTTATACCTAAATAATTTTTCTTCCATTTTGATTATGAAAAACTTAATAAAATTGCAAACTCATATAATCGTACAATTGACTTGTGGTTTTAACAACCATGCTAGCTAGTGTAACATGAGTATTAGTTAGTGGGGGTCGTGTGGGCCCTGGGGGTGCAAGAAAACAAAATAAAATTAAGAAGAAAGCATACCTAATATACAATCAATCACAAGTTTGTAATATCCTTTATTAACAAATGGGAATATGCCACAAAACAAATTCTATCCCTCATCCCAATCACATAATATGAAGGACATCGCTTTTTCCATGAGAGGTGTACTTTGTGAGTTATTGCATTTGGCATTTATCTTGGTGGGAAGACAACAAAAACAATAAAATTCTATTAAAAAATGATTCATTAGATGCCACAGGATTATTGTGATTCTTATCATGAATTTCTATTCACTTCTTTTCTTTTCTTTTTTTTTTTAGAATTTCAAGCAATTACATACTGGTTTTGCATGCAATAAAAAAAGAGAGAGAGAGAGAGAGAAAAATTAGCACTTATATTTAATCTAAATGAGTATTAGATATCTAAATTCATCTCTCTTGCTCTCTTTTTTATCCTCCACCCACCCCCCACAAAAAAAAAAACGAAAAAAATGTAAAATAATTAATACTTACAAAAGCTAAGATCCTTATCATCAGCTAGCATAGTTGTCAAAATCGTGATTTTACCTAGAATTGAATAGTATAAAATTAGTAAAATCGTATAAAATCATATAAAATTGGTAGAATCAGTAACTTGTAGAATCATATATCTAAACTCATAATTATATCAAAAGTTTATACCTAAATGATTTTTCTTCCATTTTGATTATGAAAAACTTAATAAAATTGCAAACTTATAGAATCGTACAATTGACTTGTGATTTTAACAACCATGCTAGCTAGTGTAACATGAGTATTAGCTAGTGGGGGTTGTGTAGGCCCTGGGGGTGCAAGAAAACAAAATAAAATTAAGAAGAAAACATACCTAATATACAATCAATCACAAGTTTGTAATATCCTTTATTAACAAATGGAAATATGCCACAAAACAAATTCTATCCCTCATCCCAATCACATAATATGAAGGGCATCGCTTTTTCCATGAGAGGTGTACTTTGTGAGTTATTGCATTTGGCATTTATCTTGGTGGGAAGACAACAAAAACAATAAAATTCTATTAAAAAATGATTCATTAGATGCCACAGGATTATTGTGATTCTTATCATGAATTTCTATTCACTTCTTTTCTTTTCTTTTTTTTTTAGAATTTCAAGCAATTACATACTGGTTTTGCATGCAATAAGAAAAAAAAAAAAGAAGAAAAAAATTAGCACTTATATTTAAGCTAAATGAGTATTAGATATCTAAATTCATCTCTCTTGTTCTCTTTTTTATCGTCCACCCACCCCCCATAAAAAAAAAAATGTACAATAATTAATACTTACAAAAGCTAAGATCCTTATCATTAGTTTGCATGGTTGTCAAAATCGCGATTTTATCTGGAATTGAATAGTATAAAATCAATAGAATCGTATAAAATCAGTAATTTATAGAATCGTAATCTAAACTCATAATTATATCAAAATTTTATACCTAAATGATTTTTCTTCCATTTTGATTATGAAAAACTTAATAAAATTACAAACTTATATAATCGTACAATTAACTTGTGATTTTAACAACCATGCTAGCTAGTGTAACCTGAGTATTATTTTCATGTAAATTTTAAATAGATTTGATTTCTCCAAGTGGAAATTGGTGGTTGAGCTTGCCAAAGGTAGGGTGTACCAATACCAGTTTCCATCAATGGTGGTCTCAATTTTTTCTACAAGACAACTTTAAAAACTTTGCCTATTAGCCATTCTCACTCCATGGATAAGATTGAAAGACTGGTAGATAATGGAGCTGTTACCAGCTACTAATGAGTCAAATTGATAGGTTGATTAATAATATATAAATATTAATAAAATTTAATTTATAAATATATAATTAATAGTTTATTATTATTATTACTATATATTTAAAAATAATTAATATTTGTTTATTATTTATTGAAATATGTGATAATGTTTAACTGCTAATTTTCATCATATTAACCTTTTGAGGCATTTTAATGGTCAAAATAATAGAATGGATGATTTTTTTTTCCAAGTTTGTAATTCTTCGTGATGAAAAAATATTACAAGTTTTCTTCATTTCCTTAACAAATATCCGATGCACTCATTAACATACCCATATTGCTACTTCAACAATCAAGAGCCTATACCAACATATGACCCAAACCAATAGGAGGAATTACTCATACTACCCCATTAAAACAAAGAGAGAACCTATCTTTTTTTTTTAAATTCAAACATATTTTCTAAGTTCAACGCTTGGAATAATAAATAGTTTTCTTATTTTTAGGTTTAGTAATACAATAATAAACTAACCCACATTTAAATCACCATCAATATGGTCGTGAGGGTTTTGAAAGAAGGAAAATTCCTAAAATCTTCACGTGGTAGTTTAAGAAACTCACAAAGATATTTAAGAAGAATTATATTGTGTGTATTGAAACTGTATAAGTATTCCCATTATTTCCTAGCTTAACTTCCACCTATATGCCACATCTCTCTTAATTTGGAGGATTGGAGAATCGAATTAGATGAATTTGATTGAGAAACTACTATTCATGCTATTGATTTATAAAAATTTTGATAATTGTCATAATTCAATTAGTATGAATATTATAGTAAGAAGTGGATGCAGGTTGATTTGGTTCATTTAATTTTTCAAATCAAACCCAACCATAAATGTGATGCATTATGTGTTTAAGAAGAAAGATTGCAATGCTCCATATAAATAGAAGACCAACATTGATTGTAAGAAATATTAAGTAGTGGTATATAAGAAGAAGTAATAAATAAAATGTCAACATTAGTTTAAAACTTTTAGATCAAATGATTGAAAATGGTCAATTAGATTTTATTGGCTTGATTAATATCTAATTTTATCATAAGGCATTACAAATGGTATTAAAACCAATTCCGTACCAATAAGTATCTGATTTAGGGATGACTAAAAAATGGGAAGATCTGGGTCCAATTTTAAAGTCTCACAATGAAGATGTCACGTATGCTTAAGTGTGGGGGAGAGATTATTACCCCATGTATTTAAAGAGGGAGATTGTGATACTCATGTGAATGAAAGTCTTATGTATATTGTTGGAGATATTGAATAGTGATATATAAGACTGAATAGTGAGTAACATGTCTATATTAGTTAGAAATATTTGGAGCAAGTGGTTAAAATTAAAAAAAAAAAAAAAAGGCCCATCAAAGTTTAGTGTCTTAGTTATCAATTACTTCTACTTTAAGGCATTACAAAAAAAAATGTAGTTTGATTTTTTTTTTATCCCTTTGAACCAAATAGTAGGGTTCGATTTATGAACTTTTCTAAACCATAAAACTTTGATTTGGCTCGGTTTGGTTCATAAATTAAACCACATTTTATTATTTAACAAAGTATATTTGCTTAACATATAATTTTATATAAAAATATTAAATTCAATTAATAATAACATATTTTGGCCAAAACAAATTTAATAATAACATATATTCATACCATATAAGGAGGTGATGAAGTCAATATTTAAATAACTAAAAAATTTTAAATGTGTATTAATAACTAATTTTATACCTAAAATTAGTATATAATGTAAATTTTGAGTTAGCTTATATACATATTTGTTAATTATGATTATAAAATTTAAATATATATGCATTTCTATAAATGCAAACTAAAAACTTTTATAGGGTTATGTGGTAAAAGAATATTTTTAGTTAACTGTAAAATATTGTTTTTTTTTTTCAAAACGTTTTGGTTCATTTTGTTCCTTCCAAACCAACCATAAATTTTTGTTTTTGTTCAAATTGAGAATTTTCCAAACTAAATTGCAAAAAAAAAAAAAAAGAAAGAAAGGAAAAGAAAACATATTTTTTTGTTTGGTTTGATTCAATTTGATCGATTTTTTTACTTATCTTAACTGTAGTCATGCTGGATGGATCAATTTGACTCTCACTTTGAAATATACTGAAAATAGATGTTTACCTAAATCTCATCACTTTATTCCACCATGGATTGTGACTCCTCATACCATAATTGGCCATGTATCTTTTAAGGGATGGTATTGGAATAATTCACCAATTAATGACTTAAAAATAAGTCTCAAATCTAAATTGTTAAATAATTCATAAATTAATTTCTCATCTTCAGATCTATTTTTTATTATTATTTTTTCTAATCTCGACTATTGGATCTTTTCAAGTCCTAAATGGCAACTTATTTCAACAATTTCTTCTCCTTTAAAAGTCCTCTAAAATATGTTTAATCCTATTTTAATCCAACCTAAACATAATATGTCCAATTGAATGGAGAGAAAAGCTTTATTTCTTTATGCTAGATGTACCTCTAGCTAGGGGTTGATGTGTCGAGTTTAATTTTTAAAATTTTCATTATGTTCCTAATCCAATTCATATTAGATCATATACTCGTCCAATATAAATCCTCAACTTAAACTCGAAATCTTAGTATTTATTTGGAGTTGCCACCCAACTAAAGTTGAGAAAAATTATTGAATTAGAACTAATTGAGTGGATTAATTCTAATTTAGACAACTAGTCGACGGAATCTCCTCTTTCTATTTTTATAAATGAAAAAGAAGAAAGAAAAACTAGAGATTCTTAACTCGAGGGCTATCCTATTTAAACTTTAAAGTTACCACCTTATCTTTCTGAAATTTGAATTATGTTATGATACCCTTTTTTTCATAAAAAAAAGAAGATATTAAAAAATTACACTAATAATGATTTAGAAAATTATTTTTTTATTCTTTTTAGAGTTGCCCAATAAGGGTGCCTATGTACCCACTATTCGAGATCAAACAAGCCGTAGTTTACTTTTTATAAAATTTTAGTGGATTGATTCATTTTAATTATGAAAATATGTCAGGTTTATGTTTATTATCAATTTAAAGATTTCTAAAAAATTATGAGCCTAAACTTTAATATTTTCTTTTCTAAAAAACAAACTTTTGATTTAAGAAAAATCAATTTTGAAAAAAGAATTTCTTAAGCGATAGAAAATAAGATAAAATTCATTATTATTTATTATTTTATTTTTATTTTTTATTCATATTATTCATCTAACTTCTATTAATTTCTCATTATTATTATTATTATTTATTTTATATTATTTTATTATATGTTTTATTTTATTATATATTTTATTACTATAATAAACATATTTATTTATTTATTAAAAACTCTAAATCTAATTAATATTCTACAAAAAAATTATTTTTTTGCATATATATATTTTTTCATTTTTTTATTATTTATTCTAATAATAATAAATAAATAAATAATTAGTTGACATGGATATGGATCACGGTTCGTAGGTCGGGTCGAATCAGATTGGGTCAGATCGCGACAATCGGATCGGCGATCGAAGCTTCCTCGTCGGTAGCTTTTCGGTAGCTTTTGAAGGCAATTGATGGCTGCTTCTGGGCAATCCGAAGGTGGCAGTGGCTTCCTTCTAGAACCTCTCTAGGTAGTGGTTTAAAGAGTGGTTGTCGGTCGCGGTTTGGGAAAACTCTGGTGAAGCTTCGAACTCTTGTGTTTTCTCTCTTTTTCTCTTTTCTGATCTGTGCCCTTACTTTCTCTCATCGTGCTCTATTTATAAGCTTAAAAAACCGAGCTAGATAAGCTCAAATTTCCCTCTGATAAGCCTAATTCAGATTTGCAGTTGAACCTACTTCCAATTTGCCTTTGATTCGTGTAAATTTTTTATTTTTATTAATATTTGTGTTAATTAGATTATGTTTATCTCATTTTAGTTAAAGATTTGTTGGATTTGTGCAAAAAATCGCATCAAAATAATCAGATTTCCCCCTCCCCGCTGCTGGCGACAATCTCGGACGGAGGTTGAAGACGATCACGCACCTGGTGCGTGTGATCCCTTTATCCAATCATATGCTGCCATGTGTCCCTGGGAAAAAAAAAAAACAAAACAAAATGCTCAAAACTCTTTTCCTGTGATTCGAACCTATGACCAGACCACGGGGGGGCAAGATTGGACCAACCAGGCTAGCTCACTTTCTCGTTTTTTTTTTTATTAATCACAATTTGTATATATGCATTGCAATTTTTATTATTTTTATATTATTTTAAAATTTATAAAAATTATTTAACATCTTTTATTATTATTTTTATCATCATATTCCAAAATTAGTATATTGTTACTATTTATTTTATTTTGTTACTTTTCCTTTATTTTTGAAAAATAGAATAAAATTTGAAAAAATGAAGGAATGGAAAATGAAACATTATTTGTGATTAAAGGGCAAAAATGGGGTGTTTACATGATGTAGTTTGGTTTTGTTTGATTTTTCCTTCGAACTAAACCAAACTATACAAATGCAGATTGGTTTTTTATCATTTTGAGCCTAATCATAAGATTTGGTTTTGAAACTTTTCCAAACCATTAAATTTCAGCTTACTTTGGTTTGATTTATAGATTGAATTATATTTTATTTTATAAGAAAGTATATTTACTTAATATATAATCTTATATGAGCAGTAATAAAGAAATAGGACAATTTTCACTAGTAATTGGTCTAGGAAAGAGGGAAAGGACAATGAAAAGTCTACAACACTAAGCTATGTTTATGCACTAAGAAAAAAATATATCAAATCAATGGTAGGGTAGGAGGTTTTCGATTCCACGGTCCTAAATGTTAACCTCAACAATCTCGGTTTTCAAGGTCCAAGCTTCACATGGTTTAACAATTGGAAGGATGAGAACATGGTAATGAAAGAATTGACAGAGCTTTGGGATCAAACGAACGATTAAACAAGTTCTTGTGAACCACCGTACTACATAGTGAGATGGTGGGATTAAGCCATGTAGCATTGATAGTTGACACTTGCTTTGCCGATAAGAAAGGAAGGAGATCTTCAAATTTGAAAATATGCGAACAACCACAAAAAAATGTAAAGCCATGATTAAGATAGCTTGGGAGGAGACTCTAAGCACTCATCTTTGTCCATTAGGGTCTAAACTAAAGAGATGTAGATTAAAGTTGATAGAGTGAAGTCGAATGGAGTTTTAGAATAACATAATTAAGATACGACGAGTACAATAGGAGCGATCACATGTGCAGGGAAGGGGTATAAACATGGATAGGGCAAAGGAGCATCAATTAATGGAGAGATTGGTTGAAGTATGGAAGAGGGAAGAGTTGTACTGGCATCAAAGATCTAGGATAACTTAGTTGAAAGAGAGTGATAGGAACACCAAACTCTTCCACCAAACAACTCAAATGAGGAGGCAAAGAAATAAAATCTTAAGATTAAAAGACAGCGAGGGGAATTGGCTTAAGGATGAGGAGGAAATAATGAGAACCTTTGGGAGGTTTTACCACCACCTTTCTAGATCAAAAGAAAGGAGTAATTGGGGTGACAATCTAAATGCAATCCTAGTATTGGTCTCAGATGAAATGAATAAATCCTTAAGCAGCTCGATAATTGTTGAGGAAACTAAAAGTGTGACATTCGAGCTGGGTGCTCTAAAAGCACTAGGTCTAGATGGCTATATGAGGATATTTTATCAGCATTATTGGCACATTGTGGACAAATTCGTGATGGGGACTACCTAATCCTTCTTTAATATAGGTTAAACTACCCCCTCCCTTAATCTCACCGACATTATCCTCATCTCGAAAGTTGCTTTACCATAGGAAGTAAGTCATTTTCATCCAATAAGTCTTTGCAATTTTATCTTCAAAATCATATCTAGAGTCATAGTAAATCATTTAAAAACCATTCTTGCATGATTTAGTATTGAAACCTCAAAGTGTATTTGTGTCAAGCAGAGTCATTCATGATAACACACTTGTTGCTCATGAGGCATTCCACCTTTTACACATAAAGAAATCTAACACCAAAATGTTATGTGCCTTGAAACTTGACATGAATAAAGCATATGACTGAGTAGAATGGGACTTCGTCAAAGCTGTCTTAAAGAAACTAGGTTTTTGTGACAAGTAGACCAATTAGATCGTGGAATTTGTCACAATTGTATCCTATAGCATTAGAGTAAATGGGAAAATGGCTTCTCAAATCCACCTTTCTAAAGGTCTAATGCAGGGCGACTCGCTCTCACCTTATCTCTTTATCCTTATTGCGGATGTCCTTTCTTAGAGCATAGAGAGAGCGGTAGGAGATGTTTCCCTTAGGGGAATGAGCATTAGGCAATCCTACCTACCTTTATCACATCTTTTATTTGTTGACAATTCACTATTTTTTTGTGGAAGCAGATGTTTTGAATGTATAGGTTCTGAGTGACATTCTATAGGTTTATTGTACAGCATTAGGCCAAAAGATAAATTTCCAAAAGTTAAGCGTATATTTTAGTAAGAACGCTTCTTAAGAAAGTATAGGTGAGATTAGAGAGGCATTAAGAATCTCAATGACGCAAAACCCAGGTAAATACTTTATTCTACCCACAATTTAGGGAAGGAGCAAGACGAAAGCTCTCAAATTTGTTAAGGACAAGATTAGAACAAAGTTGAAAAATTAGAAGAGAAGTATACTTTCCAATGTGGGTAGGGAGATCCTGATCAAATCCGTTGCCAATATGATTCCAAACTACTTAATGAGTTGCTTTAAATTCCCAGAAAAATGGTACAAAGAGGTTAATTCCTTGATTGCACAATATTGCTGGGGCCAAGTAAATGATGAGAGGAAAATTCATTAACTGAGCTAAGATAAATTTTCTCTTTCTAAGTTAAAAGGGGGACTAGGGTTCAAGGACTTAAACAACATCAAAAGCTAAGATACTCATCATTAGTTAATGTAACATCAATATTACTTTCATCTAATGTTTAAACAGATTTGATTTTTCCTTTCATCTAGGTTGGTGGTACTTCCAAAAATTTCCAATGCATTTTAAGGAAGGAAAGGAAGAGGAAAATTTTTTAGTGCATTAAATGGAAACACTAACTAAAAATTGGTGATTGAGCTTGCCAAAGGTGGGGTGCATGAACTTCTGTCAATCACGGTCACAACTCACAATATTTTTATGAAACATCTTTACAAAACAGTGCCCATTAGCCATTCTCACTCCATGGATAGGTCGAACCAATAGATAATGGAGCCTATAAGTGTATGGCTTTCAATGAGAGTGTTATGTGCATGTAAATGCACTACACATGACTAAATGGGAGAAGCGATACATAAAAAGATAATCAAGGGTGAATAGAATGGAAAGAAGGAATAGGTAATTTCAATTAAGCTTTAACGCTTTGTGATAGATGGATCTTCTTCACTAAATTATTAATTTAATATTTTCGCAGGATAATCCGACGGAGTAACAACATTTTTCTAAAGAGTTTTCTCTCTTAAATAAGGATGACATGATTATTTATAGAGTTTAATTATAAATCTCATTTATCGGATGGTGATGATGATTAATGATTGTAGATGTATGGATTCTCATATAGATTACCTATGAGCTTAGATCCATTGAAGGCTTTAATGTGCAAACTTTATTAAGAAAGATTGAAAATTATTGGTATTCGTTCATTACATATCTAAGCACATGATGTATTAGTATCAACGTAGCTTCTTTTCTTTCTTTTTCTATTACCAATCAATGTTTAACCACTAATTTTGATCATATTAACCTTTTGAGACATTTTAATAATCCAAATAATAGAGGGGATGATGGAATCTCCCTTTTTTAATATACATATATAGTATTATAAGTTTTTTTCATATTGTTAACTAATATCAAGACACTATTTACATACCCATTAGCTACTTCAACAATTAATAGCCTATGCCACTATATGACCCAAGCCAATAGGAGGAATTACTCATACTAAATTCATTAAGTGCTAAAATGCAAAAACTCCAGCTTTGTTGGCGAAAAAAGAATATCGCACGTATGCAAAATACCCTCTCTCTCTATAGAACAGCAGATATTTTTGTTTTTAATTTTTTAATTTTACCAAAATAATCATAAAAATAATTTAAAAGAGAATAATTTTTGTAAGTATTTTATTAAATTAAAATTAAAACCACCAACTATACACACAAGAACCATCCACCATCAATAAAATATCACCTTATTTTTCTGCCCGTTATCTTAACATGTAAACAACATGGTAATTTTTATCATATTAACCTATGTTTATAGTCTCACGTTTTAATAAAGAAACACGAGAATCCCCATCAGTACTACATGATTGGTCCAGTCCTGTACTGCCGGATCAAACTATAAACAAAGGTGGGGAAGTAACGAACAGGAAAGGGGGGGACCAGGACGGTGACAAGTCTGCCTTTTGGGTTTTGATGGGGTAGTAGTGGCGGGTATGGGTGACTGAAGATGACAAATATCACTCAATGGTGGGCCACTGAGTATCTTTCTCTGCTTGTCTGCACATGACTTGTCGGCAAATGCAAAAACTTGTGAGACATCTTTATCTTTTGAACAATTCTAGACATCAGATCACTAATCGTTTTGAACGATTCAAGATTCTGACGAATCAAAAGTCAACCAAAACAACCATCACATGGAAATTCTGTACTAATTTAAAACTAGCAGACTCGTGCATAGGATTACCTGATAAATTTATTAATATGGGTATCACATCTACTTATTTTTTAGTTTAATTTAATTACTTACAGTCGAATTGAATTCCAACACAAATTACTTAAATAATTATCAATATTTAACATGATAAGCTTGCGACCTTAACCTACCTGATGTCCTGCTTAAGCATAAATAGAATCAGGAGATTCTTCACACCTACTCCTTCTTGAAATGTATCAAAAAACAAAATGTCTATCCAAGTGTCATTTCAGAGGCAAAGATGTGGAAGAGGAAGGGGAAAAAAAAAAGAAAAAGAAAAAGAAAAGCAAAAAGAAAGAGAAAGAAATAGTAGTTAGGAGAAAAAAAGTATGAAACATTATTAAAGCAAAAAAATCATCAGTCCAAAGCATTCTCAAACTGGAAAAATTATAGGAACCTAAAAGCAATTTCTTTTCAAACCGTACTCGAGAAAGCCACAATATGCAAAACTGCATATGCGAGGAAGCAGGTCTTATGAATGGTCCGGGACCATTCTCCAGTGGAAAAGGGTTAAAACAACCTTATCTTACCCCCCTCCCATCCCCACACCAAAAAATGGTAAAGGGTAAATGAGGATCCATTCATGTACTTTTCACAAAGAATAAAAAACGCATGATTGCGAATGCTTCATTGATTTTTTTTTTAATTGTTGCAAAAAAAAAAATCATTAATTTCAACGTGTATTTTCGAACAGCAAGTATTTAAGAAAATCATTGAATAAGATGATGTATTAAAACATGATCACCTCAAAAGAAATTTAAATGAAAAAGGATATGAGAAGAGAAAAATTCCCTCAAACAACTCTTCCATAGTGTGAAAAGAAAAAAAAATTGATATAATATATGGAAAGCATTTACAAATGTAATTTTTATGGAGAAAAATCAATATATGGTGGTTAGTTCAAGAGGTTGAGGTTGTAAAAATAAGATGGTGAAAGAGTTGGTAGTTAGTACCCAAATAGCTCCATTAAGAAAGGTAAGTGAGTAGAGCCATACTCATATCAAGCCTACTTGTGAACTATTCCAGTATGTTTAAACATCACTCAAACTCAAGCTATTTAAATAATTTATTGAATTGAACTTAAACTTTATAATGTTTGATAGCAGCTTTTTTTTTTTCCACCTTTTTTCCCACCTTACTTTACATAAATATCATATAAATTGGATGATTGCAAGAAATTTGATTTCAAGTAGCATTTTTGGAGAAAAAAAGAATTTTTTCAATATAAATCAGAAATATCAAAATTCAGAATACTATGAGGCTAAGAAATTATTCACTAGAGAAATCGAAAAGTTATTATTTTCATAAAAATTAAAAGATGTTGCTAAAAAGTCATGAAGGTACAAAATGCTTTGCAAAATATCAACTAGCCTAGCCTAGCCTGAGGTTGAGTCACAAAACATAATCTCCTCAATAGTAGAGAAGCAAATCGCACCCCTTTCAAAAACCAGAAATAAAAGAACTTTTCTAAGCAGAACAATTTAGTACTGACATAATTTTGAAAACAAGAGAAGAACATGGTTTGTTGAAAGAAACACTTTCGATTAGTTGATTTTCATTATTAATATAACCAACAATGCATGCTTCACTTTAAAAAACTTAGGTTTAATTTAGGCATACTAGAATTCTTAAGGGGCTTTATCTCTTGGATTTATATATTATGTTATTTTAAGCCCCATCGGCTATCTATAGTCCATACTTAGCTACAAATAGTGTTTATTACCTATATAGGTACTAAGTAGTTCTTATTTGTTTCATCGTACCTTAATCAAGTTAATTTAGCTTTTTAAAAGTTTAGTTGTCTTTTTTTAATCTTAGCTAGGTTTGAGTTTTTAATTAGTTTTAGTAAAGTTTATATTCTATAATTCCCTATACCACTTAATAACTTAACCAATCATTCTGGGCTTTTTAGTATGAGTCTTAAATGGTCAAGTTACTACTTATTTATTTTAGGATCTATGTATTATGAACCATATCTTCTTTTTAATTTATGCCACAAAGGTAGATTTTGTTAAAATTAATAGGGTTCTTATACCCAACTGATGATCTAGAATTGGTTGCAATTGTATTCACATTATAGATCTAGAGACATCACCTTTATGCTAACAAGTGTCATGTGTATACTAACCACAAGAGCTTGAAATAAATATTCACATAAAAGGAGTTGAACATGCGACAACGATAATGGTTAGAATTACTAAAGGATTATGATCTTATAATTCATTACTATCCAAGTAAGGTGAATGTTGTTGCAGACGCATTGAGCAGGAAGCAATGTGAAAATTTAGCAACATTTGTTGTCTCTTATGCTTTAGCCTCTAGTGTACTTGTTAGTCACAACAACAAACCGAGAATCTCAAAATCCTCTTTTCAGAATTATAACAAAGAAAGTAGTTACAGTTAAAATTTAGGGGAAGTTGAATGCTATTACTGCCATGAGTGTGGTTACACTAGATGCACCTATCGAAAACTAAACAAAATTCAAAAGTCTCATTTAGCTCATATTGCAGTTATTTTTAGTATAGAATAGACATTTTATGTATTTACCGATGAATTTGCTAAATTCATTCAGTATCAAAAAAACATTGAAAACTTCAACTCATCTTGTCATTGCACTCACCAAGCCAAGTAATTCAGATAAGTGCTTAGTTTCCTCCACCTCACAATGGGTTATTCAAGCATTTGCCACAACACAAAACCAACCAAGCCAATTAATAAGAGCAATTCCCATTTCATTAATACATGTTTCAATCAATTGAACTATGCACTCTTACATAACCTAAGATGTAATACTATTTATTCCTAGATTTCCTTATTTAGTATTCCAATTGCATAGGAGTGAACTAATCATTTCTCATTTCTCTTTTAAATTGAATTAACCAGCTAACAATTAAATCATTGGTCACTCTTCATTGTTTAACCATTACTTTTGTAGTGCTAAACCCCACTCAAGCTATCCTTTTCATTACCATAGAGTTGAATATCAAGCTATATTGCCACTTGGTACATTGCCACAAAGGCCTCTAACTATTATTGAAGTGAGCGAGTTTCACTATATTGTTTGGCTCTAATACTAAATTGTTGTAGAATTGTACTAGTAACCTTTTTATAGGGCGATTTAGGTGAAATTATCACTTTAAATGTTCTTACCTTTATTTAGCTTCCTTCTAAATTCACCTATTTTGGTAGTTTGTTTAGGAATATTTTGAGAGACCCCCAAATCTCATAAAAGTAATTGATAACTAAGGCTATTGTTAGAGAACACATCCCATAAAGAAATAACATATACAATTTTTTTATTTTATTCATTTCCATATCTACTTCAATAGATCATTACAAAGCAGCTACACAATAGTCTTCATTTCTCCAACACATAAACCCACCACTGCATTGCTGTTATATTTTCTAAGATAACTGATACAAACAAAATAGCCTACTATACCCATTGCTCCATCAAGAAGGCTAAGCAAGTAGAGCCATACTCGCATCAAGCCTACTCATAAACTACTCGAGTATGGCTTGACCATCACTCAAACTCAAGCTATTTAAGTAGTTTATTGAATTAAACTTAAACTTTATAATGTTTGATAGTAGCCCTTTTCTTTTTTTTTTCCCCACCTTTTTTCCCACATTACTTTACATAAATATCATATAAATTGCACGATTGCAAGAAATTTGATTTCAAGTAGTATTTTTGGAACAAAAAAGAAAATTTCTAATATAAATCAGAAATATCAAAATTCAGAATACTATGAGGCTACTATAATAATGAGTTCTTTTGAAGAAATTATTCACTAGTGAAATCGAAAAGTTATTATTTTCATAAAAATTAAAAGATGCTGTTAAAAAGTCATGAAGGTACAAAATGCTTTGCAAAATATCAGCTAGCCTAGCCTAGGCTGAGGTTGAATCACAAAACATAATCTCCTCAATAGTAGAGAAGCAAATCTCACTCCTTTCAAAATCCAGAAACGGAAGCACTTTTCTAAGTAGAACATTTTAGTACTTATGTAATTTTAAAAACCGAAGAAGAACATGGTTTGTTGAAAGAAACACTTTCAATTAGCTGATCTTCATTATTAATATAGCCAACAACGCATGCTTCGATTTTAAAAACTTAGGTTTAATTTACGCATACTAGAATTCCTAAGGAGCTTTATCTCTTGGACCTATATATTATGTTATTTTAAGCCCATCGACTGTCTATAGTCTATTCTTAGTTGCAAATAGTGTTTATTACCTATATAGGTACTAAGTAGTTCATATTTGTTTCATCGCACTTCAATCAAGTTAATTTAGCTTTTTAAAAGTTTAGCTATCCTTTTTTTAATCTTAACTGGGCTTGAGTTTTTAATTAGTTTTAATAAAGTTTATATTCTATAATTCCCTATACCACTTAATAACTTAACTAACCATTCTGAACTTTTTACTATATCCTCAAATAGTTAGGTTAGTACTTATTTATTTTAGGATCTATATATTATTAACCATATCTTCTTCTTAATTTATGCCACCAAGGTGGATTTTGTTAAATTAATAGGGTTCTTATATGCTTATTCTTGCATATTACTTACTTTTAATCGTGATTGGTGACCGTAGTCAATTTTAGTATTCATTATTGTTCAGAAAATTCTATTTTAAATGTGACCCTTAGTCAAATTATATGAGTTATGGGCAATCAAGTATTGCTCATCACGATATTAATTAGCAAAGTCCCTTAACTTGACGTTCTTCCCTTTCTTCCCTAGTAAGCCACCTCACAGAAGGAATCTTCACTCCAGACAGAGCTAAGCTCATGGCATAAGATAAATGTCGCGGGTGATGGAGTTGAATTTCCAAAGCTATGGCATCCTTCAAGCCACTAATGAAGACAGCTACTACCTGTTTCGATGTTAGTGGACTCAGCTTGACTGCTTGTTCAAACGGCATTGACGCAAACTCTACACTTCCGGTTTGCCTCAATTTGGCCCTCTCTCCAAGATGAGCCTCCTCTTAAAGGCAGTCTAAATAGCAAATGACAATAATTCTTGAAGTCCTCCCATGTTGGGTGCGGTTTGTCCCTTTCTAACTTTGATAACCATAATTGCGCGTCGCCCTCTAAATGGAATGAGGCTAGTGCCACCTTATCCTCTTCTTCTGTCCTTTCATGTCGAATAAAATGTTCACACTGATTAATCCACCCTGTAAGATCTGATGCTCCATCATATAAAGGAAAATCCAAGCAAGCAAACTGAGGGATCAGATTTCTCCCTTTCTGCATTTCCGACATTGGGTCTCCTCAATCTATCCAGTCTGGCATGTTCTTGCCTTCTCCTAGTTCTCGGTCACTTAATCGCAGCTCTCCGACCACTCGTGGTGTAACGACCCACCTTCTAGCCTCTATCTCAACCATTCCAATCTTATCAAAATGTCAGCCTAGTACCTAAAAGTGTATCACCATGCCATCTCTAAGTTAGGGAATAGGCTTTTCCTACTCAAACCTATCTTTGCTCCATAGTCGATGCTACAACAGATACATATGAAAACCTATAAATCAGCGCATCCATTGGCTCGACCTATTTATATATTCTACAAAAGATTCTCTCCTGTCTGGCGGGTTAACCCTGTTATATCACATACTATTCGCACATAAAGTTCTTGGATAATCGAGGACCTAACTTACCTGATCCTTTGGGTTCAATAATGCATATTATCTGTATTACAATTTACAAACCGTAATTAAATCAATACATTAAACCCCTGAACACATGCGATCGCCCCCATTCTATCTACAATATAATATTGCGATCTACTTATCAAAAGGAAAAACAAAACCAAGAACTCCCATTCCACCAAAACGGAAAGCACTCTCAAAATGATCCCAATGACCAATTTGATTATCTAGTCTCCTATGTACCTGTACCTAAGGTAGCAAAACACTAACCTCTTTACTTGTCAAGAAGCAGAGTACTAAAATTTTCAAAAAAAAAAAAAAAATCAAACATAAGCATGCCATTAATAAATCTGCCATTAGCTAAATCAACTCAATGCATTCCTAAAGTTATACTTACAATGACCAAGAAACTTTTAATCATAGAATCTTACCAGGCCTCTCATTATACCCAATCTAAACTCCAACTCCTGACCTTCGATCAATCATTGACGGTATTAGGTAGCAGCACTGTCTCACACTCAAAACATATGCTCAATTTTAGCATTTGCAGTTCATAGCACTTATACAATTTCAAACATGTTAAGAGATATTTTGTGCACCTTTCACCTGCCACAAACAACAGGGTGACCAATCCTCATAGGTATTTGCCGCAACACAAATATCAATCCAGTATTAAAAAAAAAAAAAAGATTCCACACCCAGTAATCATTTTAGTAATAATAGTATGGTTCAGCTAAACCAATACTCATAAAACATCATCAATCAGCAACATAATCTAGCCATATCAAGTGTAAATTTCAAAATTCTTCTATAATGGTCACAATAAATAATTATATAGGGTTCAACTGACAAAATGAGTAGTCTACATTATCAACCACCTACATCACAAGTAGAGGAATTAGAAAGAGTACTCACCTGACTACAAAATCAACCAAGCCAATCAATAAGAGAAATTCCCATTGCACTAATACATGCTTCAATCAATTAAACTATGCACTCTTACATAACCTAAGATTAAATACTACTTATTCCTAGATTTCCTTATTTAGTATTCCAATTGCATAGGAATGAACTAATGATTTCTCATTTCTCTTTTGTTTAACCATTACTTTTGTAGTGCTACACCCCACTCAAGCTATCCTTTTCATTACCATAGAGTTGAATATCAAGCCATATTGCCACTTGGTACATTGCCATGAAGGCCTCTAACTATTATTGAAGTGAGCGAGTTTCACTATATTGTTTGGCTCTGATACTAAATTGTTGTAAGATTGTACTTGTAACCATTTTATAGGGCGATTTAGGATGAAATTATCACTTGAAATGCTCTTACCCTTATTTAGCTTCTTTTTAAATTCACCTATTTTGGTAGTTTGTTTAGGAATATTTTGAGTGACTCCCAAATCTCACAAAAGTAATTGATAACTAGGGCTATTTTTAGAGAACATATCACATAAAGAAATAACATATACAATTTTTTTTATTTTGTTCTTTTCCATATCTACTCAAATAGATCATTACAAAGTAGCTGCACAATAGTTCCCATTTCTCCAACACATAAACCCGCTATTGCATTGCTGCTATATTTTCTAAAGATAATTGATACAAACAAAACAACCTAGTGTACCCACTGCTCCACTATTATTATATTTACTTAATATAACTAGAGATCTTCTATGATTCTGTCCATTATTTTAACAGAATTGATCTAATTTTTAATTTTATTATTCAATTATGTCTATTAAATCTTTACTATTGATCATTATTAAATCTCTACTATTAATATGTAAATTAATAGTGATATTGAAAATTGAATCAGTCCCATCAAAAACACGAGCAGGACTATAAAAAATTCCATATAACTGATGCAAATTCAACAAGGAAGTTTTATCAAACTTGAGGGAGAACCTATTTGTCTATACGTTCTAGATGTGAATTAAGTAACAAAAGTAAGTTGCAAGTTTCTTTTCAGAGGCAAAGAGGATAAAAGCAGCCTCTTTCATTTCTAGCCAATCATCTGCTAGTTTTCCTGGGTGCAAAACTCAGGGCAATCAAAAGGAGTGCAGTTACTTAATAAATGTAACAGTTGATAGCCAATCCAAAAAGGCACACCTTTTTTACTCATGGAATATTTTGATTGTATAACAAGAACTTGTCTTCAAGATTTAGACTCACCGGTACTCTCCATGGTGGCCAGGTGAAAATATTCAACTATCAAAATCAAATGCTTTGCCTTTCTACAAGGTCCTCGACAACCGAATAAATGTATAACAGTAAGTAATCTACTGTTGAGGAGGAATGAAAGGGGATGCTATGGAGAATTACATGTCCTGTGCTTATGGAAGCAAGACCTTGACCACCTTTATGGTCTCAAACATGTCATGCTTGAAAACAAATCATTATATCAGCATTTCCAAGTTGTAAAGGAAATGGCACGAACATAAAAAATTACTTAGCAAGAAAATATAAATTCAAACAGGTTGTGCTTCTCGCTGAAACAAACGATAGACCAGTGAAAACGTCTTTTGTCTGTTCCATATCAAGAGGCACTTGTGAAACAGAAATTTAAAAAAGGTTGATGTGAAAATAAGTTCGACCATTAAGCACGATTGCATTTACAATTTGAAGTTTCTAATAAATGACTCATCATAAGTGGAAAATATAACCTCAAGTAATCATTTCAACAGAAAAAAGGACAAAGTCTAAAAAGTAGCTGGGAGAAAAAGTACGAAACATTATTAAAGCAGAAAACATGATCGGTCCAAAGCATTCTCATATTGGGGAAAAAAAAATACGAGGATCTAAAGGCAATTTCTTTCAAACCTTGCTCTAGTGAAAACCATAAAATGCAAAACTGCAAGTTCTTTGATATAAGAAGGCAACTTTTATTATTAGTCCTAGACCATTCCCAAGTTGGAAAGGCAAAATAAGGATCTTAAGTAGTTTTTTCCCCTCAAATTATTCATTGTGAGTACAAAATGGTACTTTTCAAAAGAAAATACAAAATGCGTGATTGTAAAAGCTTCTTTGATTTCAAAGAGCATTTTTGAATAGAAAGCCTCAGGATAGTCACTGAATGAGATAAAGCATTGAATCTGATCACCTTGAAAGAAATTTAAATAAGAAAGAACATGAGATGAGAAAAATGATATCGTTGGTAAGGAAAATGGAAGCAGAGCTGCAAAAACCATTACAAACTAGGAAAGCATTTTTCAATGTAATTTTTTAGAAAAATAATCAATATAATGTGGTTAAACTTGGGAGGATCATTTGTGAAGAATTTTATAATTCAAAAGAGTTTTCGGCTATAAAAATAAGATGGCGAAGGGGTAGGCAGTTAGCATGCATAAATAGAAGTTGGCAGAAGGAAAAAGAAAGAGCATGGAACATTATTAAAGGTGGGGAAAAAAATTGTCTAAAACAATTTCTTTTTAAACAGTATACTTTTTTGAAGAAACCACAAAAATGCAATGACTGCAAGAACTTTTTTTTTTTTTTTCGAATTTTATATTTATGGTATCAAACTATTCTCAAGTTGGAAAGACATAAAAATCTAAACGTTACATGCACGATTGCAAGAACTTTAATTTCAGGTTAGTATTTTTGGAATAAGAAGTTTTAGAGGCATCGTTAAGGATATGAGACACTAAAATGACTTGAAACATACATGATTATGCCAAAATAATTTAATTGGAAGGGTATGAGGTCAAGAATAAAAGTAGAACTGCAAAAACCATGCAGTATAGGAAAGAATGCTTCGATGTAATTTCAGAAAATATGAAAATTCAAAGACTATGAGGTCTCTAGTAATGAGTTCTTTTCCAGAGATTATTCACCCGTGAAATCGAAAATGTTTTGCAAACTATCAGCAAGCAAGAGGCTCAATCACAAAACGACATCTTGCCAAACGGATTTTCAATGTTTACCATAGATGCCTCCTCAACAGTAGATTGTATTACTTTTTTAAGAACCATAAACTCCAAGACAATCATCAGAGGACAAAACACGCCAAAACTTCTTTAGATGGAAACCACAAAATCCAACTGCAAAGGCTTCAGAGGATCAGAGAGCCCTTTTCTAAGCAAAACATTTTAGAAACGATCCACACCTGGGAAAAGCCAAAGCATAACACATGATAATATCTTGAGCATTAAAAAACATTTCTTTGTCCAGATAAATCTAGAAAACGCAAGATTGCATAAACTTTATGGTGTGGGAAAGGCCCTAAAGCAATGGTTTCCGCTGTTCTACTATTTTTCTCCCATAGCCTCATAACGATAAATAAGAGAATCACAAATAAGTTGCTTGTTTCCCCTCAAATTATGCATCATGACTTACGAGTACAGAATGACATGTGCTTTTTAAAAGGAAAAAAAATAATAATTACAAAATGCGTAATTGCAAAATCTTCAACTTCAAGTAGCATTTTTTAAACAGAAAGCTTAAAATGGCAAAGGATATCAAATGAGGAAGAATCCCCTTAAACAGGCTTAAGCATTTTAAAACTGGATCCGTATGCTAAGGTACCGTTTGGTTACTGGTACTGGACTGGACAAAAAAAAATTTTGTACCACGTTTGGTTTGTTCAGTACTGGACAAGGATTTTTGTGCTGTCCAGTGTTTGGATTGCAAAGTACTGGACTGAACATAGGTAATTTGACTGTTTTGCCCTAGATAAAGCTTTTGTGCTGTCCAGTATTTGAAATTGCAAAGTATTGGACTAGACAGCGTAAAATTGATAATTTTTCCTTTTTTAATTATATCATAGTTATTTATATATATTTGATATTATTATAACAAAAAATGATTTGAAGGTTTAATATATTATATTAAATATTTTAGGAAATATGTTATATTTAATAAAATAATACATTATTTATGATTTTGAATATGTCATTGAAAATATGAAACACTTTTACACTGAACCATCCACATATCCATCAACCACTTTAAACAAGCCATTGAAGGACTTGAAAATTAGAAAATCCATCCATAAATTAGATCGATTAGATTAGAACATCAATCACTTTTATATTTCATAAGGACAAGGCATAAATGATATAGATAAGATAATAATCATACGTTTCAATTGTCAAAGTAGTTTCTATTATTATGACCTGCCAACTACATCTGATAGAAAACCTGCCAACTCTGTTGCAGGAGATACATGAGGTTACAACTTCTACAAAATCCAAAAACCGATTTAAACATAGAAGGTTCTAAACCAGGGTAGAGAGGTTTGATAATACAAAGCCAATGAAAGAAGTCTCAATTACATAAATACTACAAACATGTTTTATATCAACCGATAATTCGCCTAACAAATGCTAGGCGTTGTTCTCCTTCGAGCCTCCAAAAAAACTTCTCATACTGTAGATTTGTCGCCATTTGCATAAGCACATCCAACTCTTCATTTTCCGACAATCCTAACGTTTTCAACTCTGCAACAATATCGTCCCTAAGAGGATTAGCAATTTTTCCTGCAAGTAAAGCAAAATCACTCCTAACATCTCTAATGCTCTATTGAAACGTAGATATAAATTCTGCAGCATATTCTGCCATCGGACGCTTGTGAGTCGGTCGCACAGATGGATCACGTGAGGCATAGCTGGAGGCTTCAGTAGACTGTGGCACTTGTTCTGACTCCATTTCTTCATCAAAAGTATCCTCACCCTCAGTTTGCATTTCCTGTATCACATCTGCAGGTGTTTCAGCTCTTTTGCCAGTTGCTCTATCCTTTCCAAAAATTCCTTGAAGTTTTTCAAACTCTTTAAATTCCCTGTTGGCATGATTAGCAACCTTCGGATGTTTCTACAAAACAATAGAAATAGTTATTATAACAACAAAAAATTAACGTATAAAAAATGACCTTATTTCAAATAAACATAATGTTGATTTTACCTCTATGCATTCAGCAAAAACTGCATCATTATCAACAATAACACATTTTTTGGCATCATCCCACCCAAATCCACTAGTATTTATCATGTCAACAACCTCTGCCAGTTTCATTGACCACCTCTTCATTTTGTTAACAATTTGCCTGACATTGAGATTGATTTCTGGAATGTGGGTTTTCATTCTTTTTAAAGCTTCTTCATGTGCCCCATTCTTAAAGCTGCCATTTTCTCCTTTGTATCCTTCAACGACTAACTCCTCCAGCACCATCAATAACGTATCTTCCTCAACTTGGCTCCAAGAACGTTTAGTTTTTTTATCTCTACTATCCATAACTGTAAACGAATCCATAGTGTAAGGCAAAAACCAAACAAATAAAATGTAATTCATGCATAGAAACAGTAGATAGAATATTTCAAGTTACATTACAACATAAAATTGAAAATTAGACAACCAAATGATTTCAATAATATAAAAATAACGAAAATTCAGTACTGACACTGATCTAAGATACATAATCAAAGAAAGTACAACAATCAGTGACATTCTAGTTCCTATGGCGGGCTCTCCATTCATCGTACATCTCTTGTGCTAAGGTATTCCTCATCTCAGTCCATGCCTCAGTAGGTTCTACTGTTTCAATTGCATCAATTCCATTTTCTCCAATTGGAACTTCATCTCCTTCAATTACTGCGTGCTCGAATGGGTCCAGTGGCATGTACATTCGAATGAAGTTGTGTAATAGACAACAAGCTAGAATCATTCGACATTGTATTTTGATGGGATAAAATGATGGACTCCTTAGAATACCCCATCGTTTTTTCAAAATTCCAAAACATCTCTCAACAACATTTCTTGCCCTTGCATGTTTATAGTTAAATAATTCCTCACGATCTTGAGGCCTACGTTGACTTGTAGCCCACTCTTGAATGTGATAACGCCTCCCTCTAAAAGGGGAAAGGAATCCTGGTGCATTGGAATATCCACCATCGACTAGATAATATGAACCTACAACGAAATGTGACCACATAAATTTACATGAAAATTTTCAACTGGATAGATAAAATGAAAACATTTTTCTTTTTTAAAATGCTTACCAGGTGCAACTCTCAATCCATTAGATCGAATGATTGCATCACGTAATACTCTAGAATCTGATGCAGACCCTTCCCAGCCAGCCAATATATAGATAAATTTCATGTCACAATCACATACACCGATGACATTCGTTGCAAGATGCCCTTTCCTTGTTCGATACCTAGGTCTATCTGCAATTGGTGTCGTAACTGCAATGTATGTACCATCTAATGCTCCAAGGCAACCTTAATATGTTCCCAAAGAAACAGAAATAAATTTGTATCGTAATATAAGTAATCATGACCATCGTTGATTAACTGAAGGTACCGAAAAGATTAATTGTATTACCTTAAACCATTTCCACCGTTCGTCAATGCAATCTTCTGGTACTAGGTTGGGTTTTGCAAGTAGGATATCTTGTAACCTTAACACAGCAGCTAACACTTGATGGCAATTTCTACTAACAGTCTCACCTGATCTACGAAATCTGACTTAAATACTCCTATTTTTTGTATGATGTGCAAGGATGTTTACAAAAATCGCAACTTTTTCTTCAACCGTTGCTCTTCCATTACAACGCATTCCCCCTCGTACCCTAATGAGTTCACAAAGATGTGCAAAACTATTCCTACACATCCTTAACTCCCATAAACAATTTGTATCACTCCCATTTATGAGTGAATCAATCACCTCTCGACGTGTTTCATATCTAGCTATTGCTCGCTCATTCAATACACCCCTCTCCACTCTCCTATTCAAAACAAAGTTTATATAATAGAAACTAGTTGCCACCATTGTAAGCATATTGATATAGACTCTCCATCCAAGAAGACAAATCAGAAATCTATGCTGATCCATGATCTATAGGAAATATCAAAGGAAAGACCCATAAGTGTAATGTTGGGGATCGAAAGATCATTTTCATAATACAAAACATAATGGACAACATCATATGCTACATAATATCAATAAAGTCAAGATGGTCGAGTGGTCTATTGAGTGTATATATGTTAATTGGGATGAGTTAATGCTCTTAAAGTCGGCATTGTATCTTATAAGCGCATCTTCTCAAGTCTACCCAAATGTCGTAGAGAAGGGTAAGAAAGACGATGTTGGAAGTTTCAGTTCCATGAAAATCCTAGGGAGCAAGGGACAAAATGGCTTGGTTGTGGACAGCAATATGAGGTTGTCCCTTCCTCCTCTAGATAGTGATATCAAGGGGTTTGTTCTTCCTCTATAACAATATCTTTTCCTAGGTTGCTTGAAGATTTAGTTGTCCTACCATTTTGATGTCCACGATGACATATCTCATGTTACAAGTATGTAAACTCTTACTAGTAATGAGGACAGTAGTTATATGGATGAAAGCGCGTTCCTTTTCTATTTCACAATAAACCTAAATCAAGAACATTGCTATCATGTGCCTTTGGCATTGATAGATTAGTCTAAAGAAATAGGATCCCTTAAAACTCCAGCTTAATTAAAATACTCAAATGACTTAAAATTCAAGTTCAACTCACCTGTAGTTGAATTGCACTTGAGTAAATTTGTAAGATAGCCACACACTACATTCCTTGGAGTAAAACTTATAACAATGCGTCATGAGAAAACTCGGACAAAAGATATTACAACTCATGAATTACAGCTTAACTGGTATAAAAACAAGGCCGTTAAGGAGAAAAGCTAGAAACAGGTTGCACAAAAATATGTTCATCTCCATGTCAATATTAATTTAAAAGACCCCTTATACATCAGCAAAAGCAGCAAAGGTTATATATGCTGACTGAATAATTGATAGCTCCAGCAACACATGAAATAATAGCATTTAGAGTCGCATCACATGGCCGAAAAATCGATCTCATCATCACTGCTGGAGCATGTCCAGTACCGGTCTTTTCTATGGTATAACTTGCCACACTTGCCTACCAGCCTAAACTTTTAGATGATTCTATTGTGGAAAAGGTTGAAATTCGTGTCCAAGTTATTAAAAAAATATATTGGCTATGTAATAGTAGCTAGCACTTTGTGCAGGCAACAAAGTGTTGACATCAAACTGATAAAAATCATAGTTTAATTATTGCCTTAAGTGCACAAAATTAGAGCATAGCCAGAATTTACAAGGGAGAAATGGTCTAGTCTTCTGCTATGGGGCGACTAGAGCTGGCAAGACATACACAATGCTGGGTACCATGGAGAATCCAGGAGCAATGGTCTTCGCAATTAAGGACTTGTTTAACAAGATCAGGCAAACAAGCTGTGATGGAAATCATGCAGTCCATCTCTCCTATCTTGGGGTCTACAACGAAACTGTTAAGGATTTGCTTTCTCCTGGAAGACCTCTTGTCCTTAGAGAAGACAGATAGGATTGATTGTTACATACTGATTGGGATGTGAAAAAACCATTTAAGATGATTGTCAAACATCCATCTTTGCTGATTGTATGTCTAAACTATATACAAAGGACATATGAAATGCTTACAAGTGGTGATATTATGTCAATCACCAATATGATATATTGTGAGGAGGAGATATGAAACCTATCTGCTTTACTTACCGGCAACAATTTATCCATGTGCAATTTCTTTCTAGGTCAATTTGTAGGTTGTGTTTGTGTACACAAACATTCACATGGGAGAAGTAGAGGTTATTAAAGCAGTTCAGTGCAAACCTCAAACCATTAAAAGCAATTCAGTTTTTCTGCAAATCTCACCTCTTCTCTATTTTGCTCATGATGAACTTTGGTTCTCTGTCGCACTATTCTACTTTCCTCCTTTACTTTGCGAAGTTGTTTGCTTAGCATTTCAACAGATGCCTAACAGCCTTGGAATCCTCCAACCTAGAACTACACTCGGCCAACTCCCTTGGATCCATATAATGCCTAACAGCCCTTATAATTGCCCTCACACGCTTATACGGATCAAGGCAGTTAAAAACACCCAGTCCAAGAAACACACCATCACAACCAAGTTGCATCATAAGTGCAGAATCTACGGGTGTCACGATACCTCTAGCAGAAAAATGCACGACGAGAAGCCTAATTACACTTCATTATTCTACAATACCATAACGAACAGGATGATGAGTATACAAACATGGCAACCCCATCCGCAATCGAAAGTACCTCGCTTTCGTCGACATAGTCAACCCCAACTGCTTCAACCATCTGTGCTTCCACAAAATGACCAACCCGAGACTGTACAACAATGGGGATCAAAACCGCCCTTTTGATGTCCTTAACGAGAGAAGGATCAGCAACCTAATTAGCGACTTGACAGCTGCTAACGACATGATCAACCAGCTGCGAGGAACATTAACCTAAACCCTAACCCTAAAACCTAAATCAAAATCCATTAACCTAAACCCTATCCCTTAAGCAAGCAAAGAAGGAAGGATTTGAGAAGAGATGGAAGCAAACAAACCTGATCGTCGAAGGACCGGCGCTAATGAGATGTCGTTGTTCCTCCTCCGAAGCTGTTGCACGATGGGAGAAAAAATTGCAGAACAGTGAAGGAAGAAAGTGACGGAATTCGAAAATTTTGCAGATGGAATACGGAAAGGAAAGTAAAACGAGATAAGTGAGGGGCAAGTTCGAAATTTCGCAAATATTGGGTTGTTCAGTCCAGTGCCGAATTTTTTGTCCCGAATTCTACACGGTACTAATATATCTAATTTAGTTCAGTACCATATTCCCGTTTAGTCGAGTACTTGCTTCAAGGATGGCAACTAAACGGAGGACAAAAAATTTTGTCCAGTCCAGTGCCGGATTCCAATGCCAACCAAACACTACCTAAAAGTCGTTTCTTTATCTATAGAAATGGAAAGTGCAAAACTGCATTAACTTTTAAAACGTTTTGAAGTAAACAAATGAGGATAAAATAAGTTCAAGAAAATTATGCAAGTAGTCAAAAAAGTGTTCTAAGTAGGAAAAAAAAACACGGGCTGGTTGGCAAGCGCAAAAATCCTTTGATGGTGAACAAGAACAAATAAAAACTTTCTAATTGACTATGTGCAACAATCAAACAGATCTCAATACTTTAAGACACTTACTACTTCCTACATACGAATCTCACACCAATCAAATAGAAGATTACTTGGGGAAAAGCTCGATTACAGGCTTTCAATCTTCCGCACACTTGATTTCCCAAGCTACTCTCTCTCCTTTAAGTCTAGATATTTTCTTAACTAACTAACTTCCCTCTCCTTTGGTATCTGTTTATTTATAAGTTTAAGTGGAGGAATTACCAAAAATACCCCCCCCATGTGCAACACCAACTGCAAAACAAAACACCACATATATAACACCACCACTGATATGACAACACCACATATACAGCAACACACACTTCCATAACCATGCACATTACCTAAATAGCATATATACTAGACAACAACACACACACGACATCACCATGCTCACGTACAACACATATGACAACACAACACACACTAATAGAAACTTAATGAGGCAAATGTAGCTCATAAACCCAAAGGAAAGGTTTATGCCGACGTGGTCTTGTTACACTACTCCCTTCTTGAAGATAGTCCTTGTCTCTAAGGAAGAATTCAGTATACAAAATTTGGAATTCATCAACATCAACCCAAGAATCATCATCCATTGATCGTCTTACCCAACAAACAAGAAGTTGAGGAATTTCAAGATCACCATGCACAATACATCAATGCCCCAATATCTAGGAGGGATAATGCACTTCTGAAAGGTAATTGGAAGCCAAATAATCCAGAAGATCTTGAGAAATTGGAAAAGAACCATGAGCCTTCTTAAGCAAAGAAACATGGAAAACTAGATGAAGACGGCACCCCAAGGGTGATTTCAACTTGTAAGCTACTGCCCTAATTCGTGCCTCAATTTGATAGGGATCGAAATATCAAGGTTCCAACTTCATACAAGGTTGGAAGCCCAATTTAGTATTCATAGTTGGCCTGAGGTGTAAGAAAACCCAATCACCAATAGCATATTTAACATCTTATTGATGCTTATTAGCTTGAGTAGAACAATAGAGTTGAGCCTTCTCTAAATTAGCACATAACTTTAAGAGAATTTCATCTTGAGAACCTAAAGCAACACGCATTGCTGAATGACCCACCTCATTGGGTAAATAAATTGGCTTAGAAGGTGGAAGGTTTCCATAAACAATCTTGAATGGAGTCATACCTGAGGAAGAACGATAAGAAGTATTGTAAGAAAATTATGCCCAAGTTATCCACTTAGCCCAATAGTTTGGAGATTTAGATACAAAGCAACGTTGGTAACACTCTAGACACTGATTCAAATTTTCAGTTTAACCATCTGTTTCAGAATAATAGACCGTACTAAAATGTAAATTAGTGCTTAAGAGAATGAACATTTTTCACCAAAATTTACTAACAAAAAGTGAATCCTTGATCACTAACTATAGTACGAGGAAGTCCATGTAACCGAACAATCTCCTTCATGAACAATCAAGCCACATATTATGCAGTATAAGGGTTTTCAAAAGAAAGAAATGAGCATATTTAGAGAAACAATCCACTACCATAAGAATAACCTCATAACATTGAGATTTGGACAACCCAGATAAGAAATCTATAGAAATATCCTCTCAAGCTCTGGTGGGTATAGGTAATGGAGTAAGAAGTCTAGTGTTAGATAGGTTTTGCAACTTATTATGTTGACATATTGCACAAGTTGACACAAAATCAGCAACATCCTTTTTCATAGCACACTAAGATAAATTTGAATCCATTCGTCTATAAGTTCAAGCATACCTTGGATGACCACCTACTGAGAAGAATGAAACTCATGGAGAAATATATATACCCATTAAAGAGAAATAAACAAGGAATGAAGAAATCTGTATATTCTTATTGAGATTTCATCTGTTTAAATAGATTACAAGGGGAATAAAATTATAAAAGGAATAAAACTTAAAGTAGGAAACAAAGATCAACCTATTGAAATAAAATTACCTAAGGTAACAAATAAATTCTAATTATAAACAATTCTAAATATATACAAATCTGACTTTGACTACACTCCCCCTCAAGCTTGGCCATAGATATTGATGAGACCAAGCTTGCCTTCAAGATACTCATGAGTTTGTTTGGAAAGTCCTTTTGTGAAAAGATTGGCTAATTGATGGGATGTAGGCACATATTCAACTTTGATAATGTTTTCATCGAGTTTTTCTTTAATAAAATGTCTATCAACCTCCACATGTTTGGTCCTATCATGATGAATAGGATTATGAGCAATACTTATTGCTGATTGAGTATCACAATAGAGCAACATAGGTTCTTCAAATCCAATCTTCAACTCATTCGGCACTCTTTTTATCTAAATAAGCTTACAAACTCCATAGGCCATAGCTTTAAACTCAGCTTCCGCACTGCTCCTAGCAACCACTGTTTGTTTTTTGCTACGCTAAGTTACTAGATTTCCCTATAATAGTGTGCAATAGCCTGATGTTGATTTGTGAACATTAATTGATCAAGCACAATTAGTATCCGTGAACACTTTCACTTTTTGATCATTGGTCTTGGCAAAAAATAATCCTTTCTCATGAGTCTGTTTTAAGTATCTGAAGATTCTATATATAGCATTAAGATGACCTTGACATGGTGCATGCATATATTAACTTACCAAGCTTACTGCAAAAGCAATATCTGGCCTTGTATGTGAGAGATATATGAGCTTTCCAACTAATCTTTGATACTATCCTTTATCAACCATCTTTCCTTCAAACATTTTTCCTTTGTTCTCGAGTTCAACTGGAGTTTTACTTGGCTTGAATCCTAGCATTCCAGTTTCTTTTAATAAATCTAAAGTATACTTTATTTGAGAAACAAAGATTCCTTTCTTACTCCTTGCAATCTACATTCTAAGAAAGTATCTCAGTGCTCCTAGGTCTTTAACTTCAAATTCATTTGCCATCATTTGCTTCACTCTTTCGATTTCCTTGTTATTGTTCCCTGTGACAATAATATCATCAACATATACTATAATAATAGTAATTTTCTCTTTTTTAGCTTGCTTAACAAATAGTACGTGATCAGCTTGCCCTTGGATATAACCAAATTTCTTGATGACTTTGGAAAATCTATTGAACCAAGCTCGTAGAAACTACTTTAAATCGTAGAGTGACTTCTTGAGTTTTTAAACGGTTTTACTCCCTAAATTTTCTTCAAATCCTCGAGGTTAACACATATAAACTTCCTCCTCAAGTTTACCATTTAGAAAAGCATTTTTTATATCAAGTTGATGGAGAGGCCAATCAGAGTTTGCAGCCAAGGATAGTAGAATCTGGATAGTATTGAGTTTGGCAATAGGAGCAAAGGTCTTGGTATAATCTATCCCATATGTTTGACTAAAACCTCACGCCTTTCAATCAAGTGTGCATACTAGACGAGGGCGAGGCCTGTGAGGCTGTCTTGGAAAGTTTGGACCATGAGTTGGTCATATTGGGCATATTTGCTCATCTTTCGCACATACAGCTTTGTATGCATCTTGGGGCATCCAATGTCATAATATTTTTCAAACTCTGGGGTCTTGAACTTCTCTAGGTAAGCCTCCCCATAGACTAGTAAGCTGGTGAATCCTACTTGCTCAATGTTGTCAGGCCCTTCTAGCGTCTTCATCTTGTCAGCCAATTGTTGAAAAAGCTTTCTCTCCATCTCCTTTTGTGTATCTTCCATTTCCCTTTTTATATCATCCGAGTTGGGCCGAAGTTGACTCTTGGTTTATACTCAAATGCTGGGTTGAGGTGGGAGTTGATCTCCTCATATTCCAGAGGTTAACCTTCTACTGCCTTTCCTTTTCTGGCTCCTGAATATTCTTCCTGAGTTGGTTGGGTGGTGCGAAGGAAGCCTGTAAACACCCCATTTTTGTCCTAGGAGTCAATAATACTAAAAAATAATCAATTTTTAATTTTTCCCAATTTTCCTCTAATTTAGTATAAATAGTAAAAATATTCAAAAAAATAAGAATAAATAGGAAAACACATCAATTTTGAAAAATGATTTCAAAAATAGCAATAATAAATAATAAACAATTTTTACAAAATTTGGAATTTTCAAAAAATACAAAAAAATAGAAAAATCGCATTGCATATATGCAATTTGCAAAATTAGAAAAATCAGGAAAGTGGACTAGCTCAGCTGGTTCGGACCATGGGCTAAGGCGCGCGGTACGGGTGCGAGGTCGCAGGTTCGAAACTCGGGGGAAGCAGTTTCCGCGTTTTGCGAATTTTTCATTTACCTAGGACACGTGGCAGCATCTGATTGGCTGGAAGAAGCGCACGCGCCGGGCGCGTGATCGTCTCCTACCTCGAGCCCGAGATCGCCGGCGGAAGGAAAAATTCATATTTCGGCCGTTTCGATTCGAGTTTTTTGCACAAATCCGACAGATCTTCAACATGAATAAGATAAACATTATCTAATTGGAATCAAATCGCAACAAATCGAGGGATTGACACAAATCGGAGTTGGTTTTTCTAACCGAAAATCCGATCAGCTTCAATCGGAGGAAATCCAAGCTTATCCAACTCGGTTTCAAGTGCCTATAAATAAAGGAGGAGATGAGGAAGCCAAAGGACGAATCACAATTGAGAGAAAGTGAGGAAAGAGTGCAAATCGGAGAGCATCAGAGAAGGATCCAAAACCGCGAGCACCGACCGGAGCTAAACCACCACCAGGAGGCAATCTGGGAGTGAACCACCGCCACCATTGGATTCAGCAACCTCGAGAAGCTAGGATTCGACACCTCACCCGCTATAAAAGGCCGCCGGAACGCCGTGAACGAGCCTCCTCCGTCGCCGTGTCCGACCGATCCAACCCGATCCGCTTCGACCCGACCCGCGCACCGACCCAGATCCAGGTAAGTCGGATTTTCCAGATTTTCTATTTTTTTTATTTTATTTATTTATTTATTTGTATTTATTTGATTTATTATTTTGGTAAATTGTTTATTAATTTGTTGGTTATTTATTTATTTATTTATGTTTTATTTTCAATAAATAGGAAAATGATAGAAATTAGATTTTTCTAGGATTTAATAATGTAGAAAATAAATAAAATAAAATAAAAAAAGAAAAAATAAAAAAAAAACATAGAAAAATAATAAAAATATTAGGAAAATAATTAATAAAATTTTAGATCTCAAAATAGGGTAGACAATAACTTAGGATAAAATTTTTTAACAAAAATTCAAAAATTATAAAAAAAAATCAATAAAAATAACAAAAAATAATAATAAATAATAAAAATCAGAAAAAATAGAAAAAATAGAAAAAGCATAAAAGAATCCTAAAAATTATAGAAATGAGTTTTAGCACTTAGAAAAAACACTTCTCTTAAAATAAATCCAAAATTGATGTTTTTCCCTAAAAATCATTTCTCAAAAATCCGATTAAAGCTTAGGCTTAGAATTTTTTAGAAAAATCCCAAAAATGGTAAGAACATAAATCAAAAGAGATTTCAAAATTAAAATTCACAAACAAACTTAAAGTTTTCAGAAAAGCGAACTACGGCTTGTTTGATCCTGAGTAGTAGGTACGTAGGCACCCATTCGAGTCAACCCATAAAAATGAATGAAAAATCATTTTCTTGAAATAAATCAAAAACATAATAAAAAGTAACAGAAACAAAATAAAAACACATTTCTAAAGAGGAACAATTTCAGAAGATTAGGTGGTAACCATAAGGTTTTAATAGGTTAGCCTCCGGACTTAGAAACTCTAGTTTTCCCTTTTCCTCTTTTCAAAAACGAGAAGAGGAAATGACGTCGACTAGTGGTCCAAATTAAGACTAATCCGCTCCTTTAGTCTTAATTCAATATTTCCCAACAACAGTTGGGTGGCGACTCCAAAAATCAAATGAAATTCCTAACTCAAGTCGAGGATCTATATTAGATGAGCATAGGGTCTAGTCTAAATCGGATTAGGAATGGGAATTCAAAAATTAGACTCGACAGGATGGCAACTCCACTGGGGACCCATGCCAATAGGCTAGCCACCTGAATCTCTTCAATTTGTTATCTTTAAGAAATCTGTTTCATTCTTTTTACTCTGTTGCTAACCCTTTCAGAGACTAGTTAGATTTTCAGTTTTTCTTTACTGTGGGGGGTTTGCATGCATATGTGTGTGTGAGTAGATGCGGTCGAACTCGAACCGTCCTAGAAACTTGAGACGGGGAGCCATTGTGTAGGTTTCGGGCGAAGTGAGTTGATTCACCATTCGAGACCGATTAAGCTACCCCACACTATGCTTCGATATGGCCTGAGATCCATTTCTCCGAGAATGCGGGAGGCCATAGAGCTCGGGAACCAGTTAGAACCGACCTACTTGCATACATAACATCATAAGGGGTTGACAATTGGATGACAATGTAATGGTTTGTTATTTTTTCCTTGGAGTTCAGGACTATTTCCCTGTAACATTTTCATAGTTCTGTTTGTAATTAAGTTGTTTCTTATTATAATAGATGGTTGGCAGTGCAGTCGACCGTCTCCTCCGTAAAGAAATTCGGGTGTACAAACCTTTGGACCCAAAATTGGTACTGGACCATTGGTTCACCTTGTACAACCTAGAGGAGCAGGCCTTCATCCAGCAAAAAATCGGCCCCGTCCTCTCACTGACAAAGATAGAGGTGAATTTTCCTTTGGTACGGGCTATGCTTCACCTATGAGAAATAGAGCCCGCGGCTTTCTTCATTGGGCCACGCGAGATCACTCCCACTCAAGACCAAAGCCAAGGTTGAAGAATTAGAAGCCGTCATCAACGAGAAGCCTGAGTCTCCACAACAGAAGACCAAGAGAGCTAGGAAATAGATTATCATTGTAATCTTTTATTTGTTTGAATGTCGAACTCCAAAAATTATTCAATATTAATAAAAGTAAAGTTTCAATATTACATCGTCAATCAATTGTCAACCCTTTTTAGCATCTGTGTGACACATGCATAGCATTTGCATACATCATACTAAAAAAAAGAAAAATGCGCGCCAGATATCAAAATAGCTCCCAAGCAACCGAACCCTTCCAGAAACCCAGTACATACCCGCTTCAAGATCAAAATGGTAAACAGCAACAACTGCAACAACACTAGCACTGACTACATTCCTACGGCCGCAGAAGAAGCGCAAACAAAAGGTGTCAAAGGCAGAATAAAGGAGAAGCTAACCGACACCCAGATGTGCATCCCACCTCTCCAACAATCTTTCCGAAAGGCAAACGTCATTCAAGAGCTTCGGATAAATGAAGAGGACGACAACAAAGGGAAATCAACCCCCCGCACGTCCAACCAGCATCCGACTCTAAACAATTGGTTTTGTTATCCTATCAATAGCGCTAGGTTAGCTCAAAAATATAGAAAAATTATTAAACAAAATTTATTGAGACTCTTTATCAAGTTCAATTACAGTTTGTTTTTTTCTTCTTATATATATATGCTTTCGTTTTACTCAGATCTCCTACTATCGAACATCAAGGATATTTCGCGCAGGTAAAAAGTAAAAACGCTGATATCGTTTCCAACGCTGCTGGGTCAGTTGTTGAAGGCGATATTTTAGACCACGAAATAATACAAGAAAATTGGCTAAAACATGAACAAAGTGAAATCTCGATCGATGAGCCTGTGGAGATAGTAAATCTAGGAAGCATGGAAAACCCTAAGAACCTCAAAATTGGGACCAGTTTGAGTCCCGAGCAAAAACGTGAGATAACCGAGCTATTAACGCAATATGCAGATGTGTTTGCCTGGTCGTATGGTGACATGTCAGGGCTAGACCAGTCAATAGTAGTTCACAGGCTTCCCGCAAGGGAAGATGTCAAACCTAAAAAACAAAAACTGAGAAGATTTAGGCCTGACATTTTACTAAAAATCAAAGAAGAAGTCAAAAAACTACTAGAAGTGGGGTTCATTGAAGTATCCGACTACCCAGAGTGGGTAGCAAATATAGTCCCCGTCATGAAAAAGAATGGAAAAGTACGCGTATGCGTAGACTTTCGGGACTTAAACCAAGTCACGCCAAAGGATAACTTCCCCCTACCTCATATTGACGTTCTAGTAGACAACACTGCGGGAAACCATCTCTTCTCATTCATGGACGATTTCTCGGGATATAATCAAATAAAAATGGCTGAGGAAGATAAAAATAAAACGACTTTCATCACAACGTGGGGAACTTTCTGTTACAAAGTCATGCCCTTCGGTTTAAAAAACGCTGGGGCAACGTATCAGAGAGCCATGGTCGCCATACTTCACGACATGATGCATCGTGAGGTTGAAGTATATGTCGACGACATGATAGCCAAATCCAAAGAAGGAGAAAGCCATATAGGTATCCTGAGAAAATTGTTCAAACGACTAAGAAAGTTCCAGCTTAAGTTAAACCCAAAAAAATGTACTTTTGGGGTCACAACGGGGAAATTGTTAGGGTTTGTCATAAGCCAGGAGGGCATTAGAATCGACCCTGACAAGGTGAAATCTATATTAGAGTTACCTTCCCCACGCTCCGTTAAAGAAGTAAGAAGCTTACTGGGAAGATTAAATTACATAGCTCAATTTATCTCACAGCTCACCGACAAATGCCAACCACTATTCCGTCTGTTGAAGAAGAACGCCGCAATAGAATGGGACAACGAATGCGAAGAGGCATTCAGGACAATCAAAGACTACCTTATAAAACCTCCAATCTTGATAGTCCCGAAACAAGGAAAGCCCTTATTTTATACCTCACTATACTCCCTGAATCCATGGGATGTGTGCTGGGGCAGAAAGATGATGAGGGAAGAGAGCGTTCCATATATTATCTGAGTAAGAAGTTCACAGATGGGGAACAGAGGTACTCGGAGGTGGAGAAGACGTGTTGTGCGTTAATTTGGGTTATGCACCGACTAAGGCAGTATACCCTTTATTACCATATTGAGCTACTGACAAGACATGATCCCTTAAAATACTTGGCAGAGAAACCAGCTTTGATAGGGAGAATCTCTAAGTGGCAAATGCTCCTATCGGAGTTCGACATCACATACATGAATCAGAACTCAATGAAAGGACAAACCTTAGCCGACCAGTTGGCGGAACACCCTGTCGAGACAGATTCCCAAGAACTACAGGCCCAATTTCCGGATGAGAATATATTAACAGTGGAAAATATGCCAGTAGAAGACTTTGGGATAGAGCAGAACCTGAAATGGAAATTGTTTTCCGATGGAGCTGCCAACGTATTCGGTTGTGGGGTTGGGGCAGTATTGATATCCCCAGACGGCACTCAATTCCCTGCAGCGACGAGACTTACATTTCCCTATACCAATAATATCGCAGAATATGAAGCATGTATCCTTGGCCTCAAAATGGCCTACCAAATGGGAATCCGCGAATTAGAAGTATATGGAGATTCATCGCTCATCATACTACAGACAAGAGGGGAATACAAGACTAAAGACCCCAAACTGGTACCATATCATCAACACTTGACAAAGCTAATTGAGGAATTCAAGGCAATCACTTTCACATACATCCCGAGAACTCAGAATCAGTTCGCAAACGCCCTAGCCACACTAGCATCCATGATCCAGATAACAGGGGGAGCCGAAGTTCAACCGATGAAAATAGACATCGAAAGTCGGCCCGCCTACTGTTTAACAATTGAAAAGATACAAGATGACAAGCCCTGGTATCACGACATCAAGACCTTTCTCCAAGAAGGTAAATACCCCGAAATGGCCAGCAAGAATGACCAAAGAACACTCAGAAGGTTAGCAAGCCATTTCCTATTAAGTGGGTCTATACTTTACAAAAGATCAGCTGATACCACCTTGTTAAGATGTGTGGACAAAGATGAAACATGCGAACTGATGAAGGAAGTACATGAAGGAGTATGTGGACCTCATATGAATGGCTACATGTTGGCTCGAAAAATCATGAGGTTAGGATATTATTGGTTGACCATGGAATCATATTGCATAAAATATGTCAAGCACTGTCATCTGTGTCAAGTCTACGCAAACCGGATAAATGCTCCGCCCAACGAGCTACACTTGTTATCAGCACCATGGCCATTCTCCATATGGGGAATCGACATAATAGGCCCTATCACTCCAACAGCATTCAACGGCCATAGATTTATACTGGTAGCGATTGATTACTTCACCAAATGGGTAGAAGCTTCATCATACACCAATGTCACAAAAGGGATAATAGTCCGCTTCTTAAAAAGGGACATAATAGCCCGATATGGAGTTCCTGAGTCCATCATCACCGACAATGGTACCAATCTCAACAACAAATCGATGACAGGTTTATGTCAACAATTCCACATAAACCACCGAAATTCAACTCCCTACCGACCTCAAATGAATGGGGTAGTAGAAGCAGCTAACAAAAATATCAAAAAGATCATCGAGAAAATGACAACAACTTACAAAGATTGGCACGAAATGTTGCCGTTTGCTCTCATGGCTTATAGGACTTCAATAAGAACATCCACAGGAGCTAGCCCTTACTCATTGGTATATGGTACAGAAGCAGTGCTACCAGTTGAAGTTGAGATACCATCATTCAGAATCCTGGCAGAAACTCAGTTAACTGAATCAGACTGGGTAAAGAAGAGGCTTGACCAGCTAAATCTGATTGATGAAAGAAGACTTACCGCATTATGTCATGGCCAGTGTTATCAACAAAGAATGGCCCGAGCATTTAACAAGAAGATGAGACCTCGGTACTTTAAAGAGGGGGATCTGGTGTTAAGGAAGGTTCTCCCGAATGCCCAAGACTCCAGAGGAAAATTCACCCCAAACTGTGAAGGCCCCTATGTGGTGAAAAAGGTTCTGTCAGGAGGTGCTTTGATATTAACTCAGATGGATGGTTCAGAATTGAGAGACCCCATTAACACAGATGCTGTAAAGATGTACTATCCTTAGGCAAGGGAATTGAAATTTTGCCAATGTTTATGAAAGCCAATGTTCGATACAAATTTCGTTGAGTCGAGTTTTTACTTTTTACAAGCAAAGTTAATATCCCTTAATGGTCAATAATCCAAATCAATTCGCACCATAACAAATATTCTTAAACACATTACCCACCATTTCACCAATGAAAGATAAACACTAAAATGATAATGAATCTTAATATGGTTTGTGATATAATCCTATCTATTTTTTAGCATTAAAACTGAGCGCGTTATTAGGATAACATTACCATCAAAAGAGCGTTGTGTATAAAGAAAGGGAGCACATCAAAATTGTCGACCCTGTGTCAAGATAAGAAGAAATGAAGCAAAAGCAAACCAGCCCGAAGGTTCGGTTGTTTGGTTGCTATCCACGATAAAACTGGCAAGCACATTAAAAAATAATAATAACTGTCATGAAAGGCATCACATCATTTAGGTCGGGCCATAGAAAGCATATTCAAAAGTACAAGATGAGTCAGCCCGTAGTGGGGCACTTGTCTGAACATGCCCTTTAATAGGGTGGTCAGCCCAAAAAGGGGCACTTCCCTAGATCTCTCAAGGTTAGCCCACATGGGGCACCTTTTGAGCCATCATTTTCATCATAGGGTAGTCAGCCCAAAAAGGGGGCACTTCCCTAGATCTCTTCCAAGGTCGGTCTATAAAGACGTCTTCCTAGATATCATTTTTATATTAGGTTAGTCAGCCTATAGGGGGCACTTTTTGAGGCAAATTCAACTCCAGGTTAGTTAGCCCAAAGGGGGCACTTTCCTAAAACTTTGTCCTCATGGTCAGCCCATAGGGGGCACTTTTTGAGGCAAATTCAACTCCAGGTTAGTTAGCCCATAGGGGGCACTTTCCTAAACTTTGTTCTCATGGTCAGCCCATAGGGGGCACTTTTTGAGACAATTCAATCCCAGGTTAGTCAGCCTATAGGGGGCACTTTTCTAAACTTTGTTCTCATGGTCAGCCCATAGGGGGCACTTTTTGAGACAATTCAATCCTAGGTTAGTCAGCCCATAGGGGGTGCTTTTTGAGGCAAATTCAATTCCAGATTAGTCAGCCCATAGGGGGCACTTTTTGAGGCAAATTTAATTCCAGGTTAGTCAGCCCATAGGGGGCACTTTCCTAAAAAAAAAAAACTTTGTTCTCATGGTTAGCCCATAGGGGGCACTTTTTGAGGCAAAATTCAATTCAAAGGTTAGTCAGCCCATAGGGGGCACTTTTTGAGGCAAATTCAATTCCAGGTTAGTCAGCCCATAGGGGGCACTTTCCTAAAAAACCTTTGTTCTCATGGTTAGCCCATAGGGGGCACTTTTTGAGGCAAAATTCAATTCAAAGGTTAGTCAGCCCATAGGGGGCACTTTCCTAAAAAAATCTTTGTCCTCATGGTCAGCCCATAGGGGGCACTTTTTGAGGCATTCAATTCAAAGGTTAGTCAGCCCATGAGGGGCACTTTCCTAAACTCTCCCGATTAGTCAGCTCTCGGGGCACTTTTCGAAAATGTTCTCCCAAACAGTTGCAAGTCTAACAAGACGCTTCTGTTGACAGGTAGCCAGCTCATAAGGGCGCTTCCTAAGTAAATCTTCTTTCCAAGGTTGAAAGTCTGATAAGACGCTTCCTATCGTCATTTCTCATACATTCTTACACAATGATGGAGACATGTCTCATCGCCAATTAGTCAGCCCATAAAGCACTTTTTGGGAAGGAACATTACCTTGAATTGTTAGGAACATCTTCAATCGTAGGATTATTAGCTCTTGGAGCATTTTCCTACCAAAACCTAATTTAAGAGGCCAAAAATGGTGTCTTTTGTTTATCTTTTTAGTTAAGTTTTTCAAACTTTATCACAAAGAGGGGCAGCTGTAAACACCCCATTTTTGCCCTAAGAGTCAATAATACTAAAAAATAATCAATTTTTAATTTTTCCCAATTTTCCTCTAATTTAGTATAAATAGTAAAAATATTCAAAAAAATAAGAATAAATAGGAAAACACATCAATTTTGAAAAATGATTTCAGAAATAGCAATAATAAATAATAAACAATTTTTACAAAATTTGGAATTTTCAAAAAATACAAAAAAATAGAAAAATCGCATTGCATATATGCAATTTGCGAAATTAGAAAAATCAGGAAAGTGGGCTAGCTCAGCTGGTCCGGACCATGGGCTAAGGCGCACGGTACGGGTGCGAGGTCGCAGCTTTGAAACGCAGGGGAAGCAGTTTCCGCGTTTTGCGAATTTTTCATTTACCCAGGACACGTGGCAGCATCTGATTGGCTGGAAGAAGCGCACGCGCCGAGCGCGTGATCGTCTCCTACCTCGAGCCCGAGATCGCCGGCGGAAGGAAAAATTCGTATTTCGACCGTTTCGATTCGATTTTTTTGCACAAATTCGACAGATCTTCAACATGAATAAGATAAACATTATCAAATTGGAATCAAATCACAACAAATCGAGGGATTGACACAAATCGGAGTTGGTTTTTCTAACCGAAAATCCGATCAGCTTCAATCGGAGGAAATCCGAGCTTATCCAACTCGATTTCAAGTGCCTATAAATAGAGGAGGAGGTGAGGAAGCTAAAGGACGAATCACAATTGAGAGAAAGTGAGGAAAGAGTGCAAATCGGAGAGCATCGGAGAAGGATCCAAAATCGCGAGCACCGACCGGAGCTAAACCACCACCAGGAGGCGATCTAGGAGTGAACCACCGCCACCATTGGATTCAGCAACCTCGAGAAGCTAGGATTCGACACCTCACCCGCTGCAAAAGGCCGCCGGAACGCCGTGAACAAGCCTCCTCCGCCGCCGTGTCCGACCGATCCGACTTGATTCGCTTCGACCCGATTCGACCCGACCGACCCGACCCGCGCACCGACCCAGATCCAGGTAAGTCGGATTTTCTATTTTTTTCGAATTTTTTTTATTTATTTATTTGTATTTATTTGATTTATTATTTTGGTAAATTGTTTATTAATTTGTTGGTTATTTATTTATTTATTTAGTTATGTTTTATTTTCAATAAATAGGAAAATGATAGAAATTAGATTTTTCTAGGATTTAATAATGTAGAAAATAAATAAAATAAAATAAAATAAAAAATAATAATAAAACATAGAAAAATAATAAAAATATTAGGAAAATAATTAATAAAATTTTAGATCTCAAAATAGGGTAGACAATAACTTAGGATAAAATTTTTTAACAAGAATTCAAAAATTATTAAAAAAAAAATCAATAAAAATAACAAATAAATAATAAATAATAAAAATCAGAAAAATCAGAAAAAGCATAAAAGAATCCTAAAAATTAATAAAAATTATAGAAATGAGTTTTAGCACTTAGAAAAATCACTTTTCTTAAAATAAATCCAAAATTGATGTTTTTCCCTAAAAATCATTTCTCAAAAATCCGATTAAAGCTTAGGCTTAGAATTTTTTAGAAAAATCCCAAAAATGGTAAGAACATAAATCAAAAGAGATTTCAAAATTAAAATTCACAAACAAACTTAAAGTTTTCAGAAAAGCGAACTACGACTTGTTTGATCCTGAGTAGCAGGTACGTAGGCACCCATTCGAGTCAACCCATAAAAATGAATGAAAAATCATTTTCTTGAAATAAATCAAAAACATAATAAAAAGTAACAGAAACACAATAAAAACACATTTCTAAAGAGGAACAATTTCAAGAGATTAGGTGGTAACCGTAAGGTTTTAATAGGTTAGCCTCCGGACTTAGAAACTCTGGTTTTCCCTTTTCCTCTTTTCAAAAACGAGAAGAGGAAATAACGTCGACTAGTGGTCCAAATTAAGACTAATCCGCTCCTTTAGTCTTAATTCAATATTTCCCAACAACAGTTGGGTGGCGACTCAAAAAATCAAACGAAATTCCTAACTCAAGTCGAAGATCTATATTAGATGAGCATAGGGTCTAGTCTAAATCGGATTAGGAATGGGAATTCAAAAATTAGACTCGACAAAGCCAATGCTCTTAATCAGGAGGTGGACTTGTGCAGCTAGTTGTTGGACCGTTTATTCTAGGGATACGATCCTTAGGTCCGAGGCAGTATCAACACTGATGTTGTTGCGATTGTCACTATTGTTGCCATTGTTTGCCATTTTGGTCTTAGAGCGGGTGTGGATTGGACTCCTTGGAAGGTTTGGTTATTTGGGAGCTATCTTTGACACTTAGATTCGCATTTTTTAATTTGATGTACGTATGTAAATATAATGCATGTATCACACAGATGCTTGAAAGAAAAAAAGGGCTAACAATTGATTAATGATATAATACTGAAACTTTATTTTTATTAATATTGGAAACTTGGAGTTCAATACTTAAAAAAGAAAGAATGCAATGCTAATCTAGTTCCTAGTCCTCTTCTTCTTCGGCTGTGTAAGCATTAGTTCCCTGTTGATGATGGCTTCCAATTCTCTGATTCTGGCTTAAGTCTTCTTTTGCTGAGCTTCCAAGGCTTTGTTCCTTTAATCAGACTCTTTAAACTTACCCTTCCAGACGTCCTTCTTGTAGTCTGCAGTTTCAAAGTATACTTCCATCTGAGCTCTAACTTGCTCCATGTAGGTTTTTAGTTCTAGATCTACATTTCTTGGCACGGGTTGAGTGACATCCGGAACTCGATACGCCCTTTCTCCCGTCTAGTATAGTTGGTGGATCATGAACTCTTTGGTGGCTCGATGTTTACCCACTTTACCATCCAAGTCTTCGAGTTCTATGTTGGGGCTCTCAATCCGGGCTTCCAATAGGGCTTTGACCTTTGCCAGCTTAGCAATCTTCTCAACCACTAGCAGACTTGGATCCCGATATTCAAATGTGATCCCTTCCAGTGATGGCTTGTAGACTATATCTTAGATGGTGCCGAACTAACGAATCACCGAGTTTGGATGATAACCTGTGCACCCATTGATACCAATTAAAGGAACAGCCTGAAAGTTTCTGCAGGTTAGGATGACTTTGTTACAGTCCATCTAGCAATCTAGAGGATGTCATTGGCACTAAAGCCCTTAAGTACTTTCACCCAACTGTGGCTGGTAAGATCGTCGTGTAACTTTATCCTCTCTATACAAGAATCCACGAGGTTTACCTATTGGGCCAGAGATTTCCGAACCATGTTCAACCCAAAACATTTGAAATGGCTTACAAACCATATTAGGATGAGGTTAATGTTCGAGCGAAGGATTTTGTGGCCCTTCTTCTTAACAAAATTCAAGTTTTGAATCTATTCAGCCAGTAGAGCCGGGATATAAGACTTCCCTTCCAGAAATTGGGCGACCAATTCTACAAATTTGTAGTAGATGTGAAAGATCCCGGTAGGTTGCAAATGCTGTCAAGATAAAAGCATAAACCCTTTTTTCTATTTATAACTCTTCGGATCCCCGCATAGTATAGCTTTCCTGTTTGCATCATCATTCCTAGCTATAAATCAGGCTTCCAATTCGTCCATTCGGAGGCAGTATTCATTACAGTTTGCCAGAGCCTGGTTGATTACTGTCCTGCGAATACCCAGTAGTTTACTGAAAATACCGGCCAACCTAGCCTCGAGATCTGGCACATATACCCCATTGGTTAATGATGGGGGCTGCAGAAGTTGGGTATATTCTTCTAGAGTAGGCGTAATCTCATGTGGCCTGATAAAGAAAGTCGCATGCTCGATTTCCCATAAATGGAGGATAGCCCGAATCAGAGGCAGGTTGATTTCCATCTTCATCAGTGATAGGATGGGCCCTATCTTTTGTTAGATGAAGGTATGTTCCTCGGGGTCATACAAAGTGAACCAGTGGTCTAATACCAATTTTAGATCCAGAGGTTTGCAGACTCGGATTTCCTTGCGGAGGAGGCGATTAATTGCAAGATTGGCCATTTATTACAACAAAGATTTCTAATTACATAGAAAATTTTTACAAAGTACAATTGATTCTATTACAAGTAAATATATCTGAACTCTCGAAAAAGAACAAAAGAATTACACTATTAATCAATTGCCAACTCATGACTTCATGTATGCAGATAGGTGGGTTTTAACAAGTCCTCAAGCTTTATGGCCTCCTACATTCTTGGAGAAATGGATCTTAGGCCATATCGAAGCATTAGGTGGGGTTGCCTAATCAACCCCAAACGGTGATCATACCACTTTGCCTGGAACCTACACAATGGCCCCCCGTCTTAGGGTCCTAAGATGGCTTAGGTTTGATCGTATCTACTCACACGATTGCATACATGCAGACTTAATAATAATGAAAGATAAGCAAAAATATTGAATCTCATTAAATTCCCTGAAAGAAAACGTTAATACCAATAATATTTCCCAGTGTAAAAGTTAAAAGATATCTAGAAATGGTTATTTCAGAAGGTTCAAGTGGCTAGCTTACTAGAGGTCCCCAGTGTATTCACCATCTTATCGAGTCTAATTTTTAATTTTTCATTTACATTCCTAATCCGATTTATATTAGATCATATGCTCACCTAATATAAATTCTCGACTTGAACTAGGAATTTTATTATTTATTTGGAGTTGCTACCTAATTGAAGTTAGGAAAAAAATATTAAATTAGAACTAATTGAGCGGATTAATTTTAATTTAGACAATTAGTCGACGAAATCTCCTCTTTTTATTTTTATAAATGAAAAAAAGAAGAAAGAAAAACCAAAGATTCTCAACTCAAGGGCTAACTTATTAAAACCCTAAAGTTACCACATTATCCTTCTGAAACTTGGATTATATTCTAATATTTTTTTTCCTTATTTTATTTTATTTTTTATTTTTATTTTTGATACATATTTAAAAAAAAAAGATATTAAAACAACTCATACTAATTTGGAAAATGATTTTTTATTTCTTTTTATAGTTGCCCCATAAGGGTACCTACGTACCTGCTATTCATGATCAAACAAGCCTTAGTTCACTTTTTTATAAAAAGCTTTAGTGGATTAGTTGAAGTTTTAATTATGAAAATATGCCTAGTTTACGTTTATTATCATTTTCAAGGTTTTGGAAAAAAAATCTAAGCCTAAGCTTTATTATTTTATTTTCTAAAAATTTAATTTAAGAAAAAACAATTTTGGATTTATTTTGAAAAAAGATTTTTCTAAGTGATAAAACAATCTATTATTAGTTCATATTATTAATTTAACAAATTCTAATTTAAAATTTTTATTTTCTTATTTTTTTATTATTTATTATATATATATATATTAAACTAAACATATCTAAAAAAAACTAATTAAAATCTTAAATTTTTTATTTTTTTTAGGATTATAAAATAAATATCTAAAAAAATAAAAAAATAAAATAAAATAAAAAAATCGACTTACTTAGATGCGGGTCGGATCGAGTCGCGTCGGTCGGAGGGTCCTCATCGGCGACGTTCCAGTGGTTTGAGGGTGTTTGAAGGCGACTTCCGAGCTTTTCAAGGGTGGGTAATCCAAATGTGGTGATAGATTTCTTCATAAACGCCTCCAGGTGGTGGTTCAAAGCTTGATCGAAGGTCACGGCTAAGAAATCTCCAGCGAGCTTCAACACCTCGTGTTTTCTCTCTTTTCCCCTCTTCTAATGTGTGTTTTAGCTTCCCCATGCCGCGCTCTATGTATAACCAACAGCAATTGAGCTAGATAAGCTCGGATTTCCTTCAATTAGCACGAATCAAATCTTCGGTTGAAACCTATCTCCAATTTGCTTTGATTTGTGTAAATCTTTGATTTTGTTGCGATTTGATTCAAATTAGATAATGTTTATCTTATTTTAGTTAAGGATTCATTGGATTTGTGCAAAAAAAATCGTATCAAAACGGCCGGATTTCAATTTTCCGCAGTCGGTGAGCATTTCGAATGGAGGTTAAAGACGACCATGTGCCTGGTGCGTGTGCTTCCTCCGTTTCATCAGATGTTGCCACATATCTTGAGTAAATGAAAAAAATTGCAAAACGTGGATTTGCTACCCCGGCGATTCAACCCCGCGTCCTCGCACCCCCTACGTACGTTTCAGCCATGGTTCGAACTCGTTGAGCTAGCCCAATTCTTGGTTTAAGTCTACGTAGAAATAATATGTAAACATTGCAATTTTTATTAATTTTATATTATTTCAAAATTCTAAAAATTTGTAAAAATTATTTAACTCTTTTATTATTATTTCTACTATTATTTTCCAAAATTGGGATATTTTTTCTATTTTTTTTCTTTTGTTTTCCTTTATTTTTGCTAAATAGAAGAAAAAATTAAAAAAAAAAATTGAAAATTGAACATTATTAATGATTAAGGGGCAAAAATGAGGTATTTACAGTACTCCATACCATCCTCAAACTAATAAACAATTGGAAAGGACAATCTTGACACTTGAAGATATTCTAAGAGCGTATGTGTTGAATTTTGAAGGAAATCAAGATGAACATTTTCCATTAATAGAGTGTGCATATAATAACAGTTATCATAACACGGTTCAAATGGCACCATATAAATCCCTTTTATCGTTAGAAGTGTTGATCACCTTTGTATTGAGATAAAGTAAGAGAAAAGCATGTGGTAAGACCTGCAATGTTGCAGGATCTTAAAGACAAATTTCAAGTAGTCAAGAAACAAATGTGAGTTACTTAAAGTAGATAGGATGTGCAAAGGAAACCCTTGGAATTTCAAGAAGGGGATTATGTATTTATCAAAGCATCTACAATCAAAGGGATCTTTGGAATCAAAGGAAAACTTAATACCCAATATATTGGACTATATCAAATTTAAAGAACAATTGGAAATGTGGCATATGAATTGGAATTATTGAATGAGCTAGCGAACATATATAATATATTTTATCAAATTCATTAAGAAAGTGTATTGGTGATCTACAAACAATATTAAAAGATCCATCAATAAGATTAAAAGAAAACTTGATAAACGAAGAGCATCTTGTTGCAATACTAGGTAAATCAACAAGATAATTGAGGAATTGCAATATCAATTATGTAAAAGTTCTCTAGGATTGTCATAGTGAAGCATAGGTGACTTGGGAAGTAGAGGAACTTATGGAGAAGAAATATTCTAAACTATTTTTGTGATTGTTAGTAATTGTTTAAATAGAAACCCTAGTGTAGTAGGAATGCTTGAATTGTTATGTTGTTGATGAGTGTTAAAAGACTCATATCATTTGTGCTTATTTGGACATATTTTTTATGTATTTCTTATGATTTGTTAAAGGAAGAATACTTATTTTGTGAAAAAAAATTCATTTCAAAGTTTAAAGAGCTCATTTGGAATATTTCATGATGATAAAAGAGAAATCAAGGCAAATTAAATCAGTTTGGATCAATTTTGCAAAAGGAATACATTTTCTTTTTCAGCCTTGCCTTCAGCATGGCCATGTTGAATGGTAGGGCTGACCACAACAAGTATCAGAGGCAAAAGCATATAGATTATGTTTTCAGCCTTGCCTTAAGCACAACCATACAGTGGACCATGTTGACCTATAATCACTAGAAAACTATAACTAGTGCTTTAATTTCGTATCTGGACAGTTTTAGAGTAAAAGTTTAGTTTTTAGAGAGGCAGTTAGAGTTTTAGATCGATTTTTCTAAACCCTATGAGAGAACACAAAGAACTTCAAGGGAGAAATTGCTTATATGTCATTAGAGATCACAAGACCTTAACTACAAGGGTTTTATCTCTATATCATAATTTCTTTTATCTTATGTGCTTATTGTAAACTCCATGGAGAAGTAGATTTCTTATGCCCTACACTCTGTGAAACCCTAAACCATGTGAATTGAATTACTTTTTTATTAATGAAAAATTCATGCCTTTATATCTATTTATATGGTTTCATTGTCATGTTTGATTCTTATTAGATAAAAAGAGGTTTCATCTAATAGGACAGATCTTCATAAATAGAGAAATTACGTGTTTCACCTAGAGGTAGGGAAATTCCAATTTTTTGTTATAAGAATTTTATTATTATTATAAGGATCATAAATTTCATGCAATCGTATATGATGTTAGTGATGGAGAGATTTCCACTATCTCATGTATGGTTAGAAATTAATTAACTTGAGAGAGTAATTAATTTAGTTGATGAGATTTTGTAGTGCAAAATCATAAATTTCACTTCAAGATTTAGGCTAAATAATAGAAAAACAGGAATACCAATGCTTGTTTTCAAGATTCCTATGGATGACATCCTAAAATTTATGTTATATTAGATAAGTAGACTTGCTTAGCTTAGATAGTAAATTTAATTGGGTTTATAAATTTGGAATTTGATACGATCGATAAGTACGCATTAACTTTCGAGAAACTTTACTGCTATATTGTTGTTTTATCTTGTATTGTTTGCTGCTTGTGCTTTGTGTATTAAAAATGTAATAGTTTTGAGGAAGAAATTATTTCTAAATGGGGTGAATTGTGATATCCTAGGTTCCAAGCTACTAATTAACGCTCAAGTTGATGTACTCAAGTTAAGTTCAAACACTACAACGTGTTAGTTGAAATGATTTTATAAAGTTTATTTCTCAAAATAAATAGAATAAATAGTTTAGTTTAATTTAATTGTAGATATAAATTAAGGGCATTAATTTGATGTTTATCTGTAAATACAACATTATAGATGCATTGGATTAATAGAACTCATCATGAAGCGATTAAATTAAAGCAATTTGAGGAGCAATCACCCACTGGATCGTAGACGTGGGCAAATTATACGACCAATGGGATGAAACAACGTTAACATGGCTTGGGGAAACCACAAATCAGTATGAGCAACACACTTTTTACGTATGGTAATTGATGAGTTTGCTTAGTTCTATTGGACCGTATGCAAACCTCCTCAGCTGTAATTAATTTGCAAATACACCACAAGAAGGTGATCATGGAAGCTCTCAAGGGGACTTGTATCAAAGAAAGGAGCCGTATAAGCTCAAAATCCATGAGCGACTTTGGTTTAATCCTCTTCCTCTGTTAAAAACTACCGGTGATATTATTACCATCGGAGTCCAAGCAAAATTTAATGTATGGTCCCATTTACGTCTAGTTAAATGCAGTAATTTTCAGGAAATTATTTAATGTTATACATATGCTGTATCGTAACATGTAAAATTTGGCTTAAATTACTAGCAGGGTAGTAATTGTGGCATTTAATAATTTTTGAGACTTTGATGATAATTTATTGGCAATGTATGGTGATGTATGATTTCTGTTAATTGCCAGGGTATTTTGAACTTAAATAAACATAATCAATAACTTTTTAAAATAAGAAACTATTTAAATTCCACTTAGAGATTGCTTCATGTATGTGATAACAACATGTCCGACGGAAAGAAAATTGTACTTCCACTTTTCAGCTTAAAAAAAAAAAAAAAAGTGAAACTCATGCAAAACGATTCAATAAGTTAACTAGGTATTTCTAAGGTGACGTAAAGCTATGTTTACGTAGGAACTTGATACTTAATAAGAACAGTAAACGTAATGGGTTGGGTGGCAAAACATAAATCTCCTTGTTTGTTTGGACGTGATTAAACCAGTAAGTACATGGATCTTGATGTAAGGATCACGTGTGTATTGCATGCAAATATGCTATATATGATCAAATGAGAGAAGCATTGATCTTTGGATAAAGTAATCCAACAAAATAACAACATTCTTTCCAAAAGTTTTCTTTTGATTAAGGATACTTTAAATATTTATAAAGTCTAATCATGACTTTTATTTGTTGAATGGTAATAGCAATCAATAGTTATAAATATATGAATCCTAACAAAGGCTTCTTATGAGTCTAAGTCCATTAAAGATTTTCTTTAGTACACGAGCCTATTGAAAAAAGTTGGTATTGAACTGGTTGATTCAATGAACCTTTCTCCAGGCTTACCATGTCAAGTTTCCCTTAATTATCCCAAAATATATGGACTTGACTCTTTGAGTTATGTCACCCTAACTTAAAAAGTTAAATCCATTTAATTATTGAGCATAAAACCCATTATTGAATTTAACCCTCTACAAACCCCCATGGAAACATAAGTACATAAGGAACTTATGGCTGTTAGGAATTAATAAAATAAATAGGGGATTAAAATAATAGACCATGAGGTATATATTATATTCAGTATATACTAACCTATTGAAGTGCATTTAGGATTGTTTGCACATGGGAATTAAAGGAATTGGTCATACCAATTGAGTACCCCTTTCTTACTTTGTATTGCGTTATGATCGATAACATATGCCACTTGCCTGTTGATTGTTTAAATCCCTTGTAATCATGATTGTTAAAATCATGAATTAATTATATGAGTTTATAATTTTATGAAGTTTCTTTTATAGTCAAAATGAAAGAAAAATCATTTATATATAAGCTTTTAATAGAATTATAAATTTAGGTATATAATTTAATAAGTTTTCAATTTTATTAATTCTACTGATTCTATACCCTCTAATTTTAGATAGAATCATGATTTTGATAACCATATATGTAATCACCTATTGTGATTATCGTGCGAGGATCCAATGTTGAATCTATGACTGAAGTTAGAATTGGCTATTGGTTATAATTTTGAATCTGCTATGTTGTAATTAATTTTATCTAGATTTGTGTTGGGTAGTCATATTAGACCTACTAGTATGCAAAGTAAGGTTTGGGTAATTATTTAAATATTACTATTTGTGATGGAATTGTGTATTCTATTTGTATGGCATGTCATATTGCATCCAGCATATGCATTTAAAATATTCATTTCAAGCATTTCTAAATACAAGTTTTGAGTGCTAACTGAAAGATACTTAACTGAATCAAGTCATAGTCACCGTTTGGTTAAGTTTGTGGATACCCTTGAGGTTACTTGGTAATGTTTAAGGCACAGTTGATGAATCAACCTAGTATTAATGACATATTGGGATCGGTCCCTCGCATCCATTTGTGGCAAGTAAAAGGCACAGAGGAATAAATATTAATAGTTGGGAAAGAGAATGGTTAAGGTAAAGAAATAGTCAAGTGTTCAGCCATGGAAAAAGAGAGAGAGAGAGATAAGTTGTCTTAGGTTGTATGAGAGACACCTTCCCAGCATTTATGAGTTTGATGGCCCTAGTATGAGTTATTTAAGTAATGATTATACCTACACCTCTCATACATAGCATTCCTTGTTTCATATGAATTATATAATGCTTATCCTTGTGTTGAGGTGAAATATGTGATAATAAGTTTTATTGTGTTGTTATATTGTTCTATATTGTGTTACTTGTTGTTGTTTTATTTTTGGTACTCACTTAGTTCTATAAGGAGCTAAGGGGTTAGTTTTTGTTGATCTCAAGTACAAAAGATGCTACTTGAAGTTTGGCTTGAGGTTTTAAGGTTAGAACTTGGCTTTTGGAATAACGAAATTTTGAAATATCTTACTTTAGACATATACCCATAGGTTGTCGTGTTACATTGTATGTGAAGTTATATATAAAAGCAACATGTAAAACATATGTCTGCAATGCTTTGATATAGGTTAACACACTTTATATCTATGGAAAGAAGTAAGTTGTTGTTTTAAGTCTTTTCTAACATATAGTGTATGAAATGCTTGTTTATACATGCAATTATGAAGAATAGGTATAGGTTTAAAAACTTCAAATTAGCCTTATCCTTACTTTAAAGATGGTATTACACCTCATCTCTCAAGCACCATGGACTTGGTATAAATTAAGCATATGACTGAAAGGGTAGGGCATGATGGATTATAGAAAAAATAATTTAAAATTAACTCTAAAGTATAATATACTATGCTTTTCCATGTCACTACCACATTATAATATCATACTACTTGATTTAGTTGTAATTGGAAAATTTAATCTATCGTAAATATGCATTACATTCACATAAATTAATCAAATTTCTTCTTTATTATTATGTTATTCTTTTTTTTTTAATCTTTTAATTAGTTCATATCCCTCTTTACTCATAGAGATGCCTATCCTATATATTTCATCATTAATAAGCTATCAACTTTCTCATTCTCCCCTATACTAATGAATACACCTTCCTTAATATGACTAATACATGTCTTATCAATTTGAGCACCATAAAATGAAAATCTATCTAAGTTAGTAAATTTAACATGATTAATAAATCAGATCTATTTAAACCTATTTATCATCATGAATGAGTTTAGGTTTAACATTTGAACTTGCTTAACTTTTTTTTTATTATTATTAAAGAGGTCTTGTAAATTGATAAGAATCAAGATTCAAGATACCAAGTGAGGAGCCAAAGAACGAAGAAGCAAGCCTAAGCTAGTTGACCAACTACTAAAAGTGATAGAGAAGTTGATCAAAGTAAACCAAATTATTCAAATGTCCCTAAAGAGAGTCAAATGAAATCACTTCATTTAAATGTCACATGGAGATGTTCAAACTAAGTGGGTCAAAATCAAAGACTTAGAGTTACTAGTTAAGTTTCATTCAAATATGTTTTTTTATTTCTTTTATTGCATTTTTACTCTAATTACCCTTGTTAGTCTAATAAAAGGGCTTCCCTATGTGTTATGAATAGATAGATCATTATCATAACTTTAAGACCATTTGAGTTATATAGAAAATATTAAGAATTGTTTTCATCAATCATTATCGAATGTAGCCAACACCCATTAACTAGAATACATATGTAATCTCTGCTTCTTAGTTAAATCTCTTAATTACTTCATTGAACGTGCATCATGTCAGGTTCTAGCTTAATACCCCAATTTTTATTCTATAATAGGTGCATAGGATCCAATTATACGATTGTTCATATCTTTTAATTTCATGTTTCCAAACACAAAAAATAAAACAATAAATAATAATCTCCTTTTATCATTTTAAACCCCGATCTAACCGTAAAGTTGGTTCAATCTAATTTTCCTATTGTGTTATGATCAATCCACAATTTTAGGCACATTGTTTCGAGAAAAAGTCACGGGTTTTAAGCAGACATAAATTTCTATGGGAAGACTAATGAGGAACAAGAGAAGAAAGTGGATCTTATTTTATTTTACATTCTTTAGGTTAGATATTGGGCTTATTTTTATCTTTTATTTTATTAGATTTGATTCTTATTTTTAGGATTTAGATAGACTATTATCTTATTTTTAATATAATAAATCTTTTAGTGAGCTTATAAATAGATAACATTTGTAATCAATTAAAGAGTGAGAGTTATTTGATATTGAATAAAATTATTTTTTCATGAATTGTTGTGATGCTTTTTCTTCTTTTTTTTTAATTGTGTGATTCCATTATTCTCATTATGTGGTGCTAGGCGACACAGTCAATAATGGTATAAGGTTATCACTAAAAATTCACCCATAGTGTGAGACTATCAAAATCTTTTCTAGTTAATTTCCATACTTTATTTGTAATTCATATCTTTACTCTCTCTTTTTTATTTTTCTTCCACCGTCTTACATAAAATCTGGTATCATAGCAAATTAACCCTTTTTTGTACATCAAAGACACTTCATTTAGAGGTCACATACTCCATCTCAAGGACGTGTTTGTTGATTTCTCACATTTAACTCTTGACAAGACTTTATTCGAATCCCACATGGTAAGAGTTGAGCAAAATCCTTTTACAAGTCACCAAAAACCGGTCTCATTCAATCAAATATACAAGAAAATAGAATATTTACTTCATTTGGATCTCATAAAGAGAGACTTGAATGAAATCCCATAAAGTCTTATAGATATCTCAATTTCCTAGCTTAATGTTTGATCTTAATACCACATTTGAGCAAATAGTGAATTCTTGATGCTTTCAAATATTCATATAAACACTTACATTAGATTCGATTTACTAGAATGAGATCAAGTTGGAATAAAATAGTAATTCCCCTTACAGCTGCTTTTATTTTATGATGTAGGTTTTTTTGAATAAAAATTATATTTTATGAGGAATAATAATTACTTTGGTAAATTAAAAGCATTGAAATTCCTTATCTATTATGCACTACATGGAATAGGTAATCCTTCTAATATAACTTTTTGTAAGTCAAATAAAAAAATAAATATTTTATAGTAATGACGGTAGAATAATAATCCATTCCAATAAATCAAATGCAACATTAATCTAAGTCCAAATTAATAATAAATAATCTATTCAACAATACTTAGTTATACAATTGGTAATCTATTTGACCCATTAAAAAATCTATTTGTTTGTTTTTAGATTTGTAACAAATTTTATGTAATTTTTTATTTCAATATGTTGTACAGCTATATTTTGACCTTCAATAAAATCAATATAAAAAGGTACGTTTTTTTTTTTGTTTTAAATGTGAAAACAACATTTTCTTAAAGAAAACTCTTTAAACATCCCTTAAAAAAGAACTTGAAATTGGTGGGTGATGTGAACAAAGCAACACTTAAAACCAGGCCAGATATAGAGTCCGCTTTGGAGAGCCTATCCCTACATTGTGATCATGGGTTACGATTGTCAACATTGTTAAAAGTATTGTTAATTATCGGCCCCCAAGTCATTCTAGGAGAATTGTTAGCTCAAACATGTTGAATTCATGCTAGACATACTTGTGCCTAACCCGTAGTACATTGTCCTCCCACAAGATATGAGTTTAAAAGAAAAAAAAAAGTAAAAATAAAATCAAATATAATTTTATTTTGCATTCAGTAATCTATAAAGAAAATTTTCCGTTTTCTTTGTTTGGTTTATCCTATAAAAGGAAATGAAAGAAAATATAGTTAGCATTTAACAAAATTATCCCATTTTTATTTTAATGAAATTTGCTATAATAGATAATTTTGTAATTGTTGCTCATTCTACTCATTTTCATCAAATTCCGGAAAGAAAAGAAGAGAAATCTAAAGTGAAAATGTTTCCATTCATTTCCTTCGCCCGTTACCCATTTCCACTCTCTAGATTTCCTCCCATTTTCTTCGATTTCCACCCATCCTAACGCAGTGTTTGGACTGACTTACTTAGGCCTAAAATTCCTTGTTCTGAACAGGCTCACCCAGGCCCAACTATAATGCTGCTTGGAACTACAGTCCGAATCCATTTATGGTGGGCCTCGTAGGGCATAGTGGACCCATCAAAGAGCTTGACTGAGACATGGAAACTTTATAATTAAAATTTCTTATTATTAGTGATAAAAACAATTAACTTTTAGATTTAGTACTTAATTTTTAATAATTTACCCATATGTTCTCGATCTTCCATTTTCAATGCATTGAAGAACAAACGTAAAATTGGTCCACACCAGTAGTTGTTATTCTGAATATGTTGTTAGACTTATCATAAATTCGTTATAGAGATTTGATAATGTTAATATATAATAATAGTTACTACACTATTTGAATACTTTTATTAGTATGTTCTGTTCACCTAACCTAGCTGAGTCTCCATTGGCTTTTTTTATCTAACAATGGCCCAAAATTTTTGATCAGGACTGGATTTGGTGACCAAGCCCGTCTCGAGAACCTACCCATCAGGACCGATGGGCGAAAAATATCCAATCACATCCTACAATTTTAAAACACACAACCCCTTTCTAGCCACAGAAAGAATGTTCATGTGACACCCTGTCAATGTACTTGATTTATTTTTCCACCTTGCATGTCATGTGGGGCATCTCTATGACAAGCCAAATTAGATGACTTTAACAAAGTTAAAACTAGCATAATCTAGTTTAACTTTATCCAGTCGAGCAACTGCATCATCTCGACTTAACTTGTTATATACCCTTCATCATCATCGAGAAACATTGCATTGTATACTTTCCCTAAATTTTGTCTCGTATACTTCATGGACCAATGCATTTATCATCCCTATGTTTCATCTCAGATTCCCAAGATGCACTATAAATGCTTCACTGGAGTTCACTCTCTTATCATAGTAGAAAATAGTATAAGCCATATCATTAACATAGCTAGCTAGACATAGATAGTATGCAAACCAAGCTTGATGATGATGAGTAAAATGCAACGCATCCCACCTTTAGAAGGGCAACAAGACTGAATAATCTTGCAGGAGGAAATCATAAAGCCATGCGTCGCTTTCTTTATCCCTTGCTTAAATTCAAACTCATCTGGCAATCTCGATAAAATCTGTAACGTAGTAATCTCTTTGGCTGAAAGGTGACACCGCCGATAAAAGGCCGATGCTCCTGTAACTAAAACTTATTGAATTGTGAAGCTATCCACCAGCAGGACAGCGTCATTGGCTAGATAAGAAGATATCAACGTGGATAACAAAGTAAGGTAGAGGACAAACCCCCAAACTCGTGTAAATGTGTGAAGATGCAAAACTTGCAACATATGGAAACGGTCTATAGAGTTAAGGAATTCCCTACGCATTAAATGAATCACTACTGAGAACAAACCCAGCAGCCTTTGCAATAATACTATGTGGGGAAAAAGAAACAATCTGTGTGTTACGAACAAATATATATATATATATATATATATAAGACAGAACTATACTGCATCATCACAAGATCTATATCCAACAACTTCATTTATGGAGCATACAGCTAAGATGGCGGATTCCATGATCCTAGCGAAAGCTTTGACGATCCATCAAGTAGGCTGTTGGGAATTCAAAGTACCAGCAATGGCCTTCCTAAATGCTTCTTCCTTCTGATCAATAAATTCTAAAAAGCTGTGAATGGCCCCAGAGCACTGAGAATTTAATGAAACTGATGATGAAACTGTAGGTGTTGTCTGCTTGCACCTGTGGCGGACATATAATATAATCATCCGTAAGAGGAAAAATGCTAAGGCAGCGAGAGCAATGAAACCACTTAAGAGATATAGACCCCAAAAACTGATGAGGCGAAGCCGGTGTGGTTCAGGTTGTTCTATCCTATCAGCGGGACAACCCTTCTCACAGAACCATTTCTCACGAATCTTTTGGAGCTTTCCACTTTCAGATAACTTCAGGATCGCAGTTGATATATCAACAACAAGAGGAGAATCTCTTTTGAAAGCCTAGTAAAGCAACTGGATAATGTTAAACAAGAAATTAAGAGAATAAAAAATGCCTAAGAATGAAAAAAATTCAGAATATTAGTCTCCAGTTTCACAGTACAAATGGCAGTATAAAACCTATTGATTGGTGAAGATCAGTGCTGCCTAAATTGATAGCAACAATCATTAGCAAATGCAGAATTTAGAGAGCCCAACTAAGTGTGAATAGTATATGCACTGATATCTCTGGAAAACTTACACCAATGCATTATATTCTTTCCCCACAAAAATGCATGCCTGTGATTATTAGAAACCATTTGGTTCTTCCCTTAGAGTGTAGGAATAGATCATCTTTGTTAATCTGATGAATTATCATTTCATCAGTTTCCACAGTTTATTCTAGAAATAGTAAGAGACATTATTCAATAAAACAGAGAATCAACCACATAGGAAGATGTCAGTGGAGGTTTTATTATTGTATGTTTTATAATATGTATTTGGTCTTCCTATAATAGGGGTAGAATAATCCTTTTATATGCTAGGGTTTAGTTACTACTTGTACATATATGTCTCTTGTTTATACTATTACGCATATAGTATCATCAATAAAACTATTTTATATTTATACATGGTATCAGTGCATCGGGTTAACCCGAATCAATTTTCTTAATTTTTTTACCCCACATGGACCACTCCTTACCATTCCATACTGCCAGCTGTCTTCCCATCGTAAACCTTCTCATCGGCTAGTCTTCTTCACATTGCTTGTCCCCATTGTTGCTCCATCAACAGTGATAACATCAACTTTACTGGATTACTTATTGAATATTGCTTTGAAACAGTCCTTGAGGAGATTGCCTTGGAAATTGCTCCATGGATGCTGGACCTATCGTCCGCCACCATCCATCATGAAACATTGCATCTTTTGATAGTTTATTAAAGGAAAAAAAGAATGAAAAAAAAAAATCTCTTTTTTTTGTTGTCTCTTCCACCATAACGGTGAAAGCTGTTGCAATTGCTTACTCCTTCATAGAGACTATCACCAATGTCATTTCCATAGTTCTTCACTCAGAGCTGATGCCCTCTTCCTCTATGGGCCAAGGAGATCACAGCAACCGCTCAAAAAATAGGGGGCATGGTCATTTCTCTACATATGACCGGTACTCCTCCCAATACCATCTCATATTTGTGACAAATCCGATCAGGCTACCCTACAGTGCCCTCAAAGGTTTAATGAGTCCCACAAGGTTGTACGTTAGCCATTTGCAACTATATCGAAGACACTCAAGAAACCATTTAGTACGTAGACTTTGGCACCACACACCACATGACTTCAAATGCAGGTATTCTCACTGACTTGACTCCATATGCTTGTACTAATCAGGTCATAGTATGTAATGGTGCATCATTACTCATATCTTACATTGGCAATCTCCTTATTCATTCAAATAATGCCCTACATCTCACAAGTGTCTTTCATGTTCCTTCTCTGATATACAGTCTTCTTTCTATCATTAAGCTATGTCATGATAATAACTGCATTGTCAGCCTTAGTAAGTCATTATTTTCTATTAAAAGCTCACAAACAGGTGAACCCTTCTTTAATATCCCACTAGGAGTCCCCTATGTTGCTTCAAGCTATCTTCAATCCATTTCCCTAGGTGTATTGCTATAGCTGCAGTCTCAAGAGAGATTTGGTATTCTAGGTTATGTCATCTCCACAATGACGTCCTTAATAAACTTGCTCAGGATCAGTTAAATTCAAGTAAAGTCTTCTTTGCCATCCACTGGTCTTTGTCACTTCTGCAGTGTTGGAAAATCCACCCAACTTCCATTCCAAAATTCCTCACAAAGAGCATAAAAACCCTTTCTTATCATACATTCTGATGTATGGCAATTACCAATTCAATCAAATATAAGGTTTTGCTACTATGTCATTTTCGTTGAAAATTGTCCTTGATACTGCTAAATTTTTCCCATGGACAATAAAAACGATGTCTACTCTCATTTTAAGAACTTTAAATCATTAACTGAATTATTTTTCAACTTGTAATAAAATCTTTCATAGTGATGTTGGTAATGAATTTGTTAACAAGGCTCTCACTATGTTCTTACATAACAGTGGAATTCATCTTCAACTCTCTTGCCCTTATACTCTCCAATAACATGGAGTTGTTGAACATAAGCACAGACACATCACTGAGCTGACTTGCACTATTTGTATACATGCAAATCTTCCTCCCATATTTTGTGTTGATGCAGCTCTTATTGCTGTTTACACCATAAATCAACTGCCTTTAGCGACACTTCATCATAAATCTCCATTTGAGCTTTTCTACAACATGTCCCTTGATTATTGTTTTCTACGCACATTCGGGTGTCGTTGCTTTCCTAACACAATACCCCAAGCCCCCAACAAGCCTTTCTCTTGCTCACTCCCTTGTGTAATCACTGGCTACTTGGCTTAGCATAAAGGTTATTGTTGCCTAGATCTTGCCATGGGCCAAGTTCACGTTAGTCATCACATGGTATTCCATGAATCCATCTTCCCATACATTACTCTAACACCTTCCTCTAGCCATGTATCTAAGCTTCCCCCTCCTTGAACCCCTCTCCTTCTCTGCATTCTTCCCCTTTAGCTACCTCTCCAACATTAACCTCCTCCTCCCCCCCACCCCAACACTGCTGAACCCCCCTCTTAATTCCCCTTCCTCCATTGCTTCTACCTCAACTATCACTTCTACCTCGGATTCCTCCTTCCCCACCTCAATCCCAACCTACCCACTAGTTACTCATGTATATCATTGTATTCGTTTACAGCCTTCACCTACATCCTCCACATCCAATCCTCCTCTACCCTTCTCCACTCCCATCCTCCTCTTCTCAACCTTCTCCATCAAAACCTACTCATCTTATGCTTACATGTTCTAAAATTGGAAACATCAAACCTTGCACCCTTCTCAACCTTCACATCCACTCCTCCCCCTTTGACCCCCATCACCACATGGAAGCTCTTCGCAACCCTACTTGGACACCAACTATACAAGAGGCGTTTGACTCTCTCTTTAAAAACAAAATTTGGATCATTGTCTCTTCTTATTCTCACCAAAATATTGTTGGCAGCACATGGAAATTTCAAATCAAATATAACACCGAAAGGCAAGTGGAGCGCTATAGAGTGCATCTAGTGGCCTAAAGATTCACTCACCATAAGGGCATTGCGTTACATCCCAGCTGGCACAGCCGCCACCAGGGATCACTCCATTTGCTCGTGTGTAGCAGAGACGTGGGATAACAGCAAAGGGAAGTGGAAATCGTGACAGCAGCACAGGGGATAGCAGCAAGGGGAACATGGGTAACCAGCCAGAGGAAGTGGCGTAGTGGGGGAGTGGGGAAGTTAGTGTAGGACCAGCATGTAAGGGACATGGGGGGGGAATGTGTAACAGCTAGAAAATAGGAAGGCATGGGTCTGCCGGCCTGATAGTATTTGTAGGTGTAAGAGGAAGGAATGAAATCAACTTGAATTTTGATTAAAGACAACAAAACCCCTGAGATGTTGGGTTCTCTCTAAACGAGCCCAAACTACAACCAACATAGGAAAGTTAGGGCGCAAAGCCGGTTCCACGGCGAAAGCCTCTACTAGTGACTCCAATAAACCTAGAACGCGACAACAAACTACTGTCGCTAACACATTGATTACACTATAACTTTCAGTCTTATTATCAAACCCACCATCATTCACTTTGTTCTCTCTCATGCTGTGTCTTTCCAATGGGAGATCCGCCAACTTGATGTAAAAAATGCATCTCTATAATCATCTCACAGAAACAATCTTTATAAAACAACCTCCAGGTTTTGTTCATTCCAATTATCTCAATCATGTTTGCAAACTGCAAAAGTCTTTATATGGTCTTAAACAAGCTTTGCATGCTTGGTTCCATCATTTTAGTAGTTTTCTCTTTCGCATAGGATTTCATCAAAGTAAAGCTAACACATCAATGTTTATTCTCTCTCAAGGTTCTGAAATTCTTATTCTCCTTCTATATGTTGATGACATCATTTACACCAACAATAGTCTAGTGCTTCTACATCACTACATATCTGTTCTCTCTCATTAATTCGCCATGAAAGATCTTGGTGATCTCCAGTTTTTTCTAAGTCTCTTGTACTTCTTAAGACATTCACTTGTGTCAATCCCAGTTCACTCTTGATCTTCTCGAACACCAACACATGTAACTTTTCAGACCAATCAAAACTCCTTTGTCACCCAGAAGTCAAGCTAGTGCCCATGGTTTTCCCCCACTAACAAACCCAAAGGCCTAACGTGAGATAGTTGGTACACCACATAACCTCACTATTACCCAACCAAATATCAATTTTGCAGTCAACCAGATGAGTCAACACATGTACCTACCAAACACTAATCACATGCAAGCAGCCAAACGAGTTCGAGATCTTCGTGCCATCTTATCCCTAGGACTTCCCATTATACACACATTTTGTACCTCATTGATTACCTTTGCAGATACTAACTAGACTAGTTGTCCAAACACTCGTGGCTCTACCATAAGGTATGCCATCTTCCTTAGATGCAAACTTATCTCATAGAAGTCAAATAAGCAACCCATTGTTTCACGCAACTTCACCAAAGCAGAATATCAAGTTATTGCCTATATTGTAGCTTAATCCACCTGCATATATGATCTTGCTCGTTCAACATGATCACGCTAAACATGTGGATATCGACTATCATTTTGTCTGTAAAATGATTGTCTCTAGTCAAGTTCTTGTTTGCTATATTCTCACTCACTACTAACAAGCAGACATTCTTACTAAGAATCTCTCAACCACTACATTCTTGGATTACTGTACCTAATCTCATGTTGTCAACTCGCCCCATGAGATTGAAGGGGTATATTATTATATATTTAATAATATGTATCTGGTCTTACTGTAATGGTAGAATAGTCCTTTTATATCCTAGGGTTTAGGCACTACTTGTATATATGTCTCTCATTTATACTATTATGCATTGCACAAAACATTATCATCAATAAAACTATTTTATATTCATACAGTTTTAACCAAGAGGTATATGCATAACTGTTATAGCAAAGAAATTTAGGCTTTTAACACACATCAACACATGAAGAAGTCTTAGTAGTTCCTATATATAGTTATAAGAAGTGAAATTCTCCATGTAAAATTAATTCATTTATCCATTAAAGAGACTTACAAATCCCCATCCACCATGGGTAAATTGTTGTCCAATGATCCCAAATCCCGTTCTCGTTGACAAAAAACACTCCACATATGGGCGTTCATCTATAATAGCAGCAACTCCTCCATTATGTGGTCCTAGCCTCAGTTTCTCTTCATATGCTTCCGGGGAGCCTAAAGAAATAAGTCTAGATGGAGAGACATAAAGACTCTCCACTAGATAGCTGTAGACAAAGGACCCCTCTTGATACCCAATCGGCCACTCACTTGCAATTAAGCTGTCAATCCCAGTAATAGGAGAGGAGAGTTGCTGAACAGTGAGGATGGAACTTAAGCTTGCTGTATAACTTGATGTTATCACCATCAATAAGAAAAGCCACACCACCATAACCAAGCGTCCCAGTGGACTCACAGGTTTTTCCTCTGTCAAAAAGAAAAAGGAACACATCTATGAATTAGGTATTTCACAGCAGCAATGATGAATAAGATGATGGAATTTTTTTTGTTTTTTGGCAAGGCACCTGCAAGAGGAGGAGGGGTGAGGTGGAGTGCGGTTGTGGGGTGCAGTAGGGTGGGGAAAAAAAAGAAGAAGAAGAAGTAAAGAAAATTTTATGATTAATCATAAATGGGAATTGGCATAAAATGTCATTTTGTTTTTGCATACAAGGACATTCCATCAAACTGCAATAAAATTAAGATGATAAATGCTGAATGTTAAGAGATACCTGCCACTGAGAAGCAAAAATAAATAGTCAATGATAATGGCAACTAGAATAAAACCAATTACAAGAATTCCTCTATAGCCTAGAAATTGATAAGTCTATAAATATGAGAAAAAGCTAGTTAGTATACAGATAGGATCAAGTGGCAGGTACTACTATAATACAACACAAAAATTTATTTTTTTCCTTTTTTCCTATAATATATAATTGCACTTAAAAAAATTGAAAGGTGTCCATTTCCATAATCCCATTAATAGTATTGATATGGAAGTCTAAAGGATGAATTTCTGATTTTTGACATCATAATTTTCACATAAGTTCTCAATAAGGACTGAAGGGTACATTATTCAGATTATCTGCCAAAACATGATAAACCTTTCATCAAAAGATGCAAGGAAGAATGCTTGGATCGGAATGTACTCACGGTTTTTCTTAAACAATGTTGAAAAGCTAAACCTGCAACATGAGAGTGCTCAGTGAGCTTTTCAAGTCATAGCCATCAGAGTGCTGTTCAAGGAAAGCACAGCCCCATGGTGGTAATTTACTGGGGAAAGAAAAGGCATGTAATAGTACAAATTGCATCAATCTATATACAACTCACAAGAAAATTGTCACAAGCTGCCTTTTAGGAGGACCGCGAAAGTCTTTGTTCACCCGATGCTCAAGAACCCACATAACCAGTGCAATTATCACAAAAGAAGCCACAATGACATACCACAGCTCTGCTGAAAAAGGTTTGAGAAACACCCAAGCATTCGATTTTGAATCGTCGACAGGAGCCAGTATAACAAGACCAGTTGATGCATAAGGTTGGGAAAAATCAACAACCTTTGTCCGGTTTGTTACAATTGCAATGTCTCCAACAACAGCATCAAACACCTGATACCAAGAACTCATATGTTTTGCTATCAAAAAAAAAAAAAAAAGGAGCTTCGATTGAATTGACCAGATATTAAAAAATAATAATTTGATTTAAATCCTTTCTGGGTAAAATTCCATCTTCTGACAAAGCACTGTAGTCTGTCTTTATTCTGTATCTTATGATCCTCTATATCAAGAGAAAAATATCTCACCTCAAAATTGTTCGCATGAAATAACTATAAGCTTGAGTCATGTTTCTTCCAAGGAAGGCACATCAAATATATAAAAGTTAACTTTGATGCTAATAATAATGCATAGAACTTACATCAGCATCCACCATTTTAACAAGCTTGTAATAATTGGGATTGGCATGACCATCTCCATATAGCTCAAATCTGTAAGGAACATCATATGGGACTAAAAGCAGTGCTTCGTTGAACAAATCAATACAAAATCCTTCAATCTTGTGCGTGTTGTGATCCTCCCTGACAAAATCAGTAAAACTGAACCTGTTTGGAACTCCAATACGAAGTGGCCTTTCATTGTCTGCAATAATCCAGCCGCGTGGTTTTTCCAGTTTCCCACCAGGCCACACAATGTCCTTAAGCTTCTGATCTAGGTGGTAAGAAAAGTTTTGGTTCCCTTTGAGAGTTTCTGGATGAGAGACTGACAAACCTGTTGTATTGGACCAAAAGCCAACAGAATGAACTGACTTCTCATTTATATTAAGGACTTCATAACCACTGCTTAGGACATTCCTATCTGGACTGAAACGAACTTGACCAGTTAAACCAGTAAAATTTAACAGCAACATCTGTCTCAGAAGAGAAGCTCCTTCATTGAAAACTTTAAGCTTGCTAAGCTGTATTGTGGTTGAGTTCCTATGGCTTAACCTGTCACTAGGCAAGAAAGTAATGTTCCTGTTTTCATTTAAGTGTTCATCTATTGAATGCGCAACTGTCCAAACCGAGTCATATGCACAAAGCCCATATGTATTCAGTGGAGAACTTACATTTCCATTTTGCTGCATATCAGTCCACTGCCTCATGAAAGCCTTCTTTTTGATGGAATCAGGAGCATACTGCCTTAATGACACTACCCCACAGAGAAAACTGAAAAAGTTCTGATTTATTGGAGAAAGAGAGTCTAAGGTGGTAGATAGCCAATCAGTTGCCAGCCACACATAGCCAGTTTCCATCATCTGCAGTTCTTTGGCTATTTTAAAGATTCTCAAACTGGGGTCAGGATTTATATGAACAACATAAACACGAGGACTGAATGTTTTGGATTCATTAAGCACTGAGGCAATTTTTGTTACGTCAAATTGGACAGGAATAGGTAATTTATAAGAAATTTTAATCAATTTTTTCTCAAGTTCATCACCTAAAGAAGCTATTCCATTCCGACCAAAATCATCATCCACAAAGATGGCAATGACCTCTTTCCATCCATATAAGTCAATTAGATCAGCCATAGCAGTCATCTGGTAAGAGTCAATTTGAGTGGTTCGAACAACATATGGAAATTGCAAAGCAGAAAGGGTAGGATCAGTGGCAGCAAAAGAGACAAGAGGAACTTGAAGATTAGTCCCAATCTCCGATATCATATGAGCAATTGCCGAAGACTGTGGACCAACGATCGCTACGATCTCATTCTCAATAACTTTAAAAGCTGCCAATTTTGAAGAACTCTTATGTTGAGAGCTAAAATTATCAAGCAAGGAAATGGAAAGATATGGAAAACAAGGCATTGGAGATAACGCCTAATATGTGTGACAAGCAGTTATGCTTGCCTGTAGTAGTAAGTCTAATAAACAGAAAGAAAATTGAAATCAACAGAAAAGAAATTTGCAAGATCTAGAATGAAAAAAGCAACAGCCTCATAGAAGTAATCAAAATGAGTGCTGATGACTGCCTAAAGGACAAATACAGCTAGTTTCATTCTCATGCAACTCAATTCTGAAACAATCTAGGAACATATCCATGCAGCAAACCAGATGAATAATAGAAGTCTTGCTTTCTACAGCTCCTGAACCTATGTAGGAAGCAATCTCCAACCTAAGAACAGCTCTTCATAATTCAGAAGCCTAGTACTGGCATATACTATATACATCAACCATGGCCCCAAAAGCTAGCCGTTGATGCAGAAAGCCCATGTCCATATAAACCCCACATCAGAATCCCATACTTTCAATTTGCAACTCAAGTATCACAACTTATAATTAAGATAATAATGTTACTTTTAGAGACACGATCAACTACTCTATATCTCGAGTTTATAAATCTAGTATCCTTTTAATGTATTATAACTTAGTACTTCACCTCTCTTGTGGGCTAAAACTTTGATCAGAGTGCATTGAGCAGATGACTTAATTAATGAGTGTAAGACAACGCACAGTGATTCAAACTCAATCTCCTAGTTTTTGTACCATGCTAATTTTAGGATCACAACAAGCTGATTCAAAAGCTAAACTTGTAGATTGTTGCAGTTTTCATATTTATTACTTAACACATAACACACAATAGCTCTAATCACTTTAAATAATTAGAAACCAACACATATAAGCTCAACTGGAGTCTAAGTTACTCACTAGCACAAAACCCATAAAAGCACCTTCGTTGTCAACATTGATCTATTTACATAATGGGCAGACTTTACTAAATTACTCAATATATATTAGCACAGCAAGAGCTAAGTAGTTGAAGGGCAAGTGCTAGGCTTTTAAAATCAAAAAAGAATTGGCAAGACACCCGAGCTTAATGAACATATCAAGACTTAGCAATATAGGTAATTAAAAAGTTAAATCCTACATAAACTATCTAATTCAAAGTTACAGCCAAAGTTGTGCGTGAATCAATCCAACAACAAGCACATAATCAAATGCATTAAATAACCAACTAAAGAATCAGAACAAACATCCAAGCACATATATAACTAAAAATCTAAAAGTTGCTTACTTTCAATGGAACCCATGAACACACTACAATTAGCATCCTCCATGATTAATTTCAACTTAGTCCCATTAAGTATCCTAGGGTCTGCATTCACATCATCCACTGCCATCTCTATGGCCGCCTTCGCGGCTCTTCCGATAACCGAATTGAAAGTAAAAACAGCCCCGATTTTCACTTCAGATGGCTTCTCACAACAAACACTATCACTTAACATAATCATAACAATGATAACTGCATAAACTAAGAAACTGTACGAAGAGAACACAAGCACTGTGCTAGTATGTTTCATTATTATTATTTTGTGTTTGTTGCCTAGGTGAAGGTACAGGGTTTTACTTGGGACTTCTTTTTTTTTTAGTTTGGTTTCATGGAGAGAGAAAGCGAAGTTGAAGTGGAAGAAAGAAAAACGAGGAAAGGGGTTCAAATGACGAAGCGTTTATTATTGTTATTACACTGTTCGTGTGCTTATTGTACACGTAAGAGAGAGAGAGAGACTACAGGTGGCCTGAAGGAGAGGCATGTGACGGTTTGCCTCCGGCCAAAATAATTCTTAAAAAGGGTCCCGCCAAACTTAATTTTGGAATATCGTTGCAAAATTGGACGACGAACTGAAACATGTTTCGACTAAAGAAAGCCCGTAATCCACCTGGGAAAATTCATCTTGCAATCGGTCCACTGCCAATAATGGATGGAAGGTATATAAGCAAAAGTATTTTTTGCAGTTTAATAATATAAATATTAATCTTCTTCTCTTTTTTTTATGAATTAGATTGAAGTTGCATTTCTCTTTCATTGTAATCACTTAAACATAAATATAAACATTATAAAGTTTTCATTAATATATATACTACTTCTTGAAAATCGTAAGAAATTAAATGTTTAATAAATATTTTACAAGTTAATAAATGAATGTAGATATGTGTAACTCTACTTCGAGCCATTCATTAATATTTTTCTATATAAGTAAAATAGTTGGTGAATATCCGAGCAATTTGTAAAAACTTATTCCTTTAAGAAAATTGAATGTTTAAATTTTTATATAAGGTTATAGAAAAAAAATAAAATAGTTATTTTTTTAATTATTTATTATTTTATTTATTTAAAAAAATAAAAATAAAATTTTAATCATCAAAATTTTTATATTTCCACTCAATTAGGAATAGATATTATATAAGAAAAAGTTAAATTTTTTATTCTCTTTATAGTAGGAATAAAATGTTCAAATATTTTGTCTTATACTCTTATTAATACTGCAATCAATAACTAAATAGAAATAATATGATAATTTTATTCGTATTTCCATCTTAACATTGCAATTAATAAGGTAAATACTAAAACGAATATTTTCTATAATAAAAAATTATGAAATAAAAAACACTAAAATAGAAGTTTTTAACTTATTTTTAGTAATAGTTATTTCTAAGGTATAACTTTTCTATTTCCCATATATTCAATTTTAGAAAATAAATAAATTGTTAATAGTAAAAAGAATAAAAGTATATTAAAATTAAAAATGTATACAAATATAATGTTCTTTGAAAAAGATTCCAGTTTTTATACTTTTCTAGATTTTCAATACTTAATTTCGTATATGTTTTTTTCTGTTTTTCATTATTTATCAATTAAAAATATATTTAAAATCTAAACAGATTCTTATTTGTAAATGTGCGTTTGCGAGCCTTGCTTACAAAACTTTATTACTATATTTTTTTTTAGTAATTATAACAAGAAATGAAAAGTTCAAATTCAATCCATCCTGTAGCTCTTAACAGATAAGCCTTTATATTTTTAATTCACGTGAAAGAGGAAGATCACAACACTTTGGGACAACGACTACATCGAGAAAATGTACGTCCGATCCGAGCGTGTAAAGCGCCCAGGTCCACCGTGTTGCCAAGTTGCGTCAGTGAATGGAATATTGGTGTAATAAAGGGAGGAAATTTTTGTCTTTTTAATCATTTCTGGAAATTATTTTCATCCTACCGGCTAGACATGTGATACGGGCTGAACCGATCCTGAATCAGTTCCAATTCGTCGGTCAGGTTTAAAAATAATGACTCGAGATTAATTTAGGGTCTCTTAGTTTTAGGTCAATTTAGGTAAATAGATAAAAAAAATTCTTCTTTTTTTAAGTTTAAATTTTATCAATTCACCATATAAAGCTATTAATATATCCAATTAGATTGGATTACTGATTCAACTAGATCAATTTTATTATTTATTATCAATTATTAGTATTATAAAAAATAAAATTTAGGATAGTAAGCATTCATTTTTTTTCTTTGTATTTCTCTCGTATCGATAACAACATTCAAACTTTACTCACCATATGGGTTGTGCTATAAATATACATCATCTCATCTTTTACTTATTTCAATGCCTTTTTTTGTTTTTCTTCCCGACTTTTTTATATGTTCTAGACATTCTTAAATATCACAATGCTAACAATTATTATTACTCCAATAATTTCTCAAAAATTGTTATTTCTCTTTTTTTTTAATTAATTTTCCATGTGAGCGCACATTCAAATAAAAGATAGTAATATACTATTTCTTGCTGCTTCGATATTTATACCTTCAAATTCAGCACATAGTGAAAATAATATTTATTTCTTGTTATTCACTTCCTCCGTTGCCCCAATAATGATCATTTCTTTGATTCACAATCCTAACTGTTCGACTCTAATCAGTTTGGCTATGTATAATTTTCTATTTCTAGCTAACTTTTAATTCAGCCGAGCAAACAATTTGAAGGTGCTCCATTGAAATAAACTATCTGATGATATACTGGTATTGTAAGTATAAAAATAATTATATGTAAAATTAATGATAAAAATGATAAAGTTTAACACAACTGTAATACGGAAATCTTAAAAATATAAATGAATTGTATAAAAAGAAACTAAATATTTGTTATTTTTTTTAATTTAAGTTTAAAAATTTTACAAAAATATAAAAAATCATTGTTTTTTTATAAATAAATTCAAATTATAAAGAATTTATTATAACAGGAAATGGTTAAAATAACTAAAAATATTAAAATTGAATGCAATAGAAAACTCCTATCTTTTTTATTATTTCATTGTTTTCCAATATTTAGTCATACTTGCTGTTTTCTTTTTTAAAAAAAAAAACAAAAATTAATCAGTGGGCAAATATGAATGCTCAAATTCAAAATAAAGAACTAAACACATTCGCAGTCTACCCTTAATGTTAAGGAAACAAAAACAAGCTTGTTTTCACATAAAGCATAATAGATTCGATCTCCTTCAATGTTCAATAAACCATTTAGTGCGTAGTAAACAGAAGAATCTTTTCATTGAAAATATCTCAAAAATCTATTTATGTGGATCCATAGGCAAACCTCATGGACGTATTTGTCACAACGGACTGCGCTACATACAAATAAGGATTGACTTGACCAATTGCAAAATCTGATCAAAGAGGAAATAAGTTAACAAACACAGAGTCCGGTCTGAGGATGATGGTTCGTGATGGATGGCATGCCGCACCTATTCAAAAAATCATGTCACAAAAGGAACTCCTCTTCATTTTCAGAGGCATTATTTTATTTCCTCACATTTTACAGTTGAAAAAGAGCTCTCACTAATTTGCCAGCCGACTTTTTGCCTATTGTTTAATCAAATTCCTGATGACATATGGGAGAATTCCTCCATGGTTGAAGTAAGCCAACTCCACCTGCAAAACAATTGAAAGAACATCATCAAGCCAAGACAATACGGAGGTACAGAACAGATCTCAAGTGCGAACTCATCTAGTCACTAACAATACCAAGCACCCATAGCACAGCAATGTAGGAGCAGGGCATAGATAGAAGGTACCTCAGTGTCAAAGCGGACTGTACACGTGAAAGATTTCCCATTGTCTGTAGTTACAGTAACATCTTGGCCAGGCCTTATCTCGCTGATGTTGCTTGGAAGGTGGATAGTGTACCGTTCATGCCCAGTCAATCCTAGAGAGTCAGCATCCTGTCCAGATTTGAAACATAGAGGAATAATTCCCATACCAGCCAAATTACTACGATGAATTCTCTCAAAACTTTTTGCAATGACTGCTTTAACACCCTGCCACATATCAAACACGTATGCTGAGACCAAGAGCAAGAAGATGATATGAAAATAAAATGAAAACAATAAGAGACGAATCAGCAAGTGGTGTAACAAAACACCTACCAATAACATGGGACCCTTTGCAGCCCAATCTCGAGAGCTTCCACTACCATACTCTGCTCCAGCCAAAACTACAGTATGCTGCCCAGCAGCCTTGTACCTCTGCAATAATTTATTGATGTAATGACTTAAGTTAGCAGATCAAGCGGATCATGATTGTTTCGGTATGACTTAGAAATAAATACAGACTCTAGCTCTGAGAGCTTAACACACTCTGAATCATACACAGGACCAGTACGCACAGAAAAAAAATTGAAAGCTAGTTGAGGAAGCAAGTAAAAAGCACTGCCACCTCCTATACTCCACCTTCTGAATAAGTATCAACATGAGAAAATAAAATGTACAAGGATGTGAATGTAACGTGTTTTGAGGGTTTTAAGTAAATACCACGTAAATGCAAATAGATTTCATAACAGCTTAGTGTAAAACAAAAAAAGACACTGCTGAAATGTAGACAAAGAATCGACCCTCCTCCATAGGGTTCCTGTGAGCAATTTAAGAGTAAGAAAAACTCACCATTGCTGCATCAAAAACCGAAAGCCTCTCTCCTGTAGGAATGTGGACTGTCTTTGGGCCCACTTCCCCATTCAAAAGCTTATTAACAAGGCGAATATTTGCGAAAGTTCCCCTTGCCATCACTTCATCATTTCCACGTCGACTGCCATAGGAGTTGAAGTCCTGGTGATCCACCCCACGATCAAGGAGAAACTTTGCAGCAGGACTGTCCTTGTGGATGCTTCCAGCTGGGGAAATGTGATCAGTTGTGATGCTGTCACCAAAGTTAAGCAAGCAGTAGGCATCTTTTACTCCGTGAGCTCCCGGAGGATCCATGGTCATGTCCTTGAAGTATGGGGGCTCATGGATATAGGTTGAGTTGGGATCCCAGGAGTACAAAGTTGAAGCAGGCACGGAAAGCTGATTCCACATGGGGTTGCCCTTAGTGATTGCTTCATAAGTACTTCTGAACATCTCAGGCAACACACTGGATTGAACAGCCTAAATATAATGCAAATCCAAGTGAGGCTCGTCCTGCATATAATTCATACTGCAAGCTACCAAAACAACGAAATTAGAGAGACAAACTACCTCCGCAACCTCCTCTGTAGACGGCCATATATCCTTGAAATATATACTCTTCCCATCCTTCCCTGTTCCAATTGGCTCCTTCTCAAAGTCGATATTGACCTGGAGAATATACAAAATTTAATACCATTCATATTCTCCCACGTTAATGGAATGACATGCATAACCTCCCAAAACCCTCAAAAAATGAACTTAGAAAACTAGATGCATCCAAGAGATACTTGTAACGGATTCAGTTAGAAGACAGGTTAACAACTTTTTACTTTTTCCACCATCTCTCCCAAGGAACCCCCTGATGAAAATGTAATAAGACGGATTACAAGAGATAACAATATAGGTTTGCAGTGAGAATGGCAGCTATGTTAGTTTTCTTATATGAGGACCAACGACAATGACAACGACAGCACCAGAAAGAGAAACTCCCATACCGTTCCAGCAAGTGCATATGCAACCACTAAAGGAGGTGATGCGAGGTAATTGGCTCTGGTCAAGGGATGAACACGGCCTTCAAAGTTCCGGTTTCCAGAGAGTACAGCAGCAGCAATTATATCTGCATTAAATAATTAAGGTAGGGCACAAAAATTACAATTATAACAAAAACAACACCACTCAAGCCTTAGTCCCATTAAGACAAGGCATAATGGTGGCAAATTTCAAGATGGACCAGTAGGTTCATGATGAATCTGCGGTGGTTCAAGGATCGTTAACATGAATGCTCTAGGGCTTTGAAAATGCCTTATACTAAAGGAAATGGCAGTACCATTCTGAGAAATAGCAGCACCAACTGATTCATCCAACTCTCCAGAATTTCCAATGCAAGTGGTACAACCATACCCAACAATGTTAAAGCCCTGCTGATTGAAATATTCTTGCAATCCACTGCATCCAAAAATAAGCTCCTAGTGTAAGTCTATATATGTGTGTGTGTGTGTGTCACTTCTCTACTGCACAAAATGATCCAGTTTGAGAACATCAAGAATTACCTTTGAAGGAGATATTTCGTGACTACTCCAGAGCCTGGCGCAAGACTTGTTTTTATCCATGGCTTGACCTAGTGACAAGCATCCATTACAACCATCAGACAAGTATGCAAGAGTTTTATAGTTCAATGCCTTCATATTATGTTTTTGAAGCTGAAAAGCAAGCAGAGAACACATATGATGTCACCCTACCTGCAGACCATGTTCACTAGCCTTCTTTGCAACAAGGCCAGCCCCAAGCATCACACTAGGGTTTGATGTATTAGTGCAGCTTGTGATTGCAGCAATCACAACACTGCCATGCTTGAGTTCTGCTGGCTGCCTATGGAATGAAAACTCAGCAACTTTTTTCTGTGTCTCTTTTGGTACAGCAAAGCCCTGCATGAGTACATAAATAGTTAATAAGGACAAGATATCATCCCCAGGAAAAGGCCAAAAAAGAGTTCAACTTTTTTGGTAGAAAGACTTAAAGCACTTTCCTCAGCATAAAGAGATAAACAATGCTTGCTTTGACCAAATATAAAAGAAGGAAGAGGCAGCATAACTGAACAAACAATGCAGGATCCATCTAAATTTTTCACAAGAATTCTTTCTCCTAGACACAAAAGCACAATTTGAATGCTTAAAACTTAAGCAAGTAAGCTTCTATCAAGTGAATCGGAAAACTAACCTTGAAGCCAACTTTGTTATCAAGACAAGATTGCCAATCAGCCTTCATATCTTTCAGAGGAACCCGGTCATGGGGTCTATAACAAAAGCAACAGTATCAAGCATCACTAAGATATTAGAAAAGGTGACAATATATTCATATCAGCTGACAAAAAAGATAATACCTTTTTGGTCCTGAAATACAAGGCTCAACATCAGCAAGATTTAACTCCAGGTAAGATGAATAAACTCTTTCTTGTTGTGGCTGAAATTAGGGCGGACATTGTCAATTTCTAAATCCAGCAAGAGACCATGGCAGCTTGGACTGGAAGGAGCTAAAATGTGCAACTTACCTCCTTGTAATCTACAAACATCTTATTTGCACGCAAATATGCTTCTATCATTCCAACCTGAAGATAATATATTATAGGTTAGCTAGGGCTGACATTTACAATAATTAAATTCCAAGGTACCACATATGTTCAATATGACACTCACCGTTTCATCACTTCTTCCAGTCAATTTGAGATATTGCAAAGTTACATGGTCCACCGGAAAGAATCCCATAGTTGCACCATATTCAGGAGACATGTTGGCAATGGTGGCCCGATCCGCTAAGGACAGTTCACTCATGCCATCACCTATAAATTCATAGGGAAACCCATCATCATAACATAATTCTAGGAGGTGAAGAAAGCAAGCAGTACAGCATTGCAAGAATGACAATAATGAAACTCCAACTTACCATAAAACTCAACAAATTTTCCTACAACACCATGTTTCCTTAGCATTTGTGTCACTGTAAGAACCAAGTCAGTTGCGGTGACACCATTACAAAGTTTTCCAGAGAGCTTGAACCCAACAACACCAGGCAACACCATGCTCATGGGCTGTCAGCATGAAGTGTGATTAGAAACAGACTAAAAGCTATCATCTCTAAAACTATATCCAAGTCGTTACTTCACATAAAATAATTCTGTAGCTCTTTGCAATGTAAGAACCCAGGTTAAAAGCAATGTTTATATTGGAGTCTTTACATGGGATGATCAATTAAACTTGAATTACGGGGAAATCACATAAACTCCTTCTGTAGCTCTAACATCTATTCTGATATAAGAACCTACAAAAGCTGTGGATCAACAACAAGCAATCAATCTGTTAAAAATACATATATGTGTGTGTGTGTGTGTGTCTAGGGGAGGAAAAGAAAATAGGCTAATAAGCATTTCTAGTAATAATCATTTCTCAACCAAAAGAAGGCCTGTTAGCAGGGAGAATCAAGGATAAAATCATTTTACCAAAAGAATCGCACGTTGATGAAATAGAAGCACTGATGATAATGAAGTAATAGAGGAAGACAGTCCTCCATATACATTTCAAAGTTTGCTCTTTGTAGATCAAGTAAACAGATGAGTTGAAACAACTGATTCCAGGTCACTCCAAAATTAAAGCATAGAGAATGACAATAGATCATTACATAGGTATGCAGGTCAAGCTCAAAATTATTGAGACATTCAAGGTCTTCAATAAGAAGAAAGAGGGAATTTCTAAGTGGACTCACAAAGACAAGAACAAATATAGAGCATCTCTTACAAAAATACATTCATTTTTTAGAGCATCTCTCACCTGGCCCAGCATTGCTGCCTCTGCTTCAATACCTCCAACTCCCCAACCAGCAACTCCTAGCCCATCAATCATTGTTGTATGGGAGTCAGTGCCAACTACACTGTCAGGGTAGAGTATGCCATCAGTGTTGAAAACCACCCTCCCAAGATATTCAAGATTGACCTGTTGTTTATTACATGAAATTATTAGAACAATAACAACTTTATTTAGATCACATAAAACATGTCATAGTAGCATTTTTGTCCTTAAGATCAAAACTTTTTGTGCACGCTCAATTTATTATTGGATGTCAGTGAAAAATGCATCCAATTCTTCATAGGACAACTTATTCTTTTTCATTTCGATTGTTCTCATGCTCCAATTCCACCCATGATTCTGAAGACAGTAAGATGGGTAAAGAGATTAAACAAGAAATCACACATATCTCTGCATTCAACAAGACATTAGCAATGTCCCCTCAGCCTCCTGGTGAAGCAGTGTTACAGACTTTATACCTGATGCACAATACCCGAACCGGGAGGAACAACAAGCATGTTCTGGAAAGCAGAAGATCCCCATTTAAGGAAAGCAAATCGCTCCTTGTTCCTCCGGAATTCAAGTTCCATATTTGCCTGAACTGCATTTTCTGATCTTGTCACATCAACTTGAACTGAATGATCAATGACCAGATCAACAGGAACCTGAACATGACAATTTTAGGAACAAAACATGAGATAGTGGTAGACTATTCAAAAGCTAGAATGACATTTTCAGGCAGTTCTCTTGGGTCATGACCAGAATCTTTGACTGCAAAAGAGCTTAGAAGGAGATGGAAAGATTAACCAAAAATAAATGAGAAAAAGTATCCGACAAGTAAAAAAAAAAAATAATGGGACGTAGGTTACCACAAAACCAAAATCATATGTGCATTCTAAATCATAAAGCTGAAATCTTCCATTACAGATAATGGATTCAGACTGCAGAATTGAAAGAAGATTAAAGTGTCTTCTGTAATTCTATGACACCAAATGCAGAACAACAATAAAATTTATATATACCAGAGGGTTGATCTTGTTAGAATCACTGCCAAGTTTGTTCATGGCATCCCGCATGCAAGCAAGGTCTACAACAGCCGGTACTCCAGTGAAGTCCTGTGAAGGTGCTAGAGTAATCAGAAAAAGAGGAAAACAAAGGTAATGTAGATTATACAATCTCTCAGAGAAATATACCTGTAGGAGAACCCGAGCAGGCTTGAAGGGGATTTCAACCTGCTTTGGAGATGTATTTTCCCAGTCGATAATCTTCTCAACATCCTCCTTAGTGACTTGGAAGTTGTCACAGTTACGTATTGCAGATTCAAGAAGAATTCTAATAGAGTATGGTAGCTTATCTGTCAATGCGCAAACAAGTAATAAGCAAAGCTCGTTCTTAGCAAGTTTATTACCAGAAAGAAGATCTTGTTATCTAACAATTAATGCAATGATCTCATACAAACAAAGTTCACTGTGAATCCCAAAAATCCAAAAAATGTGGAACAGTTTCATACCAAAAGTGATGATAATAGCAAAAAAGTTTCCAGAAGTACAGAGCATAATGGTTAAACCCACACTCCAGGTTTTAAACCTTTAAATTATCTCAAAAGTATCACTGAATTGGTAAAAATAACATGCATAAAAGAACTCACGCAAAACTATAAATAACGCACCCATCATCCAGCTAAAACAAGTTAAAAGACCGTACCAATCCTCGGATCGTTTAGAGCAGGGAGGCTGTAAAATTTCCCGAACTCGCCGCCCCCAGGCTTAGGAAGATTGTTTAAGATCGTATTGAAGGGATTTTCAGAAGCTGCCAACGAACAAGCAGTTAGTACATTCTTATACTGATTTATACATGAACCGAGAATGAAAAATCGGTTTTAATATCGTACACAGAATCAAACACGGACAATGTAAAAGAATCATATAACTTCCGAAAATTTTGGATATACCGAAAGCAATACGTGCTTAATCGAACACAAACATCTATGTCTTATTTTTCCAAGCAAGAACACAATAAACCAAGCACGAGGCCACTTTTGGATGTCGGTACAAAAGTCAAGATATGAGAGTAAATATGATACGGAACGTTAGAGATATTTTTTACGTATTTTAGAAACCCGATTCCAACAAATCAGGAGCACAAGACTCGTTTACACATTATAATCAGCTACCCTTACCGGCAGAGGCGAGATTTCTTTGGAACCGTTCGATCAATCGAACGCCAGAGGCGATCTGAGACCGAAGATTCATAGGTGATCTCCACGCACTGCCATGGCTCCAGCGACCGCTGGATCGGAAAGCGGAGGCGAATCCGAAATGGCGGCGATAAGGGAGATGAGAGCCGAGAGTGCTAGGGTTAGCTTGAGAAGAAGCTGATGAGATAGAAGAAGACGAAGAAGAACGAGCCCGAGAGGAAGCTCCTCGGAGGAGCGAAGAGACGGAAGCTGATGCTCTTTTGGAGTACATGACTCGTTCGAAGAATCTTCTTCACCACGTTCATGCAATTGAGAGCGAAACTGAATTAACAAAACCAGGACACGAGTTCGTTGAAGGAACGCAGATGAATTGGAAGACAATTTGGTTTTTGCAGAGAGAGAGTGAGAGAGACTAGAGGGAGAGAGGGTTGAGTATTTCGAGTTACGGTTATGATGGCCAAGCCAAGTCGTATGAGAGAGAGTGAGCCAGATCCGATTGTTTGTAAGGAAAAAGTTGCAACGAATTTGAAATCTCCAGCTCACTGACAATAATCGAAGGTCACAAGTCGACCACAAGCCAGAATGACTTAGCAAATGAGAGAGGTTATATATATAGGAAAGCGTTATTACAGGAATACGTGCAAAATGTTACTTGGCACGTCCGGGTCCGGCCCTCTCTTGCTTCGGAGCGCCCCCCCACCCTAAACAGCCTTAAAAAAAAAAGTAAATAAAACCTTAGTTTTTTTTTTTTAGAAATATACTCTTCTAGAAAATGATAAAAGGTGTTCAATGTATTTTATAAAGGTGGCTGTAATAATTGAAATGATTGTGAATATGAATTAAAATTGTCGATAGAAATTAAGCAAATGGAGAGAAGTATGTAGAAAATTTTTCACTTTTTAAAACCATTTTGCTTCTCTTCAAAATTTAAAAGAAATCAATATAAAATTACAACAATACCTCTACTATATAAGTTCAACTTTGATAAATGTTATGTAATAGATTATCTGTTTCTTTGATTTCATTTACATGAAGCCAACCAAATAATATAATATAATTCGAAGGAGTTCCATTCCATTCCATTTTTACATAATCGAGTATGAGATGGAAAATCATATTTCCTTTGGATTTCTATTAACTTATACCAATTTTCACTCATTTCTTTTCTCTAGAAAATTGCAAAACATATTGTACGAGTGGAAAATTCTTTCATTTCCACATATGCATTAAATAGCCAAAGAAACATAAATGGTACTCCATACGGGCTATATTCTATGTATGTTTTCATGTTTTAGGTTTTTTCTTATACGTGATGACATGCAATTCGTCGAGACATATACAATAACACTAATTAAGAGGAGGAGAGTTTTATTTTCTTCTATTGTTATGTCAGTAGGTTGAAGTCAATGTACTTATTAGTGGAAGAAACATGGCTCCTAGCATCCTCGAATGTGGAAGCAAGAGAAAAAGAGCTTGCTCAAAACGTTTACGTTTAACTCTATATCTATACCGATCCTTTATGGCCAAAAAAAACTTTATACTGATCGAACTGGCTATAAAGGTGCATGATGACTCTTCATTACAGTAATACAATATTGCATATGATTCTAATAGTTATCTTCTATATTGTTTTAATATTTTGGATCCTTATGTGTGTATGATTACAGATTTTATGTAGGTTTTAGTTGAATATAACATAATGAGAACACAGTATAAGATTTTTATTCGTATTTGATGTGTTAAGTACAATATGATTTTTTTTAAATGTTATTCATTGTATAGAAATACTACATTAAAATAATGATCTTAACAACTGTACTATATTAATGTTTATCGTGTTTATATTTTGATTATATTTTCTCATTACACTATCATCGCCATAACACCATACCATCACTATAATGCTACCAATATTATTGTCTCCTTGCAACTTTTATAACACCATTACAATGATAATCACATGCATTGATTAATTGGTAATAAGAATAGCGATGAAGGGATAGTGACTATACAAGAGTGATGGTAACAATGATAATGTTGTACGATAGATGTGTTACTAACGTAGGCTATAGCAATTGTGATAGTAATAATAACAGTGAAGTTAGTGGCGATATATAGTATAACGGTAATGATGGTTTGCAAGGTTTTTAATGTAGCAATAATGGTAAAGAAGATGAATGATGGTGGTGACATTGTGGTAATAAGCTAGTAGCGATGAACTAGTGCTAGTATTGTATTGATAGTGATGGTAACAATAATGATAGTGATGATGATAACGGTAGTAACAAAATCTTAGTGGCGATGGTGATAAGAGGCAATGTAGTAACGATGAGACAGTGGTGATAGTGACGATAGTAGTAGTGATAGCGATAGAGATGACAACGGTGGTGGCAATTGTAAATGGCAATATAGTAACCGATGAAACACAGTAGTGGTGATAGTTGTGATGATGGTGAAGTAGTTATTGTAATAAGAAATGTTAGTTTGGGGTTTTAGTTAATAGATTTTATTTTATTCTAACCTAACGTTTTTGTACCATTAGATGGTAGGATAAAAATCTTGAGATTTATTTAGTATTGCAAAGGAAGTTTTGTTGAATGGTATAACTATTTTATAAGGTATGACATGTTTTGTTATATCTAGTACCTAAAAAATTGCGAACCAAACAACAAATCCTATTTATAGTACATGTCATAGGTTTTTTTTTTAATAAAATCTAGTATTTGTTAATCATGTTAATGAACTAATATAGAGTGATTAAAAAAGCTTGTAATTCCATTTGCTTACCCTTAAAAATCGTAATTATCACATTCATATTTGCTCACTCTTATAACTCTCTTTGAATTACCTCTTTCCTTGACATATATTTGTGCTTAGAAAATTACATGATTGTATTTGACTTATTTTGGTTATAAACTTAATATTTAGATAATTTGTTCCTCCTACATCTCATCATAATTAAAGGAAGGATGGTAACGGTGGAATAAGAGTTAGAATGAGAATAATAACATATTTTTAAGCGAAAAGGTTTAAGAAATATAGCTTATTTATTAGAAAAATTAAACTTTTTTAATTAACTAAATAAAATTAAAATAAATATGTATAACTTCATAAAGATTTGTTAAGTGTTTACAATTATATTTCATTTTTTATTATCTTATTTTGCATATATATATATATATAAAGTAAGAATAAGAATCAAAAGGCCCTCGATCTATATTACAGAAATCTTGAAGATGTTGTTTGCGTTGAAGCAGAGAATTGTACATTTTTCGGGAATCAGATTCTCCACGAAGTAATTCAAGTCTATCGATCTAGAAAAGCAAAAGGATGCTTTATTTTATTTATTTATTTTGGTGGAAAAAGGGCGCTTCATTTGGCTCCTGAGGCAACAAAACGAATTTCGATTTCAATAACCATTATTCCTTATTGGTAAGGTTTCTAAGAACTATATTTAACTCGATGTCCGATTTCGTTCTTAATTTTAAAAACATATGTATGATTTCTATAAGATTTGAAAAAACTAAATTCAATTATATAATCATCTCAATAGTTAAATATAGGTAATTACTTATAAATAAACCGTATTCTGAATTTCTGATTGATTGACTAACCAAATCAAATTATAAATCAAACCACGTTTCAAAAACCGAATCTATGACCCGGTCTAATTTACGATTTCGTTCGTTTCGATGTGCTGAGGTTTTGTGGAGGCAGATGGCTCAATGAGAAGAGCAATCGTACTACGTCGTTGAATTGAATATTATTAATCCACGTTTAGGGTCCACTCCGACCAATCCGTTGAATAGAAAATTGACGAGCTGTGATCTAATACATGTAACTCCAGCGACTCCTCATGAACTAGCATGCCAAGTGTGAAAGGAAGATGAGCGTGAAGGCATAGCCGGGCTTCACGTGTAGAAAGTAGGAATAACAAAACCTAAGGAAAAGGCTGCGATTCGCCGAATGACACTCTGGCACCGAAACCAGCTTAAAAAAAAAAAAAAAATTTGAGAAAGAAGTCGAGTTTTCTTTTCACTCCCTCTTTCGTGGAATTATTCCTTTCTTACCATCTTGTTGTTGTCTCACAATCAAATACCTAAATGGCTAGAATACGGAATAAATGTCTCAATTTAGGTTATATACTTAGATACTGATTTATGATTAAAATGTCATTAAAATTATAAAGAGTTAAACGCTATTTAAGATTTTATATTTATTAATTAGTTGGATTTAACTATTTAAGTTAAAATAATAGAGTTATAAAAGACAGGTTTATAATCTTAAAACGATCACGAGAGATTTAATATAACTAACTTAAAATAGGGCTTGCTATAATGGACTACTCATTATCCACCTTTTTGTAAGGTTTACATACTTAAAAAGGCTTTCGTTAGGATTAGTCACATACATAACTATTTGTACTTCTTCTTATTGAAATGAGGTTTATTTGAATCATGGATGGCCAACATGATTTGATAGATAACATTGATGGCCAAATCCCTATAAATATTTATAAGCTTTTCTTATTTTAACAGAAAATGGATAATTTGAAAAAATACCGTTGCTTTGTTGAATTTTGTGTGTTCAAGCCTATTGAAATTACTTACTCTCCCTCGTTATCCTACCCACCCTTAATCATCTTCTTACCGTTATCATACATCACTCCTTTAAATATTCATCCTTTTATTATTATTATTATTATTTTAAAGTATTTAACTTTAGAGAATTTCAATGTTACTCATACACCACATAAATCGGTTGAAGATATACTAATATTTATAAAATATGAAGATTTTTTTTTTTTTACAAATTATCTACTATCACCAATATGTCTCTAAATATGATTTATATTTATCAATTATTCACTCGTACCAATGCAATATTAATACTATAGATGATTTTTTTTGGCCCCTTCACGGCTAATGCTTTGTTTTGCAAATTATTGGAGAAAAGGAATAGATGAAATTGAGGAAGTGTGAAATATTTACCTTTTATATTTGGTAAGTGTAGATAGTGGGAAATGAAGGGAAGTTAATTAATTGTTTATTTGGATCGTCATCTCTTTTGTATTCGGTTACCTTTTAGGCATGTGAATGTTATGGAATTTTTTATTTAATTACTATTTACTTATAAAAAACAAAAGTAAAACGAGCAATTTTATTTTTAAATAAAAAATGAAAGAAAGATAAAGACAATGATGCAAAATAGTATAAATACAATAAAATTTTAACTTATGAAATATTTTTTTTATAAAATATAAATTTAAAAGCTACTCATTATTATAAAAAAAAATATCAATATTTATTTAGATGGCGTATTAGTAGACCGAATATTCTTTATTCAACCACAATGGGCGTAGAGAGGTTGACTACGGAATCTGACGACCAAAAAATGTATATTAATTGGATGGGGGGCAAAAGGAATCGAAACCTGGGAATCGTGGAACGAGAAGGAGAAGGAGCACCGCTGACTCCGAAACACGTCCCATAAGCAAATTGAATGGACGACACTCTAGAAGAGAGAGATTAATATCTTCCATCTAGACCTCTATTATTTAAATCTTACATCATCCCACATGCTTGCCCTAGATTCCTAGTCGCTTCTCTAAGAAATAAAATGATAAGACTAGAACCAATAATAGGCGATATGTTTTGCTTATACTATCAAGCATGCTTTCATTTGGATTGCCATTTGGCAATAAATTTAAGCTTCATTTCTTACGGGGGATTTTTATTTTATTTTTTCATGGAAAAATACCTTTGCATAGTCTTTTGAAATTGTCCCTAGACAGGCAATATTTTCCCATTAAAGTCCCATCATTTTTCAAAACGGAGATAGATTAGTTCCTTTAAATTTATATTCAAATTATGTGTAAAATCGTATAAATCCCTTTTAACAAAAGTGTTTAAGAAATGATCAGTCTTGATAAACCAATTATTTTGCAATGCATGGGTAACAACAAATAACTCAAAGGAGAATATAAGTAAAAAAAATAATAGTAAGGCAATTAAAGTCTCGATAGATAGAGATTTAACCTTTTATCTTATTTTTTAATATAATCACTAAGAATCCACTATAATATTTTTTAGATCAAGTAAAACGTGTTTGTAAACAAAACAACTCTCAAAGCACCAAGCAGATACTTTTTGTCTTTGCATCTTCGTGGCTCTCCTAATTCTTCCTAACCTAATCATAAGGTTCTCATAACTCTTTCTATTAACACTTACTGCAAACATCCTCAAACTTGTTATAGGGTTTCAATCTCCATTTACAAGTCACATATGGATGCAATATATATCTATATTTAGAGACGCCAAAATCTAAAAAATATAACAGTCGAAAATTCCCTATAAAAGCTTTTCTTTTCTTTTTTTTTCCCTCTACCAAGAACTAGTCTTCTTCCTTCTTCCAAAAGACTTCAATAAGGGCTCATCCAAACATCTTGACGCCATAATTAGTAGGAATCAATTCTCTATGGTTTTTTTTTTTTTTTTTTTTTTGCAGTCCAGCTGTATTGAAAGATTGAACAATTTCAAAAAGCCTGTAGATAAGATATTGGAAAAATACAGTCAAATAAATTTCATTTTATGTTTCTATGATAAACGTGACATGCTTATTTTAATCTTAAAAATCGAGTGTATTTAAAAAAAAAAAAACTTTTAATATTCTTAGGAACACCAACCAATACAATATAATGCCTCCAAAAAAGTATTGGTTTAAATTTGAAAAAAAAATGTTTATGTTTAAAAACATTAAATTAAAGAATCAATTCAAAACCATTATTATCAATTGTGATCTCTTTTTTTCGAGTATATTATCCACATATACCTGTTTAGTGACCGTTAGATTTTCTAATCTAATTATATCAAAATTCTTCTTATTTGCTTAGATTCTACGAGGTGTTTCTGCTTGTGTCTGATCGGGGTTTGCTTCTACTAAATCCAAAATTTTGCTTCTTCCGATCAGATTCGAAGTTGTTGTTCTCTGACGGTGGGCTGTAAGCCGTGACGTGCCGTGTCTTCTAATTGCTCCTACGTGGGCAGTGAGTTCCTTTTCATTTCACCTTTGCATGGCTTGCTTCAATTAACGTGGAGAGCTGAACGCAGCGTGCTTATTCTTAAATTGATGGCTTTTAATTTGTTTGAGTGGACTTCTGGCAGAACAAATGCTTTAATGCGGGAGTGGGCTTTACCGTAAGACGAGGAAAAGGCTTTGATAGTTGGAGCACTTAAAATTCAATTGCTTTGCGGATGGCTTCAGACTTCCTTTTGCATTCGAAATATGGGCTTCAACTGTTTGTTTGCACGCGACGGGGCTTTGTAGTTGGTCCCCTGGATCTTGTACTTGAGATAGTTTATATATATATATATATATATATAATATATATTCTGAATCCCGTACATTTTACCTATCAAAACATGTGCGTGTAGCACAAAATCGAGATAAAAATATATAATTTTTCCATCTATCATGCTCATAGGTTGCAACTGGGGGTTTCTGACGTTGAGGGTGAACTGGTGCTGCTCGGCGATGGTCGGGAGAGGATGGGTCGCATCAATGGGTGGGGTGGTTTGTTGGTGGAAATAAAAGGTGGGAAAAGCTATTTACTAGGGTTTGGGGATTTCACTGATATAAGTGATGCATAGAGAGATTTCAATACAAATATATTTATAAATATTAAAATCTCTTATATGATATTACTGTGTTAGAAAACTGTTGTGACTTTATTTCAAGTCAGTCTAAGCGACTTATCCTAATAATTTCTTTAGGATTTTGACCTTTTAGCTGAATTTTAATTGAAATATTTTATATTAGCTTTAGGCTTAGATACTATAGACAAAAGTATAATAGTTTGTATTATTAGCTTGTAGTGTACAAGGAGTATTTATTGAGAAGGATTAAAGTTTATAAACTTAAAATAATGGTAAAAAGACGATAACATCTTAGTACTTAAATGATATATATACAATAATAGTTACGGTTATTCCCTAACTACATAAAATCTTCCCATATTATTGTAAAAAATCTAATATAAACATGCACATGCACCATAGAAACTTTAAGAGTACTTTAAATGGAATTCTCCTTAATGGACTTTATTTTTACAGTAATTCATGATATTTTACCGTATTATGAGAGTAATAGTACGATTCCGTGATAGCACCGTATAACTTACCAATCATTCCCCCCTTTTGTCTTTCTAATGTAATAAGTACGTACATCTTTGAATACTATTCTTAAATTAAACAAATGTGAAGGCATTTTGTGCATGTTGCTTTTCTTGATTTAATTTACCACTAATAAGCCATCTCGAGTCAAGTATGTTGTATTCTTATTTATTTATTTTTGGCCAATAAAAGAAGAGATCTTTCATTAACTATAATATTAAAATAGAGAGAGAAATATTGAGAAACAATGGCTCAACTTTTCCATTGATTAAGATGAATATATATACACAACATTAGGTATTGCCATGAGTTACAAAAATAGAAAATTATCCTAAGATAAAAATATTACAGCTAATTACAATAGGAAACTATCATAGAATAAAGATATTACAGTTGATTATAAGAATTTGAAATATAAAGAAAATATATTGAAATTAATTCTCTAAAAGAAAACTTATGGTAATTAACTCTCTAATATGCTCCCCTCAAGATGGAGCTTTGGAGGAGATGTTAATCTTGATCCTTAATTCTTAAAAGCAGCTTCTAGGAAGTGGTTTGGTAAGAGCATCAACCGGTTGAGCTGTTGAGGAAACATGAGTAACATAAAGAGCACCTAGTTGAACTTAATTTCAAATAAAGTGATAGTCAATTGCCACATGTTTCATGCGTGAATGAAAGACTGGGTTAGAACAGAGATAGGTGGCACTAACATTGTCATGATAGATAACAAGCAATGTAGGAAGAGTGATGGCAAGCTCTGTGAGAAGGGAACAAATCCAATTGGCTTTTGAAGTAGTAGCGGCAACTGATTGACACTCAGCTTATTTAGATGACTAAGCAACTATCCTCCGTTTCTTGGATGACCAAGAAATAAGATGATGATAAAGATAGACAATATAGGCACTTGTAGTGGTATAGTCATCTTTGTTGCTAACCCAATTTGCATCGAAGAAGGCATGAAGAGAAAGTGGATTTTCCTTATGAAGAAATAATCCATGAGTCAATGTGCCACATAAGTATCGAAGTAGTCGTTTGGTAGCATTCCAATGTTTAGACGCCGAGTGATGCATGAACCGGGAAAGCTTGTTAATAGCGTATGCTAAGTCTGGGAGAGTGAGGCAAAGATACTATAGATTGCCAATAATTGTTTTATATTTTGTGTAGTCATTCAGAGCTGTTCTTGAATGATGTGTGAGATTTCCATCCGTAACAAGCGGTGTAGCAACGGGTTTTGCACCAGATATTTTTTCCCGAGGAAGAAGATCGGCAATGTAGCGCCTTTGAGTAAGCAACAGACTGGATGGAGTGGTGAGAACCTCAATGCCGAGAAAATAAAACAAAGCGCTAAGATTCTTGATTGAAAATCATTGTGCCAGGAGATCAATGTAATGCCGAATAATATTAATGTGGGTATTTGTGATAATAATGCCATCTACATAAACAAGGAGATATATAATATTGTCTCATGAGTAGAGAGTGAATAGAGAAGTGTCTACATGAGAGTTTATGAATCCAAACTTAACGAGGAACTGATGAAGTTCAAGGTACCAAGCCCATTAGGCCTGCTTGAGTCTATACATAGCCGTCTTTAATTTACATACACGTCTTGGTTGATCTCTATCAACAAAGATGGCCTTTAAGAAAGGCATATTCAATTATTGCAACTACCAGCCTCTACTGATTACCAAGCTGAGAATAAGGCGTATTGTTGTTGGCTTGACAACCGAGCTAAAGGTGTCATGATAATCTACTCCAAGTTGCTTATGAAAACCTTTAGCAACTAATCTAGCTTTGTACTTGTCAACAGAACCATCAAAAAGCCATTTAATACAAAAAAACTACTTACATCCAACAAGATTTTGTATAGAAGTAGATAGAACAAGCTCCTAGGTTCCATTCCGAATGAGAGCATCAAATTCATCATTCATAGTTTGTCTCCATTTGGGGTCTTTTAGGGCTTGTTTAATAGTATAAGGCTCAATGTCAGATGGTTGAGAAAGGACAACAGTGAGATTAATCTTGGTTAGGGGTGTATGGATGTTGTTTTTTACTCTAGTGGTCATGGGATGGGTATTTTGATGGGTGGTTTAGTTGTGGTTCAAACAAAAGAGGTCTCAAGATTATGTGGTTTTTGTGGTAAATAGTTGATCGTGGTGTCTTGGTGAGGAACGATTTGGGAATTTTGTGACGGATGTTGACACGAAGAATCCTTCTATGGAGGTATATTGAGTTAACCACTTGAGGTAGGTAGAATTTGGACTAGGGGAAGCCATTTGGAAATGATCTATGGAGTGGGACAAGCTAGATAGGAGTGATGATTGGTAAAAGGAAAGGAGTTTTCAAGAAATTTGACATGACAAGAAAAATATGTCTTAGAAGTGGATAGATCAAGATAGACATAGGCACTTTGTGTTGAAGAGTAACCAAGAAAAACATAAGGGATGGAACGAGAGTCAAGTTTATGTTGGGAATAAGGGTGAAGCCATGGATAACATAAACAACCGAACACCTAACATTTAGTGTAGTTGGGTTGAGACTTAAAGAGTTTTTCAAAAGGAGATGAAAGATGTAATGTAGGTGTAGGCATACAGTTGATGAGATATACAACAGTGGCAAAGGTGTAAGTCTAATAACTTAGAGACATGGAAGCACAAGTGAGAAGAGAAAGACCGGTTTCAACAATATGGCAATGACATCGTTCGGAAAGACCATTGTGTTCTGGTATATGAGATGGTGTAGTAAGATGGGATATACCATTGGTGGAGAGTAAACTATGAAGGGCTTGATATTTCCCACCATTATCTAAATAGAGTGTTACAATTTGGTGTTTAAATCGGTTTTCGACTAATGCCTTAAAGTACACAAAGATATCATACACATGGGATTTTTGTTTCAATGGATGATACCAAATATACTATGTATAATGATCAACAAAAATAACATAGTACTAAAAACCATCAACATAATAAACAAGAGAGGTCCATACATTAGAAAAGATAAGTTTAAGTGGATGGGATGAGGTTAAGGTAGAAGAAGAAAATGGAATTTTATGACTTTTATTACATAAACAGGCATTATAATGTGTAGAAGAGGATAATAGGCTAGACAATGGTAAAGAAAACTTGGAAACAATATTTTTCGTACTAGTAAATGATGGATGACCTAGTCTAAAGCGCCACTTGGACAAAGTGGTCTCGACACTAGAAAATGCAAGCAACAGTGAAGAGATAACTGAAGGGGATGTAGTTAGCCACTTATATACGCCATCTTTAAGTTTGCCCATCAAAAGGATTGTCCCCATATTTAGATCCTTCACTTGAAAAGCAGAGGATGAGAATTTAACAAAGACATCGTTATTAGTGCACAATTGATAAATCTAAATTAAATTCTTTTTCATAGAAGGAACACAAAGGATATTGTGTAAAGTAAAGGAGCGAGAGAAAGTAAGTATGGTGGTAAAACCGGTATGGGTGATGTGAAAGGTTGATCGATCACTGATCATGACATGATCATATCCTTGATATGAGCTATGAAGAGAGAGATTACTCAAGTTAGACGTAACGTAGTGCGATGCTCCACCATCTAGCAGCTAAGTAGGACTAGTGTTGTTGCTGAGAATAGCATGATTGGCTTGCGGTTGCCTAGGTGTGGAGGTGCCATATCCCTGAGAGCCTTAAGCATAAGGTGTTGGAGATCATTGATTAGTGACAAGCTAAAACATCAGGCATCGTTTGGTAGTGTGTCCTTAAATGCCACATGCTTGACAATGACCTAAATAAGGTTTGCGTTGGTGTTAAGCATGAGGAGAAAGCGTAATGGTAGGATCTAGTTGTTGTGAATTGGTGGTTAGTGGATGCCAAATTAGATGATTTTGGAAGGCTGTGGGGTTTACTGTTGTTGGTAGTGATAGAGAAGATGGTTGAGCAGTTTGAAGAGATGCTTCTTTGTTGAGAAGTTTCTCATGGAGCTCAATAAAAGAAATTGACGTGTTATTGGCATTAATTGCATCAATGATAAACTTGTACTCATCATCGAATCCTTCAAGAACCCCGATCAATAAGATCTTCACCATCAAATGGCTTCCCCAAAAGAGCAAGTTCATTGGCACGAGTCTTTATTGCTTGCATGTACTCACTGATTGATTTGGAGCCCTTGTTACATCGCTTTAATTGTTCCTTCAATTGTTTAATATGACCATGAGATGGTTTAACAAAGGTATTAGCTAAGGTTTGCATGCATCAAGGGAAGTGATGGTGTGAGCAATAAGCGATTGCAACGAAACGAAGATAGCACCAAGGAAAGCGCTAAAGATGAGACGATCTTGGCGCTGCCAAGTTATGTATGTTAGATTTAGAGATGCAACGCCATTGATAGTAACAATGGGTGATGGTGGAGTATGAGTACTGTCTATGAAGCAATGAAGATTGTAACCTTTAAGAAGATATTGGATTTGAAGGCTCCATGTGAGATAATTAGTGGATGGTAACTTGGTGATATTAGAGAGGTTAATTGTAAAAAGGGGATGTCACAGATCCTGGGAGTTTTGGACGATGATGGAATCATTGGTGGAAGAGAAGGTAGTGTTAGAAGCTATTGAGGAGACTGAATGTTGATCGTGGTTTGTCTTAAAAAAAAAACACCCAAAAAGATTAGGCTCTTAAACCATATTAAAGTAGAGAGAGGAATATTGAGAAACAATTGCTCAATTTTTCCATTGATTAGGATGAATATATATACACAACATTGGGCATTGCCATGAGTTACAAAAATAGGAAACTATCATAGAATAAAGATGTGCAGCTAATTACAATAGAAAACTATCCTAGAATAAATATATCATAGTTAATTACAAGAATTTAAAATGTAAAGAAAATATATGGTAATTAATTCTCTCATACATAATCAAAAGGATTACAAGAGGAGAGATCTCTTAGAAAACTAACAACGAGACTACAATCTAAGGAGTGAAGATTGAGTGTTTACACACCAATCCAAATGGCACATCTTTTTCCTTATATGTGTGGCTACCTAATTTGCAACTTTTTTAGTGATTTCAGGAAAAAAAAACAATATACACATTTTTAAACAAAACTAAATCTTATTTAATGTCTTTAACCAGCAATTTAATGCCCTAATTCACCACAAAGTCACCTTTATTTACAGCATTAGTAATAGAAAGGAAATTGGTTTCTACTATAAAATCTTGTTAGTTGTTCCCCATAGCTAACTTTAAGCTTTCCTTCAAGGCTACGCATTCTACAACCTTAGCATTTGGTCTAGCCATAGAAAAAGCCTGTCCATCAACTGCTAAACCTTGTGAATTATGCACCACTATACCAATGCCTACTAAGCTGTCAACATGTGACCAAGACCCATCAATATTTATTTTTAGCAAATTAGATGGTGGAGGGACCTAATGCAATTCCTTAGAATAAGAAAACTCTGTGCCATCCCGATAACTCACATGAACCTTTCTAACTTTAACTCTCCATCTTGCCTATTCATTCCAAAAGAACCTAGTTTTAACTAAACACTTATCTGGCAAAGGTGTTGTCTTCTCAAAAACTTCTTGGCAACGTTCTCTCCACACCATCCAGCACATAGAAAATTTCTTAGCCATGGCTTCTTTCCTTTGAATCCCACATAAACCTAATAACTAATCTTCGATCTAAGCCTAAGCACAACCCAAAGTATTCCAATGTATTTTCAACCCCAAAGCCCCAAACCACTCACCTTCCACCCATGGGCACAAGAACATGTCTTCAACTAACTCCATTTCCCCCAAAAAAGAACAATTAAGGCATAAGAATACCTTTCGCTTAAAAAGATTCACCATCACTAGCAAAGCATCAAAGTACACTTACTACATAAAGTTACAAACTTTGGGCTAAATCTCCATGCTCCATAGGTCTTTCCATTATGCTTTCGAGACTGAGGTCAAAGATGAAGCCTTCCTATACATCACCTCTTTTTTATTACTTACTAGAAAACAAAAATACACAGAATTGACCAAGACAACACCCTACCAATTAAAAGGCTATACCAAACCGTCTTTCACAAATTTGTTTAGAAAGAGGTATAGCTTTTGTAGCTCTCTTCTCTTCGTTTGTGATCAAGTTGTTGATTTGTTTAAGATCCCAAATGCGACCTTCCTCATTAATAAGAACATCTATGGTTATGTCAAGTATGGTAACTTCCAATGGCTTCTTCAAATGAAAATCCAGCAAAGTATGTATCTAACGATCCTTCCATGCATTCACTTTATCCCCCTACCCCACTTACCAAGAACCACCCTTTAGCATCAACTCTCTTCCTTTGAGAATACTTAACCATGCCTATGACACTCTACTACCCTTTCTTGCCTTTAGGAAATCCTCATTGGGATAATAAAGACCTTTGAACAATTGAACCCATAGAGTGTTAAGGTTAGAGTATAATCACTATGTTAACTTGGCTAGTAAGGTTAAGTTGAAGAGATGTAAATCTTTGAACCCCAATCCTCCTTTAGATTTTGGTAAAGAAAGGACATCCCAACTAATTCAACAATCGATTTTAGCAAAACCTCTCTCCCCACTTCACTAAGCAAGCCCTGCTTCCACCGTTTGAGTTTTGAAGCTACTTTATCCTTTACAAATTGTAGCGTTTTTGACTTCGATCTACCCCAAAGAGTTAAAAGGCCTAGGTACTTACTTGGGTTTGTTGCTCCTTGGATGTTATTAACCTCAGCTAGCTTGGGTTGTATCTCCTTTGGAGCGTTCTTATTAAAGTACAAACATGACTTATTGAAGTTGACTTCTTGGCTCAATGCATCGCAATAATCAACTAAGAAATTCTTTAGTGTAACCAAATTCACCTCCTCTACATCAAGAAAAAACAATGAATCATATACAAAAAAGAGAAATGATATCATAGGGTTGCCTCTTTTGGGTCTAACACCATTTAATATTCCTTATACCACCTTCTTCAATATCCTCTTGAGAAAACTTTTGCAATGGAAATAAAAAAGTAAGGGGATAAAGGGTCCCCTTACCTAAGACCCTCAAAAGGCTTCAAATGGCCCACAACTTTACCATTTAGCAAGACTTTATATTCCATAAAAGACACACACACCATAATCCAATTTACCAATTTCTTACCCAACCCCAATTTAAGAAAAGTTCCCTCTAAAAGGTCTCATTCAACACAATCATAAGTCTTGTTCATATCCAATTGTAAAGTGTAACCAAAAGTTTTACTAGAAGATTTATTTTTTAGAAAATGAAACATTTTATGAGCCATCAGTATGCTATCATGAATCAATCTTTTTGAAATAAAAGCTCCTTGATTTTCTCTAATAACATGACTAAGACAAGGTTTCATTCTATTGGCTAAAACCTTAGAAATAATTTTATAAAGAAAATTACATAAACTAATGAGACAAAATTGACCAACTAACTGAAGTTTAGAAACTTTAGGAATAAGAATTAGATCAATACAATTTAGAGTAAAGGAAAAATTACTTGAAGTGAAAAAATCTTGGACTACTTTGACAATAGTATTGCCTATAATGTTCTAATAGCTTTGGACGAAAATTCTTGGAAGCCCATATAAACCTAATGCCTTCAATCCTCCCATCTGAAACACTACAGTTTTAATTTCCTCTAACTCAACTTTAACACAAGGCCTCTAATTATCTTCATAAGTAAAGATGGGAGAGATCCAATCTAAAACATAATCCAAGTCTCTTAGAGGACCTTTCAAATACAAATTCTTGAAATAACTAACAAAATTCATTTTCAATTTAGTCACCTCTCAAATTTTTTTTTCTTCTAAAAATCTTGTTTCTTTGCCTTCTACTTTGGGTAGAATGATGAAAAAAAGCAATATTCTTATCACCATAGTTTAACCTATTGATGCCAAAACATTTCTTCCCGGTCCCAAAGTTCATTGATTTGATTAATTAACTCTACCTTATCCTCCATCTCCTCCTCAACTTTTTTTGTTCTAGTGTACACTAAGCTTTTGTAAGGGTTATTCCACTTCTTTCTTATTATTAGGAACTGTAGATTTACTCTAATTAATAAGATTTACTTTGCATACCTATAGATTAAATAGCAACAAATCAAAGATAGCTCCTAAATTCTATTACTAACTACTCTAAATAACATCATTACATTCATCAAAACATCTCCATACATTCCAAAATGAAACCTCCTAACACCCTTAATGTTAATTTTTGCTAAATCAAGAACGAATGCCACATGGTCTAAACCAATAGCTAGGCAATACTCTATCTATAACCGAGGAAAGAACTTTATCCAATCTATAGAAGCAAAACACCTATCAATTCTCTCATTCACTAAAACACCAGAAAAATCATGCAACCCTGCATTACAGGTCATATCACAAAAACCTCCATCTATCTTCTATTTTTAGGGTGTCCTCCACTTTTTTCATGATCATATATAATTTCATTAAAATTCCCAATACAAATCTAGGAGGCATTCACTACATGTGATATTTGAATAATGTAATTCCATAGATCTCTTTTTTCCCTAGCATGAGTAGGAGTATATATCCATGGGGGAAAAAAATTTACCAAAAAGTCATCCTTCAAACACACCTTTGTAAGAACATAAGTCTTATAAGCTTCCACTATTGCAACTTGTACATCATCACTCCACCATAAAACTAATCCTTCAGATAGACCCTTTAGCAAAACATAATAAGAACTAGCATAACGTAACCTGCACCTAATTATATTAACATAGTTTGTGGGACTTTTTTGTCTCCATTAAAAAAATTATACACGAATTGTGCTTATTCACTAATCCGATTAAATTTTGAATTGTCAAAGATGGATTAAGCCCTTGATAGTTCCAACTCAAGTATTTCATGGTCTCCATGTAGTTGTTTTAGGCCAACCACCACCATTTAGATCTTCCTTAGTAGTTATTTTTACTTCCATGTCCACTAGTGAGCTACTAATCAAACTTTCATCCACTTCAACCACTTTAGATTTCCTACCCTTCTTCGTTTTGCTAGCACCACTAATACCTACAAAGCTAATCGAAAATTACTCTCTAGGCTAAAGTTAAAGGGCTTGAAGTCCAATTTAAACCTTTTAGGGTAACATAATATCTCTTCCTCTCTAAGTCACTTTAAATTCAACTTCAAAAAGGCCTTCACTGTTGGTTCACCTTTTGCATCTAAAGAGTTAGCTAACTTAGGCTTGCTTTTATCCTTAGTTGCCTCAAAAATTTAGTCCACTTTATCTAGAGGGAGATCAAAAAGTAAATCGATAGAAATCTCACAACATTAGGCCTTTTTAAAGGGGTTAAAGGTGAGCTCATTTGACTATAACTATTTAAAGTAGAAACTGTTTATTTATTGGGATGGAAATGGATTCAAAATGGGATAGAGAGTGGGAATAGGTTGAATGTAAACTGACGGGGCTAGAAGATGAAAACTCAAATGGCTCAAAGGAAACTTAAGGTTCTGGTTGTGACAAAGCAGGCCTAGTGGCAAAAGCTAAGCTAGGGGGTTTTAAACCGATAGGGAAAATGATGGGAAAATTTCTGACACCGTCAACTTCTTCAGAACCCAATTTGGATGATTAATCAAATTGCCCATATTTTACCTTATGTCTTTATATCTAATAAAATTTGGGAATAATCTTACAGGTACAATTATACTTCTCCATGAGATGCTAAAATGTCCTACAATTTCAGTTGGATACAGAACATTTTTCAAGATAACAATCAAAGACCCGTTGCGATTGTTCTCTATTCTGAGGCATTGGATCATGAAGACTTATGTTATTTTGTATCTTGTAAATGTTTATTGAACTATTTTGGTTGTATTTTGGTTTTGGGACACTTTTATTTCTTTGTAACTTTCATTTAGGGTTAGCCACCTTAAAAGTGGGAAACTTGTAATTTTGAGCACTTTTTTACCCTACGAGTAGCAAGTATAAATACTTGCTTAAGAGAGGGTTTGAGGGGCTAATCATTTTGCAGAATATACACTACAATTCATGTGTGAATTAGGGTTCATACCTTGGTTCCAAACTCTTATCAATTTCAATCCCAAGAGTTGAAATTGTGGCGAGTGCAACATCTTGAAATTGTGAGTTATATCAATTTCATTTTGTTGTGATTTCTTTTCTTCTCTAGTGTGTCATATCTAGGGTTGAATTGAGATATTTCTTGGTCAAAAATACATCTTATTGTTCACAAATTCTTGTGCTTATTTGAAGTATTTATCAATTCTATTCGGATCATCATTGAAGATTTCCCCTAAAAAACGTGTTCTTCACTATTTGAAAGGGATTATTCTTGTTACGGTTTTCTTTTGAAATTGAAGTTTAGTTGCGTGGATTACATGAAATTAGGGTGTTGTTAGAAGGTATTATGATTGTGGAATTATAATTATATCATTGGATCTTTGGATTTCATCATATCTTACTAGGGTTCACGTCATTTTCCCTTTGGTTGGAATCGGTTTGCCTTGACTTGAGTTTGGTTTTTCTTAAGTTTTTTGTATGTGCTTGAACTTGGTTTCAAGCACATCATCTTTTTGGTATCAGAGCAATCATATTTGGATCTTTAAGATTGATTCACATCTTAGTTGAAGAATCGGTCATAAACTTTGAGGATTTGACACCATTGTTCATATGATTGAGATTAGTTTGATTGACATTGTTTAATTGTCTTTCAAATTGGTTTTGTATGTGCTTAATCTTGGTTTTAGGCACATCAGAAAATAGGTAAGTTAAAAGCATGGTCTAGAAGTTGAATATTGGATAACAAATACATCGGTGGACTCCAATCCTTCTTTCAATCTCTAAGAATTATAAGAAGAGTTTCTAACATTAGCACTTGATCAAAAACCATTTATCACACATAGTGCTCTCAAACCTAGGCCAAAAACATTGCTTAAACTTGTTTTACTTGAACTTTGTTTAGTAAGATGTCCCAATTTTTCACACACAAAAAGTATACCTTATATCGTTCCCCTTTTCCTCTACTTACCCACGTTTCTTTCTAAAGTGGAACTTCCACATTAATCTTCACTCTTACCCGTAAAAACCCTCTTCTAGTGCCAGGTGGGAGCTTAACAGGTTCACACTTGTAAACACCCCATTTTTGCCCTAGGAATCGATAATTTTAAAAAATAATCAATTTTTAATTTTTCCCAATTTTCCTCTAATTTAGCATAAATAGTAAAAATATTCAAAAAAATAAAAATAAATAAGAAAACACATCAATTTTGAAAAATGATTTCAGAAATAGCAATAATAAATAATAAACAATTTTTACAAATTTTTGAAATTTCAAAAAATACAAAAAAAATAAAAAAATTGCATTGCATATATACAATTTGCGATACAAAGAAAATCGGGAAAATGGGCCAGCTCAGCTGGCTCGTGCGTGCATGTTGGGACCGTGTGAAGGCTGAAGGTCGCGAGTTTGAATCCCCCCGCGTGCGCTCGGCAAAAAAATTTCCTTCTTTTCCCTGGAGCTGCCACGTTGCAGCATGTGATTGGCCGAGAGGAAACACGTGCCTCGCACATGGTCGTCTTCTTCCTTGAGCCCAGCCGGAGAAAAAATCCGGCAGAAGTCCGATAAGGTTGAAATTGCTGGATTTCTTCTAATCTTTTTGGATTTCAATAAATCTAAAACCGAATTATCCAGATAAATCACAAGATTACAACAAATCGGCATCAAATAGGTTGGATAGAATCAAATCTAAAAAACGGAAAAATATGGGTTTATCCAAATCGGTCGATTCAAGCTTATCCAAGAGAGTTTCCGGACGCCTATAAATAGAGGAGGAGGTGAGGAAGCCAAAGCACGAATCACAATTGAGAGAAAGTGAGGAAAGAGTGCAAATCAGAGAGTATCGGAGGAGACCCAAAACCGCGAAGCACCGGCCGGAGTTGAACCACCACCAGGAGGCGATCTGGGAGCAAACCACCGCCACCATTGGATTCAGCAACCTCGAGAAGCTAGGATTCGACACCTCACCCGCTGCAAAAGGCCACCGGAACACCGTGAACGAGCCTTCCCCGCCGCCATGTCCGATCGACCCGACCCGACCCGATTCGACCCGACCGACCCTACCCGGATCCAGGTAAGTCGGATTTTCCGGATTTTTTTATTTTTTATTTAATTAATTTTGTTTATTTATTTATTCTGAATTAATTAATTTATTTATTATTTGTTATTTAGTTATTTATTTATTTGTTTATGTTTTATTTTTAATAAATAGGAAAATGTAGAAATTAGATTTTTCTAGAATTTAATAGTGTAGAAAAATAATAATAAAAAATAATAAATAGATAAATAAAAAATAAAAAAATAAAAAATATAGAAAAATAATAAAAAACATTAGGAAAATAATAATAAAATTTTAGATGTCAAAATAGGATAGATAATCCCAAAAATCACAAAAATTCCCAAAAATCACGAAAATCAACAAAAATTCCCAAAAATCAACAAAATTCTCATAAATCACAAAAATAACAAAAAAATCATAAAAAATTCAAAAATTATAAAAGAATCATAAAAAATGAGTTTTAGCACTTAGAAAAATCATTTTCTTCAAATAAATCCAAAATTGATGTTTTTCCCTAAAATCATTTTCAAAATAAAATCAAAGCTTAGGCTTAGAAGTTTTTTTAGAAAAAAAATCCTAAAAATGATAAAAACATAAAACTAAAAGAGGTTTCATAAATTAAAATTCACCAACACACTTAAAGTTTTCAAAAAGCGAACTACGACTTGTTTGATCCTGAATAGCAGGTACGTAGGCACCCATTCGGGTTAACCCATAAAAATTAATGAAAAATCATTTTCTTATAATAATTCAAAACATAATAAAAAGTAACAAAAATACAATAAAAACACATTTCTAAAGAGGAACAATTTTAGGAGATTGGGTGGTAACCGTAAAGGTTTTAATAGGTTAGCCTCTGGACTTAGAAACTCTGGTTTTCCCTTTTCCTCTTTTCACAAAAACGAGAAGAGGAAATCACGACGACTAGTGGTCTAAATTAAGACTAATCCGCTCCTTTAGTCTTAATTCAATTTTCCCAACAACAGTTGGGTGGCGACTCCAAAAATCAAATGAAATTCCTAATTCAAGTCGAGGATCTATATTAGATGAGCATAGGGTCTAGTCTAGATCGGATTAGGAATGAGAAAATTCAAAAATTAGACTCGACAACACTCAATCAAAGACCCAAGAGAAGCACCAATAACTCTAGCATTATAGTCAGTCATTTGGGCAATTTTAGACCGTGTACTTAAACCCAAAATGCCACTTCATTCAATGGTTTTTCCTCTAAATTACAATCATATCCTCGTTCCTATAAAACTATAACATGTCCCAATATAACCCAAGGACCACCTTTGATTATTGTCCTTATCATATTAAGCAAACTAAAATATATTAGGTATCTATTCATCCCTGTAGGAGAGAATGTGACTTCCTCAAGATCTTTACATGCCTTTCTCAAGATATTTACAACCATTGCCCTACTTACCACTTTATTTACAACAACCTGACCTACTAACAAGTAATCCCTGTTTTCATTGCTTGCAGGGTTTACTTTAAGTATCAAATTGAACTCATCATCACTTTCCTACTCTTAGGACATCATGAGTTCTTTATCTTTGTCAATAGAATCCATTAATCAATCCCTGCTTCAAAGTAAGTAAAACCCCATTAGAAAGTTGAAGATGATATAAAGATGAAAACAAATGGAAACAGTACAAAGCTAGAAGACCAAATAAATATCAAACGTAGACATCAAAATAAGATTATAACACAAATTTCTAAAAAAGACTAGCAACAAAAGCAAAAAACATAAAGAAAAAAATGAAGGAAATGGACAAAAAAGGACTCAAGTAAAAATCCCAAAATCCACAAGCCATTAAATAGGACGACCAACAATCAAAGAATTATTGAAATAAAACACAATGTGAACCATTACCAAGCTACCACCCTTGAAAATCAGGAGTAAATCTCAGTGAATTGATGTAAATGAAATTAGCTAGCCCTGTGAGAAACTTAGAAAACTAAAGGGATGGCCTACTGTAAAATGCATCAATCATGTTTCCACCTTTTTCACTATCATATTTTATGAGGTTTTTTTTTTCTTTTCGTATTCTTGCATATATCTATATTTTTGTGTTGTTCCAATTTACTACTTTGCAAGATGAACTAAGGAAAATGAAAGTTTATTAGGTAATGATGAACAAACAAGTAAAGTAATGAATGAATTGAGCAAAAATGTATCAAATGTGATATTCTATTGTAAAGAATATAGTGATGACATGTGACCGTAACAGAAAAAAAAAAGAAAAAGAAAAAAGAAAGCGCACTCAGGTGCACACTCTCACATCAAGAGGACTTTAATTACATGAGGTTTAGAAAACTTATGCTTTTTGAAACTAATTATAGCTTCAAGATTCTTAAGAGTATCGCATAGGTGAAATCTTGTAGTCACTTAAGCTATGGTTTGGATTTTTAATTCCTTCACAATGTTAAGAAATCCAATTGTGTTAATTACTCTATGATTTGAATTCAACAAGACAAAAGTATGAATTCGGACTTTAGTGGAAGGACTTGTCAAATTTATAGATTGGGTTAAAATTTTGTTGCTGGAGTGATCAGTTGTTGAAATATCCATATCTATGTTCAACTTGTCACATCATGTCCTTTTTCATCTTTTTTTTTTTAAGGTCTTCCATACTTAAGAGATTGCTGGTTGAAGATATGATCAAGATTTGACATCATATTTTTCCTTAGATATTAGATTTTGAGGGTTGTAAATGAGCTAAAATTAACTTCGAATCAAATTCCTAGAAAACTGAAATTAAGTAGACCAAATAATGGTAGCTTTGGTTTGATGAGAAAAAGATATGCATGAAAACATCTTGTTTATGCAATATTTAAAGTGTCAAATTAGTAGATTTTTTAACAATAATAGCATGTAATAATGTCTCATGTTTCATGCAAAGTAATTTATGTAAAATCCCGTAGAGGTGTAAATTAGACGTGCAAAGTTTCTATGCATAATATACATACATTGTGTCTCAATATTTTTAAAGAGATTTTCCAAGTAATAGGTATCATTGTAATGTTGCAAATGCTAATTTTGTGTATTTATCGTTATTTACAACTCTAAAATTTGGCAATATAACATGTCGTAAATTAATAGTTATGTCACTCTCATTATATTGTTTTTTGAATCCTAAATGAAGGGGGTGAAAAAAAAAAATGCTAGGATTCACAATGAAGCAATCATGTCCACTGTAGTCCTAAGTATGTTTTTACCACAACACAATATATGTTTTATGCTTAAGAAAAATACAAATTTAGTCTTTAGTATTTCACCACTTTTCTATATAAGTAAGTATTAATTTTTTATGGAAGGTGAAAAGTAATTTTTAACATCCACTCCTATATAATTATTTCACCTAGAAAATTCTAGATTAAAAGTAAGTATTTTAATAGTATTTTTTACTTACTTTTCTTATTTAAGTATCAATCCATTAAATGTGTAAAAGTATTTCAATACTTTTAAAAATTTCTAGATGAAAATTCAGTCTATCTACTTGTGAATGTTAAAAATTAAATGTGTATTTTCTCTTTATGTTTTCAAATGCTTATAGAGATGTAACAACTATGGTGTGGGCCACTATAAGATATTATAAGAATATCATTTTAAGTCATAGTAGTAAACTAGACTTTTCTAATGGAATCTTATGACTCATTCCTATTGGAGAAAATTTATTGTATTGGTTGATTTGTAGAAAATTGGCAACATTTTATTTTTAGTTTTTTCACCAAAAAAAAATTTGTAAGCTTGAGATGCTTAATAAACTTAATAAACTCAAATAACGGAAGTTTAGTTGCATTATGTAGCATACAACCGAAGTTATAAACAGTTATTTAACAAATATGGCATATTTTAAAAATATTAAAAAAAGTTTTTTTTAAAATAATTATACTAATAAGGGACTAAATGCGTATAGATTTTATGCACTTTCACTTGAAAAAGAGTTTGAACTGAAGGCTCGTACATTGTATACGCTTTTAGTTCAAAACTTTTTATAAAGATGTGTATAGTGTACGAGCCTTCAGTATTGTATAGGCCTTTAATACAAAAGAATTTGTATCGAAGGCACATATGGCATAAACTATATGCATTTTCAATTCAAAAATTTCTAAAGAAAGTGCATCTAGTGTATGCACCTTTAATACAGATGAATTTGTACCAAAGATACATACAAACTTTATGCCTTCATGTCAATTTAATATTAAATTGTATGCGCCTTTAGTTCAAATTTTTTTAAAGATTGAAGATGTATGCACTATATGCATTTTCAATCTCTTATTCACTAAATTACTTTTAAAAACACTTTTTTTTTTAATATTAATTTTTGAAAATGGCCCATATTCATTAAAAAACCCCTATAAACAATTTCTATAATCAATGCTCATTTAAACATTGCAACAAAAAGTAATAGTAATAATAATAACTTGGCTTATATTAGCCGACACAAAAGACAGGTTATAGAATTTGCTCAAAATAAAATTATTTAGCAAGTCAGATGATCTTTCCCAAAGCATTTCCTCATTCCTTGGATCCCAAATGGATTCAGCTAGGTCATGCACTACCCCATTGCACTCCTTGTTCATCCATTGAACCTGTACAGTCTTCAACTTCGAGGATTAAATCTTTGCACAACTGAATAATATTACAAACTAAAGAAGAGATGCTTCCCTCCTTTAGCCATTTACACACTTCAAAGGAACCTATCTCAACAATAACCTTGGCTAAATTTCTTTCCTCGATCAACTTTAAACACCAATAAATTGCCTAGATCTCTACTTCTAAAGGGAGAACAAAGTAAGCTCTCCTTATAACCCTCATATACAAGATCCCTTCCCGTCCCTAATTATGTTGCTCAAACCACCAAAATAGTTACCTTCCTTAAAGGATGCATACATCACAATTAATCTTGAGCTACCCCGATGGCGAAGTCAATCGATTTAAAGAGCGAGTTCTTTTGTTCATGAGGTGAGACTTCCTTGCACTTGCCTTGAATTTAGGAGTAAAAACTTGAACTAAGGAAAAATTAAATGCCCTAGTGATACCTTCTTTAAAAATCCTTCTATTTCTTTCCTTCCAAATATTTCAAAAGTAAAATGCAAATTTACATTGCTTGGGACACTCAACCTCCTTTCTATGCTACTTTCTTAAGGATGTGTTCTACTTAATCCAATCAAACAAATTTTGTTGAGTCGTAGGATTTTTGTTTAGTCTCAAACTTTTCCACACCTTTTTCATCTAACCGTAATCTATGAAAATATGTTTATAATTGATTTGAGCTCTCTTCCACATAGTGCACACTCACCACTTGTATCCAATCATCTCTTAATAAGATTATCCTTTGTAAAAAAAATTCCATTATGAAGGCATTTCTACATAAAAATATGATTTTTTGATGGGGCTAGAATTTTCCAAATCCACACCTAAGATAGGTTTCTTCATAAGTGTGAATGTACTATATCTAATAAATGTGAGTTCAATTACGATTAATTGCATAGAGAGTTTGTATATGATTGATTTGAGTGTAAATTAAAGTGTATGAGAAAAGACTATTTACCTTCTACTATAGACTATATAAGTATAATAATATGTCAACGTGCCCTTTTGATTTCATCATGCAAATGTTATCAAGGGATTGGAACATTGATCAAGGTATTTTGCAATACACAAATTCTTGTGAAAATATCTATGCGCTAATAATGTGTAGGAACGTATCAAGCTAGAATTTGACTAATGGCAACCTACACATGAACAAAGTGGTAATCAATATTGGGATTCTTAAAGAGATAGAGTTAATGTCATCTTACACTACGAAAAATTTTGGTTTTTATATCATGGAATGGTGGTATGCTAGTTGGGTATCCTTAGCTCATAAGCAAGATGCCAAATCCAAGTAGACTTTGCTACAATGTAAGCTAATGCTTTATATCCGACTTCTATGAAACTCTTGGACATAATAAGCTGTTTTTTAGGGTGCCATGAGATAAGGTTATGCTTAAGACAGATGGCATATCCTATAGTGGATTAGTGAATGTTTGGACAACCAGTCTAATCTTAATAAATAAAGGTTGTTAAGAAGATACTAGATGTATGTGCAATAGGAGGCTTAGTGAAAGAGTGTTGTGAAGATATTGAAAAACTCATTTTGTTACTTAAATGTGTTTATTTATTTATTTTTTATTTGGGAAAGTGTATTGGCTCAAATGATTTAATGCAAAATTAATGTATGGCATGGTGACGATGAAGTATGATAATGCTCCAATAATTTCATGATAGGTCGCATGGTTAGTTAATAAGGGAAAACTGTGAGCAATTAGCTAACTTTAGAGGGCTAAAAGGGTTTTAATAAGTTTGAAGAGATGCATCATGTATATAGTGTCTTTTAAAGAGGTCATGAAATGAACACACAAAGATTGATATAAAGAATCCTTAAGGGGTATAGTTGACCTCAATATCAATAATGAGAACTACGAAAAAAAATGAGGACGATGCATAAGTGATGTTCAAGTAGCTTAGTTAGTAAGGTTGCACTAATTGGGGATACATGATATAAGAGATTTGAAAGGAACATAGGAGTTTGTTGTTAAGGATTTGATTAAATAGGATCATTTGGTTCTTATTGAACTTATATTGAAAATATAAAATAAATGAAATAAAGAATGAAATGGTTGGATTTGTATTATTAAAAAAAATGAAAAAAGAGAAATAATTTTTTTTTGTTAGATCATTGAATTGAAGTCTTAATCATTTATTTTTATTTACAAAATATTAATTTTTAATAAAAGAATAGGAATGTAGGATTATTTTCACTCATAATAGTATTGTCAATGTAAAATATAATGACAAGACTGTTAGGGCACAAGAGTAGACCAAGATATGATGATCACTATATGATTTTTTTTTTCTTGTGTATTTCCAATTTTATTCTATATGATTATATTCCTTAAATAATGGATAATCAATCTTTAACTTTTATTCACTTCCTCTTTTATAATAATTATGAAAGTAAGTTTGATAAAAAAAATTCAATTAAATTCAATTTCTATTTTTTTTATAATTACAATGGAAAAAGAAAAATTTAAATATAATCTATTTAATATGAAAATTAGAATTTATAGTACTGAATTACGAAAGCTTTAATAATTAAATATAATATTTTAGCAGCTTTAAATTTTATATGTGAAATTCAACAAATAAAAGCTTTATTATACATTTGAATAATTTCAAATCTGAGCTAATAAAATTGAAAAACATGGAAAAGAAATTTGGAGCAAAAGTTGGATATTTTCCATTTTGCCCGACGACACGCAAAAACGTACAAAAACTTCTTTTTTTTTTTTTAATTTTTACTAATAAAATATCCAGGCGTCCATCTCACGCCATTGACTTTATAATTGTTGGGAAAATGATCACGTCACGTGACCCTCCGCACACTCCCGCGTGTCTCTCCCTCGTCTTCTTCTTTTGAAATCCCTAATTTTTAATTCCCCTCCTCCTCTTTCCCTCCCTCTCCTTTCCCGCCTCTCTCTCTCTCTCTCTCTGGCCCCGTCTCTTAAATCAAAACCCTAATCACCAAACATATATATCCCATCTTCATTCCTCTCTCTATCCCTCTCTTACTCCCGCTCCTCCTCTCTCTCTCTCTCTCTCTGCGCAATGAAGATGAATCTAAGAACGCGAAGCCTTCTCAGATCTGAACCCTATCTCAAGTACCTTAAGCCCGGCACACTCGCTCGACTCAGAGACTCCCGAGTCAACGCCACCAGGCTCCACCGGACTGCTTCTTCTTTCTCTTCGATCTGTACATCTCTCCTCCAACTACCTGATTCCCCTCCGAATCACCGCCGGAGTGACCAAGACCCGACCAACACGATCGTCGACGGTTCTCCTTGCTTCAGCGGAAGGATATGCGGTCCACGGTGTCTTCAGAGGAAGAAGCTTGTTGCGGTCAAAGCAGTCTGGTTTGTTGGACCGACGAGTCCGGTCGAGAATGAATCGGATCCGGTTGTTGATCTGTTTGGAAATGATGTTTTGGTTGCGCATTGATAGATTGATTCTGTGAATTAGATTAGGGTTAGGTTTTTTTAAGTTTTATTTTTGCTTAGTTTTAGAGAAGTGCCAGGTGAAAATGTATTTCGATGATCGATGAAATAATAACAATCACATCGACGTAAAAGCCTTTCTCCTGCTTATCATATTATTAAGAAACGCCTAACTTATCTAAGTAAATAAATGTAGATTTAATGAAAATAATTCAGAACTTCAATTTCTACTGATAGTAAGCCCCAATCTGGCATTTTTTCCCTTTGGGCCGAAGCATCTGTGATTGAAATCATAGTCCTCAGGGTGGTCTTTATGTCACCTTCAGGAGGGATAGGGATGGTCTTAGTCAAGGAATAATTAAGGTGGAAGGTGCAAACCAAACAAATGGCAGTTGGCATCACATATCTTCTGTCATTTCTTAACTCTGTTGCAAGCATTTTTAATCCTCATGCACACTTAAAATAGGAACAACAACGTAACACACAAGCAGGACGCTTAGAGTCGCGTCTCAAAGCCATCGATTGCAGCAATAAGGAGCAGCAGCATGAGCCAATGTTTTGCCACTGTTTCCGTGTGCTTAAAGCAAGTTGTGGAAGGCCATTGCGAGCTCCTTGCGCTTGGATACATGAAACCTTCCGTAAACTCATCGTGAGCTCTTTCACCTTGCTGGTATTGATTGAGAATAATAGAAGCAACTCAAATGTTCTTGATCAGCCGCTACTCGATTCATTTGGGAAGTTTAGAGCTGATGCGAAATGCTAAACCACAGGGTGGCGGCTGTCACTTTGTGATGCAGCTGGTTGCGATCTAACCCGTGAAAATTTTGGAGCTTGACTTAATCTAGGTGTCTATCGGAGCATCTAAGATTGAGTTGAGGTGAGTTCCTTGTGGTTTTTCATTTGCATGTAAGGTTAAGCGTAAGTTTTATCATTTTCAGAGGTTGGTGGTCTGATCCGAAATTTTTATAGAATTTTGATGTTAATATGGATTTTATCAGTATATTAATGAAATGTACATGCATGTGTGAGAATTGAAAACATTTTTCAGCTGTGGAATTACAAGTAGGTTTGAGGGAAAAGGCTAATTTTGTTTACTGGTAAAAAGATAAATGCCTGGTTTAAAATATGACTTATTTTGGCTAAAACATGGGGGGATTAGATTTATAAAGATGAGTAACTTGCTGATATGGGAATCTAAATTAATATTCAGGCATGAATTTGTAGTTTTAAACTTGAAATAAGACACTAATAATGGTTTAATACAAGCATGTTGCAGCTACACCCGACCTGTGCCTTCTTATGGAGAATTTTTAATTAATCTGAAATTTTAAGAGGCTTCGCTGCTGAAATCTAAATTTTGCAGACCTGGGATGATTTTTTTGACTGGCATTGAGGTCATCTTGAGAAATAATTGTTATGTAATAGACGCAAGACAAAGCTGAAATCAAGTTGAGATAAGTTTTGTCTGCAAACTTGCAAGAACTAGTGTCAAATGGATCTTAATATAACGACACAGAGGATAATGCTCTGTTTTTTGGGCTGAGTGCTGCCATTTTAAGGTTAAATAATATTAAAGTAATATATCCAACCCCTTAGCAATCCTAGAATCAAGTCTATTGAAATATGCTAGAATATGGTAGTCGGAAACAAAGAATTGAAAAGGGGCGGCTCATAACAGTGAAATTCTATAGATTTTTCTAATATAATCTTTTTGCAATCATGACATCTTTGAATAGTTTTCGAATTAACGAGCACAACGATATAAAGCTTATTAAATTCAAATAAGAAATGAAGAAATTATGACTATTAGAAGTTATTAATATAAACTAATTACTTTTTCTTTTAATAAATTTCAATAGTCCAGACCGTTCAAGGAATTAGTTTAATTACATGGTTTCATTATTTTGCTGTTGATAACATGTTATAAACTAATTTTTTTAGTTGTTTATGCATGCATGACGGTTAGAAACATTTGCCATTCATGGACATGCATTCTACAATAGTAAACTGGATGAAATCGAAGCTAAATGATGAGTTATGTGATGTTTAGTCTCTGAAAATCATTTTTTTTTTGTTTTTTTTGTTTGATCTGATTTTCGCTGCTAGAATCAAACTTTCCAAATCCAATAGGGGTTATAAATTATTGATATTGAAGTCGGATTAAGAGATTTTCATATCATAATTAAGTTAGAACTAAAACTATATAGTTTCATGTTAAAACTTGTAAGACTAAATGTCACATGAATTTCAACCCTTTTGGATAGGGAAATATGCTCTTTTTTCATTTGATGGTTGCTGCTATTTGAAGGCTAAATATATATTAAAGGGATATATTTTTACTCTAAAGAAATCCTAATAACAAATCAGTATTGATAGCATATGAAAACATGGTTGTTGCAAACTATAAAAAGGACACGATTAGTAAGATTTAGCATTAAACTTTGGTGAATTGTAGTAGTGGTTCTGTTTGGCAAACCTTTCACACCATGATAAGAGGGATTTTAAGTTGATTTCTCAACTTTTAATGACCTATAAAAGCTACTTAAACTTATAACTAAGGAAACAACTAAGATAATTCACTATATCCTATCCCATGAATAGGTATGTGATTATTTGATTAGCTTGACCTATTTTTGAACTTAAGTTGCTATTTCTTTTCAATTCTTTTGGATTTTAATCATTAGAGTTGCCAATTGTAGACATAGTGAGGCTTATATTGTTTAAGAGCAACTTATAAAGTAAAACCACTCTAAAGGTTCAAAATATAGCTAGTTTAAGATTCTACAAGAGTTAGTCACATTTTATTGGAATTTTACCTTTCATATAAATCTATAAGTCAAAAATGATGTGAGAAAAAGAATATATATATGTCCTTAGCTTAGAAACGCCTACTCATGTGTATGATTTGATTTAAAGTGAGTAAATTATTGCTAATAATCAATACTAGCAAATTTTAGAGTCACTATTTCGGGATTATTCTTCTTACGTCTTAAAACCTATTCCCATGATATATTTGCTTAATATACATTAGGTTCATCTGAGTACATGGATTGGAAAAGCGTTGCTTTACTCAAGTGAGTAGTTTCTTACCTTAATTGATTGTGCTGCATAGTGGTTGATAATGTAGACCACTCACTTGTTGGGTGTTAAACCTTGTATAATAACTTACGACCATTACACAAGGATCTTGACTAGAGTTTAAGTTTATTGAGTGTTAATGTGTTTGCCTTGTGATTGGTAGCATTGAATTGTTGTTTGTTGTATGATGAGTACAGCGTTGGCTATGCATACTAGTATCACTAGTATTTGAAGTGGGTATGGGATTGGAATATTCATGTTTGGCTAATGTTAATATTGTAAGTGATTATACTACATGCAATAAGCATCCAACATTTCAATAAAGTATCTTTGGTGATATGAACTATAGCTAACAAATTCGGAGTAATAACAAAAAAAAAAAAAAAAAACTTAAGTGAAGGAAGTCTTGTTCAATGCTTGATAAGTTTATAGCATGATTGACGAATTCACCCAACATTAGTGACCTATGGGGATTTGGTCAACTTGTTTTGTTTGTGATAGGCAAAAAGCACATTGAAATATCTCTACTATGTAAGTGAAAGTGTATAGAAGCAATATCTTGCTAAAATACCAAATGAAGTTTATGTTAAAAGTGTATAAGGGTAGGATCTTTACTAAGTATCGGGTAATTTTATGATAAATTGATTTAGGTATTGAGGAGGAATTCATACTAAGTTGTAAATTAAAAAGTTTTGGTAAGAGACATTGATTTCTTGATTACATTTGCATCCACACCACTTATTGATGCTTGTTGAATGATTGAATGGTGCTATGAATGTTGAGTTCCGATGAGGATCAGGTAGCATCTAAAAGGAATGAATCAAAATCCCATGATCCATTATATGGTATTAGAGGTTTAATGACTCGAGCTAAAGTTAAGAGGATGAATGAAGCTTTACAAGGATTAGTCATGGACCTACAAGCTAAGGAATCAAATTACATTAAAAGAAAACCAACACTTATAAACTTGATTAACGTTTCCATGGAAGGATGTAATGATTTAGAGGTCTTATAATAAATTAATTTTATTGAATCGAAAAGGGAGAAGCACATTTGGTTTTGGTTATTTGTTATGTTTTGTTGTTATTTGTTTTTTATTTGTAATTTAGATTATTTAGTTGCCTACTCGATTCACATAAGGATAAGGAAACAAATAGATTAGGAAACTTAGGTTTGTCATATTATTGTATGTACTCTACATAAAGCCGTGTAAGGGGTCGGCTTGAGAACATCTTATCATTGAATTAAAACACACAATTTTTGTGAGATACGAAACCCTCTCTTTTGTTCTTTTGCAAAAGAACTCTTCCATAGGAATTCTTACCGAATTGCTAAGAAAGGCTTTTTGATAACTTAAGTTTCAATCAATAAGTGTGATTGCGGTTTAGTTATGCCATACTTGTTTGAGATGGTCCTCGGGGTAATTGATTCAAATAGCGATGTCGGGTTCTAGGTTTGAAATATCTAGGGTTCACGCATCAAGTTCTTTTGTTTTATTCTTTTTGTACTTACTTTGCTTCTTAATAAGTTAAGGGGTTAGTATTTTAGTGACCATAAGTGCATGAATGGGAGACTAAAGTAAGTTTTTGGGCTATTGGGGAGTTTTGAGAGCATCGGTTTAGACTTTTGGAGATTTAGACCTTTTTGGTTCCCTTCTATAGACAAGATCATTATGTTACTTTTTAACTAAGATTGAAATTGATTGTAAATATGAAAGCTTCTTGTATTTTTAGTTGTGGAGATGTAATCTTTGATATTGGGGGTTTTAGGTTGATTTGGAAACCAATTATATCAAATAAGTAGGGTATACAGATACCTTGATTCATATATAGATATTATAGTTGACTTGATAATAACAGTTAATAATACGTTGAATGGGTTCTAAGGTTTATAATATAGTTTTATACAAGTGCTTTTTGATGAGAGGATTGGTTATTGAGTATTAAGAGCAAGCTTAGGTTCATAGTTGAATCCATCTTATCTTTTAAGGATGATGTAATGACTCATTTTTCAAGTATTAGGTTTAAACGGTTTAATTTGTAAAGTAAGCATGCATACACCTGGAAGGTAGATTGTTATATATTTGATTTCTCAACAAATGCTTTAAGAGCATGTAATTATGTTATTTTCTTTGTAGCATTATGTTGGCTCAATGCTAAGAGAATGGCTTTGCTTATGTAGATGGGTTAATTTGCATGGCATAATTCACACATCAAAACAAATATCAATTAAATTATGAAAAGTTCACTTTAAAAAAAAAAAAATTGGTGATGGAATCCAAAATATTCAACCCATTTTTTAGCGAATTTGAGGATTGGTAGATTTATATTGAGACCATCTTAAATAGTTTTACATTCTTTTACAAGGTTTGTCTATAAATTGACTTTAGCTTGTTAGGCTTGAAATAAAGATTGTTGGACTTGTTCGTATGCTCTTGGCATTTCTTAATTGTCTTGTAAGCCCTCATCGGCTTTTTTTTTTTTTAATAAGCCATCGGGTATTAAATTGACTGCTTTAATATCCAAAAAGTATCATTAGGTATTAAATTGACAATTTTAAAATATAAGTATTTTATTGTAAAAAGTAATAAAATTTAGGTAGTGGATTTGATATTAACTTAAGTAAGAATAAAAACGATAATCAATATATCGGATTTTGTCAGGGGAAATGAACCACGCAAATACTTAAAGGTCAATCTAGCCTACAGGCTATTCATTCCTATCCATCATGAATTAGGGTTTCGTTTAGATTAGTTAGAAGTATGGTCCCATTTCTTTAGAAATTTAATTTTTCCTTAGTAATAAAAATGACTTATGGTTCAATTCTATAAGAAATTACATAACCATAAATCTAAAAAATCTCATTCCTCTTCTTATTTTATAATTAAGATTTTGATTCTTAAAATACATTTATACTCTATAAATTTATCACTTTGATCTCTCTATAAAGTCTATTATCTCTCTTCCTCTCTCTCTCTCTCTTTTTATATCAATTTATCTCCTTTTATAAATAATATAGCAGTATTTAATATCTATTTTTTACAAATTACCAAACAATAAATGATTAATCTATTATATTCTTAGAATTGAATTTTAAGAATTTGATTCTATGAAACCAAACCAAGCTTAATAGTTTATGAGCCATATCCTTCATGGATAATAACCTCTCTTTTAGTATCATTTTTTTTTCTTGATATAGTATAAAAAAATAAAGAAAATAATAATTTATATTATCTATTTATTGTATGATCATCTTTTTGAAATGAATTTCTATTAATTCTTCTACTTTATATCTTTATAGGAGAGAGATAATTGAATGGATTCCATTATATGAGAAAGAATGACTTTTATAACATATGGATCATAAAATCTATAAAAATAAAACCTTTTAAAAAATATCATGTAAGCGTTCCAATGTGGAAATGACAATATCAATCATAGTAAGCTAAACCAAGCGGATTTCATGCTATACATCTGATGTATTAAAATATAATCTTCGCAATAGAAGTAGGGACAATATTGGAAATTCCTAAATATCGGGAGGCTTTTTCCAGACAAATCTCAAAAACTTTCAATTTTAGCAATTAACTTCTAAAATTTCAAAATATCATGCATTTAATTTTTACAGCCATGTGACAATCAATGAACATATCTTGGTAAATATATTTTTCACCTAGCCCACATGGCACGCCAAATTGATAAAAAGAAAAAAAATAAATGAAAACATAGAAAGGAAAAATTAGGAGATAAAAGATTAAAAAACTAATTCTACGCTGCATCTAAGGCCAACCAACATCCCTATGAAATGAAATGCAGTCCATTTAAAATAAATAAATAAGCTTATAGCACATTAGTAGATAACGACCCACGTATAATAGTTAATTCGTTAGAAATAAAATGCTCATAAAAAATTACAGAGTAAGTTTGATGTATTTATTTTTACCAACATTTTCTGTTCAATTATAATATCCATAAATTTATTTGAAAATTGGTTTTCAATATTTGGTGTAATTTTCAAAAAGAGATCAAAGTATCATAAATCAAATGAAAGATATTGATAGAGATAGATATATCTAAACTTATCTATCTATTTCTCACTACAAAATCTTATTTTATTTAATAAAAAGATTCATTTGATAATTTACACCATGTTTATATATATATATATATATATATTGTGTAAATACTAATTATATTTAACCGTATATTAACTTTTTTATTTTTATAAACTACCAACAAATACTACCATGTGCTATTTTCGAACTTTTTTCTAGGGTTTCTGCGGTAAAAGACTAAAGTTGTATCAAACAAAGCCTAGAGCTACATTTACCAATGCTACTATTTTTAAACTATATTTTAGGGCATTTTAATGTATGTTCATAGGATTTAAATGGACCTTTTTAAGCTAAGCACAAACTAATTACATGAATTAATATAATGAGAGGTGATTATAACAGTTACATTCGGATGAAAATAAGGAAAGCGAGATTGTATAGGGTGAGAATAAGTATTTTAATTATAAAAGAATTCTTGATAAATACATATTTCCAATATTATTTATGTTAAGTTAATAGGGTTTATTTAGCAAAATGAAAAGTGATTTTTTTTTTCTCTTTCGAAGGCCTTTTAATGATATAAATAAATAAATAGATTGTGGAAGATATAGATGAATAAATAAATAGATAAAGATTAAATAGAGGAATAAAGTGAATAAAAGGGTTTCTTTGGATTGGATTGGAGCCTAACCTTCCCTTGAAGGCTAGGCTTGCTCATAGGTTTATTTTAGATCCTTTTTTCCATTTCGTTTCTATTAACGGGCTCTCTCTCTCTCTTACGTACGCACACTTTCCGTTTCTCTCAAGGTAAGGAAGCGATCCCCCAAAATCTAATTTATCATTCATATAAACTCGAAACCCTAATCTGACAATTTTGCACTTTCAATTGACAATTTCTAGGTCTCCTGCAGACTAATTTCTTCGCTATGGCCAAAAGCTCTTTTAAGATGGAACATCCTCTCGGTTCGTAATTTATCTATTTGATCCTTTTTTTTTAATTTGGTTTTTGTTCACTGATACCCCATACAGTAATCGAAGCGTGATGGGTTCGTGATCGTTCTGATTTAACTGATTAGGGCTCTTCAATTTCTTGATTATTGTGTGTTGGCTAGGGTTTTTAATTGCTTTAGTTACGTGTACATGTTGAAATTGGAATCATAATTCCCGGAATAATTTTTCTTTTTTTCCTGGATATGTACAATTGCCCGAACAAATTTTCCAAATTGTGAAGGATTATAAGCATTTTTTTTATATTGATTTTTTTAGGATAGTATGGCATTTTCTTTAGTTTGTAATAGTGTCCGTTGTAGGTGAGGTGTGATGGGCTCGTGATCGTCCTGATTTAATTGATTAGGGTTCTTCGATTTCCTGATTATTATTTGTTTCTTTAGGTGCCTTACTGCCTTGCATCTTATTGTATCTTGCGATATTAACATCAGAATGTGCGGGATGATGAAGGGCAATTGAAGTAAAATTATCCTGCATGCTGGTGTAACATATGTGTGAATTGGGGTTAATCTAGGGGTGTGTTTGTTTCGTGGACAACATTTTCCAGATTCTTTTCAACATTTTTTTGATGAAAGCCTTGATATGTCAAATATTATCATAGTAATGCCAAGAGGTTGCAGTTACAAATGGCATTTAACGGCAATTGTTATTGGAAGGCAATGGTGGCACCTAAAGGCTGATGTTATGGGTTAATCACCATGGAAAATATCAAGGGGAAAATTGGGGAAAATAATTTCTGTTTGAAAAAAGGGAGCCATTTTCCACTTGCATTTTCTGTTGTTGTTAACTACCCTATTAGTGGCCCATTATTGGTAAGTTGCTTTCCACCACCACGGATTGTTAAAAGTCATAAGTATCTGCAACATCTTAAGATTTTATGATTACAGCTGCAAAGTTTTGATTATGACAAATATTGAAAAAATCTGAGCATTTTCCATGTTAACAAGCACATTATTTTTGGGGAAGGATGTTAACAAATACATTAGTTAACCAAACATGTAAATATTATCTCGATTTCTTTAGTTTGTTAGCTTTTTATTCTTCTGCTGAAAACTGGAGGATGATAATCAAGTTATCATCTTGTAACAGCTATAGTAAATCTAAATAGATTCATTCAGTGAAAGTACTTCTCTGAATTCTATTTTGAACATATACATCTTCGATGTGTGTAATTTCTGGTCTTGTATGTAACAGAGAGGAGACAAGCAGAGGCTGCTCGCATCAGGGAGAAGTACCCCGATAGAATTCCTGTATGATGATAACTTCTTTCTCTTTTCTGTTGTTTTTCAGCAGCCCGATAGAGGCTGTTGTTTTCTGACTTGCTAGTCTGTGCTTTAGGTGATTGTGGAAAGGGCTGAGAAGAGTGATGTCCCAGATATTGATAAGAAGAAGTGAGTACCCTAATGAAAGTCTCTAAAGGATCTGAAGTAGTTGTTGTTTAAAAATCTGTGTTTGTCTTATCTCAGACATCTTCAATTCTCTCTTTTCCGTATACATATATATAGAAAATAGTGACTAGTATTTATATATACATATATAGGGAAGGATACACCCCACTATTATAAAGCTGTGGATTTAATTTCTGGCATCTTCTGTTGGAATCTTTTGGTGCTATGTAATGTTAATCCAGAGCTCATCTGTTTTCCTGTGAGGTTTTTTAGGTATCTGGTTCCTGCTGATCTTACTGTTGGTCAGTTTGTATATGTTGTTCGAAAGAGGATTAAGCTCAGTCCGGAAAAAGCCATTTTTGTATTTGTTAAGAACATTCTGCCACCCACTGGTGAGTGTAAAAAAATTGTGTTTCTAGATTTGCCGACTGATACTTTCTTCAGCGACAATCAAGTTTCCTGATTCTGTGCCTGCATTGTTATATAGCTGCTATGATGTCTGCAATATATGAGGAAAACAAGGATGAGGATGGTTTTCTTTACATGACCTACAGCGGCGAGAATACCTTTGGTTCTCAGTGAAGTACAGGGTTAACGGATGGCTGGCAGAAAAAAGCTTGGGAAAATGAATGTGTACATATGTCCAGGAGTGTTAGTTTAACCGTAAATTCTTCTGCTGCTCCTCATCTTTACCTGCTGTTCCTCTTGCTCCGTAGTATGATTAAAGACATTATTTATGTAGATATTTGTTTTTCTCTGCATCCTTTTCTTTATCCTTACTTCGGCACTTTGAGAAGCGGAACATGTTTCGAACAAGTTCCGAAGGGGAATTTGAAGGTTTAATCCTGTAACCTTCAGGTGCTACAATTTTTAGTATTATAGTTCTGAGTTTATGATTAAATACACAGTAGATTTATATTATTAAGGTAGATCTTAATGAGTGCCTGCAGAGGCAATTTGGGAGGGGAGGGCAGGAGGGACGGGACTTTTCCACGTTTTCCTACACTTAAATTGCGATACCATATTTGGGAAAACGAAATATTTCTTTTGTGGGCTTTATTTAGTTATTTTATTTATTGAAACACATTGTTATACGAGTATACAGTATACAGTACTGATAAATAAATCAAAAGAATTGGGAATTAAAAGATCCAATCAAGAAAGGACATTTTCTGGAAGTCGTTTTAGATTCTTAATGTGAGATCTAGGTTGGTTTTTATTTTTTGGTTTCGTCTCAATAAGTGATCTCCTCTCTTTTAGCTAGAGTTCCTGTTTACTTCTGCCATATGTAGAAATTTCCTCGTTATCTGGCAAAATTTTTGGGGTTGTTAGCTAGTGCATTAGGACCCTCATGGATCATAATATTAATATTTGAAAAGCATTTAAAAAAATTGTTATATCAATTTCAAAATGTTGTATCTGAACGTTGAGGCTCCTGTTTGGGGAAAAGAATATTGCTTTTGATTCTTGACATCCTTTCCCATAGAGGATATGAAAAAAATCCAAGCAACTTAAAGCTTAGGATTTCATCATCTCAACTGTCAAGGTGTGTTGCTTTTTCTATTAGAAGCCGAAACAAGTAGTTACTTTTCCATTGTAAAAGTAGTAACTAATCAAGCGGATATCACAGGTGCAAATTTTTGTTACTCATATCTATGTATGGATTACTGTGAGGAGTTGCTTATATGTAAGTCAAGTTGATATGATATAATATCGAGTCCATAATGTCAAACTTGAGCTTCAGCTGCAATTCGATTAGAAATTTTAAAGCTTTGTAGTTTGATTAGAAATTAAGTAACATATAAAAATTTTGAATTCAACTTAATTAAGTTCATATAAACTTGATTTATTAAAAAAAAGGTAATTTTAAAATTAATTTTAACTAAACTAGATATATATATATGAGATAAACTAAAAAATTTTAAAGTTTGGACTCATCTTGAGCTTGGTAGAGTTCAAAATTTTGAGATTGAGCTCAATACAATATAAATCTTGAAAATTTTGAGTTAAATTTAATTACACTTAGACTTGATTTTTTTTAAATATATATATATATATATATATATCTAATTGAAATAATCTAAACTTGGCTTCAACTTAATATAAATATTAGTCTACTCAAATTAAATTAGATCTATGAGCTAGTTAAGGTAAATATTATAAAATTTGAGTTTGATTGATAAATTATTCGAGTGACTTGAATTCAAGTTTAACTTGATTATTATAAAATCAAATTGAAATAAATATTGAGTCAAACTTAAGTAATTCATAAATAAATTTTGACTTAATTGCACCAATACCTCTATTTGTGATAGTAATAATAGTCAGAAACCAACATACGCCGACTTGTAACATTACATAATTGAATTACGTTGGAACAACAAACAATACGGTTTCCGCCGTGTTCAACCATCACGTACTTCAATACGATTTAGTAAGTTGCTGCAGAAATTATTGTTAGCGGTTTTTTACCAAATAAACCTAATCCCACCAAACAACCGAAATCTTGTTAAAATAATAATAATAATAGTAATTGCGATGTGGCAAAAAAATTGAGCCACAACAATTTCTTAGCTCTGGGGAATTGAGAAGGAAGGGGGCCACTTCTACTTCTAGTACCTTTTTATTACATGACAATACGATAATATAATAAAATCTAGACGTCATTCACGTCTAAGCATAACTATATAGAAACTAAATCTGAAATTAACATTTTTCGATATGATTAACCTGTGTAGTAATAATATTTAATCTTTATTTGCATTATGTAATATATTACACAGCTGTTATAGCTGATGTTGCTGATATAGTATACTTCACACGGTATTCATTTTGATGCTTAATATGCTGTATGAGTAATATATAATAAATATTCTCTATTATTATCGGATTAAATAACTTTTGTTTTCCCTTTACATTACAAGAAACTCCGATCCTCTATTCTTCAAACAACCGTCATCCATTGTGTACTTTTCCCAGTCAATATCATTTGAAACTGTAGCCTGTCGATGCTATTCTTGTAATCCTCTAGCCCTACCTATAGTATCACAACGGGCCCGGAAATTTCTTGGAATAAACGATAGCCATTCGGTGCAATAATTGTAACCCTCCACAACTAAGTTTTGATATCACAATTAGCCTAGGAAATTATTGGAATAAATCATCATTTTGCCTAACAACTTTGCACCAAACCCTCTGCACTGTGGCACCAACCTCGCACTTTACACTATAAGATCCCACTAGCTGCTAGCTAGTTTGTCGCCATGCATATACACTCTGTGTGATCAGAAAGGTTCCAGTATCACCCCAGGCGACAAAGACACCATGATAGCGAGCAAAGAGTGGTACATGTCTGATTATGCACCGCAAGGAATTCCCACTTCGGAACACGTAAAGCTACGCAGCTCGAAAGTGCCCATATCACCGGAGTACTTACCGGACGGTCATGTCACCGTCGAGGTCCTCTTTCTCTCCGTCGATCCGTACATCCGAACTAGGATGACTGGCCTAGAAGAAGGCTTATACTTCCCACAGTTCAATGTTAATGAGGTGATTTCTGTCCAATCTCTATTGCTAATTTTTGTTGATGTGGACTATTTTCGGTGTTAGATGAGGGCAGTTTAAAATAGTCTACGAAGATGGACTTTTTCTTGTTTTATGTTGTTTGTATATTTTTTAACTTACAAGTTTGTACAATTATTAGAGGAAGTTGAAGATCTGTCCCCCAACTTTGAAATTTTCAAAGAGCTATCTTGATTTTCATAGTTTCGCCCTACCTCAAAAAAATTAAAAGGTAATCACAAAAACATTAACTGCGTTTTTGCCCAACCCTCCCTGGTGGCTGCCGGCCACTCGCTGTTTGGTTCAAATTTATTTTTTATTATTTTATTATTATATTAATTAGTTTCCATAAATAAAATATTGAGATATAAAATAATATTAACATTTTTTAAAAAAACTCAAACGACCTATTTATCAAAAAAATTAATTTAAATGACGAATGTTTTTAGAATTTACCCAAAACTAAAACTTATAGCTTGGTCTTCTAAAGTAAAATCCTGGATACGTGAGTTTTTTAAGAGAAGCAATTTCATTTCATGCATCAACTAACACTAATACTATGTTGCAATGCCTAGCTAGATAAACGTACGTTATCACATTGAACTTGTTTAAAGAATTTTTGGTGTCCAAGCAGGTTATGCAAGCGTTTGGGATTGGAAGAATTGTTTGTTCAAAGGATGATAAGTTCAAAAAGGGTGATATTGTAACTAATCCATTTATCCCAGTGGCAGAGTATTGTGTAGTTCCATCTTCTCCTCTAAAAAACAGGCTTGATCCTGCTCCTGGGGTTGAGCTGACAGATTATCTCAGTTGTTTGGGTAACCATTCTGCTTTTCTCCTTATAATAAGAGTTTCGTACAACTTCAAATATATCTCGAGAGTTTGGTGGATCAGGACTACCCTTCTATGGTTGTTATTTCCCTAATTCTTCACCAAAACTGCAAGAGTACTTACTTGCAGATCTTTTTACCCAGTCAGTGGAAGAACCTTTCGTCGATGACTGGAAATGGTAATAATCAAATGTAATACGGACCTTTTCACAGGTGTACCTGGGTTTGCGGCATGGGTGGCAATAGAGCTGATAGGGGATATAAAACCAGGGGACAACATTTTCATCTCCGCCGCAGCCGGAGGTGTCGGAATGTTTGCCGGACAATTGGCCAAACTCAAAGGCTGTCGAGTTGTTGGGAGCACCGGGTCCGATGAGAAGGTACGGATGTCTCTACTTATCTGATAGAGAGATTCACAGGTTAGCTATCATCGATTCTTTGATTGTCCTCGTCCAATCGGTTGACATATCAATTTTCTAACCTTTGATCTTCCGGTCCAGTCTTCAATTAACCTACTTTCTTCAAGAGTTTGACAGATTATTCAAGAAAGAGAAATAGTTGTCCTGTCCTTTCTAGGGTTTTCTCGAACATCAAAACGCGTATCATATCAATCAGCAACCAAAAGAAAAAAAAAAGAGCAACACCAAACAATATAACATTATTTTCTATTTTTGTCCTGTTACCCTCAATGTATCGTAAGGACATGTTTAGGAACATGAATTTTCATCTATTTATTTCCTTCCTTTTCTTTTTAATTCTTAGATATTGTGTATAGACATTCTTGATATCCAAACCAACTATATTATGTTTTTCAAGAAAAATATGAAGGATAAATGTTTTAATTTAACATGGGTATTACCGCAACTATCCATATTATTAAGTTGACTACCATTTACTGATAAACTATTTAAAATTAATGTTAGATACTTTAGATAGTTCAATGAGATATTATATATATATATATATATACCTTTTTTTTCTTTTTCTTCTTTTTTTTTTTTTTTCAAAATTTTTACATTGGTGTCTTATATGACAAAACGCCATAAAGTATCCACGCCTCCTGTACGGTCGTGGGAGTAACGGAAGGCTTTTCACCCGAAATCCATTTCTTCCCTTGTCCCCTTTATTATTATTATTATTATTATTATTTTTAAATAAGAGAAAGTATATTAAAAATTCCACTTTTCTTCAGCTCCTAGTTCTTTCTCTCTTCCCAAACATAAGCTAAGGGTAAATTTTAATAAGAAATTGATTAAGTATGGTATTTAATAATTTTGATATGAACAAAAAAGAGTTAGATTTAAACTTAAATGCGGTGCATAAAATGCTAAAACTAATCATGAATATATATAATAATATAAAGGATAAATATTTACTGTTTGAAGCTCTCTATCTAAGGCGCATCCTTATTAATTACATTCAAATAGTTAGATAAGGAATCATAACATAATTACGAAAATTTATTCTATAGATTCAAATGTATATATGTGATTGGTAAAAATAATTTTATGAGATCTATCCTACTTATATTATACTTAATATTTCTTTTTTCTATTTTTTTAATACATATGCAGCACGTTGTCATTGATATTGTCATGATTTGGATCAAATCCAGCAAAACAGTTCCAACCTGGAATCATGATCCAAACTCATGGCCATGACCCATGTAAGAAACGGGTCCACTCGCTAGACCTATCAAACTCGATGGTTTGACCCATGAACTAGAAAAAAAAAAAACAAGTAAAAAGTAACCAAAGTATAAAGAGAAAAAAAAGAAAAGAAAAAGAACAACTGAATAATCTTGTGACAAACATAAAGAGATAAGATTTTGCGTCTCACTCTTGACAATTTCAATTAATAATAATAAAATTTTGAGGTAACTCCTCTTTCTCGTGTATAAGATTTTTGTCAATTATAATTATAAAATATGTATATCTAAATTTTAATTTTTTTTGATGTAAAGTAATTGTATTATAAAAAATAATTATTAATAATTCATATAATAATTTAATTTGTTGATTTATAAATTTTATGATGATGAATTATATCAAAGAAATAATTAAGAAGAACTTAAAAACAAAAAAGGATTACGGATCTAAAACCGACCTGTAAACTAACTACACGGTTCCGAACCTAGTTTTCCTAATTCTAATCCGTGATCTGGGTGTTTCGAATTAGGTCGAAACTGTGTCTATGTTGTCAGCTCTCAAAGGTAATTAATGCCTAAAAACTAATTATATTATTTAGTGCCTTCCTGTTGTCGGGCTTAGAGTTTTACCCATCGACTTGGCTTGGCTTGATATCCCAGGTGAAGCTGGTAAAAGACGAATTCGGATATGATGATGCTTTCAACTACAATAAAGAAACAGATTATGATGCTGCTCTTAGCAAGTAAAATATCTTTTGTCTCGAACTATTTGCTTGTTATTTATTTATTTGTTTGATCTTTAGTTTCTATATTATTTGAATTATGATTTTTTTTATAGCTTTTAATCATGTGGTGCTATCTAATTTTGAAAAAAAATAGACACGTTTTCAAGTCGGTTTTGAATAAAAGGCTGTGGTTCATATGAGTTTGTATTTCATATGTGATATCATAATCTTTTTCTTCCCTTTTTTTTTTTTAAATAATAATAAGTGACGTTGTCATTGTAAGACCTTACAATTGAGCTAGTATTTATCTCTTTTTAATGTACAATTCGGTCCATTTTGATCATTATCAACTGATAAATTATCCTAGAAAAGTAATATATAATTATAGAGTAGTGTATAATTTTGATCTATATATAAATTATATTAGGGTTGAAACAGACCCACTAGCTTGCATCTTGGTGCATCCCCGAATCATCTACCTATAGCTAAGGGATCGGCTCCGGTACTATTTGTGACGCCTCGAATTAACAGTAATTAATAGTTAAGCAAACAAATACTAATAAGTTTTTTTCAACCATTTTATAAAAAATATTCTAGTTAATATTGATATGATATTTACTATCGTAGTTATCAATCATTTTCTATAATTTATATAAAACTATATTCCACATGTGATATATAAATATGTTTTACGCATTTAACCGTGCTTTTACCCCCATGCTACAGGTATTTTCCTAGTGGAATCGATGTCTACCTTGACAACGTTGGTGGTAAAATGCTTGAAGCTGTCCTCAACCATGTTAATAACGGAGCTAGGATCCCCGTTAGTGGAATGATTTCTCAGTATAATAAGGTAGAGATTCCGACATTCTCATTGTATTCCTCGAATAATCAACACATAAACTAATATTCAAATTATCTTTGATGCTCATATATATATAAATGTAACTTTGACGTTGTGCCATTAGTTGATGCACATAAATCCACTCGTAGATGTCAAAGCATGTCCTTTTAAGATATCGAGTGCTCCTTTTCAATCCCATTGTTTCTCTTCATATATGCAGGTTTGGACAGAGAGAGATGGGGTCAGAACTCTGTTGAATATAGTGGGCAAAGGGGTGAGGATCCAAGGTTTCATAGTAGGTTCATATTTAGACAGGTTTGGGGAGTTTGCAAAGGAAATGGGTGATTATGTGAAACAAGGAAAGATCAAATCCAAACACAAAATCTATCATGGGATTGAAAGCTTCTTGGAAAGCCTGAGCTCCTTATTCTCTAGTTCTAATGCAGGGAAAGTCATCGTCCAAGTCAAATCATAAATTTTGAGGGGCTATATATGTGTGTACTATCCATCCTCCTCTACTTCTTAAATAAAACAAACTTGCGAGGATATCCTCATTATCAATGAAAAAGATGATTTACGTCCATGATATTGCATGGCATTCCGTGATCTGGGTTTGTGTATTAGTTAATAAATATAACATATCAAATTTACATTTCACCTATATTTAATAAATATGCCGTTATATATTTACATATATACACATTATACATATACTCAATTAATGAGTACATACATATATACTTTAGAATGCTATTTAACTTCATTCCAAATTATTAGCCTTATATAGATCAAATTATTTATCTTTATTAGAACCAATAAGTGCTGTTGTTGGAACTTGTCATACTAATCCTTTTTTTTTTAATTATTATTATTATTAGTAGTACTAGATATATTAGGGATAAAGACATTATTGGTGCAAATTTAGTATTTATCCTTTTAAAAACATGCCATTTAAGTGTTTTCATTACAAAACGAGCATTTGATTTATAAAGTTCATATGAGATAAGGTGAAAGTAGAGTAGAAAGTAGTTGGTAGATTTAATACTATATTTACTAACTCATGTATAAATAAAAATTGAAAATTAAATTCATTGTAAAGTATAAAATTAGTATAGAGCATGCATATATAGGTTAAGAATATGTATTATTAATATATTATTTTTATTGAGTAGGATTTTTCATTAGATTTTTTTTTGAAATCCCAAAATTCAACTTTAAACTCTATAAAGTTTTAAATTATGTTCCAAAACCTGATAAAAACCTTATAAGATAATAACTTATGTGGTTTTTATTAGATTGGATGGGTGAAGTGTTCTATAGCAACTCACCGAGTCGTAATCCTAGATGTAGAATAGTTAGAAAGTTCCAAATTAATATATATTTATAATAAAGATATTTAAATGACCTATTTTTGAAAGTACAGATACAAAATTATCATAAATAAAAATTTAGATACTTAATTTCCCAAAATCAAAGTACTAATCTTAGTGCCTTTATCCCATATTTATTATCATTTACCATGATACGTTATAAAAGCCACTAATCGCATAAGGTCCATAATTTGTTTAATATTTTGCTACTGATGTAATCCTAATTGTCAGTCCAATTGGGAGCCACAAGCAATTTGCTGGCTGTTGCTTTGTCAAATTAACAAGGACGTGTAATTATTATTATTATTATTATTATTTAACATTAATTGTCTATTAAAAATAATGAACTAATCCAAAGGTCTTACTCCATCCCATGTTCGGCCAGGGAGGGTAAATTGCATGCGCTTATATATTTTCCTAGTCAGTAAGGATCTTCCAATTGAATCTTCAGTTAATTATAATAATATATAGGTATACGCATGCATTACTGTAGTTCACTATGTATTGTAAGTGCATGTTTGGTATTTTCTTACTTAATAAGATTCATTATTGCATAATAAGTTATATATATGTATATTGTTGGAAGCACTAAATTTATTAGTTAAGAAAAACTTGGATTATCACAACAATAGTTAAATTAAGGAGTGTAAAATTAGGAAATTAGAAAATAATTGACGGGAAAAGAAATTAGGAAAGATTTGTAAGTAAATTTCAGGGATGTAATTAAATTGTAAAGGAAAGTTAAAAGGAAATCTACTTTATGAAAAACGGAATGGTACAAATTATACAATGGCAGGGATGTACACAAGATGAAAAGGTCGGGGCCCTCATCGATCTATAATCAAGATCACTAAGCTTTACCAATTGTACAATCTCAAAAAGTCAAAGTAAAAAAAAAAGAAAGAAAGAAAAAAAAATCATTGAAGTGGATAATTAAATAAAAAAAGAAAACAAAAAATTAAGAGAAAATTAGGTAGATTATTGATATCATTAGGGTAAGTTATGAATATAGCAATTTATATTTTTGAAATTGGATTTAAATAAATTCAAATATGATTTTTTTTTTGTTTTCATTATTGGATAAGGAAAATTGCTTCTAATAGATATTTTTTTAGAAACTATAGAATTTGAATCACAGAAACCGATTTTTAAATTTATTCTCTACAACTAAAATATGTTAACTTTTCAAATGACAAATCTCAGTTGTTAAAATAAAGACAAGATAAACTTGGAATTTATTTTTTTTTTTAAAAGGCATGAATAATTGATACCAATTTATAATTAAATGTTGCCATAGGAATTAATTTCCGCCTTCATTGCAACGTGCAAGCTGAAGCTAATATGTAGGGTTTGGCCATTTGGGTATTAATTACAAATTGAATGCAGCCGGCATGACGGGCTGTTAGGCTCAGGTCTTTATTTTATTTAAGCCATTCAATTCAATACAGTCTTTTATAAACCTTAATATTAAATAATGGCCTAGATAGGGGCAATTTTTCGGCTGACGCGTCTAGGCTTCTATTGCTCCTGGGGCCCATCCTTGGTCCAAAGGCAGCATCATTTAATACTTCAGGAATTTACTTACCCCGGGATTAGAATTTATTAGTTATTTATCCATTTATAAGAGTTTAAGGAAATTAAAGTGTATTTTTATAAGTTTGGAAATGTAATTGCATAACGTTCCATTTGCTTTTTCCTCAAATTTATAGAGAGAATTATAAATGCAAGAAAATTATATACATATATATTCTTTTTATTTCACGCTTTTTTCATACTATTTATATATTAATTTCTTTTTTTTATATTATTTATCATGTAAATAATTTGATATGGTAAATATGCCATGTTCTAAATTTTATTATATTACTACGTTAATATCACGTTTGTTATTTAGAAATTGAATAGAATATAATGGAATCATCGATGGAATGTCGAGTTCATTTTTTATATAGAAACATTTGTGTAATGCTATAAAAATACAGTTTTATTTTTCTTTAAACATTTTTTATTTTTAATGTTAAAATACAAAATCATATTGATCTATTGTATTAATTTATTAAAACCACATATACTTGATCAAATTAGAAGCATTAGGTGTCTATGTATCAAAATTATCCATCGAACAAAGTAATTATAATAGTAACTAAAATTAATTTATATTCAATATATCAAATATTTATTTAATAAATTTTGAGGGTTTTTTATCAAATTAAAAAAATTTAAAGATTTATTCATTCCAATCCAACCATTAAAAATATTTATATTTTAGATAAAAAAGATGCATTTCATTCATTAAAACACACCTCAATACAAACATATGTAACACAATGTGTTTGACAGCATCAAAGAATAAAATTTTAGAGTTTGCTATAATTGAATCAAAATTGTATTTGTTAATACCAGCAAATAATAAATCTAGCGTGGACATTTCACAGGCGTACCAGGGCTCACCGCATGGGTAGCATTATCGATACAATGGGGTACATAGTCAAAATTAGGGAAAAAAAAAAGAAGAAAAGTTAAAACTTGCAAATGGATGTTGAAGCTCTAAAAGATCAAACGAGTAAATCAGGCTAAAATATATATTCATAAAGAAGGAATCGCAAAAAAAAAAAAAAAAAAAAAAACCTATTTTATAAGCTCTTTGTCAGAGGAACCATAAAAGTAAAATATCCTCTCTTATAATGATGAAGAACCCATTCCATATGTGCTTAGCATTGAGATTTGCGAGAAAAACCTAGGAAAATACATACTTTGACAGGTTTGGTGAGTTTGCAAAGGAAATGGAAGATTGTGTGAGACAAGGCAAGATCAAATCCAAACACAAAATCAATCATGGAATTGGGACCTTCTTTGAAAGTCTGGGCTCTTTGTTCTCAAGTTCTTATGTGGGGAAAGTCATCGTTCAAGTCAAATCATAAATTGTGAGGGCTTAAATGTATTTAATATCCTCTCGAAAGCAGACTGGCTTATCATGACGGGATTGTCCATGTGCACGAGAAGACAGTTCATCCTAAAAGCTGTTTTGTTTTCTTTTCATTTTGGTTTTCCTTATGCATTCATAGATGGAAGATGATTTATTCTAGTTTTGATCCCTCTCCACCTATCTGGCCTCATAGATAAATAATGATCATGGGTTTGAAGCTTTTATCAGTATCCCTACTCGAATTTGTTATTAGTAAAATCTATTATCAAAGTGGAAATAATAAGATTAATAGGGTTTTTTTATATCTATATTTATGCCAAAATTTAGAAAAAAAAAAAACTCTTTATATTTAAGTGGGGTATGTAAAAGTTAAAATTCAATTAAATCTAAAGAATCATTTAAGGCTTTTATATTTATATTTTTACATAAGATAAGTCCCTTCATTAGTATCTTTCATGATTTATAACCATAACATAGGGGACTTATTAGGTGCAATGAAAAACTGTCGTTTGAAAAGGAAATTTATTTGTCCTTAATGCTCTGAATTATAATTAATCTCTAGCCAATACTATGTTATCCCAAAGTAATAGAAATAAAGTCCAACATCTGGTCAAGCAAATGTAGCCTATAACATTGTTTCGAATTACTAAACAAGGTGGCATTTTTAAGTAAAAAATCTCTCATTGATCTTGAAAGTTGAATAATCCTATTTTTTATGTTTACACTAAGGTCTTGTTTGGCTTTCAATCTTAAAACCTACTTGCTTGAAATATGATTAATTGTCTACTAGCTAGTAATATTTCATTTGTGAGCTTTATATATTTATTTATCTTTTATTTATAAAAACACATTGATATACGAGTACACAGTACTGATAAATAAACCAAAAAGAATTGGGAATTAAAAGATCCAATAAAAGAGGGCATTTTCTAGAAAAGATCCAGGTTTTTTTTTTTTAAAACTATTTTTTGTTTTTTATTTTATTTTATTTGTCATGTGATCTCTTCGGCTAGAGTTCCTGATTACTTCTGCGATGTGTAGGATTTTTCTTGTTGTCTAGGAAATTTTTGGGCTTGTTAGCTGGTGCTTTTAGGACACTCATGGATCATAATATCAATATTTTATAGCATTTTAAAAATTGTAATGTCAATTTCAAAATGTAGTAGTTACTAAGCAAGTTGATATTACAAGTGCAAATTTGTGTTCTCCGTGTATGGATTGCTGAACTGTTTGAAGAGTTGTTTATGTGTAAGGTTGTAAATGAGTCGAGTTAATAGGATACAATACTGAACTTTAAAAATTTAAAAGTTTGAGCTTGGTCGAGTTTTGAGTTTTGAGTTCAAGAATCAAAACAACAATTAAAAACCTTAAATTTAACTCGATTAAGCTTGTGTAAGGTCTATTTATTAAAAAAAATGTAATTTTTTTTCTAATTAAAATAATCTAGATTCAATTAGAATTGGATATATATGTGAGCTTAACTCAAAATTTAAAATCATGGACTCATCTCAAGCTTGATAAAGTTTAAAGTTTTGAGCTTGAGTTCAATTCAATATAAAACTTAAAAAGCTTAAATTTGATTTGATTAAACTTGTTTAAGCTTGATTTATCTAAAAAATATGTGTTTTTTTAATTAAAACAATTTAAACTCAAGATCAACTTAATATATTTGTAAATTCGATTCAAATTAAATTAAGTTTGCAAGCAAGTTAAGTCAAATATCATAAATTTTAAACTTGACTCAATAAATTATTTGAATGGCTTGAACTTAAGTTGGACTCGATGGTTAAAAGAATTAAACTCGAGTAAATAAATTTGTTGGCCTTGTTATGCAAATAAGGGTCTTGAGAATACTCGGAAACGAACATACGCCGACTTCTAGCATTGCATAATTGAATTACGTCGGAACAACAAACCATAAAATGAAATAGGGTTTCCACTGTGTTCCACCAATTGAGACACTTAACAGGGTTTCCATTTTGATAGTCAACATTCTGTAGGAGCAATATATAATAAAAATCATCTATGTTTATCGGTTTCAATTACTTTTATTTTGTGTTTGCACTACTGAAAACTTCAGTCATCTATTCATCAAACAGTCGTCATCTATTGTATACTTTTCCCACCTAATAAATTTCCTAGTCAATGGCGTTTAAAATTGTAGCCATTCGGTGCAATAATTGAAGTCTTCTTGCCCTACTTCTAAGTTCTAATAGCACGATAAGCCCGCAAAATTATTAGAGTAAATTACAATTTTGCTACTTTAAAACAAGTTTTATATTAAAAAATTATAAAACTTAACGGATAAAATGCTATTTTACAAAATTATGATAAAAGCTGATTACTTTATATTTTAAATGTTGAGAGATATACGTATTTTTTCCCCCATATTTATTAAATATATATAAGTTTTACTAAAAAAGAAACAAAGAATTGATGATATAAAATAGCATTTTACTAGAAGAAGCGACTTTAAAATTAGTTTGCGATTTGACGTTTTACGGCATTACTGTATCTGCCAAGTAACGAGTTGGCACCAAATCCTTTGAACTGTGGCACCAACCTCCCGCTTCACACTATAAGACCCCCATAGCTGTTAGCTAGTCTGTCGCTATACATATACACTGACACTGTGGGTGATCACGGATCAGAAAGAGTCCAATATCACGCCAGGCGACAAAGGCACCACGACAGATGGCAATGAGTGCAAAATATCTGGTCATGCTTATGCACCCCACAAGGAATTCCTACATCGGAGCAAGTAAAGCTACGCCAGCTTGAAAGTGCCCACATCACCGGAGTACTCGCCGGACGGTCATGTCACCGTCGAGGTGCTCTTTCTCTCCGTCGATCCGTACATCCGGACTAGAATGAGTGGCCTAGAAGAAGGCTTATACTTCCCACAGTTCAATGTGAATGAGGGCAGTTTAAAGCAGTCTACTCATCGGGGTGATACGGCTGGTAGTTGGCACGTAGGAGGCAATGGCAGCAGCGGATAGTCGCATATTAATGTAGAAAATGATATGTGAAAAAATTTTATTTATTACATCTTAATAAAGAGAAAAAAATTTTAATAAGGGTCTGCCAAAGGGGACTTTTTCTACTTTTATGTTATTTATATATATATATTTTAAAGGGAAAATTACTTGTGTAATGTAAACAAAACATTAAACTTTTAAATAATTAAAATAAATTATTAATATTATGCTAAATAATTAAAATAGATAATTAATATTTTATTAAATAATTTATTATTGTTTCATCAATGTATTTAGAGATTAAAAAAAACTATTATTATGTATAATTTCATCATAGAAGGATCATCTATTTAAATTATCTAATATAACATTAATTTTATATTTAAATAATTTTAAAATTCGATTCTTTATTTAAACTTAATTTTAAATATTGATTCTTCATTTATGTTTTTCCAATTTTTTAACTTACAACTTTGTATAATTATCGGAGGAAGTTGAAGATTTGTGTGTGGTCTTGCACGGATCCGTCCAATAGCGACTGTCCCCCAACTTTGAAATTTTTAAAGAACTAATCTTATGAAACTTAAAATTTTCTTTAAAAAAATTATGGATTTTTCTAGTTTCGCTCTACATATATATATATATATATATATATAACTTAGTCTTCTAAAGTAAAATCCTGAATCCCTCACTGTTTGAGTTTTCTAAGAGAAGTAATTTCATTTCACGCATCAACTTAGGCAGCCTAGTTGATAATACTAATGCTAATATGCAATGCCTAGCTAGATAAACGTAAGTTATTACATTGAACTTGTTTATTGGATTTTTGGTGTCCAAGTGGGTTATGCAAGGGTTTGGGATGGGAAGAATTGTTTGTTCAAAGGATGATAAAGGGATGGGAAGAATTGTTTGTTCAAAGGATGATAAGTTTAAAAGGATGATGTTGCAACTTATCCATTGTATCATCACAAAATTTAAGATGCCATCATGTGTCACAACTACATAGCAATACGCTAGCCTTACATTTACACTAATATAACTGCAATAAAAGAAAAGAATGACTTTTACATGAGTCATTTCAATCATCATTATTTAAAACAATATAATAAATCTCAAATTGAAAATCAAGATAAACATCTATCCTCATATAATAATTGACATAATTAAGAATCTTGTAACTATCATCACATTTTCAAATCCACAACTTAATTTCTAATAAGGGATTCTTAAGTGATTTTAATATCATTTTTCATCCACATAATAATAATGTTCCCTTCCATATTTATCCATATAATGACTCACTAAATTCCCATTCTCATCATAAACAATGTGCTCGTTATTCTCACTTACAACAGAATAATAAAAAAAAATGAATCTAAGCTTAGTACATTAGTACCATACAGATATGCATGTGTCACACAACAATATTATCACATATATATATGCAATGGTAACATCAAGTCGTAACATTATCTATAATCATTAAATTCACACTTAAAACGGGGATACTCATGACCTCAATATACATAAAGTATTTATATATATATATATATAATCTTAAATGGGAACTGCCATTGCGGGCCTCATCTAGTCCTAATTTACCCTAGATCATTTTGATGCACGGTTTCACTAAGGACAATATGGCATACCGATCATCAAAGTATCCCCTAGAAATCTGCTACTGTGGACTCCTAGTCCAAGCTAAGTACAAGCAACATACACAATTAACTCCAATAATCAATTAAATTCATTGGATCACTAAGCTAATAACCACAGGCAATAAACAAGGTAAACATGTAACTAGATTGATGTTCTCACTATAATCTCTTACATCTCTAAGAAAAGGATGTAGACCCATTCAAGTGTAAAGAACTAAATTTAGTTCTATTATGCAATTAATTTAGAATTACTAATTGATTAGGTATATTCTAATTATATAATTCCCTTCCCCGATGTCTTATTATGCATTTATCTTAGTTTAGAATTATAGAAATACAAAATTGAATTAAATTATGAGTGCTCCAAGGCAACACGATTGTGTGAGAGGCCGTGTAGAGGAATACAGGTTAGAGCACAGTCGTGTTAGTAGCTGTGTATCTTTATGTATGATTTCGTCATTTCAACACGCCTAAGTACACGGTCGTGTATCCGGCTGTGTACCTTTTGGCGAATTTTTGTAATTTGATACACCAAAGTATACGGTTGTATCTTTCATCCGTGTACCCTTCTATACACACTTGTATTTCTACACTTGCAGGTATACAAACGTATATCTAATCATGTATAACATTGTTCATCACAAACCTTTATTCCTTTTTCTCTAATTCATTCTTAAGCTTAAATTATATGATTCTAAGTTTAATTGATCAACATATCTGCTAATTCTAATAATTATTCGGATCATGTATACTTACTTGGTTTAGAATTGTGATTAGAATCCTTCAAGTGTTTGATCTTACGCTTGTTCTAACATGTTCCTTGTTCCAATCTCTATTAACATACTGCCAATTTACTTAGATTCTTAAATCATCACAAAAAATAAACATGTTGATGATTAGAATCATTACTTGTTAGATAGGGATCGCTTTCGTTGTGATTCTTTAGGTCACCTGTAGGTCTCTAAAGTCTCTCTTAGGTTTCTATGGTTACAATTGCACGAATGAGGGAAAAGAGAGAAACCCTAAGTTAATATCACGTATATACCTTAGCCAGGAAAAGACTAAATTGCCCCCTACAACTTTTATGTGTTTATTGATTTACCCTTAGGCTAAAGTATAATAGATAAATATACATTTATATATTTGTATATGTGTATTTATATTCTCCCCCCTTATAAAAATTGTCATCCTCGAAAGTTACCTAGGAGTGGAAAGAGTTTTGGATGCTTCCTTCTTATTTCTTCTTCTAATTCCAAGTCACTTCCCGTTCTATTTGATTTGTCCATTACATCTTGATATAGGGAATTACTCTCCTTAATACTTGCTCATTTGTGTCAACTATTTTTATAGGTTTTTCGATGGATGATAAATTTGATTGTACCTTCAAAGGTTTCAAAGTCATTACTTGGTCTGGGTTTGGTACAAATTTCCTTAACATAGATACATGAAACATATCATATACCCTAAACATATTTGATAGTAGATTCAACTTGTAAGCAACAGTATCCACTCTTTCCAAAATCTCAAATGGACCTACATATCTTAGATTTTGCTTCCCTCTCAGGCCAAATCTAATTATACTTTTAGTTAAAGATATCTTCAATAGAACTTTATTCCCCACTTGAAATTCCAAAGGGCGTCATCATTTATCTGTATAGCTCTTCTAGCAACTTTGGACTGATAGAATTTGCTGCTTTATCACTCTAACGTTGTCTATTGCTTCTTGTACTATCTCTGACCCCATTATTCATTTTTTTTCCACTTCATCCCAATGTAAAGGAGATTTGCAATTCCTACCATAGAGTGCTTCATATGGAGTTATCTAGACAGTAGCCTAATAATTGTTGTTAGATGCAAATTCTACCAAGGTTGGCTGATCACTCCAATTACCTCTATGGTCTAAAGCATAAGCTCGTAATAAGTTTTCCAAATTTTGGATTGTTCTTTCAGACTGCTCATCTATCGAGGGTGAAATGCAATACTAAATTGTAATTTACCACCCAAAGCATGATGTAGACTTTTCGATAACTTACTTACAAATCGAGTATCCCTATCAAAAGTGATAGTGGCTAGCACATCATGTAATCTAACAATATACTTGATGTAAAGTTGAGCAATCTTCTTTAATTTGTAATCCACCTTAATTTGTAGGAAATGGGTAGACTTGGAAAATTTGTGTACAATTACCCAAATTGCATCATATTTCTCCTTGGTTTTTGGGAGGCCTATCACTAAGTTCACAGTTACACGTTCCCACTTTCATTCAAATATAGGAAGTGGTTGTAACTTACCTGCTAATCTTTAGTGCTTAATCTTAATTTGTTGGTATGTTAGGCATCGGGATACAAATTCAGCTATTTCCCATTTCGTGTTTCTCTACCAGTAATGACTTTTCAAGTCTTTATATATTTTGGTACTCCCAGGATGTACTATGTATCCTGAATAATGGGCTTCTTTTATAATCTCCATCTTCAATTGCATGCCATATGGAACATGCCATCTCATACCATATTTAACCACCCCTTCAGAATCTACATTAAATTCAGTGGCTTTACCTTTTTCTATTTTTCTTTCGATCTTTTGAATTCCAGGAACTCCAATTTGTGCTACTTTAATTCGATCAATGATGGTTAGTTGAATACAAAGAATAGTAAACCTGTTTCCCAATTCATCTGTCACCTTCTTCACCTCTAACTTACACATATCTTCCAATATCTATCTCTGAAATATGACTAGAGTTACTATATTAATTTACTTCTTTTGGCTCAGGGCATCTATTACCACATTAGCCTTCCCAGGGTGGTAATGGATCTCCACATCATAGTCTTTTATTAATTATAACCACTTTCTTTGTCTCTTGTTTAGGTCATTCTGTGTGAATAAATACTTCAAGCTCTTATGGTTTGTGAAAATTTTGCACTTCTCACCATATAGATAATGTCTTCACAATTTTAGCACTAAGATCATAGTCGTTAACTCTAGGTTGTGTGTAAGGTAATTCCCCTCATAAGGTTTCAGTTGGCGAGAAGCATATGCAGTGACTCTCTTATTCTGTATGACTACGCATCCTAAGCCTTGAGTTGAGGCATCACTAAAGACTTCAAATTCTTCCCTTATCTTTGGTAGTGTTAATACTGGAGTTGTTACCAATTTCTCCTTCAGTGTTGTGAAGTCATTTTCATATTCATCACTCCACACAAATTTGGTCTTCTTCTTTGTTAATTATGTCAAGCAAGTTACTAGTTGAGAGAACCCTTCCACAAAACATTTGTAATATTTAGCTAGTCCCAAGAAGCTTTTGATCTCTATCACAGTTCTTGGTCTTTGCCAATTGTAAACACACCATTTTTGCCCTCGGAATCAACAATTCTCAGTAAAAATCAATTTTTCAATTTTTCCTAATTTAGCATAAAATAATAAAAATGTTCAAAAAAATAAAAATAAATAGGAAAACACTTCAATTTTGAAAAATGATTTCAGAAATGGAAATAATAAATAATAAACAATTTTTACAAATTTTTGAAATTTTCAAAAAATACAAAAAATGGAAAAATCGCATTGCATATATGCAATTTGCGAAAATAAAAAAATCAGGAAAGTGGGCTAGCTCAGCTGGTCCGGACCGTGGCTAGGCGCGCGCGCAGGGGGTCGAGGTCGCGGGTTCGAATCGCGGAGGACGCAGTTTCCGTGTTTTGCAATTTTTCGCCTTATCCAAGACACGTGGCAGCATCCGATTGGCTGAAAGAAACGCACGCGCCGGGCGCGTGATCGTCCCCTACCTCGAGCTCGAGATCGCCGGCGAGAAGAAAAATTCGTATTTCGGCCGTTTTGATCCGATTTTTTGCACGAATCCAATAGATCTTCAACAGAAATAAGATAAACACTATCTAATTGGAATCAAATCGCAACAAATCGTTGGATAGGCACGGATCGGAGTTGGTTTTTCAACCGAAAATCCGATCAGCTTCAATCGGAGGAAATCCGAGCTTATCCAGCTCGATTTCGAACGCCTATAAATAGAGGAGGAGGTGAAGAAGCCAAATCACAGATCAGAATTGCGAGAGAGAGAGAAAAGAGTGCAAATCGGAGGAAGTCCAAGCCGTGACCGCTGACCGGAGTTCAAACCACCGCAAGGAGACGTTCTGGGAGTAAACCGCCACCACCATCGGATTCAGCACTCTCAAGAAGCTAGGATTCGACACTTCACCCGCCGCAAACAACCGCCGGAACGCTGTGAACGAGTTAAACCCCGCCGCCGTGTCCGACCCGACCCGCGCACCGACCCAGATCCAAGTAAGTCGGATTTTCCAGATTTTTTATTATTATTTTGTTTATTTTGTTTATTTGATTATTCTGAATTTATTTATTATTATTATTTTTGTTAGCCATTTATTTATTTATATTTTCAATAAATAGGAAAATGTAGAAATTATATTTTTCTAGAATTTAATAATGTAAAAAAATAGAAAATAGGAAATAAAATAAAAATAGTAATAAAAATGTAGAGAAAACAATAAAAGTATTAGGAAAATAATAATAAAATTTTAGATTTCAAAAATAGGATAGAAAGTAAACTTAGGATGAAAATTTCAACAAAAATCATAGAAAAACTTATAAAAATCATAAAAATCATAAAAAACCTATAAAAATCATAAAAACTTATAAAAATTATAAAAATCATAAAAAAACTCACAAAAATCACCAAAATCACAAAAATCACAAAAATAAAAGAAAATTCAAAAATTACAAAAAAAAAAAATAAGTTTTAGCACTTAGAAAAATCATTTTCTTCAAATAAATTCAAAATTGATGTTTTCCCTCAAAAATCATTTTCAAAATAAAATCAAAGCTTGGGCTTAGAAATGTTCAGAAAAAAATCCCAAAGATGTTAAGAACATAAACCAAAAGAGTTTTTCCAAATTAAAATTCACCAACAAATCTAAAGTTTTTCAGAAAAGCGAACTACGGCTTGTTTGATCCTGAGTAGCAGGTACGTAGGCACCCATTCGGGTCAACCCATAAAATAAATGAAAAATCCTTTTTCTGAAATAAATTTAAAGACATAATAAAAATTAATAGAAACACAATGAAACACATTTCTAAAGATGAACAATTTTAGGAGATCAGGTGGTAACTGTATAGGTTTTAATAGGTTAGCCCCCGGACTTAAAAACTCTGGTTTTCCCTTTTTCTCTTCTCACAAAAACGAGAAGAGGAAATAACGACGACTAGTAGTCCAAATTAAGACTAATCCGCTCATTTAGTCTTAATTCACTTTTTCCCAACAACAGTTGGGTGGCGACTCCAAAAATCAAACGAAATTCCTAACTCAAGTCGAGGATCTATATTAGATGAGCATAGGGTTTAGTTTAGATCGGATTAGGAATGGGAATCCAAAAATTAGACTCGACACCAATCAATCATTGCTTTTACCTTATTAGGATCTACCGATATGCCATCTTTATTTGCCACATGTCCCAAGAAGGATACTCATTCCAGTCGAAACTCACACTTGCTAAACTTAGCATATAACTTCTCTTCCCGTAGTCTTTCTAGTATTGTTCTTAAATGTGCCTCGTGTTCTTTCTTACTCTTAGAATAGATGAGAATATCATCTATAAATACTACAACAAATTGATCCAGCAAATTCCTAAGCACTTTGTTCATCAAATTCATAAAAGCAGTTGGAGCATTTGTCAATTCGAGAGGCACTACTAAGAATTTGTAATGCATGTATCAAGTCTTAAAAGCTGTCTTTTATATATCTTCTTCTTTGATTCTTAACTAATGATACCCTGATCTTAAGTTAATTTTGGAGAAGACTTGAGTTCCCTATAATTGGTCAAACAAGTCATCTATTCTAGGGAGGGGGTACTTATTCTTGATAGTGACTCGATTCAACTCCTTATAGTCAATACATATTTTGATGCTCCCATCCTTCTTCTTAACAAATAGTATTGGAGCACCTTATAGATACCATTCTATAAGGCGCCTTAGACATTGGTGTCGTTCCCAGTACCAAATAAATGTAGAATTCTGTCATTTTGATTGGCAAAAAGCTTGAAAGATTTTCTAGAAAGACATCTGCATAATCTCTACCTGCATAAATGTCTTCTAACTTCATAATATCTCTAGTTTCTACTGACAATGCTAATATCCTTCCCTTATTCCATAGCTCATATGTAGAAAGAGTTGCGGGTCTCTATGCATTTAACTTGAATACATTTGGATATTCATCTGCAAAGTTAAAATAAGCCACTAGATTGCGACAATCTATAGTGGCATAGTGCTTAGATAGCTAATTTACCCTTAAGTTCATGTCAAATTCTATCATCTCCAACAAAAATAATTCTATTCACATTTTCTTTTCTTGTATTATAATTTCCACATCCTTACATATCTGATCTATTTTTTCTCATGCTTCAAAAGGAGTATTTACAATCATAACATCACTTAGCATTACAGATTTCAATTTACATAGATGCATGAATACAGGTGATATGCATGAACACTCGTATCAAATAACACATAAGTGGTATTTGAATTAATGAGCAGTGTACCTACAATGGTACCTTGATCCGGAGTATTATGTTGCTACTGTTGTTGTAATGTAAATACATGACTAGGTGCTCTCTTTCTCGATCTTGAGTATTGAGGCCTACTCATTGGTCCTTTGGGTACAAGTTTTACTGGCTGTTATATTGTGAACTGTTGAGGTGCAACCGTCTGATTATGGGAGGCATCGTATTCAAAAGATTTGTGCCCCCTTTACTTACAAGTGTAATAGAAAGTTTGGGGGATGGACTTCTCTATACAGTTTCTATTAGGGTATCCTATGCATGAAACTCCTTTGCTAGCCGAACAAATTTATCCAGTCCACAGGGTTGTTTTGTAGGCCTAGTAAGTCTCATGGCCTCTTGTTGCTGCCGTGCAGCATTTCCACTAGAGCATTCATAATTTGTAGTAGTTGAGCAGTTATGACATTAGCTTAATCTAGAGCTCCCTATTGAGGTGGTCCTGGAGGATACCTTTCCTCTGGAGCATCTTTACCTTGTCTAACACCAGATGATCCTCATCCAGTATTTCTTCTGGGAGGCATTCTGCTTGAGATGAGGCAATAGAATGGTTTCACAAGTTAGAGTCAGTATGGCGAGTTGGTGATAGTATACCTCTATGTATACTCATGTCTACACACATATATACATACATATATAAGAAAAGCAGAAATTTAAAAGAAGGTACAAGTAGATAAAATAATTGAAATAAACTAAGTTATTGAACAAATCAATCATCTCGCAATTTACCCACTCTTTTCATCTCTTATTGTCTTACAAATTTCAATGCTTAATCTATCTAAAGATCATACTCTGTTTTTTTTTTTTAATTATTATTAAGCTTACATTAAATGATCAACAACTTAGAACTTAATAATTTTTATACCTAAGTTCTATAGATCATAAACATATACTTATTGATCATCGCTTAATTTCTAAAGATTGTTAAACCTAAACTCTATGGATTACCAACCTATTTTCTATTGATCAAAACCTAAGTTTTGATATCACCTAAGTTGCAACACTCCAGAACTTGGGATATCACAGCCCACCATGTGTCACTATTGCATAGTGATACACTAAGGCTATAATTCTCCACATAACTTTAGACTTGTTCATCTTTACTTTACACTCATACCAATATAACTTCAATAAAATAAACAGATGACTCTTAAGTAAGTCATTCCAATAATTATTACTTAAAACAATACAATAAGCCCCAAATTAAAAATCAAGGTAAACATCTATCCTCATGTAATAATTGACATAATTAAGAATCTAATAACTATCCCCACATTCTCAAATCCATAACTTAATTTCTAATAAGGGATTCTTTAGTGATTTTAACATCATTCTTCATCCATATAATAATAATAATGCTCCCTTCCATATTCATCCATATAATGACCCACTAAGTTCCCGTTTTCATCATAATCAATGTATTCATCATTCTCACTTACAACTGAATAATAAAAAGGAATGAGCCTAAGCGAGTATGTAAGTACCACACAGACATGTGCGTACTACACAACAATATTATCACATACATATATGCAATAGTAACATCCAGTCGTTAGATTATTTATAATCATTAAATTCACACTTAACACAGGGGTACTCATGACCCCGATATACATAAAGTATTTACGTATATATATATAATCCTAAACGAGAATTACTACTACGCGCTCCGTCTAATCCCAATTTACAACAGATCATTTCGATACACGGCTCCACTAGGGACAATGCGGCATACATAATTAACTCCATAACCTAAGTAACATACACAATTAATTCCAATAATCAATTAAATTCATTACATCAATAAGCTAACAACCACAAGCAACAAATAAGGTAAGCATGTTCCTGGAGAAGTGATCTCACTATAGTCTCTTACATCTCTAAGAAAAGGATGTAGACCTATTCAAGTGTAAAGAACTAAACTTAAGTCTATTTTACAATTTATCTAGGTTTACTAATTGTTTGGGTATATTCTAATTGTATAATTCCCTTCCCCAAGCTCTTATCGTGCATTTATCTTAGTTTAGAATTATGGAAATATAAAATAGGATTAAAGTATGCGTGTTCTAAGGCGACATGGTTGTGTGAGAGGCCGTGCAAAACAACACGAGTTAGAGCATGGTTATGCTAGTGGTCGTGTATCTTTTTATTTGATTTCGTAATTTAAGCACATCCAAGTACACAGTCGTATATTTGGTTATATACTTGTTTGTGGATTTTTGTAATTTAACATGTTCAAGTACATGGTCGTGTCTTTCATTTGTGTACTCTTCTGTACACACTCATGTTTTTACACAAGTAGATACACATGTATGTATTTGACCATGTACAATACATCACAAACCCTTATTCCCTTTTCTCCAATTCGTTTCTAAGCCTAAATTTTATGATTTTAAGTTTAATTGATCAATACATCCGCTAATTCTAATGTATTATTTAGTTCAAAATTGTGATCAGAATCTTCTAATTATTTGATCCTACACTCGATTTAACACGTTTCTTGTTCTGATCTCTATTAACATACCCTAATTTACTTAGATTCTTAAATTATCATCAGAAATAAACATGTTGACGATTAGAATTCTTACTTGCTAGAAAGGGACCGCTTTCATCATGATCCTTTAGGTCGCCTTTAGATTTATAGAGTCTCTCTTAAGTTTCTATGGTTACAATTGTGCAAATGAGGGAAAAAGAGAGAAACCCTATATTAGTGAGACTTATATACCTTAACTAGAAAAAGATCGAATTGTCCGCATAACTTTTAAGTATTTATTTATTTACCCTTAAGCTCAAGTATAATAGATAAATATACATTTAGATATTGTTATATGTGTATTTGAATCCATTCATCCCAATAGCAAAGTATTATGTAGTTCCATCTTCTCATCTATTAAACAGGCTTGATCTTGCTTATGGGGTTGAGCTACCAAATTATCTCAGTTGTTTGGGTAACCATTCTATGTTTCTCCTTGTAATAATAGTTTCATACAACTTTAAATATATCATGACTTGGCTTGGATCAAATTTAAAAGAAACAAGTTTGTGTAATGCTCTTTTGCCATTGTATTCCATTATTTGACTATATCTTGCTTAATGCCTAATACATACATCATTTTAAACAAAAATAAATTAAAATAAAAATCATAGAATTTGGACTATCAGCTAGACTTCATGCAAGCAATTTTCTTATGCAATTGATTAAAAGTTAGTAAATTTAAGCACATCATGATATGCATCAAATGTCTTATTTAGAAATTATATCTCCCTCAATGAAAAGTAGTCTATAGATAATACAACAAACACCACTCGATTTAAAAGTTTTAATTAATGCTAACTTGATATTTAAAACATTGATCATATAATCCAAGATCAAATTTTCCTCACGATCCATATGGCACTATATTTCACATGTGATATCATAATCTTCCCCCTCTTTAACAAGCAATGTTCTCATTGCGAGACTTTACAATTAGACCGATACCTTTATGGTGTGCAATTTAATTCATTTTTATTGATCTCAACTTGTAAATCATCTTGGAAAAGTGATATATAATTATAGAGTAGTGTGAAATTTTGATCTATTTATACATTATCTTTGGGTTGAAAGAGACTCACTAGCTTCCTCCTTGGTGCATCCCAAAGTCATCTACTTATGGATAAGGAATCGGCTTTGATACTATTTGTAATGTTTCAAAATAAAAGTAATTAATAGTTAAACCAATAAACATTAATAAGTTTTTTCCAATTATTTTACTAAAAAATTTCTAACGATATGATAATCGTTACTTTAGTTATGTAACTTAATATTAATCCACTCTCACAACTTATATGAAACCATATTTCGCATGTTATATCATAGAATTGTTGTACGCATTTAACTGTGCATCGATGTCTATCTTGACAACGTTGGTGGTAAAATGCTGGAAGCTGTCCTCAACCACGTCAGTAACGGAGTTAGGATCCCCGTTTGCGGAATGATTTCTCAATGTAATAAGGTAGAGTTTCCGACATTCTCATCGTATTCTTTTTCTGAATAACCAATGCGCTAACTGATATATAAATTATCTTCGATACTCGTAAATATGTATTACTTTGGAGGGATAATATCAAGATTAAGTTTTATGTGTTTTTTAATTTTATATATAATTTTTGATGTTGCTAAATATAATACTTAATCAAAATCTACTTATTAATATTTTTATATGGAGTTTTAATTTATTAAATATTACATTTAATTAAATTTTTATTTAATGAATTTACTACCTTTGTCATTTAAAAAAATGATACGGTAAATAATCATTTATGAAGAAATATAAGTATAGGTAAGATGATAATTTTAACAATTATATATGATATTTGAATATTTCAGATTGCAGTTGTAAAATGAAAGGGAACTCAAAGATTAAAAGAAGTAATTTTGATGTTGTCCCATTAGTCGATGCGCACATATATCCACTTGTAGATGTCGAAACATGTCCCTTTTCGATATCGAGTGCTCTCTTTAAATCCCATTGTTGAAGTTTTGTAGCATGATTGTAAAGTTCGTATTAAAACAGTAAACATTTATTGAAAGCACTAAAATTTAGTAATTTAGAAAAACCCATATTTTCACAACAAATAGAAAAATTAGGGAATGTAAATATAGGAGATTAGAAAATAAATGACAGGAAAAGAAATTAGGAAAGATTTGTAAGTAAATTTCAGGGATGTAATTAAATTATAAACAAAAGCTAAAAGGAACTCTATGAAAAATAAAATGGAACAAAAACATATAATGGGATATTTGATTTACTTCATAAGTGTAGAATAACAGAATAATTTTTTTTTTATAGATTTATTTTTGTATTTGATTGATAGAATAACTATTCTATATAATTACTATTACTATGAAATGAAAAATTGCAATTCCTTTTTAAAATCAAGGGAATGATTATTTTTTTATTTTTTATCATATTTCAGAATCCATTTATAAAATCTAAAATGAATTTTAAAAAATAGATATTATTTCTTTATTTCATTAATTTATAATTATAATTCTATTCCTATATTATTTCATTTCACAAATTAAATATAATATAATTATTTAGGTTTATTTGCGGGTTCCTTCAATGCTCTTTGGTTTTCTTCTTTTCATAAGTGTTGTCGTACCCGAAGGCGCCGCGTTCGTTATTGGCAATTAAATTTAAATCACATCCTTTAGATTAGAGTTGAATAGTGTATTTTCATGTAATTTGAGTCTAAAACTGCACCCCTCAAATTGGATTTCAATTTAAGCGATACCTTTTTATTTAGAATGATTCAAACTATATCTCATTCCGTTTTTGAATTTAAAATGTATCTCCTAGATTAATATAAATCAATAACTATGGGCTCGATTCTATTTGATTTCGGTCTAATTCTTGAAATAAATATGATGATTCCTAATAGAGTATAATGTGTCCATATCGAATATTATCTCTCCTAATAATATCTTTTTACATAATTAGTGATTGTTTTAGGTTTGGGACCACTTGCCAAATTAAATCGCTACTGCTCTAGACTAAATCGTTGAATTTATTACTAAAAATCCATACATGTGGATGCAAATGATATGTATAAATGTATACTTTGCAAATGCTCATTAACCGTGCATCAAGCTCTTGACTTTGATTATATATTAAATAATGTAATGATGCCGCAGGACAAAAGTTATATGGAAAAAAAAAAATCATCCTATGAGAAATTATGATTTATCGGAGAAAATATAAATAATTTTCTAAATTTTAACTTTAACATGATACATTTTTAGATTTATAAAATATATCTTAATATCCATAAACTCTTATAAGTTGGTAATGTCAAAAGAGGCTTTTTTCGTCCAAAACATGGATAGACACAGGATGAAAAGGTGGGAGCCAACATCAATATCATCAAAATCACTAAGTTTTATCAAATGTTCAATCTCAAAATGTCAAATTAAAAAAAAAGAGAGAGAAACATTGAAGTGGATAATTAAATCAAAAAGGAAAAAAGTTAAGATAAAATTAGTAGATTATTGATATCATTAAAATAAATTATGAATATAGCAATTTATAGTTTTGAAATTGGGTTTGAAACGCTTTTTATTTTCATTAATAGAAAAGAAAAATTGTTTTTGAGAATTTTTTTTTTTTTTACTAAACTATAGAATTTGGAACACACAAGCCAATTTTTATATTTATCTGCTATAAAAAATACATGTTAAATTTTCAAATGTTAGTTGTTAAGCTAATGAGTGATAAGACACGATAAATTTGGAAAATTAAAAAAAAAAAAGGCATTAATGATCGATACCAACTTATAATTAAAAGTTGCGCAATCAATTCCCGCCTTCATTGCAATGTGCAAGTTGAAGCTGTTGCAAGGTTTGGTTATTTGGGCATTAATTACAAATTAAAGATTGAAATCATGAATCATGATTTCTCTTTAATTTTATTTTAGATTCATTTTTATATATTAAACGTGTCTTAAATTTATGTATATGTACTGTGGGAGTGTGCGTATTTGCTAATTTCCTATTGAGAGAGAATTATAAACGCAAGAGAAGATTGTGTAATAAGTAATAGAATATAACTTTCCTTCTATCGTTTGAAGTGGTATTCTTAATTTCCAAATTATTGCACCCAAACCAAAGGAAAGCGAGAGAAATAGTAAAAAGCTTAGTTTGTATATAAGAATTTTCCCTTCAAACCATAAACCAACAAAACCAATCGCTTGCAATAGCATCATGGTAGAGAATAACACCACGAATATGATGGAGAGCAAAGGATGGTACATGTCCGAGTATGCACCACAAGGAATTCCCACGACGGAACACATAAAGCTACGAAGCTCCCAGGTGCCTTTATCGCCGGAGTCTTTGCCGGACGGTCATGTCGCCATGGAGGTCCTCCTCCTCTCCATTGATCCGTATCTCCGGACTAGAATGATTGGCCGACAAGATGGCTTATATTTCTCACAGTTCAATCTCAACGAGGTATCTTGTTTGTCTCCTGTTACTGCTTTTCATTGACAATGTTAACGGTTTTACTAAGGAAATTGCCCATTTCGAAATTCCAATACATTAATATCTCCCTTATGAAATAAAAAAGAAGAAGCCAATGCATCAATTCATTAGGTCATGTACAAGCTCGTTTCCAGGATAAGCTATTCTTTTTATTAGTTATATGTAAGCTACGTTAGAGAAAATAGATTCTCTTCATTTTCATTTTTTCAATTTACTTCAATTTGTAATATACTGATTAAAATTACTTAGATTATTTAATTATTTTGTGGAGCGGTAGATGCATGGATGGATTCAATGAAAAAGCGGATCCGGTCCTTCTGCAAAAAAATATATTAGGGGTTATATTTTGTTAATAATTTAGTTTTTTTTTTTTTTACTTTTATAAGGCGCTTTTGAATGTCTTGTATTTTACTCTTACATTTTTAATAAATTAAATATCTAGCAAATATAAATATATTATTACCATAAAATGTCTTCTTCAGACATCAATTAATGAATCATTTTTATAATACAAATATTTTGCTGAGGTTTTTGTTCTATTTATTTATTTTCACATTTATAAGCCGCCCGCCGCCAATCACACCCCACCCCCCTCACCAAACAACCTCTCTCTCTCTCTTTCTTTACCATGCATTTTCCTTTTACATTTTATAAGTAATTTCTTATAGCATCATTAGAATAGCCCTTATGTATATAATTATTTCAATGAGTATTAAAACACTCATTAATGATCCTTTTAATAATTTGAGGAATTCAACCAACATTTTCGTAGTTTGCATCTCTTAATAAATTACATTTCTAATTATCTAAATGTCTAATAATATGTATTGTAATTATAAATAAAAAATAAATTTATTCTATGGATAATTCCAACATGAAATTAACCAAAAAGAAGAAGAAGCTAAAACCCTTATAATTTACTGGCATGAATGTTGATAATCTAATGAGGTTGATCAAATTTAAAACCTTCTCCTTTATTTAAAAATAGCTACAATATGTGGGATGTTAGTTAATTATTATGATGTAAAACCTAGCTAAACGTTATTGTTGATCTTCTTGTTGCTTGGTAGGTCATAACAGCATTTGGGATTGGAAGAATTATTTGTTCAAAGGATAATAAATATAAAGAGGGTGATATTGTAATACAATCATTCATCCCAGTGGCACAATATTGTGTGGTTCCATCTTCTGCTATATTATGCAAGGTCGACCTCACTTCTGGGATTGAGTTGCCAGAGTATCTCAGTTGTTTGGGTAATCATTCTAACTTTCTTTACATATTACCCAATTTAATTGCAACTATTCTTTCATGTTAAATTTCGGATTTGGTGATGGCTTTTTCCATGGAAGTCATATAGAATAATTCTTTCATGGTGTCAATCGTGGAAGTTATACGCAAATTATTTGTGGAATTAATTAATTGTTTTGAAAGGTATGCTCAGCATTGGCCAAATGCTCAAACGAGCATCTTTAAATTTGCACTTTGATCGGAAGAAATAAGTCCCTAGAAATCACTTCTAAGTTATTTATTGTTTTGATATTTCTCTCTTCTCCTTTAAGTTACTGATCCAAAGAGACACTTTATATATGTATTTTAGATTGCTTTAAAGGAGCAATCCTTCGTCATCAAAATTGCATGAAAATGGGTTCTATAGTAATGTTTGAATTATAATATTAGACAGTATAAAAACTACTAAATAATATAGAATAAGAAACATATAATAATATAACTCTTATGTATCACGTTTGATATATATTATACTAGATAAAGATTTTTATAATATTTACTATTGCACTAAATGTCATATACAAAGTAATGAACATGAATTTTTATACGTTTGTCTAATAAATTTATTTTTATATTATAATTTAAATTATACAAAATATAAATATTTTGTCCAATACTTTAGAATACCTATTTCGATATTTATTTTATCTTATTAATTATAGTATTACGTTGAAAATACATATACAATTACCAATTTTCTCTTATTTTGTCATTAATTGGAATATTAATAATGATATAATTGATATAATATTTAAACTTTTATTTTTAATATAAAGAAATAATTTTTTTTATTTTTTTAATATAATATTTATTTTCAATGAAGTAAAAATTAATTTTTTTTCTTGTTTTGTTTAAGTAAATAAAATAATAAAAAATAATTATTTTATTCTCTCTCTTACCTTATAATAAACGGAACGCAAAACACATCAGAATACAAATATATATAACATAATGTGTTTGACAGCATCAAAGAACAAAATTTCAGAGTTTGCTCTAATCGAATCAAAGTTATATTATTAATACCAGCAAATAATAAATCTACCGTGGACATTTCACAGGTATACCTGGGCTCACCGCATGGGTCGCATTGGAGATGGTAGCAAAACCTAAACCAGGGGACAACGTTTTTATCTCTGCTGCAGCTGGAGGTGTCGGAATGTTCGCCGGACAGTTGGCCAAACTCAAAGGTTGTCGAGTTGTTGGCAGCACTGGTTCCGATGAGAAGGTATGTGTACTTGTCTACTATTAGGCTAGATCGTAGAAACGAAACTAAGTTAGACCTGGTTTAATAATTATTCTCATCAATCACATGGTGTTATGAATATTAATTTTTTTTTTAATATGATCGATCGGATTTAATTTTTCTATGCAATATATATATATATAATAAAAAGAAAAAAACTATGCACTAAGCTTTTCCGCATTGCCCAGAAAAGGCGTATATGTGGAATAAGGATAACTAAAATGTAGGTTGCTCGAATACACCATTATTATCCTATTATTATAGGCCATCCATGCACCCTTCCTATATTAAAGAAAAATTTATTGAATATTTTAGGTCATATATCATGCATATATAATGTATAAATATCAATAAAATTTAAATATATATAAATAATTTATAAAACAACTACTACCTGTATTTTATATAATATATATATATATATATATATATTAAACTTTTGGCTATGTATAGTTTTTCATTTCTATCACTTCCATCTTCATTACTAGTTTTTTCTCCATTAACAATTTTTTCACTTAACTATTGAAAGATATGTCGTCGATGCAAATGATAGTATATAGAGGAGTTGGAATATATGCATGATTTAATGCTAAATAACATAGTTCTTAGTGCATGATATCTTATATTCTATAATTTGAAATACTATAACTCTTTTTAAATAGTATATCATTTTACATAATTATGGAAAGACCTTGTATAGTTACACTATAATTGAAATAATTCTTAAACACATATCGTTTATGTATTAGTTGTAACAATTTGTTACGCCAATTTATTATTTTCATTAGTATGCATACATGTAATTTTAACCATAATCGTGGTAAGAGAGTAATTAAAAAATTTAAGTGTCTATTAGAGAGAATCCTTATGATTTATCTATTTATTACGTTTTCCTTATTATGTTTGTATAATTCTAGTCTAATTTGTATCCACTAACATGCCCTAATATCTCAGGTGGAGCTGATAAAAACTGAATTAGGATATGATGATGCATTCAACTACAAGAAGGAAACAGATTATGATGCTGCTCTTAGCAAGTAAAAAAATCATTTTCCTGACTAAATATTTGTTTTTAATTTACCCTTTTAATTTTGTTTTGTGTTTGGTACACATCGTGTCGTGATGCCCAAAATTATAGATAACATCTAGTTAAATTTCTTGAATTGGAAATATCAATTGTTCTAGGGTTTCAATTTATTGCATTTTGTGAACCTGTACCACAGATATTTCCCCGACGGAATCGACATCTACCTGGATAATGTTGGCGGTAAGATGCTTGAAGCTGTCCTCAACCATGTCAATGAAGGTGCTAAGATCCCTCTCTGTGGAATGATTTCTCAGTATAATAAGGTAAAGCTTCGAGCATTCTTTTCATGGCTCGTAGAATAATTAGTATGTTCATCGCATATCCAAATTTTTAAAAAAATGCACTTATACCTTTTAAGCGATTTAACAGTGTAAAATCTCTCATTAAATGTAGTATCCATTTCATTTTTTATACCAACTGCGATCATTTTTTTTTTTGTTGGTTTTTTTTTTTTGTCTGATATGACTTGTATTGACACTGAAATATTAAATAAATTAAAATTACCGCCAAATTATCTAATGAATCATCCAACGTATAATCACATAAGATATTAATTTGGTACATTATAAAAGACAAATTTTGTGTCTCAATATTTTTTAAGTGGTGTAAGTACAGTATTTTAGAATTTTGAGGTGTATTTAAAAATTTGACAATTCTTAATTTGACATATTAAGCCTTTTATTAATATTAATAATATTATTATTATTATGCAGGTTTGGACAGAGAATGATGGGGTAAGAAATCTGTTGAATGCAGTTGGGAAACAGGTGAGGCTTGAAGGCTTCCTAATAGGCCCATACTTTGACAGGTATGGTGATTTTGCAAAGGAAATGGTAGATTATGTGAAACAAGGCAAGATCAAAACCAAACACAAAATCAATCATGGAATTGAGACCTTCTTGGAAAGTCTGGGCTCTTTATTCTCAAGTTCTAATGTGGGGAAAGTCATTGTTCAAGTCAAATCATAAATTGTGAGGGCTTAAATATATTTAATATCCTCTCTAGGATTCACAAATAAACAGACTTGCTTATCATGAGGGGATCGTCCATGTCGAACAGAAGACATTTCATCCTAAAAGCTCTTTTCCTTTCTTTTTTATTTTTTTAAATTAATAAATGTAAGATGATTTGTTCTAATTTTGATTCCTTTCCACCTACCTGGCCTCATGGACAAATAATGATCATGGGTTTGAAGCTTATATCAGTATCCCTACTGGAATTGGTTATTAGTAAAATCTATTATCAAAGTAGAAAGGATACTGTTAATAGCAATTCTTCGTGTTTATAAGTCAAAATTTCATAAAACTCTATACTTAAGTGGGATATTTAAGTCGTTATTAGAGTTAGAATTCAATTAAATCTTACACATTTGAAATGAATCATTTAAAATGTTTATGCTTATATTTTTACACAAGGTAAGTCCCTTCCTTAGTATCGGCCATGATTTATAACCATAACATTGAGGACTCATTAGGTGCGACAAAAATCTGCCCATTGGCATGGAACCTTTTTGTCATTAAGGTTCCGTATAATAATTAAATTTCTAACCAAAACTATGTTATTTCAAAGTAATAGAAATAGAGTCCAACAAACGGTCAAGCAAATGCAACCTATAACATTGTTTTGAGTTACTAAATAAAGAAATTTTTAAGTAAAAATCTCTCATTGATCCTAAAAATTAAATAACACTATTTGTTATATTTAAGGATGTTCAAGGTTTAGTTCAATTTAGTTTAAAAGTCAAATCGAACTGAACTGTATTTAAAACAATTTGATTTGAACCGCTTTTAATGGTTTAGAATTCTAAGTTGAACCACTTAAAATACGATTCGGTAGCTCAGTTCGATTCAAATTGCTATTGATAGTACTTTATTCTAATTGATAGTATTAATAGTTGTTGCAATTTTCAACCAAATATTAATATTCAAGTTGAAGAATATTATGCAAGAACTTTTAACAATAGAACATTATATTACAATAATATTATATCTTAAATCAAAATAAATGCATACTTATTTGCTTGAAAGATAAGAGACATAGGTAAAGGAAAAGAAGTGAACCATGGAAATTAAGAGTGAAATAAGCGTTAACATAAAGGAAACGATAAGTAAGTTTAGAGAAAAATATAAATAAACTTTAAAATTAAAAATGTTTTGTAATTTTTATTTTTTTAATGAGAAACGATTCAGTTTGAGTTGGCTTGACCTCCTAAACGGAATCGTGAATCATTTAAATCATCTCCAAACCGAACCATAAGCTAAACCAAAATATAGAAGATCTGCATTTTATAGTTCGATGCCATTTAATTTTGTTCAATTCGGTTTGATGAAATATGATTAATTTTCCATTGGCTAGTAATATTCAGAAAATGGATGTTAATAATAATAATAATAATAATTATTTGGTTAACTTAAAATGAACACTGAAGTTGTAAATAAGAAAAATAAATAGATATACATAAAGAAAAGAGAGTTTTCAAAGAGAGTGTGTAGTGATAATTTTATTAGAGGAGGTAATTTATATTTTACAAATTTAACTCCTAATAACATATCATAGGATCCCATGGATTTTGAAGGAATACTATCCCCTGCGGAATTGGATTACAAGCTTATTTTATTACTAAAAGCTTTATTCATAACGTCCATGGAGACGTTGCTTTCCTCCGATGAACTATTCCTTTGTGATTTTCATTTGCTAATTACATTATTTTGTGAGGTTCACACAAAGGATCTTCAATGCTCATCACAATATACTTTTTCTTTCATCGGGATTCATTTCAATGAAAGCACCAAATAATATGCTACTATCCACATGAGAACACAATAGGAAAAAAAAGGGGGGGGGGGGGGGGGGGGGGGGGGGATAGAATGGTATCTTAATATGAGTCAATTGATTGGCTAATTGCTCCCCATGCTAGCGATTGTGATAATAATATTTTGGTTTATTTAGTCGCCTATCCCAAATCTTCCGATATAATGTTATTTTTATTGTGCGATTACTACAATGGATTAGATCAAAAGATCTATAAATGCTCATCCATCAACAAATAAATCAAGTCAAGAGTTTATTTTCCAATTCAGACTTTTTCAACTGTTTCTTTTATTTTGTTTGCTATTGCAATATGTGTTCTCTACTAACTAGAATCTGGGTTTCACTCCGCGATTATGTGAATTTTTTTTTAGGTTAATGCTACTCATCTTTATGTAGGAAATTCATCCGTTTTCGAAACGATCTTTGGATTCTAATTTCTTTTGGTTTAATTATCAATACTACATGTATTTGTATCCTAAATTCATATTCATGAAAAAGAAAAAAAAAAAAAAGCACAGCAACTGTTTTATTTTACTCAATGTAAGTGCAACTTTTGGATAGAGATTACGTATTAGAGTAATTCCACCTTCACAATATTGCTTCTTATTGTCTTGAAACTGTTAAGGGTAACAAATTGCACTTTATAGGAAGTAAAAGTACTTAGAAGTCCCCTGTATTTATACCGAAAATCAATTAAATCCTAGATGTCTTAATTGCGCTATTTAACTCATACAAGTTTATGCTAACTTCAATCAAGTCCTTAATGTGTTTAGTTAGTTATTTAAGATCTTTTAAGTTCATTTTTAAGTATTCCTAGGATGTATAACCATAATAGAAGATATTATATGGTGTGAAAATATAAATATAAAAGACTTAATTGGATTTTTGGTAGAAAAATGATAAACAATGAAAAAAGAAGTTATAAAAATCTATCAAGAATTATATGTTAAACTATTTGTCCTTACACTTGTTTAGATGATAAAATCTTAAAAAATATTATTGGTTTGTTTCAAATTTGATAAACTTTTTCACTCATTTTCTCACTATTTATCACTTTTCATTTTTGGTAAAAACATAAAAAAACTTTTGATATAGTTACCTCGATATTATACAACAATTTTTTAAATAAGGGTTTTTTTTCTTTTCCACCAAAAATTCTAGATATTGATACATGTTATTCTATTTGGACTTTTATGCATATTTCTATAGCATCATAAGTGTAAAATTGCTAAAACAATTACAGCTTAATAATATGATCACTGATTTCTAAATAAAATCTATTAAATTCCCTTTCTCCCTCCTAAAAAAATATGTGAGAGAGAGAGATCAGCACTTCATCTATACAAATATGCACCTTCCAGGATAGTTTTAGTCTTGTGCTAAACTTATGGTAATGAAATGAGGTGAAGACAACATCGATGGGATAGGAAGAGGAATCTATGGCTTGAAATAGGCTGGTGTATATGGGTGCATGCCTTAGGTGAAGATGGGCGATGTTCGTGCGCAGGCAACGCAAGTGTCAAACTCATCACTTATTTTATTCTTCATGCGATTTCCATGTCTCTTTGGAAGCATCCTGCGAGTAGGTAGGTGCGGTACGGTAAAACTTTGCGTAAGCTTGACATTTCCTAGGCACGTTAACGGATATCGAGGACAAGATAACGATGTAAAAAATACATACACGAGTCAGCTTAATCTACATTTGTATTAGCTTCATTAATTAAGGACAGAGTAGAACCGCCAAAGGCCAAACTCTTATTTCAGCAGAAGGATATCATCGACACGCAAGTTATTCTCCATCTACGGTTGTCCTCATTTAACATGCTAAAGACGTTTAAATGAATAATTTAACTCTTGTATATTTATACTAAAAAGTAATTAAATTCTTTATATTTTCATTGAATTGTTTTAAATGCTTTATATTTCAAATATTAGATTATATAAGGATTTGTTTGAATTATTATTTTTTTCCATATTCGATCTATATCTAATTTATATCTTATATATATAATTATTTTTTAAATTTTTTCTTTATTTGTTTTATTTTGAGGTAAATACCAATATTCAAATGGGCATAAAATAAACGCTAAAAAAAAATAAAAATGAACTGAACAGTTCGAAGTCCTCTATTATAGTCATGGATCATTGAAAGCGTTAAAAAAGGATATAGTCGATTTCTTCCCTAATTTATACGTAAAAACTTGAATGATTTACTTAAAGCACAAAATACTTCATTCAATTTTGGTGTAAACTTAGGAGACTTAAAGGGTTCAATTAATTTTTCACACGAACATAATCAACTTTTAACGTACTTTCCCCCCATTTTTCTTGGATGACAATGACCACGTGATTATAAGATAAAATTAGTTGCTATGGTCGCATAGATTGGACACTGTTTTTTTTTCCTAACTTTTCGATTGAGACCCTAAACTCGAAAATATGCTAAAATTTACGCATAATTATTAGTGGTTATCGGTAAAATGTACTACTTTAGAGTGAAATATGGGGAGTGAAAGGACTAAAATAATCCCTTTTTTTCCCCAAAAAATCCAAATCCATCATACTATTACTGCACTAACCAACTCACACAAATCACCATAACCAAATGTTGTATTAGTGTCATTTCAAAAGGCTTTTGCATATTTTATGACTATTATTTTTATGAGGCTATGCGACACTAAAAGAGGGTTTGTTAATAGTTAGCTAAAATAATTTCAAATGATATATATAAATAGTATAAATATTTTATTGAGCAATTATTCTAAAAATGTGCTTGCTTTTTATAACATAAAGCTTTTTTGTTATATAAAAAGAAAAAGTGAAGAAGAACATATATATATTTTTGTTGTTCCTCCTCTCATCATTGAATATAAATAATATAAAATACATTTTTAATTCTCAACATTTACTTACTTTTCTATTTAAGTTCTCATTTTTTTTTTCTATTTGAATCTTCAACGTTTTCAAAACCATATAAAAAAGGAAACTCTTATCAAATAAATTAAATTTTATATTAATTCGTGATATGTATCAACTCAAATTAGTTTATAATAATTAAATTAATAAAATGATGATATTATATATATTTATTTAAATAATAAGATAAAAATAATAATTAAAATTTAAAAAATGGGTTGAAAAATTTTGTGTGTTCCCTTATGATTTTGGGCAACTAGCTCAAGGTTGATCGACAGTAAATATATACTTAATATGAATAGAAAATTTAACATATTTAATAAAAGTTTTATTTTTATAAGATTTTAAAAACGTTCAAAACTATAATAATAGGAAAAAAAAAAGATTAAGAAGTCAAATAAAAAGTAGGTAAATTTTAAAAACTAAAATTATACTTTACTCATAAAGATATTATAAAAAAGCTTGTTGTATTATAAGATAATTGTTACATATATGAGTGTTCTACACTATGTGTTTGAGAGGTGGAACCATTCTTGAATGACGGTTATCATGGCTCGAGCTATCATATTTTCTATCGTTATTTATTTAGTCGTTGATATTGTCATTCTTAATTTCTATTCATTTATTCCATTATTTGTTTGTCATATTTTCAACACAAGCCACCCCGGGAAAATGGCAACATATTGTCGAGTATGATATAAATACAATTTCATGATAGTTTGTGTTTGAAGGTGTTACATTGACAATTGATATAAAGTAATGTAAGGAATTATATTAGAATGGAACAAAAATATCAATTATATATCTAATGCAGACAATAGGACTAAAATAATATAATTTACAAGAATAAAATATTTATAATAAAGATAATAAATGAACTATTAAGTAGTAAATTTTCAGTTGAAGTCATGAATTGCTATTTCTATAATGACAAATGGAAACTGGGGGATGGAATAATGGTTCCTTCCTAATTTCATGCAGTAAGAGTTTTATAAGTGGGTGTTTTTTTTTTTACTCGCCATTCACCAATCGGACCACGCAAAGCACGTAAAGATGCCTTATAATTTCGGTTAATATTTTTCGAGACGACCTTCGGCGAATGAATAACAACCGATGAAAATTTTCTCTAACACTATAATTTAATTTATACGAAATCCATTAGATTACACAGGAAAAACCTAGATACAAATCAAGAAATATAAAGAGAACACTCGATACTAACAGCTAAACTAGTCCTATGCTAACATCTCCTAAAGACGAGAACATCCTCATGTCCAAGATTTTACCAAATCGTAAAATCGTCGATTCTGCCAGGAAAACGAAGCCGTTATCTTTTTCCAGGCACGTCGTCGTTGCTATGAGGCCGCCGTTGTTAATGTTCCGGGGTGGCATGCGGTGGCTGCGGCGCGTCCTTGAGCGCGCTGAGCTCGACGGCAATGCTTCTTGTATTGTTCCATTCTCGATGATACCAATCGGGCAGCGGTGTTTCTGAGGAAAAATTCTGAAGCAGGCTAGATAAGTCATCCTCCATTATATATGGTAGCTCTGATGGTTCCTCGCTGGCTTCTATTGCTGCATCTATAAATCAATGTAAAGATAAATGAAGCATTAGATAATTATTCTTAATTGATAAAGTCTCGACTTCAATTGGTAGATAGGTGTAACGTTTATTAATTTTTCAACATATAAGATGATTAGACTCGTGTGTGTGTGTGTGTGTGTTTCAAAATGTTTGTATATTTATTTCAACATTCAGTAAGTCCTTTCTTTTCCCGAGTAATCAATGGCTTCTTATATTTGGAATTTTAGAAGCCTATACTTCTTATTTTCAGGCATAATAATTCCTAATACGATAAGATGTTATACAATTTGAAATCTGTCTTGATTTTAGAAATTATTATATAACTATAAATTCGATAGAATTGAAATATCGGACATAATTAGCCTAACCAATAATCATTACTTGTGTCCTTGACTTAATTTTAGAATTTCCTAGAACCCTTCCTCGTGCATTCTATAATGTATAGGTAATTACATTTACAATTACTAATATATAACTTCTAATTTCAAGAGTTGGGTATATATAATTTTTTAAATAACGTGTTTTGCAATTAGACGTTGATGCTACATATTGAGTAAAAAAAAATACAAATTTATAAAACTATATACTCCAACACTAATAATTTATTATTATGAACAGATTTTAAGTATTTATATTCATTCTTTTTTCTATTTCAAATAAAGCCCTGAACTCAAAGCAAATGAAGTTCCTTAAAATTCGTTTTCCCTTCAAATGTAAGCGAGAGAAAAGATAAAATATCAAGTAATTGGGGAAAACTTATTTACAATATTACATTACCATTTCATTTGGTTTGAGATGTTATACTCTACTCAAAATATTTCAAATTTTAAAACTATATACTAGCAATTTGCGTATTAAAGTGTAATAACTAATCATTCACTTCTATTTTAAAAATACAAGATAACTTTCTTATCGAATGTAAATGCATATTAGTCACGACATATGAAGCTTTCATGGCTATATAAAGAATTAAAAGTGAAGTATGTAAACGAAGAATAAGAATGAGAAAGACTAACCAATTGAAGATTGAGCGGAGATCAAATCCTCATTTGGGTTTGAGGATTGAGCGGAGATCAAATCCTCATTTGGGTTTTCTCGAACACGTTCATCATGTTCTGTTGAGCAATTTTCCTCCTCCGCCTTCCTCTTTTGGGCTAAGATCTTACTTTCTTCCACCAAGGCATCCAAAAGCTCGCTATTGATTCGTGGTTGCAAAATCTCGATGTCTTGCTTGCTAGCTTTGCCACACGCGTCATCTTCTATCAGGCAACCCCCAGCCCCACTTATCGAAGAGGCTGAGGTTGTTACTTCCAATGAAGGCATTTGGTTTGAAGGGAGCCCGTTAACATCAGTGAACATGTCATATAAGCCTCCACTCGCAACACGACCTCTCATTGCTAACATGGAATCACCAATGTGGCTAAGATGTTGTCCCTCATAACTTAAATTTTCGATGTGCATTGAAGGGAAAGCTGATTTACAAACCGGGAGATTTTGATCATTTAGGTTGGATGATGAAGAAGAAAAGGTGAATGGAGGGATAGATGATAAAGAAGGCATCCTAGATGGCATGGTCATGAAATCAATGTTACTCTCATAGGAATTGCCTTGTTGGGACAAATTGGAGCGTAATGAAGATGAATTATCTTGCAATAGTGTGTTTGAAGAAATGGGAAATTTTAAGGGATCAAAATGAGAAAGGTCCCTTTGGTTAAGGTTGTCGTTGTGCTGAAGATGAGAAGGTGATAGGAGCGAAGTCAAGGGTGATGAAGAATTTGCGAGTTTCAATTGCTTTTGGCGAATTTGAGTGCCTTCTTCTTGTTGTATTTCTTGTGGATATAGAGGCAAATTTGATCTTTGGCGTCTTTTCATTCTAGTATTCCAAAAGTTCTTGATCTCGTTGTCGGTCCTTCCTGGTAACTACAAAACATTTTAACTCATTTTAGTCATTCATAAAGCATAAATGAAATCATAATTTTTCTTTAATCACTGTAGTGAGTTTTGAGCCGGATGCATACTTCTATTTAAACTAAGAATATTTTTTTAATCAAGTTCTACAACTTTGAACTAATAGATCGAGCCCATTTTTTTTTTTCAAAAAACCCGCAATCAAGTCCTAGGATGTAATTTTTGCCAATTTGAATATTTTTCTTTCTACATGAATACAGTTTTCTTTTTTTTTTTTTTTTAGAAAACAAAAGAAAAGGAACAAAATATTAGGACATGCTGGACTTGGTTGCTGAAGTTAAAAATTTAGAGTTCCGATTGCAAATAAGTTACAATAAAGTTTTCAGGCTTGATTGTTTCAATCTTAAATTATTACAAAAACAGATAGTTTTAGAAATTTTGATGTATATTTTCCTATTGAAAATTTATGACCATGGCATAACAAATTCACTCTAATTTGATTGCTTTATGTATCTATCAAAAGAAATACTACGGGGATCTTTTTAGTTCCAAATGAAAAAAATGAAGCAAATTGTGAATAGTTTAGAAGATAAAAAATGGAATAATTTTTACATATACCAGAAATCCTTTTATTTTGCCAAAAAAATGCATACATAAAATTTGAAAATATATAAAATAGGAAAGAGTGAATGCTTCGTATTTAAATATTAAATGTTTCCGTTCATATTTGCATCAATCACAAATTGTCCTATATAAATGAAGAAGCAAACCCACATTAAACAATACACATACATGGCTTCTTATAATTGGTGGCACACAGATGAAATGCCGAATGGAAATGGAAAACTTTCTTCTAAGCTTTACAACATCTAAATGCAAGTGATTCATGTCTCTCCAAAACAAACATCTTCTATTCAAATCGGGATACATTTCCAGTCTTATAAGATAGGAAACTAGAAATCTGAAAACACTTTAAACCCTTTTAAGATGGACCTCAGATTCATGCATAATTCTCCAAAAGAGAAAACATCTTTTATTCAAATAACAATGAAAGACAAATCCAGTTAAACCCAAAAAAAAAAAAAAAACAAAACAAAACAAAAGGAACCATAAAAGTTGTTAGAATTATTTTGATAATTCAAGGATCAAGATCAATCAATTTTTTTTTTTTCCTTTCAACAGTTATAACATATCTGAATTACCTGAGCAGCCATACGTGCCCATCTATTGCCATATTTTGCATGAAGCTGGATGACAATGTTCTCTTCATCAGGAGTGAAAGGTCCTTTCCTTAGGTTAGGCCTCAAGTGGTTAACCCATCTCAACCTACAACTTTTTCCACACCTCTTCAACTTTGTCTTCCGTTGCACCGCATTCCAATTACCTTCCCCATTTTCCTTCACAAATTCCGTCAACATCGCGTCTTCCACCGCCGTCCATGGCCCCTTCTTTAGATCTTCCGGCGGGAGAAGTGAACCTTGTGATTCACTTCTGTCATTAACATTACCGTTGCTTGTCATTATTAGTTTTTTTGCTATGTTTCCGATTTTCTTGTTAAAATATCAATATATGTCAATGCACTTGACGTGTGATGAGCCTGATTTTTCCCACTTATTTTCTATATTTCGAAAGAAACAAAGAGTCTAGAAATTTAGTCAGTACAAAGAAAAAGAATTGGAGAAGGAAAAGAAAAACTGAGAATAATTGTGATTTAGGTTTTTCTTTAGGTTAAAATTTTCTTTTCCCCCTCTTTTTTCACTCTTCCTTCTTCCTAGTTATGAGGGGAAGGAGAGAGAAAAATCATGGAGAGAGAGAGAAGGATTGAAGGGCAAAAAACCAAAAGTATGAGCGATTAGAGTTGGAGAAGGACAGACCCCAGGAAGGACTTATGACGATTTAGAGGTGAAAGCTTCTATTTCGCTCCGGTTTAAATGCTTGTTAATTCCTGTCTTTTTAATATATTTTGTTTTTCGACTTTTGTAATTAGTGTATGTGTTTGCGCCACAAAAAAAAAAAAAGAATAAAAATATTTACTCAAATATAAAGCAATCTATTCAATATATTTACGTGCCACGTAGCAATCATTAATCCAATATCATAGGAAAATTTAAACAAAAATTATATTGATTTTGAATCCTTAATTTAATCATATCTTATATGCTGTTGTTGTTTGCCAATGTATATATTTGTAATTTCAATTTTCAAACGATAAAATATTCATATTGAGATAATTTTTTTTATATTATCTTTTTTTTTATTAGAGAAAAACTAAGAAACAATAGGGAGTAAAGAAAAGAAAATGCATGATAGAAAATAAATTAACTTATTTGAAATTTGCTATTTTCCGACACTAAACTTTTGGATCTAGAGAAGTTTACATGCAAAATTACAAAATTAAAAGATTTAGAGAATATTCTAGGAGCCATTCACGTTTGAGGTTTTGAACAATTTTTAAGCGATAAATTATAAAATTGAAATTTTATTTATCAAATTCTGAATCTTCGAAAATTCACTACTTTAGGTAATTATAATTGTCCTTTTTATTATCAGCATTGTAAATTTGTTAACAAGTACTTTTAGAGCATTTACTAAAACTTAAAATTTAAAAATTTTCCACGTTCTTCGATGCAAATTACATACTTTAAGGGAAAATGCGTGAATAAAACTATAATTTTTTTTTATTTGTTTTCTTGATAAGGATTCTTAAACCATCCGTTAATATTTTTCATTATTTTTTATCAGATAAGTATAAGTTTGACCCATGCTAAGTTTGCTTTAGCTTTGTAAAATTCTTCCATGAATAAGGTGGCGTTTCATGCTATCATTTATTAAAGATCACATTCAAAGGGAAAAAATCGTCCATGCCGACGAGAGGAAATAGCAGAGCCACCAATAATCATTTATTTCATCGGACATCTGTACCAAGTTATCATACAGAAAACATTTGACATACAAAACAGTCACCGGAAGTTACCCTTTCCTTAGAGTGCCATTATTTGCCAAATGGAGTATCATAATTTAACAAAAGTTTTGACGAGTTTTGTATGGATTACATCTTCAGGGTAAATATTTTAAAAAAAAATTAAAAAAAAAATAATTTTTAAAATATTATTATAAAATCATAGATTGGTACTATAATTTCTAAATATAATAGAAATTGCACGTTATCTATACGGTTTTTTTTCATAAAAATCTTATGTTTATAATATTTAAAAATCACAATGATAACTTACAACTTCATAATAGTATTTTAAAAATTATTTTTTTCAAAGCCTTTTTTTTTTAAAAAAAAATTTACCCTAAAGGCAAACTCCCACGTTTCTCAAGTTTTGACTTCCAATATATATCACTCAGTTTTTCATATTAATATTTTTGCTGTTTTGTCTTTGAATGCTTTGCATTTATATTTCATTAAATGGGTGATCCTCATTTTGCTTGTTTGCATCGTCTTTGCCACTTTTAATAAATACCTTTCACTTGCATCTTTTGTCATTTATTAACATGCTCATTGAAATTCAGTGTCGTCCCGAGTCCTTTAGCCGTTTGACATTGTTTTTCATGTGTCTCCTTATTATTCTTTTAGATCTTTCATTTTGTTTCTCTCCATAAATGATAATCTGTGTAGCAAGACCTAATTTGACAGCCAATCAATACAAAACACACAAACTAGACATTAATCAAGTTAGAAAGAGAAAATACAAAGCATGTTTTGTTGGTTTCATAAGAGTTGAATATAAATTGACTATTATTTCCTTATAAAGCTAAGTTCACATATTTTCTACTAGTACAAAATAATAAATTGCAACTCCATTATAGGATTAAAAGAAAAACTATTCTTTAATCATTTCAAGTATATTTTTATATTTATTAATAAAATCTATTAAAATAAGGATATATTGATATTTTTAAATATAATCTTAATCTTGACTAAAATCATTTTAGGTGCATCACCAAACAAAGTAATTATTATTACTTTTTATTTTATTCCTTAAGATTTGTAATTCTATTTATGTTTTATTCTCACTAAAAAAAAGAGTTATTGCAAGAGTGGATTCCCTGCAAAAAGGGAAAAATTCCCTGCCAAAACTTCTTGTGAGGAGTAAATTACCTATAATTGCTGGCTTCGATATAGTTGCAATTTAAAGTCTTTTTAAGGACATACTCCTTGCGATAAATAGAATGCAAGGCAAGTGTCCTCGCAAAAAGTACTCCCTATAATAAATGGTTTATATTGTTTTGATTCGAAATTCCTTTTTTTTTTTTTTCATTAGTAATATAGCTAAGACAATAATAATTTCGATTTAGTTTTGTTAGATTAAGAATTGCAAAACTCCAAGAAATAATTTAAATATAGAAAGTAACACAAAGAATTATATATTCAATAATTTTATATTAAATCATCCCAAAAGCAGAGCTCAAATATTTAAACCATACAGCAATTCAACAACACAACTAATCTCCTAGAAGGCCTGTAGGGATGCTCAGTATGCAGTTTATACACTCCCTCTCCCTAAGGGGGACGAATAGTATTTTTCATTGCAAAAATATTTTTGTTAGACAAATTATAAAAATAAGATGATAAATAATCTTTAATCGGTGAAAAATATACTTACGTGAGTATCATGCATCGCTTTATTGATCTACTCACTAAAGCTACCTTGATGCTTATAAGGATATATGCAAATAAATCAAACACATCAATCAAATCTCTTGAAGGCAAACATTTAAAATAGATAAAATAAATGGATCCACAATGAAAAAAAAAAAAAAAAACTCCAAATTGGATCGTATTCTGTCCGAGATGCCCCAAATAACCTAACTCTCCGTAAGTTTGCTTCAGGCCTAAATACGATTACTCTACCTACTCGAAAACTCTTATCATATGCATGCAATAAGCCTGTGCACTTGTACCCCCAAAGAGCTGTTATCTTCGTACTACACAGCATGCAACAAGGCTGTGAAAAATCCACTAAGAGCGAGACCTTTTGCTATCGACCAAGAACGGCAGCTTAATACGATACCAGTTTTCTTAGGTACACAGCAAAAAAATACTAAGGTCGTATCAAACATAACCCAACGAACTAAATAGATAAGACAAAACAAAAGTACAAAAGGGTGTAACAATCTCATTCATGGAGAAAACCAAAAACCTACTTATAAAAATTTGTTATGACAAAGAGATCAAACACAAAAAGAGACTAGAGATTAGATAGCTATGATTTTTCCACCTGTAATTGAGGTTTTGTACATCAAACTCACATTTAAATCGTACGAAAGGATAATTTTGTCGGTTATGACATTAGGAAGGATACGTGATTTGCTTCGTAATTGAAGTTAGCAATCATATTTCACAAATGGATAAGACCCTATGTTGTTATCGTGCTCTAATCTAGTCAACATGACTATAATGATGTTCGCATATAAACTATTATTATTTAACTTTTCTCTGACATATCATAATTACCATTCCAATATGCACACGTATATATCTAATATTTATGTAATTTCATCACATTATTATGTATTAGAATCTCGTAGCCCATCTGAACCCAACTATAAGGTAGTCTAATTTAATTACAATACTTTAATGTTATGTTTAAATGATAAAAAAATATGTCCTAAAGAATAAATTATTTGAAAATACAAAACAAAATAAAATTTTCCGATTTCATATTTAGTAATAGAGGAGTTCTGAACGAAAGATGGTTAAACAACGGTAAGTTCTCCCTTGTTCCTTCGTTTGGTTACCGCGAGATCATGCAAAGGGGGCATATGGGTTGTATTTTTAGATTTGCTTTAAAATATTCAGACTTTGTCTAAAACCTTTACATTATCATTGAATATTGAGATTGATCTTCTCTTTGTTCTCTCGATTGTGACAAATTAGTTATTAGAATTTGTGCATATACCGAGCCCCTAATTAACTATTCTTTTTTTATTATTTTATTAAATCGCATACAAATCAATTTTCGATCTAATTGCCCAGTTTGATTTAGGATTGGTCTATAAGAGGATTTATACTAATTACACTTACTAATTGTTGCTGTTTGTTTCTCGACGCAACCAATCGAGGACGATCATCAGTAGGCCCCCAAAAGGAAGGATCATTCGACCAGCGACACGAAGAATAACGTCAAGACGATTTGGTAGGGGATAGAAGTATGTCTCGTGCCTCTAAGCAGAGCCACGTCAAACAAAAGATTACCGATTAGTGAAAGCATAGGGGAAATCAAATTGTGCTGCCATGATGCAAAGTAAGCTCGACTATAGCCCATTAAAACTTTAAGTCGATTTTGTTTCTAAATTCGAGGTTGCTGGATCGAGAACGCAGTGCTGTACTAAAAGCTATAATTTGTATGATCGGTGATTCAAAATTTCTCAACCATGCAAGTAGCCAAGGGCCATACTCAACTATAACCTAATTCCTAGGCTGTCCGCTATGGTTGAAAAGCTAGCATACCATTACCAATATTCTTTTCTTTATATTATACTCAAGGGTCAACAATTTTCGAGAGGGGCACCATCAAATGAGATCAAGACTAGCAGCTTGTATAGTTAGACCTGCGGTTTTTCAAATATCCATACTGGTAGGAGGCTTCAAAGTTTAGCTGAAATAAGCGAGATACTTAACTTGTGAACATGTCAAACTAAATATTCACATAGGATGGATCTCCATTCAATTGTAGTTGATCTAAACCCAATGAATTGAATCAAGCTAAATTGCTATTAGGCTTCCAAGTAAAAAACCCACCTTAGTTTTGCACAAGAAATAATAGATAAAACTTCATTGGCTGCATTTTTATTTTTATTTTTTGACGAAGTTACACTTCTACATACATAAGATCGATTTTGAAAGAATCATCTCCATTCTAAGCAAGTTAAATTGATAATCAACATTTTGAGGATATCTTCTTCATACAACCTAGCTCCCTTAAAGAAATCCTGACAATTAACCACCTTACCAAATAACCTATATGGAAGGCAATATTTAAAAGAAAAAAAAAAAAGTAATGCAACATGAGTATTATACCATAATATCAAAGAATCAATAGATAAAATTTTAATAAGCTTGAAAGAAATAAGTAAAAGATCCAGAAAATACAAACATTTAATCCTAATAGTTTGCTAAAACAATAGTAACACAATTATAAAAATACCGATCTTTTAATTAAATAGAGCAGGTTCAATTCTCTAACCTTTCTTAAATAGTTGTAATATGAATTAAAAAAAATAGTTTAAACAAAAAGGACAAAAAAGAAAAAACCCTAACTTGCATTCTCATCGTCAATATCCATAAATCTTCAATGCTCGAAAGTCGTCAAATCAAACATACATGCATATGACATACAAAATGGTGAAATGTTATATAATTCCTTCTTATATGTGCACTATAGTGCCTAATAATATCACTAGGAAATTCAGCAACAAAATTGAACAATTTTGGGGTTATTTGCTATGAGATTGTACTTCTCATGATAACGAAAGAGACACCCATGCATATATATGAAGTTTTTACAAATAGAATTTGATTAGCACCTTCTCATCCGCGTTTTAATTGATAAATTCGTCATTAAAAAGAGACAAAGACAATTATCTTTAATATTTAGCCATCTTTTTCCTAGTGATGACAACTAGTGGAATAGCAGTTAATGGCCGACCATTCACACGCGTTTCTTACCTACTCCATGATGATGATAATCAATTTTCCTATCACGCAACTTTCATTCCTCTCTATTGCACCACATGAATTTATCATATATCTCTCTCGTGAGGAGATACTGGAAATAATCATCAAGCCTTACAGAAGAATTTCCTCTTTAGACCATATCATACCTATAATAAAATATTAAACCAATCATATTTGGATGTCAAAATGACGTGGGTTATTTTAATATAATGTTTCTCAAAATTAAGAATTTCATAATATGAATTTGGTATAGAAAAAATTAATATTCGTTGAATTAGGACTTAGACCACCATCAACTCTAAGGACTTCTACAAGGTCCTTAAACTGGGATATTAATATATTAAAACTTTTTCTCTTAAGATCCCTCTATTTTATTATTAAGATTTTAAAGAAAGTTTCTTTGCATTTTTTTTTTTGGAAGTTTTTGTGGTTCCGTCGGAAAAAGTTGCCTTTTTCTTTCTCTGGCTATTATAGGAAAATGACTTTTATTTTTTATTTTTTAAAAAAAACCTCACCAAATACTCAAGAAACCCATGTGGTGGGTTCTTAGTATAGGAAATGGTACCGAGCACCCATCATCGGTGATGGTCTTACCGCTACAGAGAATTATAACCGGTGCCAATTCGAATCTTTTCAATTATGCACAGAAATTTAAAGCCGGTATAGAGCTAATGAATCGACCCTTCTTACCTCTTCGCTAGTTGCTTTACGTATATAACTCTGCAAACATGATCTCCACTAATATTACTCCTTTTATAATTCTTACATCTTCAATTCTTGGATTACACCAAAGACTCATCTAATCACTTAGATACATACATAGGTAGGAAAAATACTAAGTTAATATATATAACATGGTTGTCTATATTGAATCCCCATATACACATGGGAACTAAGGAAGACGGAAACAATATAATAATGGCAAGAAAAGACATATGAATAGTCAGGTACCAGGAAATGTTTCCATTGGATGAGACGATGCTGTAAAGTCGAGCAACGATATGGAAGGAGATATTGACGCGGCTCAATCAAATCACATGGATAGTTATCACACTCATCTAACCAAATAATAAGATTGAGGCGTGTCAATATCTTACCTATACTCTAATTTAATCCCCTTACGATCTTTCTTCATCTCCCAATGATGACCACAACCATGTATATAGGCCTTTGTGATGGTATATGGATATGCTTTCGTCTTCATTTTGGGGACCGAGGAAGAGGAAATTAGGGTCGGAGAGAAGATATGGAAGATTCCTTTTCTTTGGTGAAGAGAAGGGTTGGTATGATGATATATAATTTGAGGCATGGCAAGTTCCCCTTGTCAAAGGTTGATATAGAAGGGTCTTGTGGGGGAAATAGAAAGATCGTGTTCATACTCGGTAATGGACGAAATTCCCATTTTTTAAACGGTGTTTCATTGATAGTATGTTACTATATCCACATATATATATATATATATATATATATATATATATATAATATACGTTAAATATCTTTATATATAATAATATATGATTTATCAAAACATAGATCAATACATATAAATATTTCATCCCATGATTTATAAAACACCGGATACTACAAGCCATAAGATTCATTAAATTGAAAGGCAATTCGATAGATCTATACATCATAGAATCCGGTGTATGATGCATCGAGCGTAAGAAGAAGTTGTCCATGAAAAGCACTTCAGCTATTGATTTTTTGTGGATTGGCTTTGGCATTTACGATCTGCAAAAATATGTATATATATATATATATATATATATATATAATATGCCGCCTAAAAGGGAAGCATAGTGAGGGATATTACAAAGAAAATATAAACCACAAGAAAAGGATTTGGATTTGTGTGTGCTTGGGGATCGCATTGTGTTTGTGTACGTACTTGTTTTTTGCACCCATATCTACGTTGTCGTTGGTGAGTCGGACTCAGTTGTACATATAATATACATCCAATTATCACATAATCTAGAAGACAGTCCGGCTCCACCAATCGGGACAAGTATTCGATCATGGATAAAGTCCACTAGGTGGCGCATCCTGCTCCACGGCCATTGATGTGTATCATTTTGATTTTTCATCATCAGTCCTTGTCAAAATCATCTCGTGGTGTTACTTCTTTAATTGCTTGCCTCCGTGAAAAAAGTTCTTTAAAAAAAAATTTCTTTACTGATAATTTTTTACCATTAACAATTATAAACGTGGAAAGGCCATCCATGTATTTATTTAATTACAACATACAACATATGTTTACAATTAAACAATGATGTTGTACCATGTTGATAAGATTAATCGACATATATTATTAACATGTTAATAATGGAAAATTTTAAGTAAATATATTAATTTTATTGTTATAAATATATTTTAGAAAGATAAATTTATTTTTAATTCTCAACATTTTAATACTTTTCTAATTGAGTGTAACCTATTTTTTAAAATCCTCAATGCTTGCAAACATTTACAAATGAGTACTATTTTTCAACACTATTAGTTTTACAATTAATATGTGACATGCAATAGTGTTACATTTGTCCACATAATTATATTAAAAAAATAATATAATAAAATATGCAATAAATAAATACAATTATTAAAGAATAAAAAGAATTCAAAAAATAAAAAATAAAATAAAATAACTCTACCCACCTTTTGGCCTTAAGATGGCCAGAACAGCCACATAAAGGGCATTGGGTCATCACACACTAAAGAAAGTGAGTTGTTTGATTTAATGGGTAGTCCGGGTGGTAGCCTATCATCATAGAAGAGTCGTTCAACCCTCTTAAGGTGGTGAGCATTTACTTGGAGCAGCTTCTTCTTTTCTTTTCTTTTTTTTTTTTAATTTTTCCATATTTCTTCTCTTTCATTATTTCTATAATTTTTTTATTTTTAATTAATTAATTTGATTTAATATTTATTTAATTATTTTACTTAATTAAATTAATTATCTTGGTTGATTAGAAACTATCACTGTATTAATGGTGTTGAGAAAACTCTAACTTTATATTTCAAAAAGGTTTAGAACTCAATTATAAAAACTATGAAATGTCTTAGACTAAAATGTATTTATCTCTATTTTAAATCCAATCCGTGGATGGTGGCCTAAAGTTCTAAAGAAAATTTTTACCATTAGTCATTGTATTCCGAATACCTGTACGTGTACGAAACTTGCATTGTCTTACGGTCAAAAGGAGTTCAACTTCATAAAGAATATTTTCTACGAGGAAAGTTGTGGAATCCTTGTGTATGTGTTTAGTGGTCGAAACAATCTCCTCCTGGAGCTTGGGTTTTCTTGCGTATGATTGGTTTTTCTCTATTCTTTTCTTAAATTTATCTAAAATAAATAAATGTTCATATTATTTTTGTTTTCTTGTATAACGAGTAGATTTCTGGATGGGTTTTCATAATAATAATTTAAAAGATTTATACTTGAAAGCAGTAGACGTAGACCTATGCGTTCTCTCCCGACCATGGAAAAATAATTTTATACATCATGTCGATCGCCTTCAAGTTTTCCGCTGGCTGTGAACTCAAATCAGAGGAATCTAGACTTCTAGGGGCACTGCCTCTTGGATCAACCCGACCGCCAAAATGTTGTTGTTTGACTGTGTGAAATGAATGAGATTGGACATGTTAAGGATATCGATCCTCGTTTAATTTGCTCCGTACGTAAAACCAAACCGGTTCAATGAATGGGGAAATATGAACTGCTCATATTCGTACAGATCAATCGTTGGAATCAGAAAGTGGCCACAAGGTCAAGGTCAGTTTTTACTAAGAAGGGGCATATTTGGAACTACGGTTGCCTGATCGACTTCTGATATGATCAAAGTCCTAATCAGAGCTTCATCCCATTTTTATTTGAGCTATAACTCCGGTAAAAGACAAAGATATTATTAAAAAATAATAATAATAAAATAATCATCAAATTGTTGTAATCTAACCTACAAGATCATCTTTTTAAAAACGTCTTATCTATAATAAAAAATATCCACTTAAAATATATATTTTAAAAATATTTATATTATTATCTTCATTTATTTCAACCAACTACGGTATTTTCCTATTTTGTAATCTACTCAAATAAGACAAACATGGGATCTTAGCTCATTTTACACACACAGGCATATATATATATTTAAAAAAAAACACTTACTTTAGCAAAGTTCGGTATGGCTCATAGCTTAAAGCATTTATAGGGAAGCCACTAGATTGAGTTTGAGATGAATTTTATAATATCTAAACCCGACTTAGTTATTTATGACTCACCCAAAAACTCTATAGGATTTCTATTTAATACAAAAAATCTACCCCATCAAGAATACTATAAGCTCATGATCCGACTTATCAACCTATCACTATAATTTGTAAAATCATGTGAGGTAAAGAAATAAAATAGACTTTTATAATTTGTTATGCCATTCTTAAAAACATATACTAGAAGTAAAGTTATAATATATTATATAATGATATAAATTATTTATAAGAAAATAACTGCATTAAATATGATACATGTGATTGTAATTCTCATAAAACAATCTTATAGAAATATTATTGAATCATATTTGAAAACTTGAAATTAAAAAAAAAAAATTTCATTAAATTACACTTGAAAGTTACTGCAATAAGGAGTTCAATGTACTATATAAATATTCATCCAAATTTTAAATTAAATAAAATTTAATTTATCAATCACATCTTCCTACAAATATATGACATAATTCAGCAAATTTTAAAAATTAATTAAAGTTCATTTCAATCTATTCCAAAATATTCATAAAAATCAATTGAAATTCAATTCATCTACTTCCTCAATTATATTTGTTCTTACAAAGAAAAAAAAATTCCATAAAATAGATTGGAAAAGATACGAGATTGTGAGATGCAGATGTGATTAGAAAGTAAGAATAGTAAGATTAAACAATATAGATATGACTACAATTCCCTAGAGTTTAACAAATAAAGTTTTAAAATAGTATTATTTAGTGCGATGTGATAGGTTAGTAGGTCAAAATTCTTAACTTTTGAAATTTGAGTTAAAAAATATTATCACCTAACCTTTTTTTTTTTATGAATAAGGTTTTTCCATTAGGTTTACTCAAAACCTAACCAAAAACCATATAAAATTTTAATACAATACCTAAATCTATCTTAATACCCCATAGGGCCCTATAAGGTAATTAGTGAGTTAGGTGGGTCGAGTACTACAGTGACCCTCTTAGTGGCATCCCTAAGCCTTTGCCTATGTGTCAATCTAAAGGTTCGTCAACTACATCTCCTATTTTTGATGTAGGATAGTAGAAGAGAGAAACTAAATTATAAAAAACGGCAATGATGTATAAAACTACAGAAATTAAAATAGAAAATTAGAATCAACAATAATTGTCATTGTAGAGGGTTAAAATGGGCATTAGGTTTTAAATCCAGCAACAATCTTGTGCTTGACTATTTGGAAGTGATAGGGTCCATGGGGTTAAATTCATGAGCTTGGGATGATTTGGGAGAAATTTGGTATGATAAGTTACGAGTGAAAATCCTTAAATTGACTTGTCTACACTTAACTTTTCTCACAAAAGCTAATAAACTTATGGAAGGATTAATTAATAGGACCCATCTTCGCTATGGAACCACCAACACTGTTTGACAGATGTTGTTAATAGTTAAACTCTATAAATACTTAAGAATTCTTTTTCATTTAACAGGACTTAGAGATTTAGAGAAAAGCTACCATGTTGTTAGACTATCATCTAAAGTTCAAAACAAAGAACACTCCACTTATCATCAAGAATAATAGGATTGATGCTCTATAGCTCATTCACGTGCTACATACGTGTTTGAATTTTCTAATATTGTCTGCCTCTCTTTCCTGTCCTTTTCTCTTAAAGTCATATTCACATTTTATTGTCACGCACACATGTGATCGCGTCAACTAGATTTCCCCATCTACAATCATCAATTTGCTAAGTTGCTCACCACAAGATAATAAATAAATTAAAAATATAGAAGAAAAAAAAAATCTCTTTTTCGATCAAAGTCCAACTAAATCTTGTAGAATGTATCAATTATAAATCCCTGGCTTGTTGAAATTATTCACGTTCACTTCTAGTTCATGATCAACCTTCGGACAAGTCATTGAACCACCTTTATCACGTAATTCATAAATCTTCATGAAATCAAGAGCGGAACACGTTGGAATCTTTCAATGATTTCTACCAATGCGGATCCGTTTTTGTGTTATCCAATTATATCCTTTACGCACAGGAGCATGATAGACTTCAATGGTCTCCAATTGTCATTGGCACGACAAATCCTAGAAAGTGGAAACTATGTATCTTGACCAAAATACCGTAACGATTACCACTGATGGCAAATATCGAAGAAAATTATGTATACCTTCAAGACGAGAAAAGAAAAAGAAATTGATGCCTTCACCATCATATTAAAATTTGGATGATGTTCTTGTTTGTTTGTATGACCTCATATTATACTATAGGAAATATAGTATAAAACCCTAACAAGAAGCACTACAAGTGGGACTAAATATTGGCCATAAAGGTAATGTAACAGCTATTAATTAACATCTTAAAAAATAGGAAAGAAAACTAACAAAAATCCAATCAAATCAAATAGAATAAAGATAAAATTAAATTAAATCTAACCTAAATAATCACCGAAATAAAATAACTAAGTATTGAGGTCTTCTCGCATGTAACTATTATGCATATACCGATGTTCAGAGATTCTACAATCTCGTGGACTCTGCTTCACGTCTTCATGTTCCTTTCTATTCGATCTTCCTCCTTTTTTCTTTTTTTTTTTTCCCTGTGATAAACGGGATTTTCATTGAACTAAAAGGAACTTGCATATAGAACATCTAGAACCTGGACATTGACACATAACCTTAACATAGTAGACTCACAGCAGTACACTACTTACATACAGAAACGGCAAGACAATGAGGATATATTGCAGGATATTACTAGACCATATCACAGTCTTTACAGTTAAAAACCTCAAAAATAATAAATGAAGTCAATGCAATTAAAAAGAAAAAAAAAGTTAATTAAGAAGAATTTACAAAGCTTAAAAATTAATTATTTTAAAAAATGACCTTCATGCCTTTGAACTTGGTTTTATTGGATTTGGACCTGAACGGGCTAAGAAGCTCTAAATATAGCTGTAAGACCCCAATTAAGTAAATAAAATCAATTTCAAGTTATTTGGAGATAATTGAAAAAAAATATTTTAATTTGAGGTTAATTAGATAAAATGATCAAAATGCTCCTAAACTTAGTTTATTAAGAATGGCTAAATACTTGAGTTCCAAAGGATAATTTGGGTAAAAGAATCAGCTATTTTGTTACTAAAAGTGGAGTGGGAAAATAAGAAAAATAAAAATGCCACAAATGCTAAAACTGGAGACACATGGTACTGTTTAACTAAAACCTTTAAACCATAGTGGTTTTCCTTACTTTTTCCCTTGATGTAATTAATGCATGAAACCCATAAACTTGCCACTTCCTTGATGTAGATTGGATGTCTTTTGATGATTTTAGATGTTGATCTATGTTTGATAATGTAGAAAATGCAAGTGGGTATGTATGTTGCCAATTGGAAGGAATTTGGGACTTAATTATTGCTTGAAATCTAATTTTGTTAATAGAAGATGGTAATTTGATGATTGAAGTATAATATATAATTAAAAGTAGTTTGGATGATGAATATGATGTATATGACAAGTTAGAGATTGAACTTAATGATATTGATGAGCTAATAAATAAATTAGTTGATTTACTTGATAACCCATGAATTTTTAGTATGTTCACATGTTCTTAGGGTGATCAATTAGGTTGAATTCGAAGTTATATGATTAATATTAGGCTTGATAAGTTTAAGGGTGGTATGTGATAAAATTGTGAATTGATTGATCTTGAGATTGTCAATTTTTCTTACTTGTTAAATCAATATGTCCAATTCTAAAATATTCATGAATTATTATGTTTAATTGAGTAAATTTGGGTGAAATATGTTTAATTAATGAATAGGAGTGAATAAAAATGAGGCCTAGAAGTTGAATTGTGTTGAATTTGGGCTAATTATAATGAAACTTGATGTTTTGGGCGTGTTATGGAATGATGAGGCGATTCTAGAAATAATTTGGGCTTAAAATTAGAATTCAAATGATGTTTTGAACTTTATAAAGGAATATAATCAAATATGCTTTAGTTCAGCATAAATTAGACCTAAAGTTGCAATTTCATAAACTAATGTAATTTAAAATTTCAAGGACTCTAAAATGAATAAAATAGGGTTATTTATGTTAAAATAGATAATGGAAGTAATGAGGGTTCAAATAACTTTGGTTTTACATCATCTGGGTTTAAAATAAGTAAGTTGTGGCAATTTAAAACTAAGTCTTTCAAAAGTGGTGAATTAAAGCTTGACATTAATTAGTTTAATTAATTTGGGCTAAGACTAGCCCAATCGCAAGTCAGCCCATCCATATAGGCTCAATGAGCACCCTTCCACTCTCCCTTATAGGTGGCCAACCCATATGGTTAAACATAATTGAATTGATTACGCTTAATTAACTTAATTATTCAAGTTGAACTAAGATAGAAATTAACTTAATAAAATAGATTTAAGTGACCAGTGGACCCAACACCCAAAATTTTAAGGCTCATAACCTAAGTGAGTCTTATATATATATATATATATAAAGAGCTAAATAGAGTTATAAACCAAATTAAGGCTTAAATTGAATTAAATACCTATAATGAACTAGGCTTATGCCCAATAAAATAAAATGGGCTTACATGACCCTAAAAAGATTTCAAATGGACCTAAGACTCAAAACTTACTTGGATCCATTTACCTTTAGAGCCAATACCCTAACTAAGCCCTAACAAATTAAGAAACTTAAACCCTATGCGACCTTAAATCAATTAAAGACCTAAAATAGAATTAAAATTTGGTTTAATAATCAATTGGGCATAAAAGACATAACGAATAGGACTAAATAGACATAAATGGGCCACAGTTAATTAGATTAGATTAAAGCAATATAATTGACCTAAAATGGATTCAATGTTAATAATTGGGCCTAAGTAATTTAATTAGGGCTATTGGGACTAATTTTAAATATAATTGGGCCTACTATTCTTTAAGGATCTAAATGTTTTAATTGGTTTTTAGACACATCTAGATTCAAATGTAAATAACATGATATGTTTAAGTGAATAAACCATAAAAAGGCTAATTAGGCCTATTTAACCCTTAAATGGGCCCATAACTAATATGGATTTTGAATAGTCTAAACTTAACCCTAAAATAATATTCAAATACTTAGAATAATTATCTCACTTAAGTTTTTTCTTTTAATGTATAAAATTGCTTAACTTGCTCAATTGGAATTTCAGGCTTCAATTCGAGAATCTTTAACTCTTTCCAGTACGTAGTAACATGTGTGTCATTTGTTAGGTTAGAAAAAAATAATCTGACTATATATTTGATTGTTGCTTGTGTTTAGTTGCTTAAACCAGCAAGTGACACCCTTAGATCAGGAATTACGACTGCGGTTATATGTTTTAAAATGACAGAATAGTTTAGGTACTTAAGCCATTGAGAAATAGCTCGGTAGGTAGTTAATAGGCGAAACCACAAGGTATATTAGGAGTAATTCGAGGATTATAGGTCATGATGAGTGATACAATATAGTTGAGCTATGATTAATGAGGACTGTATAACATTGAGGCCACTTAAATGAGACTACTTAGATTTTAGTTTTGGTTTCGGTTTCGATAACATGGAGTCCAGTCGTTGCCGTTAACCCTCGATTGTTGTAGTATAGCCGGACCCTAGGTTCCTTGCCATGTTCTTTGAAGTCATAAGTACTCCCGTATTGATTGTCTGTTGCATTAGTGTGTAAGCCTGTTTGACATTTGTATATGTGTATTGTGTTACTATGTATTAGGTCTTTTAACTCTCTTTTTTTTTTTTTTTTCAAGTGAGGACTTTTCTACCAATCCCTTGTATGATTCAATGGGTTTCAACTCCAATAAGAAGTATAGGGATGAGTTTAAAGACCTAGATTATGTTAGCTACCACTTTTACTGATTTTTCATTTTCTAAACTTAGTATCTATGTTTTGGATTAAATATTTAGACTTCATATTAGGAGCTACTTGCGACTTTATGGCTTGTTCTTATGTTTGTATTTTATGGGCCCTGTAAGCCTTGAGACTTGGATACTTAGCATGCTTTAGTTGTATGTTTTCCTTAAATTAATAAACTTACAAAGATTTTCAAAAGCTAAATGAACTAACAATAAGTTTTCAAAGTTTAATTAACAATTTCAAGGTCTTAAAATCGATTTAAAATTCCATTTAATAATTATAACCTTATGTATTTTACTTAAATAGGTTATGTGGTGAATTGACGTTGCTATAACCAATTAGGGGAACAACAATAGTAGAAAACTTATTGTTTATTTACAATCATCTTGCACATTAACTCTTTCTTATAGTACCCTAACCAGTAGCATCATGGACAAGAGAAGCTTTCACACATTATGGGGGAACAAAAGTTAATGAATCCCTTTCTTGAATGCCATGCATATAGGTTGCATTGCGAACCGCAAGCTCATTGCTTTTTCTAGGTGTGTGAGATAATTTGGCCTCATGGTGGTGTTAGAGTTCTTACTCGCAAGTAAAGATAGCGTTAGCAAATTTAACCTTGGTAGTTAGAACTTTGTTTTTCTCTGATAATGATGTTGCTATTGTTGAATCTGTATTGATTTTGGCTTTGGTGAAGTCTGAAAGATTACAATATTTTAATCCCTAATATATTTCTCAGAGTTCGGTAGATAGGATGTCTATTTTCCTTTTTTTTTTTTTTTGCTTTTTCCCAAACACAGCAATCCCCTAGCCCCTTTCATCTCTAAGGACTTCACTAATAACAACTTCACTAGATGCAGATGAAAGTAGGACATCTTTATTGATTTTTATCCATCCTTCTTGTGGATTTAGCCATGAGACCACTTATAATGTAAATTTATGAGATCTATGGTTTACTTGATGTTGCAGCCAAAATTCATGTGCTTTAAGTCAAATTAGAGTTGGTAAATTAGATTCCATATGTGTTCTAAAGATCAATTCATTTTGAGATTGCCAAATTAACCAAAGTGTAAATGTAAACATAATGCATTTAGGAGTGCCTTGCACTTGCAATTCCATCTTTGTTTGCTAATCTTCCTTCTTGTTCAGCCCACTTTCAGCTCTAATTAAAGAGCTTTGGAAGCCTTAAAAGGAGTCTTGGAATACTCACTTTGAAGTTTGAGCTCAATCACCATTAGCACAAGCTCATCACATGATCCGTTTCCTTTACAACAACAACATTATTCTCGTAATCAACATTACCTGATTACTTGTTTCAATAAGTACCCATAATCATGGCTTGAAGATATAATTTTAAGAATGGATTGAATTCCATATTTAGAACACAATCTCATGTAAAGCATTGGTGATCCTCTTTTTAGATGATGTACTTTAGGGATTTTCTAGAGAAAAGCTTTTTACACTTTTTCCTATTTAAATCACATAAGTTTATATAAAAAGGTCAATTAAGTTCTATATGTTTTAATTAAGTTTTTAACTTTTAAGTTCTTTTATGGCTATGTTGTTGCACCAGTCAAATCAACTTTTTAGTACTTCTTCCTATGAAATATAGATATACATGGAAGATTTACTGATATGAACCACGCCAACCCGTGACGAAACCCAATACCAATACGTTTGGAATTCATTGCTTAAGACGCCCAAACACCTAAAGTGAAAACCGCGACCCGTTGTTTATAAGCGAGACAAGAACCTTGGTATAAAATGAAGACGCCACAATTGGGATGAAAAACCGATTGATAAGTCGGGATGAACGCCATGGAAAATTAATCCGATAAGTTCGATTTAGTTCTTGAAGAACTAAGAGAGAAGCCTCTCAAATATGTTTAATATTCTAAGATGTATCTTATCTATATTCTAAACCTTAGGAGCTTTATACTAGGGTTACAATTCGTAAAAATACAAGTCCAAAACGACGTCACTTCAATAAGTGCGTAAAATAACAAAACAACACAAAAGGCTGGCGTCGGGGAGATACACGGCCGTGTACTTTTCTGTGCAAATTCTGGCAACATATACGACCATATACTTTTGGTCGTGTATCTTTCTGTGGATTTGCTTGACTCCATACACGGCCGTGCCTTTGGCCGTGTATATGACCGTGTATGATTCTGTGTAACTTTAAGATTCCTATACGGTCGTGCCTTGTAAACACACGCCCTCTTCACCTCGTATCCGGTATAACTTATACAAGAGCAAGGGTCTTCCCATGGTTGTTCCAATCCGTTCCAACTTCATGATTGCTCCAATCCTTTCCGGCTTCATAGACATCCTTTATCAACCCGTTAAGTGCTTCCTTGAGTCATTTCGCTCGACTTCTTGTAATCGGTCCAGGTGACACTTCAAGAGGATCCACATTCCTTCTTCCAGCTTGACTCTCATTATGGATCTCATCATTCCCCTCCTTTTGAAAAGGATTTGTCCTCAAATCATCACCTACATCAAAAGGACTCAGATCAGTAACATTAAATGTGGCGCTTACTTGATACTCACCAGGTAAATCTATCTTGTATGCATTATCGTTGATGCGCTCAAGAACTTGAAATGGTCCATCGCCTCTAGGAAGTAGTTTAGATTGACGCTGCACGGGAAACCGCTCTTTGCGCATGTGAACCCAAACCTAATCTCCAGGTTTAAAGACAGCTTGTTGACGACCCTTGTTGGCTTGTTTCACATACTGCTCTGTTCTTCGCTCAATGTTTAGCCTTGCCTTCTCATGGATTTGTTTAACAAATCCGGCCTTCTTCTTGCCATCTAAATTAACATACTCAGAAACAGGCAAAGGTGATAAATCCAAAGGAGTTAGTGGATTAAAACCATACACAATCTCAAAAGGAGTAAATTTAGTAGCAGAATGCACTGTACGGTTATAAGCAAATTCAACATGCGGCAAACAATCCTCCCAACTTTTAATATTCTTTTTAATTACAGCCCTTAACAAGGTCGATAAAGTTCAATTTACTACCTCAGTTTGACCATCAGTCTGTGGATGACAAGTAGTAGAAAATAATAACTTAGTTCCTAACTTAGCTCACAAGGTCTTCAAAAAGTAGCTCAAGAACTTAGCATCCCTATCTGATACAATTGTTCTAGGCATACCATGCAATCGCACAACTTCCCTAAAGAATAAATTAGCAATATTACAAGCATCATCCGTTTTGTGACAAGGAATGAAATGTGCCATTTTAGAGAATCTATCAACAACTATAAAAATAGAATCTCGACCATGTCTAGACCTGGGTAAACCTAATACAAAATCCATAGAAATATCTACCCAAGACTCATGAGGAATGGGAAGTGGGGTGTAAAGCCCTTGAGGTTGGATCCTAGATTTCGCTTGCTTACACGTGACACATCGCTTACAAATCCTCTCAACATCTCGTTTCATGTGAGGCCAATAGAAGTGTTCCTGCAATACCTCTAAGGTTTTAACTACTCCAAAGTGTCCCATTAAACCTCCTCCATGAGACTCCCTCACGAGTAATTCTCTTAAAGAACAAATTAGAATGCACAATTTACTCTCCCTAAACAAGAATCCTTCATGTTTATAAAATTTACCAGGCCCACTCTTCTCACAATGCACATACTCCTCACAAAAATCTCAATCAGCAGCATATAATTCCTTAATGTGCTCAAAATCAAGCTGTCTAGAACTAAGAGTAGAGATAAGAGTATACCTTCTAGAAAGTGCATCAGTCTCGACATTCTCTTTACCTTGCTTGTAGTGGATGACATATGAAAATTTTTCGATGAACCCCACCCAATGAGCATGCCTTTTGTTCAGCTTGTGTTGCCCCTTCAAGTACTTCAAGGATTCATGATCAATGTGGATCACGAACTCTTTTGGCCAAAGGTAGTGTTGCCAAGTCTCCAGGGCTCGAACCAATGCATATAACTCCTTGTCGTAAGTAGGGTAGTTCAAGGTTGCCCCACTTAGCTTCTCGCTAAAGAATGCAATCGGTCTTCTCTCCTGCATAAGCACTGCTCCCATACCTAATCCTGAAGCATCACACTCAATTTCAAATGTTTTAGCAAAGTTAGGTAAAGCAAGTAATGGCGCCTGAGTCAGCTTATGTTTAAGCGTCTGAAAGGCCTTCTCTTGTTGCTCTCCCCATCTGAACTCCACGTTCTTCTTAATTACCTCAGTAAGTGTTGCTGCAATGGTGCTAAAATCCTTCACAAATCTCCTGTAAAAGCTCGCTAGTCCATGAAAGCTCCGCACATTACTTACATTGGTTGGACTAGGCCATTCTTGGATCGCACGAACCTTTTCTTCATCAACCTGTATTCCCTGTGCACTAACAACAAAACCAAGAAACACAAGTTTGTCTGTGCAAAAAGTGCACTTCTTGAGGTTAGCATATAATTGTTCCTTTCGAAGCACTTCTAAAACATCCCTCAAGTGAGATATATGATCTTCCAAACTCTTGCTGTAAATGAGGATATCATCAAAATAAACAACCACAAATTTTCCAATAAAAGTCCTCAAAACATGGTTCATAAGTCTCATAAAAGTACTAGGTGCATTAGTTAAACTGAAAGGCATTACTAACCACTCATACAATCCATATTTTGTTTTGAATGCAGTTTTCCATTCATTACCTTCTTTTATTCTAATTTGGTGATATCCACTTTTCAGATCAATTTTGGAAAAGACACTAGACTCATGTAACTCGTCTAACATATCATCTAAGCGAGGAATGGGATGACGATACTTTATCGTGATGTTGTTGATGGCGCGGCAGTCAACACACATTCTCCATGTCCCATCCTTCTTAGGCACCAAAATCACAGGCACTACACATGGACTCATGCTTTCTCTCACGTACCCCTTCTCCATTAATTCATCGACCTACCTTTGGAGTTCCTTTGTCTCATTCGGATTGCTCCTATAAGCTGGCTTGTTTGGAATCGATGCTCCGGGTACAAGGTCAATCTGGTGCTCAATACCACGAATAGATGGTAATCCCTTTGGAATCTCCTCAGGGAAGACATCTTCAAAGTCCTGCACAAGAGACACAATCACACTAGGCAAAGAGTTAGATAGTTCGTTAGTAGTCAAACATATTTCTTTAAAAACCAGCAACAACATAGGTTGCCTCATCACTAACGCTCTCCTTACTACACTCGCTCTTGCCACGCAACTCTCCTTTTGCAAGGTTGCCCTCTCCTTTTCACTCACCACCAAAGTTGATCCCCCTTTAACTTGGCCTCTTACACTCTTTCCAGCCTTCCTCTCTTTTTCCTTTTGATCTTGACTTTTATATTCCTTTTCTTTCTCATTGTCTTTTGCTCTCTCACTCTCCCTCTGCTTTTCACTCACCTTATGTTTTGCAAAAGACTGTTGTAGCTGCAACTGGTCCTCATACACCTGCTTAGGTGTTAACGGTTTAAGATTAAAGCTTTTCCCCTGGTGAACAAGCGTATACTTGTTAGAAAAGCCATCATTAACAACCTTCCTATCAAATTGCCACGGCCTCCCCAACAATACATGACATGATTGCATTGGCACTACATCACATATCACCTCATCCTCATACCTACCAATGCGGAAACCAATCAATGCTTGCTTACTCACCTTAGTCTCTCCACTATCATTCAACCACTGCAATTTATATGGACTAGGGTGTCTAACAGTTTTGAGCCCCGGTCTCTCAACAATAAAATTACTCACTACATTGGTGCAACTCCCTCCATCAATGATCAAACTACAAATGTGATCTCTTAGATAACATCTAGTATGAAATATATTCTCTCTTTGCACCTCCTCTTCTTCCTTCACCTGCATATTCAACGCTCGCTTCACTACTGCCACTAGCCTTCCCATTGCAGGCTCCTCATCATCACTAGCATCCTCTAATGAAGGCATATCATCTTCTTCACTATCCCCCTCAGTCTCATACTCTCCATCATCACGCAAAATCATCACACGCCTATTTGGACATTGACTAGCAATATGACCTCTACCTTGGCATTTAAAACATCTAATGTCACGATTTCTAGAAGTAGAAGAATCAGGGTTACCTTGGTTACCAGGAGTAGAACCCGCTTGCCTCAGCTCCCCTTTTGGTTTGGTGGGTAAAGGCTTTTCTTCTTTCTTCCATTGGTTGGTCTTTCAAGTGGATGAACCATTACCCTGTGGAAACCGTGCATTACTACTACCTTTCCTCTTGTGCTGGTTCTCAACCTTTATAGCCATGTGAACTATATCCTTCAATTCTACATAATGCTGCAATTCAACCACATTTTGGATTTCTCTATTCAACCCAGCAAGAAACCTAGCCATTGTAGCCTCTCTATCCTCCTCTACATTCGCCCTAATCATAGTGACTTCCATCTCCTTGAAATACTCATCTACACTTCGGCTTCCCTGCCTCAGAGTTTGCAACTTGTTGTGCAATTCACGATAGTAATACGCAGGCACAAACCGCTTCTTCATCACTCTTTTCATCTCTTCCCAAGACTCAATAGGTGGCTCGCCATTCCTTCTCCTATTCAACATTAGTTGATCCCACCACACTATAGCATAATTCGAAAACTCAATGGCAGCAAGTTTTACTTTCTTTCTCCCACTATAGTTATGACAATCAAACATCATCTCCACCTTCTTCTCTCACTCTAAGTACGCCTCGGGATCATTCTTCCCTTGGAAATGAGGAATATTCATCTTTATGCTACTCAATTGATCATCCTCTCTATTCCTATCTCCTCTATCTTCTCAACCCCTAGTTCCTCTATTCCGACCACTATAACCTCTATAACTACCAACAGAAGGCTCATCAAAGTCATCATCCGACATTTCATCTCCACTCCTCGGTACTCTCCTAGAACGACTCTCCCTCTTACGCCCTTGGAATACGTTTGCGGATTGCTCTAGTCTTTGCTCTACCGTCTCATGAATTTGTTCCATTCCCTCTTGGAACATCCTCTTCATCTGTCCCCTCAACGCCTCAATCACTATCCTAGCATCAAACCTTTCCCTCTCACCTTCCGAAGAATGTTGCCTCGACATAGTTCCTGCAGAAAAGATTAGTACTAACACAAATATATATATATATATATATATATATATATATATATAATTAAACCTCACGATACACTCCCTTACGTGTTTCACTCAAATGATGATATCACACAGTCACTTGTGTATTCTCTTCTCTTCTTTTTTTTTTGTCGTGATTTTTACTTTTTTTTTTTGTAACAATCGACTAGTGACTAGTAGATACTACACTATCAATAGACAATGAATACTACGAAATTGAATGCTAACAATGGATATGAATGATTGGAGTTAGGATTTTGATGTTACCTTCCTCAACCGAACTTGATGTTTTGACAAACCTAAGCTCTGATACCAAACTGATATGAGCCACGCCAATCCGTGACGAAACCCAATACCAATACGTTCGGAATTTGTTGCCTAAGACGCCCAAACACCTAAAGTGGAAACTGCGACCTGTTGTCTATAAGCGAGACAAGAACCTTAGTATAAAATGAAGACGCCATAATCGGGATGAAAGACCGATTGATAAGTCGGGATGAACGCCACAGAAAATTAATCCGATAAGTTCGATTTAGTTCTTGAAGAACCAAGAGAGGAGCCTCTCAAATATGTTTAATATTCTAAGATGTATCTTATCTCTATTCTAAACCTTAGGAGCTTTATACTAGGGTTACAATTCATAAAAATACAAGTCCAAAATGACGTCACTTAAATAAATGCGTAAAATAACAAAACAACACAAAAGGCCGGCGTCGGGGAGATACACGGCCGTGTACACAACCGTGTACTTTGCCGTGTACACGACCATGTACTTTGGCCGTGCACTTTTCTGTGCAAATTCTGGCAACATACACGACCGTGTACTTCTGGTCATGTATCTTTCTGTGGATTTGCTTGACTCCATACACGGCCGTGCCTTTGGCCGTGTATATGACCGTGTATGATTCTGTGTAACTTTGAAATTCCTACACGGCCGTGCCTTGTAAATACACACTCTCTTCACCCTGTATCCGGTATAACTTGTACAAGAGCAAGGGTCTTCCTATGGTTGTTCCAATCCGTTCCAACTTCATGATTGCTCCAATCCTTTCCGGCTTCATGGACATACTTTATCAACCCGTTAAGTGCTTCCTTGAGTCGTTTCGCTCGACTTCTTGTGATCGGTCCAGGTGGCACTTCAAAAGGATCCACATTCCTTCTTCCAGCTTGACTTTCATTATGGATCTCATCATTTACGTTATGTGATAATATAAATATAAAGGATATAATAATTTACTTAAATATAAAAAACTTAATTAGCTTTTAGTATAAATTTAATGGAATTCTAAAGTACTTATCCCCTCTCATAAATAATGTTAAGTGGCCTTATCTTTCTTAATTTTTTTTCCTAACATATGGTGTAACAATGTAGTTACCTAAAGACAAACGTAAAAGCTCAATAATTCCCTTAACTCAATCAAAAGCAGTACATCAGAAAGTATCTCTAGTTAGACATATCCTATGACGATGAAAATCACTTACTTACCTAATCGAGCCATTTTTAACCTTGCAATGTAGATTGACACACTTTATGCAAGACAAAGTTTTAGGAGATCAATTTTATTTTACTTACATGAGTTTTTTCCTTTTAACGCTTTATATACTTGCATTTTCATTTTTGATATTTATATATTTGTGTTTTATCTCTATATGTCACTATAAATCAGAGAATGCATACTAGTTTTTAACTGATTCATGATAATTAATTTAATGAAATAATATTATTAAGCATATTTAATTAAATAACTCAATAAAAGATTATCAAGGAAGTACAAGAAATAGAAAGGAAATGACAAAAAAGAGAGGAAAAATGTAATCTTAGCCATACTCAACTACCCTTAAAAAGGACCGATGGGGGGGGGGAGGGGGGGGGGGGGGTGCTAGCCCTAGGATTTGGGGTGGTTAGCTAAGGTGAGTCATTTCTTAAGTGATTCCACCTATCTATAACCTTATAAATTGAAAAAGAGAAAAAAAAAAAATTAAGACCGAATGTTTTTACTGCATATTTCTTCTTCTTCTTCTTCCTTTTTTTCCCATCTAAGAGTGGTCAGTTATGAGTGGTTTTGGTCTTGATGAGCCACCTCAAGGCTTGGGGTTGGTTAGTTACTCCTTGGTCTTGGGGTGGCTAGCCATGGACTATGGTTAGTTTTTTTTTTTTTTTTTAGTTATTTTCTAAATTTTTAAATTTTAATAACTTTTTGTTGAATTATGTAAATACAATATATAAGATATTATTTTTTAAAAATTAATTATTGCAAATCATAAAAATAGACTCGCATCCATTGACTGATAGTGATAAATAGAGATAAAACATAAGTATAAAAGTGTTAAAAATAAAAATAGAAATGCAAAGTACCAAAGGATGGAAACTTAGGAATGCAAATTGAAATATGCCCAAGTTTCAATGCCTTCAAATGGTATTTTATTACATTTCTTTTAATCATATATCACAATATATTATAAAGGTACAATAAGTGTATATAGTGGTATATAAACTAAATATTCTTCATTTATACTCTCTCATAATTAGAAGACACACACTAATAGAGAAAGGAAATTTGATCCCTCTATATTTTTTAATCAATGTAACACCGATGGTTCTTAATAGTGAACATCAAGTCTAAGAACTGATGAATCAAAACGCACGCGATCTTTATGAAAAACGACTTACAAAAGCTAGTCGTATAAGTCCAAATTCCAATTAATCCTTCAGGACTTGGTGGGCTAAAGGGTTCTATCGCCCCAAATTAAAAAAATTAATTATTAAAAATTATTTTAAAAAATGCATTATATATATTTTAAAGATTACCTTTTAATAAAATTTTAGACATGGTTAAGTGTTAAGTGCTTGATAAATGATCATGCTCAAATACATAAAAAGCATTTTTCTTGTTCAAGTTGTATTTATTTTTGTATTATTTAAATAATATTTTAATTTTTTTTTATAATAACTTATAACATTAAATTATATTTAATTAAATAAATGAACATAAATTACTATTTATTTATTACTAGTATATCATAAATAGTATTTATATTGTAAATACTATAAAAAATATTTTAATATTAACTTATATAAAATAAGTTTATTCTAATCACATGATTCTATATCCATTCCTAAGTATACTTAATATATAAAGTAAGTTTCTTTACTACCTTAAAAGACATCAAATGGAGCTCTTGTCTTTAAATAATTTCGTAAGTTTAACACATTAAGTTTAAGTTTAGTGTGATAGAAAGATATATTTGTTTACTAGTACACCATCAATAGTAAATATATTGTGAATATTATAAATATTTTTGTTTTATTAAACATTTTTTTTATAAATAATTTTAATATATACTTATATAAATAAATCTGCCCCCAACCGTATAGTGAACTCAGTATATAAAGTAAGTTTCTTAATTAGTTCAAAGACATCAAACAGGTTCTTTCCTTTAGATAATTTCTTGAGTTTAACACTCCTTGAGTTTAGTGTGATAGCAAAATACAATTATTTTTCAAAGGGTACAACGTGCAATAATTTTTTTTAAAATTTTAATTTTCAACTACGAGAAGGAAATTGATTGTGCAATATTCTTGTAAAAAATTAATATTCATGCTATAAAAATTACTCTTTCCTTTAGATAATTTTAGAAAATTTTGTTGATGCATTATTTTATATATGTGATGCACCTTTTAAAATAATGATAACTTTTGTATAGCTTTATGAAATTTTGCTCTTATATATTAAAAGATTACAGTATATTCTATATGACTCATTATTACGTGGAAACCAAAAAGTGGTTGTATAAACTTTTAATATATAATATTTTATATAATTAGATAATATAACAATATATATTCTTTTTATGCTAATCATTGTAGTCTTTAAGTAAATTTATTACTTTTACTCATATATATATATATAAATATATATAGTCAATATTAGTATATATAATGACCTTTTATGTAGTTTATTAAAATATCAAATAAAAAGCTTTTTACTTTTATTTATATTTATTTTTTAAAGCTTTGAATTAATATTAAAAATTATAAATGGTTTTTTTTTCACAATCTCAAGAATGAATGGTGATTCGTATTATACGTTACATGTGTATATAGATTGTGGATAAATATTAATAAAATTTTATTACTTTATAATGTTTCTAAAACGTGAGTAGACTTTAAAAAGTATATATTACCATTTACCACTGCTTATCAGGACTCGCACTTGTAGATACGCGCAGATTGTAGGCAAGTGGCAACTAAAAGACAAGCAAAAACCCGGGGAAAAAGGGGGCTCCGATTGCCAACGTGGAGCCTGGAGTGGTATTTTCCCGCCATCCAACGCCTCACAGTAATTCAGCGTTTTACTCGACGCGCTCGGTGTCACTCCTGTCATTAAAACGCCTTTTTACAGTCCAAAACCCTTCGTTTTCATCAAGAACACTAACCCTAACTGACCCAATCCTCTCCTTCAATCGCAATGAATCTTCGATCACGAAAAGTCGCCTCGAGTACCTCATCGCACGGTATTCCCTGTACCTATTCACTCTGTGTTTGGTTGTTAAAGTTTGATGAATGTATTATTTGGTTTGTATTTCTTGCATTTGTTGCATAATTTGCGGTTTCTTTGTTTTATTTTGAATCAAATTGTTTTGTTTTAGTCTCTTTATATGGTAGTTTGAATATGTTTTGCAGTAGCAGGCAATGAGCGGGATCGCGGCGATGGCGATCTCAATGACGATGAATATTTGCCGATGTCGGACTCTGAAGCAAGCTTTAGCGGCAGTCAGGGTATTGTTCGCGTCTCGAATTTGGTTTCGGTTTTGTTTTCTGTTGGAATGACTTAAAGCATGTGTTTGATGCATACTGATTTTTCTTTTGTAATTGTTAATTCTAATTTAACAAAAGCTGGTTATCTTTCAATATTTTTTTGGATAAGTGGTTATCTTTCAATATTTATAGCGCTTATGATCCGAATTATCACGTGAAGGGCCTGTTTTACAACGAAAGAAAAACACAAGTGTAAAAGGCGAAAAAGTTTCATTCTTAGATGAAAGGAATTGTAGAAATATCTTGTGAATTCATGTAACAAAATTGATGCTAGATAAGAATTGTGCATGTGAGGAAATTTTCAAAAGAACATGCTTACAGTTGAAAAAAATACTCACATTGAAGAGAAGTATTGAGCATGGGTTGATATAGTAGATTATACTTTGAGGGTATTTTTCTATGATATGTGAGTTTATTTCAGATGTAGATGAAGATTATGGAGTGAACAAGCACGGCAGAAAGAATACACCAGTAAGATCAGATCAAGAGGCACAACAGCGGAGCAATGATGAAGAGGGTAATGATATGGAAGTTGTGATAGTCCCTGTTAAGAAAAAGAATAAGAGAAAGAAAGGGAGACGGAATAAAGATGGGCCGCTACTCTTGTGGGAGATATGGGAAGAAGAACATGAGGGATGGATTGACAAAAACAAGAACCTAGATTTTGATATGGAGAATCAGGATGAGGTACTGGCTGAGACTGCAGAGGCATCCTCTGATTTGATCATACCCTTGCTAAGGTATCAAAAAGAGTGGCTGGCTTGGGCTATGAAGCAGGAGGAGTCAATGATTAAAGGAGGAATTCTTGCAGATGAGATGGGCATGGGGAAGACTCTCCAGTCAATAGCACTTGTACTTGCCAAAAGGGAATTATACAGGAACATAGGATCCGCTAGAGAGCTTCTAAATGAAGCTGGTTCATCTTCGAGTTTGCCTGAAGTCAAAGGAACTCTTGTTATATGTCCTGTGGTTGCTGTAAGTCAATGGGTTGGTGAGATTGAGAGATTCACCAGTAGAGGAAGCACCAAGGTACTGATCTATCATGGAGCTAACAGAGAAAGGACTCTGGACCAGTTTAAAAATTTTGATTTTGTCATAACAACATATTCTCTTGTTGAGGCGGAATACCGGAAGCATGTAATGCCACCGAAAAGGAGATGCCCATATTGTCAAAAGCTATTTAAGGTGGAGAAGTTGTCAGTCCACCTAAAGTTTTTCTGTGGTCCTGATGCTTGTCGAACAATTAAGCAATCTAAACAACAGAAGAAGAAAGGAAAACATTCAACAAAAGTATTGACAACTGGTGATCTTTGTGATATGGAGGACAAACAAATTCCCAATAGAGGGATATCACTTTTGCACTCTGTGAAGTGGGAGCGCATTATTCTAGATGAGGTGGGTCTCTAGGAGCTTTTGCTTCATGTTGAATCCTTAAGCCTATTTGTTTCATTAGTTATTTGTTTGATTTTTATTCAAGAACTAATTTAGCACATCAGAAATTGAGAGGATAATGATTTGAAAGGCTTGCAAATTCCATATGCTTGTTCCTTATAGACTTTTATCTAATTAATTGTTTGAAGCTGTGTACTTCTTGGTTTATTTTGTACATTGTAAGGGTAGAATACTCCTTTTGCATGTCGTGGGGCTGGACACCATAAATACTTCTTTATATATTGTATATTAATCATTGATATAGATTGAGTTAAATATTACCAAATACACTAATAAGCCTCTATATATAGTTAGAACAAGGGCTTATTAGTTTATTTGATAATATTGAGCTTAATCTTCACTAACCGTATAAAGAGATTACACACACACATACACATATATCTGTAACCCTACGACATGTAGTGCCCTTACAATATACAAAATATGCTAATGGTCTCTTGCAAGGTTGTATTTGCTCTCATGACTACTTTGCTTTTTTTGGATGAAATGTCAGATTAATGACTACTGTGCCGCTTTTATGCAATTATTCATTTGTAGGCTCATTTTGTAAAAGATAGACGTTCTAATACAGCAAAGGCAGTTCTTGCTTTAGAGTCTTCATATAGGTGGGCTTTAAGTGGAACTCCTCTTCAAAACCGTGTTGGAGAGCTCTATTCTCTTGTAAGTTTATCTAATTTTAGAAGTGGTATTGCTTGAGTCAATACATTAAGTTATTTGCAACTTCATGGATTATACTAACCTGAAAATTTATCTGTCAGGTGCGTCTTCTTCGAATAGTACCCTACTCATATTATTTCTGTAGGGATTGTGATTGCAGAGTTCTTGACTATAGGTAAAATAGTTGATTGTGCATATTGCTTTCTGCTGCTGATAGAGTTGTGATGTTGTCATCCTGTGTTATGTAGATTGCTGGATACAAATGAACAAAAAGCACACCATCTTTTTTAGCTATTGGAAATAACTTAATGTGGAAATGGCAATTATCGTTCATTTATCGTCATCATCGATGCAAAATCTATTTTCACATGTTCTTTTCTTGTCCTATGTGTTCATGTTAGCCAAAAGAAGTAAAGATTTATGGATCCATGCTTCATCTGCAGGATGTATATTTTAGTTACAATATGGATCAATACACCTTTTTTGATTGGCAAATTGTAATTTGCATTCCGATCATGACACTGCATTTGATTATCATGCACACTGTACTACAATCTATAGTTACATCTGCATTCAGTAAAAACTTAGAGCAGATAATGTGTTCTTTTCTAATCTTTTTAATTTTCTTAATGATGGATAAACAGAACTTGAATCCTAGTGCTTATTGGATGCAATGCTTGTTTTCATTATTCAATCTCAAAGTTCTTACGCATTGACCCCAAGAGGTTCTCCTAGTAGTCAGGTCCCTAAACTAAGATGACAAATTGCATGAAGTCCTGGTACATTCTTACCAGGGCTACTTCTTGGGTTTTCATAAGCTTAGGCTAAGTGGGATGGTAATTGTGTCCAGATGGCAGTACGATGTTGTACAGTTCAGTTATGGTATGCTCCTTTGTAATAAGAAAAATCGTTTTTATTAGTCTCAAGTTTATGGTTCTTAAAGAATCCACTTCTGTAGTGCTTGTTTATTTGTTCAAATTTTAGTAATCTTGCTGCTTCTATACAGCTCATCAAGAGAATGTCCTGGTTGTCCGCATAGTACAGTGAGGCATTTCTGCTGGTGGAATAGAGTGAGTTTTATAATTGCCCTCACATTTTTCATTGCCTTTATCTCATTCCTTTCTAACTGTGGCTGTGAAATTCTTTTGTCTACTATGCAGAATATTGCGAATCCAATACAATCACATGCAAATTCTGAAAATGGAAAAGGAGCAATGATATTCTTAAGACACAAATTATTGAAAAGCATACTACTTAGACGCACTAAAATTGGGAGGGCTACTGATCTTGCATTGCCACCCAGAATTGTATGTATTATCATTCTATAGCAAAACTTGATGTTTCAACTACAAGACTTTTTTAATCTGAGTCTTTTCTTGGTACCAGGTTACATTGAGAAGGGATTCATTGGATATATTAGAAGAAGATTATTACACCTCATTGTATAATGAGAGTCAGGCACAATTCAACACGTATGCCTCAATATTTTGTGCTTTTGGTTCTTCAAAAGAAAGCCTCATGTGCTATTCCCTGTTCTTTTTTTCCCCTTTATAGTGCTGCAACCCATCTTTTACTCAACAGAAAGCTAGGAAAATTTCCATAAATTTTGAAGTAATCTCAGGCTACTAGAAAATTGCTTTTTTTCTCTCTATAAACTATGCCAATTAAGTATGCTGTGTGATTCTTCTTTCAGAGTTATTGCTTACATAATAGGTTGCTTTTGGTTTTTGCCTATTCAAGTTTTTCTAATGATAAATTTTCTGTTCTTGTGATTTTTCGTGCTGCCATAAGTCACTAGGAAACCTTTGTGGAAATAAGGGTTTATCAAGAGTTGGATAAAAACATAGCTAACTGTAGTGAGGTGGTTCAAGTTTGTGCCAGAATGTGAAATGGCACTTTTTTGAAGTAACTGTCATGCTTTTTTCTTGGTCAAAGGTTTTCAATCTGTCCTCACAATTTTTCAAAAGGTTTTTTGTTTGGGCAAGGTAATTTTGTAAAGGGTTTATGCATTTTAATCCCAGTAAATCACACGATCAGCAAGTATTGTATATTTTTTCTTGTCCCGTTAATACAAAGGGGATGTTGCATGTGAGTAGAAGTTCATAACTGAATCAATTTCAAGAAAATTACTAAAAGAAAAGGAATACGGAAGGTTTTGTTTTGCCTAAAATTTAAACTTACAACCTTTTTTCTTCCCTCTCTCCTCTTTTGTGTCTATACATATTGTCAATTTTAAGGACAAGGTGATGATTGTTTTTAGAAATCATACTTACACATTCCAACAGTTCTTCCATTGTTCATTTACTAAAGCAAAATGTTTAACTTAACTAATCGGAATAACAAATGTGTACACAAATAAAGGACACTACTTTTCTAGGACTCCTTTAAATGGAATGGTCAGTAAAAAAAAAGAAGCATGTCAATTTGTCTTGTACCTAATAATAATAATACTCGAATCCATTTTGGGATCGACAGCATGTTCATTTTTGCAGATATGTTCAGGCTGGGACTATAATGAATAATTATGCTCACATATTTGACCTACTCACTCGCCTGCGACAGGTAGTTGATATAATTGATTGTGTTTTTCTACTTGTCTTGGTCATAGTTTCGGTTATACAGTAGGATTTTCTTTTGTTGGTATCGGTAGAATGCAATACTAAAAAGTTGTTTATTTTGTGCATCTTCTCATATGAACGTTCTGGTGGCTGTCTTATTCCCTCAACGTGGGGAAAATGTTAAATAAATAAATTTGGTTGGCTTCCAAATCCATTTATGTAAAGAATGTGCATTGACTTCCTGCATGGAACAGTGGTTATTTCCTTGGCTCAAACTTTTCCATCTTTCAAATGTTGTTCACAAATTTACCCACATGTGAGTAAGATTCTGTGCAGGAAGGAAAACTTAGCTTGGTTCTCTTGGTTTTGTGCATGTTTGCAAGTTCGGTAATTTTCTCATAATTTGAAAGGACAGCTATCAGATACATTGAATAGCAGACTCCTTTAATGAAGTTTGGAGGACTTATATTTCCAAATCTATTCATCTAGAATACAGTAGAAGTGCACCAATATTGGGGAAACAGATTTTCTTCTTACAGATGTATAAGATGTTTAATTACGCTGAACATGATGTATAAATATATTTATTTTGCTAAACTTAGAAGGCTTAATCAGATCAAAGATTGCTTTTCAGTTGCTAAACTTAGAAGGCTTAACTTTTCAGAAAAAGTATGCTATTGCCCAACTTTTTCTGTATATTTTGCTTTTCAGTTGCATAGTCTTAATTTTTTGGATCTTGTAATCTGCTTGGATCTTAATTTCTAACCTTGCTTCTCATTACTAATGAATTTCAGGCAGTTGATCATCCATACCTTGTGATTTACTCAAGAGCTTCGGTTGAAAGAGGTGTAAATGGAGCAGACACTGATGAAAAAATTTGTGGCATCTGTCATGAGCGTGCTGAAGATCCTGTGGTGAGTAATAATTTTTTTTTTTACCCGGTTGCACTTTCATGATTGTTTCATTTGTAAATACAGATGCCAGCAGAGAGTTCAATGCTAGCTTTCCTTCATCTCTCTACTGAAGCTATTTTGAATTCTATGTTTCTTCTTGTTCTTACAGGTTACCGCTTGTATGCATGGATTTTGCAAGGCTTGCTTAGTTGATTATTCTTCAACATCAGGTCAAGTTTCCTGCCCTTCATGTTCTAAGTTGCTCACCGTTGATTTGACTACGGTATCTGGCGCTGCTAATCAGGCTTCTAAAACAACTACTAAGGGGTATAAATCCTCAAGTATTATGAGCAGAATTTGTCTCGATGAGTTTCAGACAAGCACAAAAATAGAAGCATTGGTATGTAGCAATAGACTTTTGTGATCTCACTTCAATGGTATTATTATGGTTATTTCTGTTTGTGTTTGGAATCCCAATTCGACAAGAAGAATTCTTTTCCTTGAAGCATTTATGAAGGTGGAAAATTTCTGTCCTAAAAGGGAGTGGAGACGTGGTAACTTATGAGTTAATTACAATTCCTAGTTGAAAGGTTGCAAGGATGTGGTTAGTAGATACAAACGAGAAGTACACTCAATTAGCTTCTCAGCCTTTTCTTATGATACTTTGGAACTGTTGATGTTGCAATCCCTCCTCTCTAATCCTTAAAATGAAACTTGATTTCCATAAATTCTAATAAAATCAGATTGGTTTAAGTCCATCTTTAGTGAATTTAGCTTCTTTCTGGGACAATGATACCTTTTTGTGCATAATGGCTTCAATAATAACAGAGGGAAGAAATTAGATTCATGGTAGAGAGGGATGGTTCTGCTAAGGGAATTGTTTTCAGCCAATTCACTTCATTCCTGGATCTGATACACTTCTCTCTTAAAAAGGTAAGCTTAACCATCAAGATTTCCTTGCGAGTTAATAGTGAAAAATATTACACTAACATAAGTTTTTCAGTCTGCTGTTAGCTGTGTCCAACTGGTAGGATACATGTCAATAACTGCAAGAGATGCTGCTATAAAGAAGTTCACTGAGGATCCAGATTGCAGGATCTTCCTTGTGAGCTTGAAAGCTGGGGGTGTTGCTCTTAATCTTACAGCTGCATCACATGTGAGTAATTTTTCTAGTTCTGGTACCTCAGTAGAATGGATCTTCTGATCAAGGTAACTGTGATCTTCACCAATAAAGGGGGAAACCTTACGGTCTTCAAGTTGTCTTAGAGTATTTTTGGAAGTCTTGCTGTGTGAGGGTACTGTGGGTTCTTTGAAAAATGTAACAGCCTTCGTAGCTAAATGGTTCAGATCTTGGTACTTTCTTGGGGTTCAGGCCATTAGTTACAGTGTGATGTTTGCCCCCCTTAAAAATATACTACTGGTTCAATAATACTAATTGGCTCTATAGAGAGCTGTCTTACGGTGATCTTAGGATAAAATTTCCATTGATTGATAAAACTGGTTCTCTCTCTCTCTCTCTTTTTTTTTTTGCAGTTAATATTCTTTTTGTGGGAGTTCATCATCATAGCAATCTAAATATTGATGTAGACCATGCGAATGTACTTTTCTAATTCACTGTTTGTTGTGCTTTGCTTGCATAACTAATATTGTCTTATCTTATGTTATAACTTGAAATTTTTGCTTCCTGATGAGTTTATCGGAACCGTTTAGGTATTTGTGATGGATCCTTGGTGGAACCCTGCGGTGGAAAGGCAAGCCCAAGATAGAATCCATCGAATAGGACAATACAAACCAATTAGGTAGGTAACTTTTATTTGATAAACCCCAACTTTATGCTGAGCTGTAATTAGCAAGCTTTTGCTATGACACTTTACTTTTGCACTTGGCAATCTCATAGAATTGTGAGATTCATCATCGAAAATACAGTGGAGGAGAGGATTCTGAAGTTGCAAGAGAAAAAGGAACTAGTCTTCGAAGGGTAAGTCCGCTGATCCAATATATTGTGAAGTTTATCATGCATTAGACTCTCCACTATCTTAATCGCCTGTTCATTTTCCTTAGAACTGTTGGAGGATCGTCAGACGCTTTGGGAAAGTTGACAGAGGCAGATCTGAGGTTTTTGTTTGTTACCTAAATTATGTACAACTTTGCGATACCAACGATGGTTTTATGCACTTCATGTCTTCTTTAGCGGCTGTCCTGTCTGTTGAAAAAAAATTTTGCCTGTGGATGTATGAAGATGCATCATAGTTGGTCCTAATGGAACAAGGTTAGGTGGCTGTAGGATTCAAGGTTTTGATAGGGATATACTGGTTGCATTGACTGTCTTCCTTTTCGGGGAATAGCCCAATAGAAGGTTTTATCGCAAGTTGGAGAAACCCAACCAAATTTCTTTATTCTGTAAATTTTGTGTGAATTGCTGTGGTTTCATGAAGGCGGCGTTAGAAAAATGGAAAGGGAATGAATACATAAAGCAAGTTCAGATAGATGGTTTTGTCTGAATTGCTGCCATTAGAGTGTGTAATGCCCCTTCTACTTAAAGATTGCTAAAGGATTAGGCAATCTAGTGGTACTCTCTTATGATACAACTAAGCCTATATTTTGATAGCAATATTCCGAGTCTCTAAGCTACACCAAAGATGGAATTGAGATGGCATTTGTTTGAGTTTGGGACAATTTTGAATGATAGGGACTTTAGAGTCTTCTAGAAAAATTCGTGCAAAAATCTATTGCTCTATATATTAAAAAATTCTTTTATTATAACATAACATTTAAAATAAATTATAGTTTATACTTATTGAAAAATATTCAAAATTGAATTGTATGGTTTGGTTCGAAATGATGTAAAACCAAACCGCATCCCTTATCTTGAGTTACGCCCTTGGTCATTAAGTATCACAACTCATTTGCTGAAGATGCACTATTGAGCAAAAGTCACAATTCTTAAGGAGATACATAGTGTTGTAGAATGTAGGAAACTTACTTTGATTGAAGTGTTGCATTTTTCAGTCCCATACTCTTGGCAAGGCTTTGTAACAATCTTACTTTGATTAGATTCGATTAATGTCCCTAGTCCGTAGGGCATGAGAAATGATTTTTGCTTATTCACAAGAAGGGATCGCCACTTTGTGTAAATTTTACATGAGAGATCTGGATGAAATGCTTATTTACACTTCTAGTCTACATTTTCCTTCTTTTCTCACTGAAGAAACCCGAAGGACTTTCTAAGACAATTGGAATTTTACATTTCCCTTCTAGATTGTTGATTATTTGTTCATGCAAATAGCACTCTTATGATTATGCCTAAAGAATAATATCGTAGGGTATGAATTATTCTTCACACTGTGTTTCAACTAAAAAATTACACACGTAATCAGATTCACATTACAAATGGATTTTCATTGTAGCACATTTTTGGTCATGTATTCATCCTAGCTTCATAAAATATTTACTCGAGAAAGCCCATCAAACTTTTGACGTTTCATATTTGAGCTCATTATAGCTCAATTTGCATCACTATGCTCGATAAAAGGAATGGGAGAAGCTCCAATATAAAAATACTAGAAAAGAAAAAAACTTTGAAGATAAAGCCCTTGTATACACACAATTAACTATAAATTGTTTTTATGCCTTGAACTTTTAAATTGATGATATCTTAGAGTAAAGTAGGGTTCCTGCCTGATTAACTAAAGGGTTTAAGACCCATTTAAGCATCAATACTTCTTATGAGATCTCCATACAACCCTTTTGTCAGAAAATCTACTAAATTGCTACAATCTACTAAACTGCTACAAGTCTTTACATTAGTAATGGTTATTACTCCACGCCTTACTAAATTGTCCTACATATTTATATCTCAACCCATTATGTCTAGGCTTTTCATTGTAAATTTTATTATAGATATGGCTAATTCACAATTACAAAAGATTGAGATGACTGATATTAGTTATAGCTACGACCGTTTTGCTTATTTTCGGCTATAGCTAATGCTATAAATTGAACCGCCACAATTGATTGTAATATGCACATTGTTTCTTAATTGCCCAGTCGATGACTCCAGCACAAGATATAAATATCCATCCAGAAGCTAAACTTTTACTAGTAGCAATTTTGTCAAACTCATATCTAAATAACCTTTTAGTATAGCTGGAAAGTCACTACAACTTAATGTATGTTTTATTGTTCTCTTCAAGTAATTGGAAACTTTGAGTACAACTTTCTAATGTTCAATACAAGGTTTACTTGTTAATCTTAACAATTTTTACACAGCATATGCGATTTAGATTTGTTGCATTGTGAAGCTACATTAAACTCCTTATGGAACTAACATACTCTGATAATATTGTTGTTCTACCTGAGCATTCCTCTAACTTAACATGAGCGTCATAAGGAGTCGTAAGTTCTTCCATTACCAAATGTTTAGATTTATCAGGAATCTTATTAACTTACTACAACAAAATTTTCCTATAGTGACAACAAAATTCGTCCTTAAACAACACTTATTGTGATACTTCAGCTATTAGGACACCGAATAATTGTGTTCCCTAGCTAGCCGTGGCAATAGGTTTGTAGGACACATAATGTACTCTAAGATATTAGTACTTAATGAGGTAGATTAAGGTAGAATTGTTAACATAACATTAAAACATGTATCATCATCTTGGGTAATTATATTTCCAAATAATGCAATGTACATTTTAAGACGAAAATTCCCTTCTCAATAAATTAGTGTAATAATTGAATGTCTTAATATTTGATTGCTACGGACACAAAACTATATCATATTAACCCCTTGAAATACCTTTTTATATTATTATTATTATTATTCACCAAATAGCTTCTTTTAAAATAACTAAAAGTTTAAAGTTTATTTTCTATCCAAAAGCCTATTTGAATCATATCATATAAAAAAAATAGGACATTGTTCATATAATGAGATAAACTACTCAATGTGAAATATCCTAAGATTTTGACATCTTAGTTTAAAATTAAATAAAATCTTCTTAAAACTATAAGTATTTTTAGACTGAAACAATAGGTAAAATTTTTAATTGATTAATATTTTACCTTAGATTTAGAATTTAACGAGGTTTAATAACAAAAATAATAACTTTCGCACAATTAATAATATTAGTTGTCATAAAATTTCCAAATTATAAGTTACGGTATATTTAATAGGGCAATCAAAGTTAATGTAAAAGTTTAAATAATAATACAATAAAAGTAAAATAAATAAATCATGAGAAAATGTAAAACAAGTGCTTTATTTAATATCCAGCATTTCTCAAAACTTTTACGTATATATGTATGTACATTTATATCAATTTATAAGTAGGTGTTTTTTTTTTTTTTTTATTTCCAACAATTTATAAGTAGGTGTTTTGTACAGGTATGTGCGTAATTTATAAACAAATATTATATAATTTACATGTTTCAAATATATAATTTATGATTTTCTACCAATATAGTATTTTCCAAAGATAAAAAAAAAAAAAATATATATATATATATATAATCGTTTTTCTAATAGCTATGTCAAATATAGAAGTATATTTAGCGTAGGTATATTGATAAGTTATATATTTCTTACATAAGCAAATAAATCATGTCTCCCATATAATCTATAATTGCATTTTTTATATTCTACTTTATAAAATTCCAAAAGTTTATGTAACTATAAATACGTACAGACATATGTAATATACATGTATATATATACATAGATATTATGAAACTACTGCTAATCTTGAATTGAACAATTGAACGATAAAGAAGCATAATATGAGAGTCGAGATGTAAAGTGAATGTAAGCTGTTAAATTCTGTTTTGTTGATGCTGAGAAGTATATATACAAGTATCTCTAATTCTAACTAACTAAACAAACTCACACGTATTAACTTATATTGTACACGTGTATAAATAAATAACATATACATGTATTCTCACAGCTTCCCCTCAAGTCGAAGCATGAGAAAAGCTCAACTTGGAAGAACACTAAGCCAGTTGAAACTTTGAAATAGACTTTGTAAGAAAATTTGCTAATTGAAGCTTAGAAGTGACAAAGAGGTTTGAGGAATCCTTGAGAAATATGATCCTTGATGAAGTGGATGTCTACATCAGTTTGCTTTGTGTGTCTATGAAGACAAGGATCATTGGTAATGGAGATAGCAGCTTTATTGTCACAACAAAGACGAATAGGAACATGAAGATCTCAAAGAATTTGAGAAATCCACAACAACTCTTTAGTAGTGGTTGCCATAGCACGATACTCTGCCTCGTTAGAAGAAGTAAAAATAGTATGTTGTTTCTTAGCTTTCTAAGAAATAAGTGAATTGCTAAAGTAGAAATAGTATGTTGTTTCTTAGTCTTCCAAGAAACAAGTGAATTGTCGAGTAAAATGCAATAACGAATGATGGACTTTTGGTCAACATGATCAACACCTCAATCAGAATCAGTATAACCCAGAATATTTAAATTGTTCTGAGTAGGATAAAACAGCTCAAGAGAAATAGTACCCCTTAAGTAACATAGCAAATGGAAAAGAGCTTGAAGATGAACAACACATGGTTGAGCCAAAAACTGATTGATACAAAATACAGAAAAAGAAATGTTCGATCATGTCATTGTTAAGTATAAAAGGCGACCAACTTGTTGTCAATAAAAGGTAGGATCATTATGGATCATCATTAGAATCATCTAAATGTAAACCAAAAGGTAAAGATAGCCTGATAGGACAAGTAGTAGTTAAACCGGCATCCTAACATAAATCTATAACAAACTTGCATTGATGTAAAAGAAAATCTGATGATGTGCAACAAAGCTCAAAGCTTAAGAAAAACTGAGTTAGTCCCAAATTTTGAGTGGTAAAAGCATTATCTAACTGACGTTTAAGATCATGAATGGATTGTTCAGAAGTGCTAGTGATTAAAATGTCATCCACATATACCAAGACTACAATAAAACTAGAAGAATCGGATTTAGTGAAGAGTGAATAATCACTCTTGGATCGAGAAAAACCATAAGTAAGAAAGAACTTAGAAAGCTCAAAATTCCATTGACAAGAAGCTTGTTTTAGTCCATATAAGAACTTCACAAGTTTACATACTTGACTCCATTTAGCCTTAGTATATCCTTGTGGAGGAGTCATATAAATTTCCTCATTGAGTGAACCATGCAAAAATGCATTGTTGACTTCAATTTGACATAAAGGCCAACCATAGGCTGAAGCGATAGCAAGCAAAATGCGAACACTACTAAGCTTAGCAACCGAAGAAAAAGTTTGGTGGTAGTGTTCTCTTTTTATTCCCCCTTTGTTACTAACTAAGATTTATACCTATCCACACTACCATCAGCTTTATATTTGATTTTAAACACCCATTGGGATCTAGCAACCCTTTAAGCAAAGAGGTTAATTCCTAAGTATGATTTTTTTCAAGTGCATCAAGTTCCTTATTCATATTATCTACCCATAATTCATCTTGAGCAGCTTGATAATAAGAATTGGGTTCTTTAGTAGTTAAAACATTAGTCAAAGTAATCACATAGTCATTTAGATAAGAATTAAAATGAGATGTGTCAAACAAAGGAAATTTAGTAGATGAAAGGGAAGGGTCTGATGTCATGGATGGCAAAATGTGATGAATTGCATGCACATAGTCTTGAAGCCACTAAGGTTCTTGACGTGTTTTGGTAGAAATTTGCACAAGAAGTTGCAAACAATCAGACAAAGAATGATGATAAGAAGATTGATGTATAGATGTGTCATAAGAAAAAGATGAAGTGTCAGAAGAATTAATAGGAAACCGTGTATTAAGAGGAACAAATGGTAATCAAGGAGGGAAGCGTGAAGAAATAGGATGACAATAATTATTTGATTGCTTAAATGGAAAGTGAGTTTCATAAAAGACGACATCTCCACTCACAGTGATTTTCTTACCTGCAAGATTATACACTTGTTAACCTTTTTGACTAGTAGCATAACCTAAAGAAACACATTTTATTCCCTTGGGCTTAAACTTATCATGAAAAGGACTAGGTTTAGGTACAAAACACATGACATGTAAGTGATCATATGTAGGTGCATGACCAAAAAAACCTCATGAGGAGTTTTCTCTCTAGGAGTGTTTGTTGGCATCCTATTAATAAGATATATGGTAGTTAAGATACACTCACTCAAAAATTATTTTGGCAAACTGGCATGAATTAACAAAGCATAGGACGTTTTAACAAGATGCCTATGATTTTGTTCAACTTGTCCATTTTGTTGAAGTGTATAAACCATGGTTCTATGATGTATGATCCCAAGATTGTGAAAAAGGGATTGATGCTCTTTGGAAAGAAATTCTGACCCATTATCACTTCAAACAAACTTAGGAGTTGAATTGAAGTGAGTGTTAACATATCGAAAGAATTGAGAGATAATAAAAATAGAATTTGATTTGTGGCTTAACATGTAAGTCCAAGTGCATCTAGAACAATCGTCTAAGATAGTAAAAAAATACTGTGCACCTATAATAGAGGCAACATGATAAGATCCCTACAAATTAACATGAAGCAAATGAAATGATGAACTCAATAAACTTTCACTCCTTTGAAAAGGAAGATGATGTATCTTGCCTAAATGACAAGATTCACAAAAGAAATTTGTCACATTAAAATATTTACAATGAGGTAAATGAACTAATTTGGAAATATAGGAGTGTCCTAATCGGGCATGAAACAAATCTACATCAATAGAAGAATGAGAACTAGATGTAAAACTAGAATAGAAAGACTATTTACATTGTTGTTGTAAACATCCCATTTTTTCCTTAATGATAAATAATAATCAATTTTCAAAATTTTTCATTTTTTACATTTTTTTTTCTAATTTAGCAAAAATAGGAAAAATATTAAAAAAATAAATAGGAAAAATACATCAATTTTGGAAAATAATTGTAGAAATAGTAATAAAAGGGATTAAATAATTTTTACAAATTTTTGGAATTTCAAAAAATACAAAAATAATAAAAAATCGCATTGCATATATGCAAATTGCGAAAAAAAAAACGAGTAAGTGGGCTAGACCAGCTGGTCCGGATCACGGCCTCATGCACGTAGGGGGAGGGCTCGATCATAGGTTCGAAATGCGGGGGAGGCAGATTCCGCCTTTTGCAATTTTTTTCCTCGCTTGGGATACGTGTCAACAGTTGATTGGCTGGCACGAATGCATGCGCCGGGCGCGTGACCTTCTTCTTCCTTCGTCCGAGATCGTCGCCGGCGGGGAAAAAATCGCATTTTGGCCGTTTTGATTCGATTTTTTGCACAAATCCAACATGTCTTTAACTAAAATAGGATAAACATCATCCAATTAAAATCAAATCGCAACAAATTGGAGGATTTGCACAAATTGGAGGAGGGTTTTAATAGCAAATCTGATTCGTCTCAATCGGAGGAAATCCGAGCTTATCCAGCTTGATTCATTGCGGCTATAAATAGATGAGGAAGGGAGGAAGTAGAAGCACGGATCAGAAGTAAGAAAAAGAGAGAAATCGAAGCTTCGTCGGATTTTTCCAAGCCGCGACCGCCGACCAAGCCTCGAACCACCACCAGGAGGCGTTTTTGGAAAAATCCACCGCCACGGTTGAGTTCTTCACCCCTGAAAACCTAGGAAACGACACCTCAACCTCTTAAAAGGCCGCCGAAATGCCTTCAACGAGCACCCCTAGCCGCCGTGACCGATCGACCTGACCGACCCGACCCGCGCACCGACCTGGATCCAAGTAAGTCGGATTTTTCGATATTTTTTTGTATTTTGTATTTTTTTAGTTATTTATTTTTTCGAATTTACTTATTTATTTACATGTTATTTATAATTAAAAAAATAAAAAAATATTAGAACTTAGATTATTTTTTTTTGGATTTAGTTTGGGGTGAATAATAGAAAATAATAATAATAAATAAAAAATAAAAAATTATAAAATGATAAAGATATATTAGAAAAAAAAATGATGAATGATAAAATTTAGATTTTTAGTTTAGGGTAGATAAATAATATACGAGAAATTTTTTTAATTAATTAATATAAATTAATAAAAACTAATAAAAATTAGAAAAAAAAATAAAAATTGATAAAAAAATAAAAGAACAAACAACAATATTAGAGGTAGGTTAAAAATAGAGAAATAAATTTTTATCACTTAGAAAAATGTTTTTTTTTGATAATAAATTCAAAATTGGTTTTTTTTTTCCTTAAAATCATTATCTTTTTTTTTTTAAAAAAAAATCAAATGATCAAACTTAGGCTTAGATTTTTCCAGAAAAATACTAAAATGATAAGAACGTAAACCAAAAGTATTTTCATAATTAAAATTCACGAACACATTAAAGTTTTTTTAGGAAAAGCGAACTACGACCCGTTTGATTCCGAATAGCAAGTATGTAAGCACCCATTTGGGGCAACCCTAAAAAGAATAAAAAATCATTTTCCCATGGCTAGGATAATTTGTCTTTAAACCAATAAACAAAAACACAACAAAAAATAAAAAAAATCAAAATAAATAACAATAAAAGACATTTGGATAAGGTTTAGATTTTAGGAGATAGGGTGGTAACTTTAAAGTTTTAATAGGTTAGCCTCCGAACTCAGAAACTTTGGTTTTCCATTTCTTTTTTCACAAAAAAACGAAAAGAGGAAATATCGCTGACCAGTGGCCTACATTAGGAATAATCCGCTCAATTAGTCCTAATTCAATTTTTTCCAACCGCAGTTGGGTGGCAACTCCAAAATAAAATGAAGTTCCTAACTCAAGTCGATGGTCTACATTAGATGAGCATAGGGTCTAATATAGATCGGATTAGGAATGGAAAATAAAAAAATTAGACTCGACAATTGTGCTAAATCAACAAAAGTTAACTAACCAGGATCTTCTTCTATAGTTGGAACATATAACCTACAAAAAGATTTTGCTTTGGTACGCATGTGTTAGTTTTTAGGTCTTAAAAACAACACAAAAAATTATCAATTTGCACTATAAGAGATTGGTCTTTCAAGAGTTTATAGATTGATAAGAGATTGTGTTTAAATTTTGGTATATATAAAAAAAAAACTCCATATAAGATCGATTTAGAATTTAGGTGAACAAAACCTATAATGTGAATTGTTTTGTTTAGCCCATCTGGTAAGGTGATGATAATGTGTTTGGCAAGTGCTTATTTGTCAAATAAAAGGCTATCCAATGGGGTCATGTGATTTGTGGCTCCATTATCAACTATCTAAGAACACAATTTATTAGTTAAGCTACTAAAACACACCATATGAGTGCTATTACCTGCACAATAGACAACGTGAACAAAACTGTTTCCTTCATCATTCTTCTTTCCTTTGAACATCTTTAACATTTCTTGACAAAAACCTTGAATAACCTGCATATCGTGCATCTTTGCAACGATAGAATTGTTAGTGTCCTTAATTCTTGTGCAAGAACATGTGAGAAATCAAGTGGTAAACCACAACCACTAGGAAATTCAATACAATTGCAATTAGCTATCAATCTAGTTGTCTTCTTATTCCTTTTCCCTTTGAACCATTCAGGATACTCAATGATTTCAAAGCAATTCTCAATTGTATGTCCAATACCATTAGAATATTTACATTTTTGCTGGCTTCTACGAAAAACCTTATTTCCTACAGAATTTTTATTGATAGCATATGCAACAATATCATTATCAATGGACATATATGCTGTGACTTCCCTCTGTCTTTCAACTTGATGAACCAAATAAAATGCTTTACTAATTGTTGGTATTGGATCAAGTGACAATATCTGATTTCTAATAGTTTTAAATGAATCTGATAGTCCTATCATAAATTATATGAGCTTATTTTGTGATTCAAATTGCACCAACCTCTCTTTTAGCTTACAAGTACATTCATTTAGCCATCTACAATCACATATAGGATATGCATTAATAGATTGGAGTTAATCCCAACATTGCTTTAGTTTATTATAGTAAATAGAAACTACTTGATTTCCTTGTTTAATGTTCGCAATTTCATGCTGAAGTTGGAAAATTAGAGGTTCATTTGTCTATCCATATTGTTCATGAATCTTCTTCCAAAGTTTCAAAGAAAATTTTGTGAAATATTAGGATTCATAGAATTAAGTAACATTGTACCATATCATTATGAATCCGTTTAACAAAATTAATTGAATTCTCTTCAGGTTTCATCAAGGTTCCATTTACAAACCCTAATTTTAATTTTGCATCGAGAGCTATATGGATTGAATGAATCCATGCTAAGAAATTCACTCTAATCATCATTCCTGAATTATCTAATGTAGAAATGTATAAAGGATCTACCACAAAATCACTATGAAATTGATTTGCTACGTTATTCATCTTTAACCAATCGAATAATACAAGATTTCTTCGAATTAGAATAGACTTACAAGAATTGAAGAACACTTAGAGATTACCGCTTTGATACCATGTGAAACTGTAGCTAATCTTGAATTGAACAATTGAATGATGGAGAAGCATAATATGTAAGAATAGATAAGAGTTGAGATGTAAAGTGAATGTAAGTTGTTAAGCTCTGTTTTTGTTGAAATAGAGAAGTATATATTCAAGTATCTCTAATTCTAACTAATTAAACAAAGTCAAACATGTGTTAACTTATACAATACACATGTATAAATAAATAAAATATACATCACATATATGGGGTATATATATAAAATTACTTAATTGTATACATACATAGAATATATGCATAAGTTACCTAAAATCACTTATCAAATTTACATATATGTATATGAGGATTCGAATATAATTCATATTTATATTTTTGCACTTGACACTATAGTATTTACAAATACATACATACATACATACATACATACATACATTGATTGTAGTATATCATATAAAGTCCTACTTAGAAAGTTATATGTACAAATCTATAGTTATGTGAAACATCATGTTATAAGTGTATTCCTCTCTAGTATTCAGATTTCCTTTTCATAGCATAAATTTATTCAATTTTATTACAACTTTAAATCCCCTTTTACATAATAAGTCAATAGAGTTTAGACTCTTTCATTTCTATTATAGACAACACATTAACTAAACATGATTCCTTTTTGGGAAGTGAAGTGAAGATCTATGTTTCTCATTTGTCAAAAAAAGAAAAAGCAAATGGGGAATAGCAAGTGGAGAAAGAATTTGAGTAGCAAATGAAGATACGACACCCTTATGGGATGAACTTGATATGTGGAGTTTAATCTAGAGGGATGACATCATGGCCAAGCTTCGATGTTTCACGAAAGAAAATTAAGAGAAGAGAAGAGCTAGTGGAGTGCACATCATCCTAGTTTCCATTTTCCATTGACACTTCATGGTTTTCCACATATTTATAATTCTTGAACAAATGTGGAGCATTGCTCAGTTGGCTTAACTATGGTTGTCATATATATCCAGGTTGGTGATCATATTGATGTGTCATGCCTTAAAATCCTAGGTTATTGTAGCAATAAATTCACTTTCTTTCATTAAGTTTGCAATATTGCTTAAGGATTCTTTCTTGGCTTTCTTTAATAGAAGGCACTTGTTGTGCAGTAGCTTTTCTTGTTACAATTGTAACTCACATGGACTTTTTTTTTTTTTTGTCTTTTGGTTCTAAGGATTCACTTTTCTTATTGCCATTCTTCTTTCTTTTGACCACTGTAAAGTAACTCCATGGTTGTGAAGTAGAGTATCATGAACGGGAAGAAGAAGATGAACTAGCAGAGCATGGAGGAAAATGTATTTCTATTATTCTATTTATTTTATACAAACTCTATTTATACTACTAATAATAGAAACTATTTCTTAACTAACTAAAGGTAATGACAAATATAAAATTGACATGTGGACCAATTAGCATAAATATAAAAGGAAAATAATCTACATGTGTAATGTTAACATCCCCCCTTAAGTTGGCACTACAGAAAGGCCTAACTTGGATAAAAGATGAGTAAACTATCCAATCGATGGCACTTTAGTGAAGACATCAACTAGCTGATCAGCAATAGAAAAATGATGTGTCGAGTCTAATTTTTTGTATTCCCATTCCTAATCCGATCTAGACTAGACCCTATACTCATCTAATGTAGATCCTCGACTTGAGCTAGGAATTTCGTTTGATTTTTGGAGTCGCCACCCAACTGTTGTTGGGAAATATTGAATTAAGACTAAAGGAGCGGATTAGTATTAATTTGGACCACTAGTCGTCGTTATTTCCTCTTCTCGTTTTTTAAAAGAGGAAAAGGGAAAACCAGAGTTTCTAAGTCCGAAGGCTAACCTATTAAAACCTTACGGTTACCACCTAATCTCTTAAAATTGTTCTTATTTAGAAATGTGCTTTATTGTGTTTCTGTTACTTTTTATTATATATTTGAATTATTTCAAGAAAATGATTTTTTTTTATTTCATTTTATGGGTTGACCCGAATGGGTGCCTACGTACCTACTATCCAGGATCAAACAAGCCGTAGTTCGCTTTTCTGAAAACTTTAAGTGTGTTTGTGGATTTTAATTTTGAAATCTCTTTTGCTTTATGTTTTTACTATTTTTTTTTTGATTTTCTAAAAAATCTAAGCCTAAACTTTTATCTGATTTTTGAAAATGGTTTTTAGGAAAAACATCAATTTTGGATTTATTTGAAGAAAATGATTTTTCTAAGTGCTAAAACTCATTTTTATAATTTTTGAATTTTTATTTTTTTATTAATTTTTATTATTATTGTGATTTTTATGATTTTTTATGATTTGTTTTCGATTTTTCCTTATTCTTCTCCAATTTTTATAATTTTTATGAGTTTTCATGATTTTTTTATAATTTTGTTATTTATTTATTATTATTATTATTTTTTATATTATAATTTTTATTAATTTTTCATAATTTTTGTTAAAACTTTTATCCTAAATTATTATCTATCCTATTTTAAAACCTAAAGTTTTATTATTATTTTTCTAATATTTATATTTTTTTTCTACATTTTTATTTATATTTTATATTTTTTTATTATTTTTCTACATTATTAAATCCTAAACAAATCTAATTTCTAACATTTTCCTATTTATAGAAAATAAAACATAAACAAATAAATAAATAAATAACCAACAAATTAATAAATAAATAACAAATAATAAATAAAATCGGAATAAAAATAAATAAATAAATTGGAAAAATCCGGAAAATCCGACTTACCTGGATCCGGGTCGGTTCGCGGGTTGGGTCGGTCGGGTCGAATCAGGTCGGGTCGGGTCGGTCGAATCGGTCGGATACGGCGGCGGAGGATGCTCGTTCACGGCGTTCCGGCGGTCTTTTGTCACGGGTGAGGTGTCGAATCCTAGCTTCTCGAGGGTGCTGAATCCAATGGTGGCGATGGTTTGCTCCCAGAACATCTCCTGGTGGCGGCTTGGCTCCGATCGGCGGTTCGCGGTTTTGGGTTTCCCCTGATGCTCTCCGATTTGCTCTCTTTTCTCATTTTCTCTCAATTGTGATTCCTTCTTTGGCTTCCTCCGATCCTTCTCTATTTATAGGCGCTTGAAACCGAGCTGGATAAGCTCGGATTTCCTCCGATTGAAGCTAATCGGATTTTCGATTAAAAAAACAACAACTCCGATTTGTGTAAATCCATCGATTTGTTGCGATTTGATTCCAATTGGATGATGTTTATCTCAATTCTGTTGAAGATCTGTTGGATTTGTGCAAAAAATCGAATCGAAACGGCCGAAATTCGAATTTTTCCTTCGCCGGCGATCTCGGACCTGAGGTAGGAGCCGATCACGCGCCCGGCGCGTGCGTTTCCTCCAGCCAATCGGATGCTGCCACGTGTCCTGGATAAGTAAAAAAAACTCAAAACGCGGAAACTGCTTCCCCCACGATTCGAACCTGCGACTGAGCCCTCCCGCGCGCACCTTAGCCCGTGGTCCGGACCAGCTAGGCTAGCCCATTTTCCTGATTTTCTTTTATTCGCAAATTGCATATATGCAATGCGATTTTTTTTATTTTTTTGTATTTTTTGAAACTTCAAAAATTTTCAAAAATTATTTATTATTTATTATTGCCATTTCAGAAATCATTTTTCAAAATTGATGTTTTTTCCTATTTATTTTTATTTTTTGAATATTTTTATTATTTATGCTAAATTGGGGAAAAATTGGAAATTGATTATTAGTGATTATTATTCATTCCTAGGGCAAAAATGGGGTGTTTACAGCTGCCCCTCTTTGTAGTAAAGTTTGAAAAACTTAACTACAAAGACAAGAAAGACGCCATTTTTGGCCTCTTAAATAGATAACGCCTTGGTTTGGCTGGTTACCTAGCATTTGTTTTGGTAGGAAAATGCTCCAAGAGCTAATAATCCCATGATTTAAGATGGTCCTAACAATTTAGAGTAATGTTCCCTCCCCAAACAGTGCTTTATGGGCTGACTAATTGGCAATAGGAAACACCTCAAGCATTGTGTGGAAGAAATGATGATAGGAAGCGTCTTATCAGACTAGCAACCTTGGAAAGAAAATTTACTTAGGAAGCGCCCTTATGAGCTGGCTACCTGTCAACAGAAGCGTCTTGTTAGACTAGCAACTGTTTGGAAGAATATTTCCGAAAAGTGCCCCAAGAGCTGACTAATCGGGAGAATCTAGGAAAGTGCCCTTCATGGGCTGACTAACCTTAAGATAGATTTTTAGGAAAGTGCCCATCTTGGGCTGACTAACCTATGGTAGAGTGTCTCAAACAGTGCCCTTATGAGCTGACCTTGAGAACGGATTTTTAGGAAAGTGCCCATCTTGGGCTGACTAACCTACGATAAAATTGATTGAACTGTCTCAAAAAGTGCCCTTATGAGCTGACCTTGAGAACAGATTTTTAGGAAAGTGCCCATCTTGGGCTGACTAACCTATGATAAAATTGATTGAACTGTCTCAAAAAGTGCCCTTATGAGCTGATCTTGAGAACAGATTTTTAGGAAAGTGCCCATCTTGGGCTGACTAACCTATGATAAAATTGATTAAACTGTCTCAAAAAGTGCCCTTATGAGCTGACCTTAAGAACAGATTTTTAGGAAAGTGCCCATCTTGGGCTGACTAACCTATGATAAAATTGATATCTCAAAAAGGTGCCCCCTATGGGCTAACCTTTAGAGAGGATGTTTAGGATAGTGCCCATCTTGGGCTGACTAACCTAAGATAAAAATGATATCTCAAAAAGGTGCCCCCTGTGAGCTAACCTTTAGAGAGGATGTTTAGGAAAGTGCCCATCTTGGGCTGACTAACATAAGCTAAAAATGATATCTCAAAAGGTGCCTTTATAGGCTGACCTTAGAAAAGATCTAGGGAAGTGCCCCTTTTTTGGGCTGACTACCCTATTAAAAGGAATGTTTAGACAAGTGCCCAACTATGGGCTGACTCATCTTATGCTTCTGAATATGCTTTCTACCGACTGAGCTAAATGATGTGATGCCTTTCATGATATGATGATAGTTATTTATTTTAAATATGCTTGCCAGTTTATCGTGGATAGCCACCAAACAACCGAACCTTCGGGCTAGTTTGTTTCTACTTCTCTTCTTCTTATCTTGACACGGGGTTGAAAATCTTGATGTGCTTCCTTTCTTTATGCACATGGCTCTTTTGACGGTAATGTTACCCTACTAATGCACTATGTTCTAATGCTCAAAAGTAGATGGAACTATATTACCAAATATATTGAGATTCATTATCATTTTAGTGTTTATCTTTCATTGGTGAAGTGGTAGGTAATGTGTTTAGGAATATTTGTGGTGATGGGAATTGACTTGGATTATCGACCATTCAGGGATATTAACTTTTCTTGTAACAAGTAAAAACTCGACTCAACGAAATTTGTATCGAATATTGGCTTTCATAAACATTGGCAAAATTTCGATTCCCCTGCCTAAGGATAGTACATCTTTATAGCATCTGTGTTAATGGGGTCTCTCAATTCCGGACCATCCATTTGAGTTAGTATTAAAGCACCTCCTGACAGAACCTTTTTCACCACATAAGGGCCTTCGTAGTTTAGGGTAAATTTCCCTCTAGAGTCTTGGGCATTCGGGAGAACCTTCCTTAGTACCGGATCCCCCTCTTTAAAGTATCGAGGTCTCGTCTTCTTGTTAAATGCTCGGGCCATTCTTTGTTGGTAACACTGGCCATGACATAGTGCGGTAAGCCTTCTTTTATCAATCAGATTCAACTGATCAAGCCTCTTCCTTACCCAATCTGATTCAGTTAGCTGAGTTTCCGACATGATTCTGAATGATGGTATTTCAACTTCAACTGGTAACACTGCTTCTGTACCATATACCAATGAGTAAGGGGTAGCTCCCGTAGATGTTCTTATTGAAGTCCTATAAGCCATGACAGCAAACGGTAACATTTCATGCCAATCTTTGTAAGTTGTTGTCATTTTCTCGATGATCTTCTTGATATTTTTATTAGCTGCTTCTACTGCCCTGTTCATTTGAGGTTGGTAGGAAGTTGAATTTCTGTGGTTTATGTGGAATTGTTGACATAAACCTGTCATCGATTTGTTATTGAGATTGGTACCGTTGTCGGTGATGATGGACTCAGGAACTCCATATCGGGCTATTATGTCCCTTTTCGAGAAGCGGATTATTACCCCATTTGTAACATTGGTATATGATGAAACTTCTACCCATTTGGTGAAATAATCAATCGCTACTAGTATGAATCTGTGGCCGTTAGATGCTGTCGGAGTGATTGGGCCTATTATGTCGATTCCCCACATGGAGAAAGGCCAGGGTGCTGATAACAAGTGTAGCTCGTTGGGCGGAGCATTTATCCGGTTTGCGTAGACTTGACACAGATGACAGTGCTTAACATATTTTATGCAATCCGATTCCATGGCTAACCAATAATATCCTAACCTCATGATTTTTCGGGCCAACATGTAGCCATTTATATGGGGTCCACATACTCCCTCATGTACTTTTTTCATCAGTTCGCATGCTTCATTTTTGTCAACACATCTCAACAAGGTGGTATCAGATGATCTTTTGTAGAGTACAGACCCACTTAATAGGAAATGGCTTGCTAACCTTCTGAGTGTTCTTTGGTCATTCTTGCTAGCCATTTCAGGGTATTTACTTTCTTGGAGGAAAGTCTTGATGTCGTGATATTAGGGCTTGTCATCTTGTACTTTTTCAATGGTTAAACAATAGGCGGGCCGACTTTCGATGTCTATTTTCATCGGTTGAACTTCGGCTCCCCTTGTTATCTGGATCATAGATGCTAGTGTGGCTAGTGCATCTGCAAACTGATTCTGAGTTCTCGGGATGTATGTGCAAGTGATTGCCTTGAATTCTTCAATTAGCTCTGTCAAGTGTTGATGATATGATACCGGTTTGGGGTCTTTAGTCTTGTATTCCCCTCTTGTTTGTAGTATGATAAGCGACGAATCTCCATATACTTCTAATTCGCGGATTTCCATTTGATAGGCCATTTTGAGGCCAAGAATGCATGCTTCATACTCCGCGATATTATTGGTGTATGGAAATGTAAGTCTTGTCGCTGTAGGGAATTGAGTGCCATCTGGGGATATCAATACTGCCCCAACCCCACAACTGAATACGTTGGCGGCTCCATCGAAAAACAGTTTCCATTTAGCATTTTGCTCTATCCCAAAGTCTTCTATTGGCATATCTTCCACTGTCCATATATTCTCATCTGGAAATTAGGCCTGTAGTTCTTGGGAATCTGTCTCGACAGGGTGTTCCGCTAATTGGTCGGCTAAAGCTTGCCCTTTCATCGAGTTCTGATTTATGTATGTGATGTCGAACTCGGATAGGAGCATTTTCCATTTAGAGATCCTCCCTATCAAAGCTGGTTTCTCTGCCAGGTATTTCAAGGGATCATGCTTTGTTAGTAGCTCAATATGATAGTAAAGAGTGTATTGCCTTAGTCGATGCATGACCCAAATTAAAGCACAACACGTCTTCTCCACCTCTGAGTACCTCTGTTCCCCATCTGTGAACTTCTTGCTCAGATAATATATGGAACGCTCTCTTCCCTTGTCATCTTTCTGCCCCAGCACACATCCCATGGATTCAGGGAGTATAGTGAGGTATAAGAATAAGGGCTTTCCTTGCTTCGGAACTATCAAGATCGGAGGTTTTATAAGATAGTCTTTGATTGTCTTGAATGCCTCTTCGCATTCGTCGTCCCATTTTATTGTGGCGTTCTTCTTCAACAGACGGAATAATGGCCGGCATTTGTCGGCGAGCTGTGAGATAAAACGAGCTATATAATTTAATCTTCCCAGCAAGCTTCTCACTTCTTTAACGAAGCGTGGGGAAGGTAACTCTAATATAGACTTTACCATATCAGGGTCGATTTTAATCCCTTCCTGGCTTATGACAAATCCTAATAATTTCCCCGTTGTGACCCCGAAAGTGCATTTCTCTGGGTTTAACTTAAGCTGAAATTTTCTCAGTCGTTTAAACAATTTCCTCAAGATATCCATATGGCTTTCTCCTTCTTTGGATTTGGCTATCATATCGTCGACATATACTTCAACCTCTCGATGCATCATGTCGTGAAGTATTGCGACCATGGCTCTTTGATACGTTGCCTCGGCGTTTTTCAAACCGAAGGGCATGACTTTGTAACAGAAAGTTCCCCACGTTGTGATGAAGGTTGTTTTGGTTTTATCTTCTTTAGCCATTTTTATTTAATTATATCTTGAGAAACCGTCCATGAATGAGAAGAGATGGTTTCCCGTAGTGTTGTTTACTAGAACATCAATGTGAGGTAGGGGGAAGTTATCCTTTGGCGTGGCTTGGTTTAAGTCCTGAAAGTCTACGCATACGCGTACTTTTCCGTTCTTTTTCATAACGGGGACTATATTCGCCACCCATTCTGGGTAGTCGGATACTTCAATGAACCCTACTTCTAGCAGTTTCTTGACTTCTTCCTTAATCTTTAGTAAGATGTCAGGCCTAAATCTTCTCAGTTTTTGTTTTTTAGGTTTGACATCTTCCCTTGTGGGAAGCCTATGAATCACTATTGATCGGTCTAGCCTTGGCATGTCACCATATGACCAGGCAAACACATCCGCATATTCCGTTAATAGCTCGGTTATCTCACATTTTTGCTCGGCACTCAAACTGGTCCCGATTTTGAGGTTCTTAGGGTTTTCATGCTTCCTAGATTTACCGTCTCCACATGCTCGTCGATCGAAATTCCGCTTTGTTCATGTTTTTGCCAATTTTCTTGTATTATTTCGTAGCCTAAGATATCGCCTTCAACAATTGACCCAGCAGCGTTGGAAACGATATCAGCGTTTTTACTTTCTACCTGCGCGAAATATCCCTAATGTTCGATGGTAGGAGATCTGAGTAACATAAAAATGAAAGCATATATATAAGAAGAAAAACAAACTGTAATTGAATTTGATAAAGAGTCTCGATAAAATTTGTTTAATAATTTTTCTCTACTTTCGAGCTAACCTAGCGCTACTGATAGGATAACAAAACCAATTGTTCAGAGCCGGATGCTGGTTAGACGTGCGGGGGGTTGATTTCCCTTTGCTGTCGTCCCCTTCGTTTATCCGAAGCTCTTGAATGATGTTTGCCTTTCGGAAAGATTGTTGGAGAGGTGGGATGCACATCTAGGCGTCGATTGGCTTCTCGTTCATTCTGCCTTTGACACCTTTTGCTTGCGCTTCTTCTTCGGCTGTGGGAACGTACCCTAGTCCAAACGTCCCTTGCTGCCCCTCTTTAAACTGAAGGCCCTCTTTGCTGGTCACCATGTTCACTTCATTGAAAATTTGTAGTCCAAGGTCTTCTGAACCTTCTTCCCCAATATATGGTATGGCAGTCTCCTTGTATATGGCGTAATCTGCTCGCCAAGTACGGTGACTATTTGCCCGTTCGCAATGAATTTGACCCTTTGGTAGAGACTAGAGGGGATGACTCCAGTAGCGTGTATCCAGGGTCGTCCCAAAAGCAGGTTGAAAGACCTTAGGATGTCGAGGACCTGGAAAGCGATGTGGAATACTTGTGGACCAATTTCCACTGGTAGGTTCACTTCTCCCACTATGTTCCTTTTTGACCCGTCGAAAGCTCTAACCACCGTAGGGCTAGGTTTTATGTTGCTTGGATCGACCCCCAATAAGTCGAGCGTTGCCAATGGGCAAACGTTGAGGGATGAACCGTTGTCGATAAGTACCCGGGAGACAATGGTGCCATTGCACCTGAACACTATGAACAGTGGTTTGGTATGTTGGTCTCCCTCTTCTCCTAGCTCTTCCAGAGAGAAAGATATCTGGTCCATTGTAAAGATGGAGTCCGCCACGTGACCTATTTTGTCTGTAGCGATGCCCTTTGGGACCTGAATCTGTTTTAGCACTTTAAAGAGTGCTTCCTTGTGGGGCTCGGATGTTGTGAGAAGGCCCATGAGTGATATTTGTGCTGGAACTTTATTTAATTGTTCCATGATCTTGTATTCACTCGCCTTGACCATCTTTGTAAATGCAGCGAGTCCCCCTTCCTCTTCTTCTCCTTTCTCCACATTGGGTTCTTCAGCCGGGCCTTTATACTTTGGATCGTATAATCTCCCAGAGCGGGTGATGCCTCCCACCATAGGAGGCTGCTCTTGTTCGAGGGCCCGATAGTCGAATGGTGCAGCCTTGTAATTCTCTGCCGCTATCGGGACATTGAATACATATATTTTTCTTGGGATTTGTACCTCAGCTGATTGTCCCTCGTAGCACTGTATAACCCTGGGCTTCTGACGAGAGTTGATCATGTTGATAGTCTTCCCCTCTTCCCTTGACGGTTTGTCTTCTTTCTCAAATTCTGGTCCCCATCCACTAGGCGGCCCCTGCTCAGTCGAGGTATAAGAATAGTTTACCAAATACTGAAATCTCCCGTGTGATTCTCCCAAAGTGCCGAACGTTGGGTCTCCGGCTAACCACCTATTTTTAATGTGTGCCTTTGATGCTTCTTCTGGAGCTTGATGGGATTGCTTCTTCTGCTGCTCCGTCGTATTCTGCTTAGGGGCTTCTTTGGGAATTGACTTCTCAGATGTGATCATATTAATGGTGGGCTTGTGATTGGGAAGTGGATTGGTGTTGACATTGGGTGCTGGGGCGTTCACGAAATCCAGCTGTATGATTCCTGCATCAATTAAGTCTTGGATTTTGTGCCGGAGCCTCCAGCACCTATATGTAGAATGCCTCTCTTGTCCCATATGGTAGTCACACTTGAGGCTTGAGTTGAAATTCTTGGGCCTATACCGGTCATTGGGGAGCTCGAAACTAATTAAGTTGTCTGCCCTCAACCGAGCGAAGACCTGACTGAGCAGTATGGGGATTGGAGTGAACTGCCTTGGGGCCCTGGCGGCCTGGGCGTGACCTGTCATGGGTTGTTGGGCTGGGGTACTCGTGGTCTGGAATGTCACACGAGTCCCAGATTTTTCTGCCTTACCGGAGTGGACCGTGCTAACAGTGGACTCTTTAGCTCTGTTTCCTCCTAAAGGCCTTTGTGCCGGTGTGACCTTAGGAAGCTCCATTGTTTGGAGTCTGCCAGTGGTGATGGCATTCTCAATCCTGCATCCCGCAGCTACTACCTCTACAAAACTGGATGAGGTCTGGCCTACCAGGTGTGAAAAGTAGGTCTTGTCTAGGGTATTGACAAATATGGATGTTAATTCCTTCTCAGATATCGGGATTGCTACCCTGGCGGCCTAAGCTCTCCAGCGCTGAGCATACTCCTTAAATGGCTCAGCATGCCTTTTTCGGAGACTCCCCAGGTCGATTACAAATGGGGCGACTTCGATATTGAACTTATATTGGTCATAAAACGCCCGGGCTAGCTTCTCCCAGGTGTTGACAATGTTGAAGTCCAGGTGGGCATACCGGACCAGTGCAAGGCCTGTGAGGCTGTCTTGGAATGTCTGGAGCATGAGCTGGTCGTATTGAGCATACTTGCTCATTTTCCGGGCATATAGCCTGGTATGCATTTTGGGGTAGCCGGTTCCATCATACTTTTCGAACTCTGGGGTCTTAAACTTCTCAGGGTATACCTCTTCCCTGTATGCTGGCAGATTGGTGATTCCGGCTTGTTCAAAACCATCAGGGCCCTCAATCGTTTTCATCTTGTCATGGAGCTGCTGGAAGAGTCGCTTCTCTATCTCCTTCCGCCTCTCTTCCATTTCCCTTTTCAGGTCATCGGAGGCCGGCCCTTGGTTGGCCTTTGGCTCATATTCGAAGGCCGGGTTAAGGTGGGAATTGATCTCTTCATATTCCGGAGGCTGTCCCTCCACTGCCTTCCCCTTTCTGGCCCCTGAATACTCTTCCTGAGTTGGCTGAGTGTTGCGCAGGAGGCCGATGCTTTCAGTTAAGAGGTGAACCTGAGCAGCCAATTGTTGGACCGTTTGTTCTAGGGACATGATCCTGGAGTCCGAGGCAGCTTCAGCATTGGTGTTGTTGCGGTTGTCGTTGCTGTTGGCCATTTTTGTTCTTGAACGTATGAGAATTGGACTTCTGGGAGGGTTCGGTTGCTTGGGAGCTATCTTGATACCTGGGCGTGCATTTTGTTTTTTTATTTTAGTGTGATGTATGCAAAATGATATGCATGTGTCACGTGGATGCTAAAAATAAAAGGGTTGACAATTGATTGACAATGCAATATTGAAACTTTACTTTTATTAATATTGAAAATTTTTGAAGTTCGGTAATCAAAATAAAAGATTACAAATAATGATCTATTTCTTAGCTCTTTTAGTCTTCTGTTGTGGAGGCTCAGACTTCCCATTGATGACAGCTTCTAATTCTTTGACTTTGGCTTGGGTCTTCTCCAATTGTGCTTCCAAGGCCTTGTTCCTTTGGTCGGATTCTTTGAAACGTCCCTTCCAAATGTCTTTCTTATGATCTGCAGCTTCAAAGTATACCTCCATTCGGGCCTTGACTTGTTCTAGGTATACTTCTGTCTCTGGATTGATCTTGTCTGGTCTTGGTTGGGTGACGTTTGGAACCCGGTATGCTCTTTCCTTTGTCTGGTATAGTTGGCGGATTACAAACTCTCAGGTGGCTAGGTGTTTTCCCACTTCGCCATCTAACTCCCCGAGGTCCACATTCGGGCTTTCAATTCTGGCTTCCCAAAGTGCTTTGACCTCTGCCAGCTTAGCAAACTTCTCGGCTATCAACAGGTTCGGATCTTGGTACTCAAAGGTGATTGCTTCCAGCGAGGGCCGATAAACTATATCTTGGATGGTACCAAACTGGCGGACCACTGAGTTGGGGTGATATCCAATACATCCGCTGATTCCGATTAAAGGTACTGCTTGGAAGTTTTTGCAGGTCAAGATGATTTTGTCACAGCAGCTCCACCTGGCTGTACGCAGAATATCCTCAGCACTGAAACTTCTAAGTACCTCTACCCAATTGTGGCTGGTAAGGTCGTCGGGTAGCTTCACCTTTTCTATACATGAGTCTACGAGATCCACCTACTGGGCTAAGGTTTTTCGGACCATGTTCAGCCCGAAGCACTTAAGGTGGCTTACAAACCATATCAGCAGAAGGTTGAGGCTTAAGCGAAGGATCCTTGGCCTTTCTTCTTGAGGAAATTTAAGTTCCGGATCTGTTCAGCCAGTAGAGTCGGGATGTAAGATCTTCCCTCCAGAAATTGGGTCACCAGCTCTGCAACCCGGTAGTGAATATAGATGGTCCTGGTGGGGAACAGTATGGTGGCGAAGGCTGTCAAGATGAAAGTGTTCACCCTTCTCTGTCTGTAAGTTTTGGGGTCCCTAGACAGTATGTCCTTCCTATCCCCATTGTCCTCTCGGGCGATGAACCAGGCTTCTAAATCATTCATACGTATGCAATATCCATTATAGTCTACCAGGGCTTTGTTGACTGCTATCTTACGGATGCCTAATAATCTGCTGAAGGTACCGGCTGGCCCGGCCTCAAAGTCTGGTGCGTAGATTTGATCAGTCAGTGCTGGAGCCTATAGCAACTGGGTGTACTCCTCCAGGGTAGGGGTGATCTCATGCGGCTCGATAAAGAAAGCAGCGGGCTCGATTTCCCATAATTGGAGCATGGCCCGGACTAAAGGCAAATTCACCTCTATCTTTGTCAGTGAGAGGATGGAGCTGATCTTTTGCTGGATGAAGGCCTGCTCCTCTGGGTTGTACAAGGTAAACCAATGGTCCAGTACCAACTTTGGGTCCAAAGGTTTGTATACCCGAATTTCCTTGCGGAGGAGGCGATCGACTGTGGTGCTAGCCATCTATTACAATAAGAAATTGCCTAATTACAAATAGAACTATGAAAACATTACAGGGAAATAGCTTTGAACTCCAAAATAAAACAACAAACCATTACATTGTCATCAATTGTCAACCCCTATGATGCTATGTATGCAAGTAGGTTGGTTCTAATTGGTCCCCAAGCTCTATGGCCTCCCGCATTCTTGGAGAAATGGATCTCAGGCCATATTGAAGCATTGGGTGGGGTAGCCTAATCGGTCTCGAACGGTGATCAACTCACTTCGCCCGAAACCTACACAATGGCTCCCCGACTTAGGTTTCTAGGACGGTCCGGGTTCGACCGCATCTATTTACACAAACTTATGCATGTAAACCCTACAATAAAGAAAACTAAAATCTAACTAATCCCTGAAAAGTTAGTGACAGAATAATAATTGAAACTTAAAAAGGAACAACTTGAGGAGATTCAGGTGGCTAGCCTACTGGAATGGGTCCCTAGTGGAGTCGCCATCCTGTCGAGTCTAATTTTTTGTATTCCCATTCCTAATCCGATCTAGACTAGACCCTATGCTCATCTAATGTAGATCCTCGACTTGAGTTAGGAATTTCGTTTGATTTTGGAGTCGCTACCCAACTGTTGTTGGGAAATATTGAATTAAGACTAAAGGAGCGGATTAGTCTTAATTCGGATCATTAGTCGTCGTTATTTCCTCTTCTCGTTTTTGAAAAGAGGAAAAGGGAAAACCAGAGTTTTTAAGTCCGGAGGCTAACCTATTAAAACCTTACGGTTACCACCTAATCTCCTAAAATTGTTCCTATTTAGAAATGTGTTTTATTGTGTTTCTGTTACTTTTATTATGTTTTTGAATTATTTCAAGAAAATGATTTTTTTATTTCATTTTATGGGTTGACCCGAATGAGTGCCTACGTACTTGCTATCCAGGATCAAACAAGCCGTAGTTTGCTTTTCTGAAAACTTTAAGTGTGTTTGTGAATTTTAATTTTGAAATCTCTTTTGCTTTATGTTTTTACTATTTTTTTAGGGATTTTCTAAAAAATATAAGCCTAAACTTTTATCTGATTTTTGAAAATGGTTTTTAGGAAAAACATCAATTTTGGATTTATTTGAAGAAAATGATTTTTCTAAGTGCTAAAACTCATTTTTATAATTTTTGAATTTTTATTTTTTTATTAATTTTTATTATTATTGTGATTTTTATGATTTTTTAATGATTTTTTTTCGATTTTTCCTTATTCTTCTCCAATTTTTATAATTTTTATGAGTTTTTATGATTTTTTTATAATTTATTTATTTATTTTATTATTATTTTTTATATTATAATTTTTATTAATTTTTCATATTTTTGTTAAAACTTTTATCCTAAATTATTATCTTCATATTTAACCTAATTTTATATTATTTTTCTACATTTATTATTATTTTTTTTTTTATATTTTCTACATTATTTAATCCTAACAATCTAATTTCTAACATTTTCCTATTTATAGAAATATAAACATAAACAAATAAATAAATAATAACCAAAAATTATAAATAAATAAATAAAATAAAAATAAAATCGGAATAAAAATAAATAAATAAAATTGGAAAAAACCATAAAAAATCGAAATTAAAACCTGGATCCGGGTCCCGGTTCCCGGTCGGGTCGGTCGAACGGCGGCCCGGGCGAGGATGCTCGTTCACGGCGTTTCGGCGGTCTTTTGTCACGGGTGAGGTGTCGAATCCTAGCTTCTCAAGGGTGCTGAATCCAATGGTGGCGGTGGTTTGCTCCCAAAACGTCTCCTGGTGGCGGCTTGGCTCTGATCGGCGGTGCGCGGTTTTGGGTTTCCTCCGATGCTCTTCGATTTGCTCTCTTTTCTCACTTTCTCTCAATTGTGATTCCTTCTCTGGCTTCCTCTGATCCTCCTCTATTTATAGGAGCTTGAAACCGAGCTGGATAAGCTCGGATTTCCTCCGATTGAAGCTAATCGGATTTTTGGTTAAAAAAAAAACAACTACGATTTGTGTAAATCCATCGATTTGTTGCGATTTGATTCCAATTGGATGATGTTTATCTCAATTCTATAGAAGATCTGTTGGATTTGTGCAAAAAATCGAATCGAAATGGCCGAAATTCGAATTTTTCATTCACCGACGATCTCGGACCCGAGGTAGGAGACGATCACGCGCCCGGCGCGTGTGTTTCCTCCAGCCAATCGGATGTTGCCACGTGTCCTGGATAAGTAAAAAAAACTAAAAACGTGGAAACTGCTTCCCCCGTGATTCGAACCTGCGACCGAGCCCTCCCGCGCGCGCCTTAGCTCGTGGTCTGGACCAGCTGGGCTAGCCCATTTTCCTGATTTTCTTTTATTCGCAAATTGCATATATGCAATGCAATTTTTTTTTATTTTTTTTTGTATTTTTTGAAACTTCAAAATTTTGCAAAAATTATTTATTATTTATTATTGCCATTTCTGAAATCATTTTTCAAAATTAATGTTTTTTCCTATTTATTTTTATTTTTTGAATATTTTTATTATTTATGCTAAATTAGGGAAAAATTGGAAATTGATTATTAGTGATTATTATTCATTCCTAGGGCAGAAATGGGGTGTTTACATGATGCAAAACAAGGAACCTACGAGACAAGAGATCATAGATGAAATGAATATCAATGTTTATGTGTTTGGTACATCCATGGAAACAAGGGTTATAAGCAATCTTGATAGTAGACTTGTTGTCATAGAATAGAGGAATAGGAAGAAAAGAAGAAACTGACAAATCACGTAGAATATAAGTGGCCCAAAGTAATTCTTCAGAAATTGCAGCTAAGCTTTGATATTCGACCTTCGTGGTGAATGTATTGATAGTGGATTGTTTTTTAGACTTCCAAGTAATAAGTGCATTGCCTAAAAATATGCAGAAACCAGATAAGGACTTTTGATCAAATGTAGATGAGCCCTAATTAGCATTTGAAAAAGCACGAAGAGCAAGAGAATTGGAGGAAGAGTAAGAAAGGCCAAGATGTATAGTTCCTTTAAAATACTTCAACAAATGAAAAGTGGCTTGATAATGAGGCTCTTGAGGTTGAGAAAGAAACTGACTGAGCTTATTGATAGCAAAAACAATGTTCGGTTGGGTAATAGTTGTCGAGTCTAATTTTTTATTTTCCATTCCTAATCCGATCTATACTAGATCCTATGCTCATCTAATGTAAATCCTCGACTTGAGTTAGGGATTTTTACTTTGGAGTCGCCACCCAACTGTGGTTGGGAAAAATTGAATTAGGACTAATTGAGCAGATTAGTCCTAATTTGGACCACTAGTTGTCGTGATTTCCTTTTCGCGTTTTTTGTGAAAAGAGGAAAGGGGAAAACCAGAGTTTCTAAGTTCGGAGGCTAACCTATTAAAACCCTAAGGTTACCACCATAATCTCCTAAAATCTTAACCTCATCTAGAAATGTCTTTTATTATTATTATTATTATTTTTTGTTGTCTTTTATTTTATTCTTGAATATCCTATTATGAGAAAATGATTTTTATTCCTTTTTAGGGTTGCCCCAAATAGGTGCCTACGTACCTACTATTCAGGATCAAACTTGCCGTAGTTCGCTTTTCCTGAAAAAACTTTACTGTGTTGTTGATTTTTAATTATGAAATTTCTTTTGATTTATGTTTTTACCATTTTAGTATTTTTCTAAAAAAATCTAAGCCTAAGCTTGATAATTTAATTTTTTGAAAATAATAATTTTAAGGAAAAAACCAATTTTGGATTTATTTAAGAAAATGATTTTTCTAAGTGATAAAAATTTCATTTTTCTATTTTTTGACCCATTTCTAATATTATTAATTTTTAATATTTTTATTAATTTTTTATAATTTTTATTAACTTTTATTAATTTTCATAATTTTTTATTAATTTTTATTGAAAAATTTTCTCCTAGATTTTTTACCTATCCTATTCTAAAATCTAAATTATTATTATTTTTTTCTAATATTTTTATCATTTTCTTTATAAATTTTCAAATTATTATTATTTATTATTATTATAATTATTATTTTTATTTTATCATTCATCCTAAAAAAAAAATTCTAAATTCCAACATTTTTTCTATTTTTGAATTATAAATAACAAATAAGTAAATAAATAAATTCGAAATAAATAAAATAAAAAAATCCGACTTACCTGGATCCGAGTCGGTGTGCGGGTCGGGTCGATCAGATACGGTGGCTGGGAATGCTCGTCGACGGCGTTCTGACAGCCCTTTTTGTCGAATGAGGGGTGTTTCTAAAGCTTTCGAGGATGAGGAACCTAAAACCGGTGGTGGTTGCGGTCGAAAACCTCCCCAGGTGGCATTTCAAGGCGGTGCTGATCGGCGGTCGTGTTCGAAAACTCCGGCGAAGTTCCAATCTCACTTATTTTCTCTCTTTTCTCACTTTTGATCCGTGCTTCTGCCTCTTCACTTCATCCTCTATTTATAGATGCAAGAAATCGAGCTGGATAAGCTCGGATTTCCACCGATTGAAGCAAATTGGATTTGCGGTTAAAAACCCATCTCCGATTTATGCAAATCCATTGATTTGTTGCGATTTGATTCCAATTGGATGATGTTTATCTTATTTCCGTTGAAGATCTGTTGGATTTGTGCAAAAAATCGAATCAAAACGGCCGAAATTCGGATTTTTCTCCTTGCCGGCAATCTCGGATGGAGGTTGAAGACGATCACGCGCTCGGCGCGTGCGTTCGCTCTAGCCAATCGGCTGTTGACACGTGGCCCAAGCATTGAAAAAATTTGCAAAACGCAGATTCTGCTTCCCCCGAGTTTTGAACCCCTGACCGAGCCCTCCCACGCGTGCACCAGACCAAGGTTTGGACCAGCTAGGCTAGCCCACTTTCGGGATTTTATTATTTTCGCAATTTGCATATATGCAATGCAAATTTTTTTTTTTGTATTTTTTGAAATTTAAAAAATTTGTAAAAATTATTTATCCCTTTTTATTACTATTTCTGTAATTATTTTCCAAAATTGATGTATTTTGCCTACTTATTTTATTTTTTAAATATTATTCCTATTTTTGCTAAATTAGAGAAAAAAAGAAAAAAATTAGAAAAAATTGGAAATTAATTATCGTTGATTATTATTGATCATTCGGGCAAAAATAGGGTGCTTACAATTGCCCCTCTTTGTAGTAAAGTTTGAAAAACTTAATTATAAAGACAAGAAAGACGCCATTTTTGGCCTCTTGATTGAATAGATAATGTCTTGGTTTAGCTGGTTATTTGGAATTTGGTCTCTAGTAGGAAAATGCTCCATGAGCTAATAATCCCACGAGTGTTTCGTGATGGTTAGTACTGCTTAGGAAATGGTCCTAACACTCTAGAATAATGTATCATTCCAAAAAGTGCTCTATGGGCTGACTAATTGGCAATAGGAACAATCTCAAGAATTGTTTAGGAGTGTGTTATTGTAAGTGGAATATCTGATGATAGGAAACGTCTTATCGGACTAGAAACCTTGAATAGAAGATTGTCTTAGGAAGCGCTCTTATAAGCTGGCTACCTGTCAATAGAAGCGTCTTGACTAGACTAGCAACTGTTTGGAAAAATACCTTCGAAGAGTGCTCTTATGAGCCGACTAATCGGTTATCGGCAATTTGAAAAAGTGCTCCTATGAGCTGACTAATTAATAGATTCGAAAAGTACTCCTCTGAGCTAACTGATCGATAGATTCGAAAAGTGCTCCTCTGAGCTAACTGATCGCTAAATTCGAAAAGTGCTCCTCTGAGCTAACTAATCGATGGATTTGAAAAGCGCTCCTTTGAGCTAACTTTAGGAAAAGGTGTCTAGGAAAGTGCCCCTTCGCGAGCTAACTGACCTATAGAGAGAGGACATGCCTTAAAAGGTGCCCTTATGGGCTGACGTTTTTGAAGGTGTGTTTAGGAAAGTGCCCTATTGTGGGCTGACTAACCTATAGTGGGAAGTGTCTTCTTAGACTCACGACCCTAAGAAAGAAATGTCTCGAAAGGTACCACTATGGGCTGACCTTGAGATGAGACATTTAGGAAAGTGCCCCATTGTGGGCTGACTTATCCTATAGGGAGAAATGTTTCAAAAAGTGCCCTTATGGGCTGACCCTAAGAGAGAATGTTTAGGGAAGTGCCCCAATGTGGGCTAATTAACCTATGACAAAATGTCTCAAAAGGCATCCCTATGGGTTGACCTTAAGAGAGGATATCTAGCAAAGTGTCCCATTACGGGCTGACTAACCTATGACAGGAAGAAATGCCTCGAAAGGTGCCTTTATAGGCTGACCTTAAGAGAGGATATTTAGGAAAGTGCCTCATTATGGGCTGACTAGCCTTTTCAAGGGGATGTTTTGACAAGTGCCCTATTGTGGGCTGACTAATCTTATGCTTTTGAACATGCTTCTACTGATTGGGTTAAATGATTTGATGTTTTCATGATATGTGGATGATAGCTATTTATATGTTTGCCAATTTATCGTGGATAGCAACCAAACAACCGAATCTTCATGCTGGTTTGCTCCTGCTTCGCTTACTCTTGCTTCAAAACAGGGTTGAAGATCTTGACGCGCTTCCTTTCTTGTGCGCATGGCTCTCTTGATGGTAGTGTTATCCTACTAATGCACCAGGTTTTAATGCTCAAAAGTAGGTAGAATTATATCACAACATTTATTGAGATTCATTATCATTTCAATGTTTATCATTCATTGGTGAAATGGTGGGTAATGTGTTTAGGAATGTTTGCTTTAATGAGAATTGGTTGGAGTTATCGATCATTTAGAGACATTAAATTTTCTTGTAAAAAATGAAAACTGGACTCAACGAAATTTGTATTGAATATTGGCTTTCATAAACATTGGCAAAATTTCAAATCCCTTGCCTAAGGATAGTACATCTTAATAGCATATGCATTGATGGGGTCTCTCAATTCTGGACCTTCCATTTGAGTCAATATCAGGGCTCCTCCTGTCAATACCTTCTTCACCACATATGGTCCCTCATAATTTGGGGTAAATTTTCCTCTGGAATCTTGAGCATTCGGGAGAACTTTCTTTAGCACAAGATCTCCTTCTCTGAAGCATCGAGGCCTCATTTTCTTGTTAAATGCTCGGGCCATCCTTTGTTGGTAACATTGGCCGTGACATAATGCAGTGAGTCTTTTCTCATCAATCAGATTCAGTTGATCAAGTCTCTTCTTCATTCAGTCTGCTTCAGTTAACTGAGTTTCTGACAGAATTCTGAATGATGGTATTTCGACTTCGACTGGCAAGACTGCCTCAGTGCCATATACCAATGAATATGGGGTAGCTCCAGTGGATGTTCTAATTGAGGTCTTATAGGCCATGAGGGCAAACGGCAACATCTTGTGCCAATCTTTATAAGTGATTGTCATTTTTTCGATGATCTTTTTGATATTCTTGTTAGCTGCTTCTACTACCCCGTTCATCTAAGGTCGGTAGGGAGTTGAATTTCTATGGTTTATGTGGAATTGTTGACATAAACCTATCATCGTCTTGTTATTAAGATTGGTACCGTTGTCAGTGATGATGGACTCAGGAACTCCATATCGAGCTATTATGTCCCTTTTCAAGAAACGGACTATTACCCCTTTTGTGACATTGGCATATGATGAAGCTTCTACCCAATTGGTGAAGTAATCAATTGCTACCAATATAAACCTGTGGCCATTGGATGCTGTCGGAGTGATTAGGCCGATTATGTCAATTCCCCATATGGAGAAAGGCCATGGTGCTGACAACAAGTGCAACTTGTTAGGTGGAGCATTTATCTGGTTTGCGTACACTTGACATAAATGACAGTGCTTGACATATTTTATACAATCTGATTCCATGGTTAACCAATAGTATCCCAACCTCATGATTTTTCGGGCCAGCATGTAGCCATTCATATGAGGTCCACATACCCCTTCATGTACTTCTTTCATCAGTTCACATGCTTCATTTCTATCCACACATCTTAGCAAGGTGGTATCAGGCGACCTTTTGTAAAGCACAGACCCACTTAACAAGAAACGACTTGCTAACCTTCTGAGTGTTCTTTGGTCATTCTTGCTAGCCATTTCAGGGTATTTGCTTTCTTGGAGAAAAGTTTTGATGTCGTGATACCAGGGCTTGTCATCTTGTGCTTTTTCAATTGCTAAACAGTAGGCGGGCCGATTTTCGATGTCTATTTTCATCGGTTGGACTTCGGCTCCCCCTGTTATTTGGATCATAGATGTTAGTGTGGCGAGTGCGTCTGCAAACTGATGCTAAGTTCTCGGGATGTATGTGAAAGTGATTGCCTCGAACTCTTCGATTAGCTCTGTCAAATGCTGATGGTATGGTACCAATTTGGGGTCTTTAGTCTTATATTCCCCTCTTGTCTATAATATGATAAGTGATGAATCTCCGTACACTTCTAATTCACGGATTTCCATGTGGCAAGCCATTTTGAGGCCGAGGATGCATGCCTCATATTCCACGATATTATTGGTATATGGAAATGTGAGTCTTGTTGTTGTAGGGATACTATTGGTTAACCATGGAATCGGATTGTATAAAATATGTCAAGCACTGTCATCTGTGTCAAATATACGCAAACCGGATAAATGCTCCGCCCAACGAGTTACACTTGTTGTCAGCACCATGGCCTTTCTCCATGTGGGGAATCGACATAATTGGCCCAATCACTCTGACAGCATCCAATGGCCACAGGTTTATATTGGTAGCAATCGATTACTTCACCAAGTGGGTAGAAGCTTCGTCATATGCTAATGTCACCAAAGGGGTGATAGTCCGCTTCTTGAAAAAAGGACATAATAGCTCGATATGGAGTTCCCGAGTTCATCATCACCGACAACGGCAGCAATCTGAATAACAAGTCGATGACAGGTTTATGTCAACAATTCCACATAAACCATAGAAATTCCACTCCCTACCGACCTCAGATGAACGGGGCAGTAGAAGTAGCTACCAAGAATATCAAAAAGATCATCGAGAAAATGACAACTACTTACAAAGATTGGCACGGGATGTTGCTGTTTGCTCTCATGGCTTATAGGACTTCAATAAGAACATCTACTAGAGCTACCCCATATTCATTGGTATATGGTGCTGAGGCAGTGCTACCAATCGAGGTCGAAATACCGTCATTCAGAATTCTGTCAGAAACTCAGTTAACTGAATCAGACTGGGTAAAGAAGAGGTTTGATTAACTGAATCTAATTGATGAAAAAACACTCACTGCACTATGTTATGGCCAGTGTTACCAGCAAAGGATGGCCCGGGCATTTAACAAGAAGATGAGGCCTCAATACTTCAAAGAAGGGGATCTGGTGCTAAGGAAGGTTCTCCCGAATGTCTAAGACTCCAGAGGAAAATTCACCCCAAACTATGAAGGTCCATATGTGGTGAAAAAGGTTTTGTCAGGAGGTGTTTTGATATTGACTCAAATGGATGGTCCAGAATTGAGAGACCCCATTAATGCAGATGCTGTAAAGATGTACTATCCTTAGGCAAGGGAATTGAAATTTTTGCCAATGTTTATGAAAGCCAATATTCGATACAAATTTCGTTGAGTCTAGTTTTTATTTTTTACAAGCAAAGTTAATGTCTCTGAATGGTCAATAATTCTAACCAATTCTCATTACAACAAACATTCCTAAACACATTACCCATCACTTCACCAATGAATGATAAACACTAAAATAATAATGAATCTCAATAAATTTTGTAATATAATCCTATCTACTCTTGAGCATTAGAACCTGGTGCATTAGTAGGATAACACTACTGTCTAAAGAGCCATGCGCACAAAAAAGGAAGGACATCGATATCTTCAAACCCGTGTCAAAGCAAGAAGAAGTGAAGCAGAAGCAAACCAGCACGAAGGTTCGGTTGTTTGGTTGCTATCCACGATGAATTGGCAAGCATGTTAAAATAAATTACTATCATCCACATATCATGAAAACATCAAATCATTCAATCTAGTCAGTAAAAGCATATTCAAAAGCATAAGATTAATTAGCCTATAATAGGGCACTTGTCTCAATATCCTCTTGAATAGGTTAGTCAGCTCGTAATGGGGCACTTTCCTAGATATCTCTTCCTAAGGTCAGCCTATAAGGGCACCTTTCAAGACATTTCTTCCTGTTATAGGTTAGTCAGCCCACATTGGGGCACTTCCCTAAGCATCCTCTCGTGGGGTCAGCACATTAGGGTACTTTTCGAGACATGTATTCCTACCATGGATTAGTCAGCCCACAAAGAGGCACTTTCCTAAGTATTCTCTCTTAGGGTCAGTCCATAAGGGCACCTTTTTGAAACACTTTGGCATAGGTTAGTTAGCCCATAGATGGGCACTTTCCTAGATATCCTTTTTTAAGGTCAGCCCACAAGGGCACCTTTTTGAGACATTTTTCTATGTTATAGGTTAGTTAGCCCACAATGGGGCACTCTCCTAAATATCTTGTCTCAAGGTCAGCCTATAGGGGCACCTTTCGAGACATCTCTCCCCTAGGGTCGTGAGTCTAAGAAGACACTTCCCGCTAAGGATAGTCAGCCCAAGAAGGGGCACTTTCCTAGAGACCTTTTCTTAAAGTTAGCTTAGAGGAGCACTTTTCGAATCTATCGATCAGTTAGCTCAAAGGAGCACTTTTCGAATCTATCGATCAGTTAGCTCAGATGAGCACTTTTCGAATCTATCGATCAGTTAGCTTAGAGGAGCACTTTTCGAATCTATCGATTAGTTAGCTCAGAGGAGCACTTTTCGAATCTATCGATTAGTTAGCTCAGAGGAGCACTCTTCGAATCTATCAATTAGTCAGCTCATAGGAGAACTTTTGATAACCGATTGGTCAGCTCGTAAGAGCACTCTTCGAAGGTATTTTTCTAGAACAGTTGCTAGTCTAGTCAGATGCTTTTGTTAACAGGTGGCCAGCTTATAAGAGCGCTTCCTAAGATAATTTTCTCTTCAAGGTTGCTAGTCTGATAAGACACTTCCTATCATCAACTATTCTACACTCCTAAACAATGTTTGAGGTATTTCCTATCGCCAATTAGTCAGCCCATAGAGAACTTTTTGGGAGGACACATTACTCTAGATTGTTAGGACCATTTCCTAAGCAATACCAACCATCACAAAAGACTCGTGGGATTATTAGCTCATGGAGCATCTTCCTACCAAAAACCAAATTCCAGATAACCAGCCAAGCCAAGGCGTTATCCATTCAACCAAGAGGCCAAAAATGGCGTCTTTCTTATTTTTGTAGTTAAGTTTTCCAAACTTTACTACAAAGATGGGCAGCTGTAAACACCCCATTTTTGCCCTAAGGATCAATAATAATCAATAAAAAGTAATTTCCAATTTTTCCATATTTTTCTCTAATTTAGCAAAAATAGGAAAAATATTCAAAAAAATAAAAATAAATAGGAAAATACATCAATTGTAGCAAACAATTTCAGAAATGGCAATAATAAGGGTTAAATGGTTTTTACAAATTTTTGAAATTTCAAAAAATACAAAAAAATTAAAAAATCGCATTGCATATATGCAATTTGCGAAATAAATAAAATCGCGAAAGTGGGCTAGCTCAGTTGGTCTAGACCAGGGTCAGGCATGCGCGCGGGGGTGCGAAGTCAGGGGTTCGAAACGTGGGGGAAGCAGAATCTGCGTTTTGCGAATTTTTTTTTTACCTGGGACACGTGGCAGCATCTGATTGGCTGCAGCGAACGCACGCGCCGAGCGCATGATCGTCTTCAACCTCTGTCCGAGATCACCGGCGAGGGGAAAAATCCGAATTTCGGCCGTTTTGATTTGATTGTTTGCACAAATCCAATAGATCTTCAACGGAAATACGATAAACATCATCCAATTGGAATCAAATCTCAACGAATCGATGGATTTACACGAATCGAAGTTGGTTTTTTTAACCGCAAATCCGATTTGCTTCGATCGGTGGAAATTCGACCTTATCCAGCTCGATTTTGAACGCCTATAAATAGAGGATGAAGTGGAGAAGCAGAATCACGGATCAAAAGTGAGAAAAAGAGAGAAAAAAGAGAGAATCGAGGCTCGCCAGAGTTGTTCAAGACCGCGACCACCGATCAAGTGTTGGGCAGCCACCAGGAAGCGTTTCTGAAGCAAACCACCGCCACAGTTGAGTTCCTCACCCCCGAGAACCTAAGAATCGACACCTCAACCGCTACAAAAGGCCGCCGGAACGCTATCAACGAGCACTCCCAACCGCCGTATCCGATTGACCCGACCCGACCCACTTCAACCTGATCGACTCGACCCGCACACCGACCCGGATCCAGGTAAGTCGGATTTTCTGATTTTTTAATTTTATTTTTATTTTATTTATTTATTTATGTTATTTATTTCTAATTTATTTATTTACTTATTTGTTATTTACAATTCAATAAATAGTAAAAATGTTAAAAATTAAATTATTTTATTTAGGATTTAATTTAAGATGAATGATAAAAAAAAATAATAAATAATAAAAATATAAAAATTTATAAAGAAAATGATAAAAATATTAGAAAAGAATAATAATAAAAATTTAGATTTTAGAATAGGATAAATGAATAATGTAGGAGAAAATTTTTCAATAAAAATTATGAAAATTAATAAAAATTATAAAAATTAATAAAAATTTATAATAGTAGAAATGAGTTGAAAAATAGAAAAAAAATGAAAATTTATCACTTAGAAAAATCATTTTCTTAAATAAATCCAAAATTGGTGTTTTTCCTTAAAATCATTATTTTCAAAAATCAAATTATTAAGCTTAGGCTTAGATTTTTTTAACAAAATCCTAAAATAGTAAAAACATAAATCAAAGGAAATTTCGTAATTAAAATTCACAAACACATTAAAATTTTTCAAGAAAAGCGAACTACGGCTTGTTTGATCCTGAATAGCACCGTAAGCACCCATTTGGGGCAACCCTTAAAAAGAATAAAAAATTCATTTTCTTAGAATAATTCACTTAAAAACACAATAAAAAACAACAAAAATAAAATAAAAGACATTTCTAGATGGAGTAAATTTTAGGAGATTAGGTGGTAACCGTAAGGTTTTAATAGGTTAACCTCTGAACTTAGAATATTTGGTTTTCCCTTTTCCTCTCTTCACAAAAACGAGAAGAGGAAATCATAACGACTAGTGGTCCAAATTTTGACTAATCCGCTCCATTAGTCTTAATTTAATCTTTCCCAACAACAGTTGGGTGGCGACTCCAAAACTAAACGAAATTCCTAATTTAAGTCGAGGATCTACATTAGATGAGCATAGGGTCTAGTCTAGATCGGATTAGGAATGGGAAATCAAAAATTAGACTCGACAGTTAGCAGACTGGTGATTCCGGCTTACTCAAAACCGTCAGGCCCCTCTATTGTTTTCATCTTGTCAGCCAGCTGTTGGAAGAGTCTTTTTTCCATCTCTTTCTGTCTATCCTCCATCTTTTTTTTTCAAGTCATCAGAGGTTGGACCCTGGTTAATTCTCGGCTCATACTCAAAGGCCGGGTTGAGATGGCAATTGATTTCCTCATATTCTGGAGGCTACCCCTTCACTGCCTTTCCTTTTCTAACCCCTGAATGTTCTTCTTGAGTCGGTTGGGTGGTGCGAAGGAGGCCGATGCTTTCAGTCAGGAGGTGGACTTGTGCAGCTAACTACTGGACCGTTTGTTCCAGGGATACGATCCTAGAGTTTGAAGCAGCGTCAGCACTTGCATTGTTGCGGTTGTCGCCACTGTTTGCCATTTTTGTTCTTAAACGTGTGTAAATTGGGCTTCTGGGAAGGTTCGGTTGTTTGGGAGCTATTTTGATACCTGGCGCGCATTTTTTTCTTTTAGTATAATGTATGCAAATGTGATGCATGTGCCACACGGATGCTAAAATAAAAGGGGCCAACAATTGATTGATGATGTAATATTGAAACTTTTTATTAATATTGGAAATTTTGGAGTTCGATACTTAAAGAGTACAATGATAATCTATTTCCTAGCTTTCTTCGTCTTCTGTTGTGGAGACTTAGGTCTCCCGTTGATGACGACTTCTAATTCCTTGACCCTAGCTTGGGTCTTCTCCAGCTGAGCTTCCAAGGCTTTGTTTCTTTGGTAGGATTCTTTGAATCGACCTTTCTAGATGTCCTTTTTATAATATGCAGCTTCAAAATATACTTCCATCCGGGCCCTGACCTGCTCCAAGTAGATTTCTAGCTCTAGATTTACCTTATCTGGCTTAGGTTGGGTGACATTTGGGGCCCGGTATGCTCTTTCCCCTGTCTGATACAGCTGGTGGATCCCGAACTCCCTGGTAGCTCGATGTTTGCCCACTTCGCCATCTAGCTCTCTGAGGTCTATATTCGGGCTCTCAATTCTGGCTTCCCAAAGTGCCTTGACCTCTGCCAGCTTAGCAAATTTCTCAGCTACTAGTAAGTTCGGATCTTGATACTCGAATGTGACTGCCTCCAGCTAAGGCCAATAAACTATGTCTTGAATAGTACTGAATTGGTGGACCACCGAGTTGAGATGATAACCTACACATCCGCTGATTTCGATCAGAGGCACGGCTTGAAAGTTACTGTAGGTTAAGATAATTTTGTCGTAGCAACGCCATCTGGCTGTCCACAGAATGTCATCGGCACTGAAACTTCTAAGCACATCTACCTAACTATGGCTGGTAAGGTCGTCGGGTAGCTTTATCTTCTTTATGCATGAGTCCACGAGGTCCACTTGTTGAGCCAAGGTTTTCTGGACCATGTTCAGCCTAAAACACTTGAGGTGGCTTACAAACCATATCAGTATAAGGTTGATATTTGAGCGGAGGATCCCGTGGCCTTTTTTCTTGACAAAGTTTAAGTTCCAGATCTGTTTAGCCAATAGAGTCGGCATGTAAGATTTTCCTTCCAGGAATTGGGCCACCAATTTTGCAACTCGGTAGTGGACATAGAAAATTCTGGTGGGGAAAAGTATGGTGGCGAAAGCTGTCGGGATGAAAGCATTCACCCTTCTTTGTCTATAAGTCTTGAGGTCCCCACACAATATGTCTTTCCTGTCCCCATTATCTTCTAGGGCGATGAACCGGGCTTCCAACTCGTCCATCCGTATGCAGTATCCGTTATAGTTTGCTAAGGCCTTGTTGACTGTTGTTTTGCGGATACCTAGGAGTCTACTGAAAATATCGGCTGGCCCAGCCTCAAGATCTAGTACATAGACTTGGTTGGTTAGTGCTGGAGCCTGTAGCAGCTGGGTGTACTCTTCTAGAGTAGGAGTAATCTCATGTGGCCCGATGAAGAAAGCCGCGGGCTCTATTTCCCATAGGTGGAGCATGACCCGTACCAAGGGTAAATTCATCTCCATCTTCATTAGTGAGAGGATGGGCCCTATTTTCTGCTGGATGAAGGCCTGCTCCTCTGGGTTGTATAGGGTGAACCAATGGTCCAGTACCAATTTCGGATCCAGAGGTTTGCAAACTCGGATTTCTTTGCGGAGGAGGCAGTCAACTGCGGTACTAACCATCTATTACAACAGAAATTTCCTATTACAACAAGAACTATGTTACAACGAAAGCATTACAGGGAAATGTATCTGAACTTCATGAACAGAACAAAATATTACATTATCAATCTATTGTCAGCCCATGACGTTATGTATGCAAATAGGTAGGTTCTAATAGGTCCCCAAGCTCTATGGCCTCCCGCATTCTCGGAGAAATGGATCTCAGGCCATATCGAAGCATTGGATGGGGTAGCCTAATCAGTCTCGAACGGTGATCATATCACTTCGCCCGAAACCTACACAATGGCCCCCCATCTTAGGGTCTTAGGACGGCCCGGGTTTGACCGTATCTACTCACACAATTGTATGCATGCAGACTCAATAACTAAAGTAAATAGCTGAATTCTAGCCTTTAGCTAAATCCCTTAAAGGTTAGCAATAATATGAAAAATCAAAAAAACATTTCTCAAAAAGGAACAATTTGAGGAGATTCAAGTGGCTAGCCTACTAGAGAATGTGTTCCCTAGTGGAGTTGCCATCCTGTCGAGTTTAATTTTTGATTTTCCATTCCTAATCCGATCTATACTAGACCCTATGCTCATCTAATGTAGATCCTCGACTTGAGTTAGGGATTTTTATTTTGGAGTCGCCACCCAATTGTGGTTGGGAAAAATTGAATTAGGACTAATTGAGCAGATTAGTCCTAATTTGAACCACTAGTCGTTGTGATTTCCTTTTCTCGTTTTTTGTGAAAAAAGGAAAGGAGAAAACCAGAGTTTTTAAGTTCGGAGGCTAACCTATTAAAACCCTAAAGTTACCACCCTAATCTCCTAAAATCTTAACCTTATCTAGAAATGTCTTTTATTATTATTATTTTTTTGTTGTCTTTTATTTTATTCTTGAATATCCTATTATGAGAAAATGATTTTTATTCCTTTTTAGGGTTGCCCTAAATGGGTGCCTATGTACCTGCTATTTAGGATCAAACTTGTCGTAGTTCGCTTTTCCTGAAAAAACTTTACTGTGTTGTTGATTTTTAATTATGAAATTTCTTTTGATTTATGTTTTTACCATTTTAGTATTTTTCTAAAAAAATCTAAGCCTAAGCTTGATAATTTGATTTTTTGAAAATAATAATTTTAAGGAAAAAACCAATTTTGGATTTATTTAAGCAAAAGATTTTTCTAAGTGATAAAAATTTCATTTTTCTATTTTTTTGACCCATTTCTAATATTATTAATTTTTAATATTTTATTAATTTTTTATAATTTTTATTAACTTTTATTAATTTTCATAATTTTTTATTAATTTTTATTGAAAAATTTTCTCCTGGATTTTTTACCTATCCTATTCTAAAATCTAAATTATTATTATTATTATTATTTTCTAATATTTTTATCATTTTCTTTATAAATTTTCACATTTTTATTATTTATTATTATAATTATTATTTTTATTTTATTATTCATCCTAAATTAAATCCTAAAAAAAAAATTCTAAATTCCAACATTTTTTCTATTTTTGAATTATAAATAACAAATAAGTAAATAAATAAATTTGAAATAAATAAAATTGATAAATAAATAAAATCGAAAAATCCGACTTACCTGGATTCGGGTTGGTGTGCGGGTCGGGTCGATCAGTCACGGTGGCTAGGAATGCTCGTCGACGGCGTTCTGGTGGCTCTTTTTGTCGAATGAGGGGTGTTTCTGAAGCTTTCGAGGATGAGGAGCCTAGAACTGGTGGTGGTTGCGGTCGAAAACCTCTCCAGGCGACGTTTTAAGGCGGTGCTGATCAGCGGTCGTGTTCGAAAACTCCGGCGAAGCTCCAATCTCACTTATTTTCTCTCTTTTCTCACTTTTGATCCGTGCTTCTGCCTCTTCATTTCATCCTCTATTTATAGATGCAAGAAATCGAGTTGGATAAGCTCGGATTTTCACCGATTGAAGCAAATTGGATTTGCGGTTAAAAACCCATCTCCGATTTGTGCAAATCCATTGATTTGTTGTGATGTGATTCAAATTGGATGATGTTTATCTTATTTCTATTGAAGATCTGTTGGATTTGTGCAAAAAATCGAATGAAAACGGCCGGAATTCGGATTTTTCTCCTTGCCGGCGATCTCGGACGGAGGTTGAAGACGATCATGCGCTCGGCGCGTGCGTTCGCTCTGGCCAATCGACTGTTGACACGTGTCCTAGGTAGAGAAAAAATTTGCAAAACGCGAATTCTGCTTCCTCTGCGTTTCGAATCCCTGAGAGAGCCCTCCCGCGCACGCACCAGACCAAGGTTCGGACCAGCTGAACTAGCCCACTTTCGCGATTTTATTATTTTCGCAATTTGCATATATGCAATGCGATTTTTTTTTTGTATTTTTTGAAATTTCAAAAATTTGTAAAAATTATTTAACCCTTTTTATTACCATTTTTGTAATTATTTTCCAAAATTGATGTATTTTTCCTATTTATTTTATTTTTTAAATATTTTTCTTATTTTTGCTAAATTAGAGAAAAAAATGGAAAAAATTAGAAAAAATTGGAAATTAATTATCATTGATTATTATTGATCATTAGGGCAAAAATGGGGTGTTTACAATAGTCAAATATAAAAAATGATTAACCAATTGACAGAACAGGGAAGGATCATCCAAAATAGCACTAGCATCCTTAATAAGATTTCCAAGTGCTAAAGGGAGAGAAACCAGTTTGCAACCAGTTAAGCACACATCATCTAGTAAATCTGCAATGAATTTCCGCTGATGGACCATCATACCAGTAACATTATGACAAATTTCTAAGCCAAGAAAAAACCGAGTTTCACCAAGATCTCTAATGGTAAAGGCTTTATGTAAATTAGACTTGAGAACTTCAATAGTAATATTAGTCCCTATCACAAGCATATCATTAATGTAAAGTAAAACCATAAGAAAACCATTAGACTGATTTATAGTAAACAAGGAATGATTACTAGAAGATTGAATAAAACCTCGAGTGATAAGAAAACTAGAAATTTCTTTGTTCCAATGTCTAGAAACCTGCTTAAATCCATAAAGAGATTTTTTAAGTCAACAAACTTGATTGAAACCAGCTGCAGAATAACTCGGTGGAGGTAACATATAGACTTCTTCGTCTAAGAAACCATGAAGGAAAGCATTGTTAATGTCAATTTAGAATAGAGGTCAACCACTAGTAGTAATAATAGCTAACAATATTCTAACCGTACTAAGTTTAGCAACAGGAGAAAAGGTACCATGATAGTCCACGCCTTCCATTTGTGTATAACCCTTAGCAACTAATCTTGCTTTATACCTCTCAATAGTACCATCCGATCTATACTTAATCTTATAGATCCATTTACAACCAATAGGTTTCTTTCCCATGGGTAAATCAATGATGTCCCATGTATCATTGATTTCAATAGCTTCTAATTCTTTTGCCATAGCCAACACCCATTCCTGTTGTTTAATAACTTGTGAATACGTGAAAGGTTCTCGAGAGTTGAGTACATTGGCTATAGAATGAACAAACTCATTAGAACAATTATGAAAAGTGTTGATAGAAAATAAGGGATAAGAATTGGGTGTGGAAGTGGAAACAAAGTGATCAAATTGTAAAAAATGTATATAAGATTGCAACCATTGGGGAGACTATCGAGGATGAGAAGACTTTTGTAAGTCAGGCTGAATGCAGTAATTGAAGCATAAGAAGAAGCTGGAGTGACAGAACCAGAATCAGAGAGATGAGGAATAGAAGAAGCAACTAGTGTAGGCAAGGGAGTATTGGTTGCAAGTGAAGGATGAGGAAAAGAGAGGATGGACTGAGTGTCATTAGAAATATTAGGATCAAAAGTAGAATTGGAATCAACAAAAGGGAATATGTGTTCATGAAAGATAACATCTCAACTAATTAAAACTTTCTTCCTAATCAAATCATACAGTTTATAGTCGAGAAAAACAACGAACACCTTTAGAATCAAATTTTTCTATATGAAGTGAATGATCTATAGCAAAGCATAAACAACCCACAACATGCAAGGCATGATGAGTAAGCCTTTTGTTGAAGAGAATTTCATAAGGAGATTTCCATTGAAGTTTTGATGTAAGCATGAGATTAATCAAATAGGTCACAATTAAAATACGTTCACCCCAAAAGGATTTAAGCAAATGAGCTTGAAGTCTCAAAGCACGAGCTGTTTCAACTATATGTCTATGTTTCTATTCAACGCGACCATTTTGTTGTGGTATATAAGGATAGGAATTTTGATGAATGATACTGGATTCATAAGAGATAGATTGACAATAATGAGAGAAAAATTCAGCTCCATTATTTGTTTGAACTATTTTGGGAACAACATTAAATTGGTTTTTAATAAGTTTAAGAAACTTATCAAGAAAACCAACGACTTGTGATTTTGAACTCATAGGATAAGTCCAAGTACATGAGCTAAAATAATCAAGAATGGTCAAGAAAAAATGAACACCAGTAATAGAAGAAACTGAATAAGGACCCCAAATGTCCATATGTATTAGTTTAAAGACACTAGTTGCTTTTGTCAAAGATTTAGGAAATGGAAGCCTATGTATCTTGGCTTCAACACAAACATCATAACATAAATTTTTGACATAAGAATTTGAATAACAGTGTAAATGTTGTAACTTGGACAAAGAAGCATGGCCTAAACATTTATGAAACAAATGAACAAAAGAACTATGATTAATAGTATTGGAAACATGAGCAACAATAGAGTGTGCATAAGCTTGAAGTAGATACAAGCCATTCATCTCTTTCCTAGCAACAACAATGTGATTATTGACTTGATCCTAAAAAGTGAGGGTTGTTGTATTAATTTGAGCCATTAACTTGTTATCTTTTAATAAACACTACACAGTTAACAAGTTGTGAGAGAAATTTGGCACATAAAGGACATTTCTTAAACTATGGGATGAATTGAGATGAACAGAACCACAAAGTTGAACTGATTTGAATCATCTATCAAGTAAATGTATGGAAATAGGATATGGTAGGGTTATAGTATCAAAAAGAAGAGAAAAATGAGGTGTAATATGATCTGTGGCTCCTGAATCAATTATCCAAGATCCTATATCACTATTCACTGTATTAAGATAAGAAGAAGAGGATATTGTGCCTGCAAAATTAATGGAGCTCAGATTAACGATGTCTGCACTTTGTGTCTCCTGCATCAATTTCATTAGCTCATTGCATAGTCCATGGAGTAGCTTGTAATCATATGCTGAACCAGAGCAAACGACGGGATGATCATATGTTGAACCGGAAGGAATTGCAGAACCTGACGTGTTGGCCATCTGCGAAACTGAATCAGAATGATCATCCAATGGTGTTGTAGTAGAATAACCTGTATCATACGAATCATTGACACAGTTCATAGTTGTCTTAGTATAGATTTTGCCCAAGTTCCTTTTCTTTCCTTTATACCGTTCTGGGTATCCAACAAGTTGAAAACTGGTCTCAACACTATGTCCTTCATTGTTGCAATGCTTACAAAATAATTTCTTTCCTTTCTTCTGGTCAACATAACTCCTTGCAACAAAAACTTGGTTGAATTGAAAAGACGACATCTCTGTATCAGGTGATATTCCAGTAGTGATTTGTCTTTGTCTTTCAACTTGTTAGACTAAATAAAATGTCTTATTTACCGTAGGTAACGGATCCATTGCTAATATTTGACTTTTTACCATCTCATAGCTATCATTCAAGCCCATAAGGAATTGAATCAACCTAGATTTAGATTCAAACTCAACAATACGCTCCTTAAGACGACAAGTACAGTGATTAAACCCATAACAAGAACAAGTTAGATAAGCATGTAAGACTTGCAACTCATCCCAAAATTTCTTTGACTTGTTATAATATGCAGCGACAGGTTGATTCAATTGTTTTAGGCTACTTATTTCATGTTGAATCTGAAAGATCAAAGGTCTATTACTTTGTCCATATTTCTCCTTTATCTCATTCCACAAATCATACACAGATTGGGCAAAGACATAGTTTTGAGAAATTTCTTTAACCATGGAATTTAGAATCCACAATTGAACCATATAATCACATCTTTCCCAATGGATTAAATTTGGTGAACTAGAATTAGGTTTAGATAAACTTCCATAAACAAACCCTAGATTCATTTTCGAACCTAATCCCACCTTAATCGATATTGCCTAAGCTAAGTAATTCATGCCATTGAACATAATATTTCTAATAGCTATGTTAGGATTGTTAGATCCAGCAAGATATAGAGGATCCCAGTCAGGAAGGTTAAGATTCTAATTAACAATAGAACTATTATATTCGATAAAACTACCTATGATCACACAAGAACAATCTGAACGAGAAAACAAGAAGTAACTATACTAGATCTTATCGATTAGCTTTGATACCATGTAAAGTAACTCCATGGCTGTGAAGCAGAGTATCACGAACAAGAAGAAGAAGATGAACTAACAGAGTATGAAGGAAAATATATTTTTGTTATTTTGTTTATTCTATACAAACTCTATTTATATACTACTTCTAGTGATAGAAACTAGTTTCTAACTAAAAGTAATGACAAATACAAAATTGACACATGGACTAATTAGCATAAATATAAAAGGAAAATTATCTACGTGTATAATGTTAACAACCGCTTCCAACATAGTTGTTCACTGTGGAATTATTTGGTAAATTCACAACATTTCACTTTCGTAAATCTTCCTCCTATGCACAAGTGACTTAGGCCTTACTTTTCTTTCCTCATAATCAATCTTCTCTCCAACGGTTTGGACATTATTCTTCACCTTTAAAGACATTCCTACTTTCCCTCTTCAAACTCTGCTTTAATATCATTTGCCATGATTGTTTTATTTAAAGGTGCTCCAATGCAAAACTATAACTAAATAAAATCCAACTCATAATACATACAAGTTTTAGAGGGAGAAAACAAAAAAAAAAAAAAATACTATAACTATAACTAACATAACTAACTTGATTCCCCTCTTTCAATTGCCATGGATCTTCACTTAAGAAAAGTCGCCTCAAAGATCTCATCACACGATATTACTTATTCACTTTGTTTTTGGGTTTACTAAAGTGTGATGGATGTGCAATGTTGTGCGGACTTCATGCATTTGTTACAGTTTTCAATTTCTTTGTTTCATCTTAATTGAAAGGTGTTTACCAATTTAGGTAGAACAATGAGAGATTTTGTGAAAGTTTTTCCCTTGACTTTTATTGAGAAACAATCGGCATATATATAGAGAAGAAGAGATCAAAGTAATCTCAACTTTCCAAAAAATTAGGCAAGAAAATATATAAAGAATAATATCCTACCTAAATATAAAACTATCCTATAAAACTTACATTATGCACATAAGACCCCCCCTTAAGTTGGAGCATGAAGATCTCGAATGCCCAACTTGTTAAGCAGGTACTCAAATCGGCGTTTCCCCAATGCCTTAGTAAAGATATCTACGAGCTGTACATTGGTAGGAACAAAGGCAGGCTTGATCATCCCATCCACTACATTATCTCGAATGAAGTGGTAGTCCACCTCGATATGTTTAGTTCTTTCATGAAACATAGGATTTTGAGAGATATGTAAGGTCGCTTGACTATAACAATGAAGCGACATGGGTGAACAAAGGCAGGCTTGATCATCCCATCCACTACATTATCTCGAATGAAGTGGTAGTCCACCTCGATATGTTTAGTTCTTTCATGAAACACAGGATTTTGAGAGATATGTAAGGTCGCTTGACTATAACAATGAAGCGACATGGGTGAACTATGAGGCACACCTAGATCAGATAAAATAGCTTTGAGCCATATGAGCTCACACGAAGTCATAGCCATGGATCTATACTCAGCCTCAATAGAGGAACGTGAGACAATCTATTGTTTCTTTGTTTTCCAGGATACGAGTGAACCTCCAAGAAAAACCAAACACCTAGTAAGAGATTACCTAGTCAAAGGGCATCCTACCCAATCTGCATCACACCAACCATGTAGTTGTAAGTTAAAACAACTACTCAGATAAACACCGCGTCCTGGATTCCCTTTAAGATAACGTGCCACTTTCAAAGCTGCCTCCTAATGATATTTTCTAGGTTCTTGCATAAATTGAGACAAAATATGGACACAATAACACAAATCTAGTCGAGTAAAGCACAAATATATCAACCGTCCAGTCAGACTATTGTACGACCCAGGATCATCAAGTTTGCGGCTAGTAGACAAAGCTAGCTTGTGTTTTAACTCAATAGGCGTTGATGCTGGCTTAGCTCCAAGGAGCCCTGTTTCGGAAATAATGTCAAGTGCATACTTGTGTTGACTAAGAACAATTCCATCAGGTCCGTGTGCTACTTCCACGCCCAAGAAATACTTCAACGTTTCAAGATCCTTCATATGGAAACACGTACTCAAATAATTCTTGAAACGTCGTATCTCATCAATATGACTTCTTGAAATAATAAGATCATCAACGTAAACAAGAACATTTAAGTGAACTTTACCTCATCTCAAAGTAAACAAAGAATAGTCTGAATAGGATTACTGAAACCCATAGCCTTTCAAAGCGATACACAATTTAGCAAACCAACAACGTGGCGCTTGTTTTAGTCTATATAAGGACTTTTTGAGTTTGCACACCTTTTCTGGTGACATCACCTGGAATCTAGGTGGCAATTTCATGTAAACTTCTTCCCAAAGATCTCCATGTAGAAAACATTGTGCTCATCTATCTGGTGCAATGCCCAGTTCATGGCGGAGGCAACAACAAGAAAAACTTGAACAGTAACCATCTTTGCTACGGGAGCAAAAACTTCTTCCCAAAGATCTCCATGTAGAAAAGCATTGAGCACATCCATCTGGTGCACTGGCCAGCTCATGGTAGAGGCAACAACAAGAAAAACTTGAACAATAACCATCTTTGCTATGGGAGCAAAAACTTCTGTGTAGTCTACACCCTCCTTCTAGTGATTACCCAGAATTACCAGGCGAGCCTTGAACCTCTCGACCATCCCATCTGAGTTGTACTTAACTTTATATACCTACTTACACCCAAGAGCTTTCTGCTTTGGTGGTAAATATGCTATTTCCCAAGTATTATTTTCTTCAACAGCATTAATCTCCTGGCGCATGACGTTCCTCTAACACGTATCTTTTACCACTTCTGAGTAGAGAACTGGTTCTCGTTTTACTATCAAGGTTGCAAGCAATTTTCTATGGTTTGTAGAGAAATTGTCACAATTCACATAGTGTGTTATAAGATAGGGTATACCTGAGGATTGTCATGATACAAGTGAGGGAGAAGTAGATGGACTTTTCTTTTGGATAGTGTGGGTCACAAAATCACGCAGTAACACTGAACTTTCCTTCTTGCAATGACCTCTCCCTAATAATTATGTGTTAGAGTCACCCGAAACAGCATCACCACTGTCGTGGTTCTCCTTTGTAGTCCACTTAATATCCACTAATGCATTAGCTTCATCCTGGACTACTGTAGACTCCACGACCTTTTCTTCATTGCCTTCCCTTGCATCAACAGGAGTTATGTCCTCAAAGTCGGCCTCTACTCCATTTAAATGGGTAGAGATAATGTCGCTAGAAGCTATTTGTTAAGGAAAAGGAAATTTATCCTTGACAAACAGTACATCTCTAGACACAAAAAATTCCTGTTTTTCCAAATCATATAAACGCCCCCCCTTTTTCCCGTAAGGATAACCAACAAAAACACATTTACGACTCCTGTTAGCAAATTTATCACCAATTTTGGTATGAGCATAACACAAGCACCCTATTGTACATACATAATCATAAGATGGGTCTTTTTCATACAAGACACTATAGGGTGTTTTCCCATTTAAAATTGAGGATGGAGTTCAATTAATTAAATAACCAGTAGAAAAGACACACTCCCCCCAAAATTTGATGGGTAGTGACCCTTTAAATCGCAACACCCTTGCCACATTTAAGATATGCTGATGTTTTCTTTCCACTCTTCCATTCTGTTATGGTGCTCCATACAAGAAGTCTGAAAAATTATCCCATTATCAAGAAAAAATTGACTCAAAGATGTGAATTCGGTCCCATTATCACTTCTCATCATTTTAATCTTTTTTATCGAATTGCCTTTCAACCATTGAAAAGAACATTTTTAAAGCATGAAAAACTTCCTTTTTATCCACAAGTAGATAAATCCACACAACTCATGAAAAATCATCAACAATGGTAAAAAAATACGAAGCACCACAAGATGATACTGTCCTATAAGGACCCCATAAATCACAATGCACCAAATCAAAACAAGCAGAAGCTTTATGTTCACTTATAGGGAACTTATCTTTACACTGTTTTGCTCATTGACAAACCTCACAATGTTTATTTGGCCTACAACTATTCTTAAAACTAATGCCAAGAATTAATTTAGTCAATTGCAGAGATGGATGTCCCAAGCGCTTGTGCCAAACATCAATGGACGTCTCACTTTGCACCTTCATGGCCTGTGGCATCTTCTGAAAGTAATAAAGTCCATCCCTTCTTTCACCCACACCAATCAACATCCTCGAAGTACGGTCCTGTATAACACACAAACTGTTAGTGAATTAGACGAAACAATCCTCGTCATCCACCGGTTGTGACTCAGAAATTAAGTTACAATTCAAGCCAGGCACATAAAGGACGTTTATTAAACATATATGTTCTTTAAGATAAATGGTCCCTTTTTTAGTAGCAATAGCGTTGCTTCCATCAAGCAATCCCACCGGATATTCTACAATATCTTTCACATTTTGAAGACCAACAATACTACTTGTCATATGATTTGAAGCCCTTGTATCAATGATCTAGGGCAACGCTTTACTTGTCATTTTTTCGAAAGTAAGGGAATTGATTTTTGATCCTCCAAAAATTTACACAAGTGCTTGCCACTGTTCAGAATTTATTCCAAGGAGTGGTACAATATTATTCCCACTCACGCCAGCAGACCCTTAGTCAATTGCGATTCCATTTGGATCAACTCCACCAGCAGTACCTACGCCGCTACCTACTTAAGCAGCATAGGCTCGATTTTCGCTTCTACTACCCCTGCCTCCACCACGTCCTCCACCAAAATATCCTCTTCCTTGACCAGAAATTTTCCCATCACTCCTCGATCTCTCGCCCCACCAATCCGAGTAGCCAATCAAAGCAAAACCATTTTCAAATTCATGCCCAGGTCTTTTACAATGGTTGCACATTATGGTGGTTCTATCTTTTCTCTCATATCTGGTGCGTGTGGCCAAGGCCATAACATCGCTTCTCTCTTCTTTCCCTTTGGTGAAGGTTTTCACTCTTTCTTCTTGAATAAGGATTGAATAGGCCTTGTTTATAGTCGGCAAAGGATCTTGTGAAAGTATGTTCGATCTTGTTGTCCCGTACAAATTTTCATCGAGACCCATTAGCAAAGTATGTACCCTTTCTTCTTCTCTTTTCTTTTTGTAAATCAAGGCGAGATCGCAAGTACATTTTTTGAACTTACAAGTCGGAATTTGATCAAAGTTTGTCAATTCATCCCATATGTGCTTAAGATGACCAAAGTAATCCACCATGGTCATCCCCTTTTGTTTGCATTCAGCCAAATCACTTCTAAGTTGGTGAATGCGAGGACCATTAGTGATCGAAAAACGATCTCTAATGTCGTTCCATAATTCTTCAGTAATCTCCACATGAGAAATTGATGAACGCAAGGTCGGTTCAATCGTGTTTCTAATCCAGGATACCAACAACGAGTTGATTGTCCACCAGTCTTCAAAATCACTGGATTTTTCATCCAGTTGTTTTATACTTCCGTCAATGAACCCAAACTTCTTTCGGGCTCTTAAGGCTGTACACATCGATCGCGCCCATTCATCATAATTTTCTCCTTTTAGTTGAACCCGAGTGATTATCAATCCAGGATTATCAAGGGAGGTTATGTCGTATGGGGAAATTGTTTTTCTCTGCATTTTCTCTTCCTCTTTCTTCTCACTGGTCATGGTTGTTGATGGACACCGTTTATGGCTCTGATACCATAACAATTTAGGTAGAATAATGGGAGATTTTGTGAAAGTTTTTCCCTTGACTTTTATTGAGAAACAATAGGCATATATACAAAGAAGAAGAGATCAAAGCAATCTTAACTTTCCTAAAAATTAGACAAGAAAATATATAAAGAATAATATCCTACCTAAATATAAAACTATCCTATAAAACTTACATTATGCACATAAGAGTATTTCTTTTAGTGTCTTTATGTGCTCATTTGAGCATGTTTCGCAACAGCAGACAATAAGCCGGATCACGGAGATGGCGACTCTCATGACAGTGGGTATTTGCCAATGTCCAACTTGAAAGAAAGCTTTGGCGGTAGTGATGGTATTGTTTCTGTTTCAGTTTCGTTTTTTGGTTTGAATGAGTTAGAGCATATTTTTGATGTGTTCTACATATTGATTTCTCTCTTATCATTGTAAATTGTTTTTCCCAACAAGCTGGTTGTCTCAACGATATTGATGGATCTTATGGATTGAGTTACCGTGTGACGGACGCATTATGATGGAAGAAAAAGTGCGAGTTTAAAAGATGGAAAAGATTTCATTCTTGGATGAAAGGAACTCTGTTCAATTTACGTGGTGAAATCGATGCTGCTTCAGAATTGTGCATGTGAGGAAATGTTGAAAAGAACAAGCTTTCAGTTGAATGAAATATGTAAATAAATTAATAGAAGAGAGTTTGTCGAAGAGAAATATTGAGCGTGGGTTGTTGTAGTAGATTATACTTGGTGGATCTTATTTATGATACATGAGTTTCATTTGGACGTAGATGAAGAGTATGGAGCGAACAAGAGTAGCGCAAAGAAGACACAGGTAATATCAGATCAAGAGGCACAACAGCATAGCAATGATAGAGTGGGTAGTGGGCTTGCTGAAGTGCCTCAACGGCCAAAGGTTGCAAATGATATGGAAGTTGAGACATTCAGTGGTAAGAAGAAGAATAAGAGAAAGAAAGGGAGACAACATAAAGATAGGCCGACACTGTTATGGGAGATATGGGCAGAAGAGCATAAGAGATAGATTAATGAAAATTTGAACTTAGATTCTGATATGGATATTCATAATGAGGTACTAGCCGATACAGTGGAGGCATCTTCTGATTTGATCATACCCTTGCTAAGGTATCAAAAAGAGTGGCTAACTTGGGCTATGAAGCAGGAAGAGTCTGCAATTAAAGGAGGAATTCTAGCAGATGACATGGGTATGGGGAAGACTCCAGTCAATTACACTTGTACTTGCCAATAGGAAATTTAACGGGAATATAGGATCTTCTAGAAATTGGCTTTTAAACGAAGCTGGTCCATCTTTGAATTTGCCTGAAGTCAAAGGAACTCTTGTTATATGTCCTGTGGTTGCTCTGCTTCATTGGTTTGGTGAGACACAGATTTTCCAGCCCAGGAAGCACCAAGGTACTGGTCTATCATGGAACTAACAGAGGAAGGACTTCAGACCAGTTTTAAAAATTATGATTTTGTCATATCAACATATATTCTCTTGTTGAGACTGAATACTGGAAGCATGCAATGCCACCGAAGCCAAGATGCCCATATTGTCAAAGGTCATTTAAGGCAGGGAAGTTGTCATTCCACCTTAAGAAGTGTGGGCCTGGTCAAGAGAAGAAGAAAGGAAAGCAAGTTCCTGATAGAGGGATATCACTTATGCACTCCGTCAAATGGGAGCACATTATTTTAGATGTGAGGTGTCTCTAGGAGCTTTTGCTGTACATTGAATCTTTAAGCCTATTTGCATCAGAGTTATCGTTTGATTTTCATCGGAAGAGGAAAATTCACATGTCAGAAATTGATAGGACAATGATTTGGAAGGCTTGCACATTGTATATGCTTGTTCCTTTTGACTTATGTTTATTTAAACGTTAGAAGCTATATACTACAGTTGTCCCTTGCAAGGTAATATTTGCTCTCATAACTATAGTGCTGCTCGTCTCGTGATATGACTTTATCTTGTTTTCCTTTTCTCGCATGCAATTGTTTAGTTGTAGGCTCATTTTATAAAAGATAGACACTGTAATTAGAGCCGGTAATTGCGGGGCGGGCCAAAAATTTTGGCCCGCTCAAGCTGCGGGCCATTTTGACCCACGCCCACGTGACCCGCGGGGCGGGGCTGGCAAGTTCCCGTGGGCACGGGTTGGCCCGCAGACCAGAAAAAAAAAAAAATTTGCTCCGGCGACCGAGACTTGCACTGAGGACCCATAACTGAGGGAAGTTGAGGCATGCATACATCGGCACCACCGCTCCTTCCTCTCCTTCCCCTTCCACTGACGCTCCCCCGAGGGTGCTGTCCCTCGCAAAACTGCCCCCACTCGCACCCTCCGCCTCAATCATCAAACAAACCTAGCTTAGAAAACAAGCCTTCCGCCGGGGAACCCGCTTCATCCCTCCCTTAGTGAAGATTGAAGAAGAAAGAGGGTCAGCCAAACAACGGTCCACTTTGTACACTGGCTACCACCCCCTTATGCGTCTTGTATGAATGATTGAAAATGGGTCTTTTTGAACTGGGAATTCGACACCCGCGTGCGTTTTTGACTTCGAGCGGCCTTTTTCCTCTGCACCCGTGAGACCCTCCTAGCAGCTTTGGCAATTGGAATGACTATGTGGGGAAGCTTAGTACACTCTTGACGTGGGATGTTTACCCTGGGCACATAGGTGGTGAATCGGGTTGAAAGTGAAAGTCGCCATTAGATCCGGTCATATCACCACCACCAACGACCTTGTTCGATGGTGTGTCACTTCCACAGGCCACTGCGGGTCACGCGGGCCAGCCCGCATTGTCCCGCAGGGCGGGGCGGGCGGATTTTCCTGACCCGCTAGACTTGCGGGCCAGCCCGCGACGACCTGCGGGCCGGCCCATTTGGCCTGCATTACCGGCCTTAATTGTAATACAACAAAAGCAGTTTTTTCTTTAGAGTCTTCGTACGGATGGGCTTTTAAGTGTAACTCATGCTCAAAACCGTTTTGCTGAGCTTCAGGCTACTTGTTATTGTTAATAATTTTCAGATTCAATCATATATCATATAAATGGTGTAACAGTTTATGCAATTCGATAACTTACAGGATGAGGACCCCAATGCTTACATAAGTTGTGACTCTTTCTATTCTCTATAAGAAGTCAAGTAAAGCAATGATTGAATTCACTTTCAAGGAGATCCATTACTACATGGAATGGTATGGCTCAAATTTTTTTGGAAAATATTTCCTACTTGCTAAAGCAACCAAGTTTCGAAAAGACATATTGTCATATGCTCAATTGAAGGTTGAGACCTTGTACGATACTAAAAAAAGATATAAGGAGCTATTGAGGCGATATCCACATCATGGCCTCCCTCTAAGGATGCAAATCCAAACTTTCTATAATGATTTCAATTTGTTAACCAGACAATGATAGATGCCACTGCTAGAGGAATATCGGATACTAAAACACCTGAAGAAGTCTTGATTAAGGACATCGCAATGAATAGTTCTCAATGGGAAGGTATTGTGGTGAGAAACAAGGTTGCAGGTATTTATGAGTTGGATTTTGTGACAACTTTAGGCAATAAGGTTGATACAATTAGTAGGAAATTAGATGCACTCTTTGTAAATTCCCAACACAATTTGGGAGAAGCAAGTGTAAAGGGATTTGTGATACAAGACCAATAGGAACAAGCAAATTATTTAGGAAATCCCTTAAGACCTCAAAATAACTCGTATAGCAACAACTACAATCTGGGATAGAGGAATAATCAAAATTTCTCTTGGAGTAATGAAAATCAAAATCAGTAAAGGATGAATTTGCCTGCACTAGGATTCTAACAACCCCCACCACAAGAGAAGAAATCATGTTTGGAAGAACTTTTAACCAAATATATTCAAACTAATGAGACTAGATTACAGAATACTAAAACTTCTCTAAGAAATCAAGAAGCCTCTATTCATAACTTGAAAAATCATGTAAGTCAACTTGTAAAAATGATGGTTGAAAGGTATCGAGGGATACTGTTAGGAAATACCGAGAATAATCTTAAAGAGCATATGAGAGCAATAACCCTTAGAAGTGGAAATGAATTGTAAGTTGAATAGAAAATTAGTGGAGAGTAAAAAAAGAAAGATGGGGAAGTTAAAGAAAGAGAGTGTAGAGTCATAGAAAGTGAAGGAGTATAGACCACTTATACTTTTCTTAACTCCTTAGTAATTTAGTAAGTTCTTTGATTTTTTTTTTTTAAGTAGTTACATATTAACTTACCTTTTATTGATGCTTTGTCACGGATGCTAAAATGTGCAAAGTTCCTAAAGGACTTATTATCCAACAAGAGGAAGTTTGAGGAGTTTTTAACTATTACATTAAATGGGAAATGTTCATTGACACTTTAGAACAAACTACCCAAGAAATCGAAAGATCCATGGAGTCTTACTATTCTTTGTATAATTGATAACTTGTTAGTTGATAAAGCCTTAACAGATTTAAGAGTAAGTATTAATCTGTTACCATACAAATTATTTCAAAAATTAGGATTAGGAGAGCCAAAAACCACACATATGAGTTTGCAATTAGCTTATAGATTTATCACATACCTTAGGGGAATTATATAAGATGTGCTTGTCTAAGTAGGATAGTTTATTTTTCCCTTGGATTTTGTTATACTTTACATGGATGAGGATATAAAAGTGTCTCCCATCCTAGGTAGATCTTTCTTAGCTACCGTTAGGGCTATTAATGATGTCAGTGATAGTAGACTTATCTTAAGGGTAGGAGATGAAGAGGTAATTTTTAAAGTGCTGGAAATTACAAAAAAATCTGTTGATCAGAATGATACATGTTACTTCCTAGATGCTACTAATTTCTTTGTTGTTGATTATGCATAGGAGATGCTATTCAAGGATCTCTTAGGGTGCTGCGTACAAAAAGGAGCAGAAGGAGAAGTATAAAATCTTAAGTGTGTTGAAGTTGTAGCCCAATTAAAGGCTAACGATTCCATTATTGGAAAGAAAGGGTTTGGGCAAATCAATAGGAAGAAGGAAAGCAGGTTGAAACCATCCGTTGAAGACCCACTAGTAGTAAAATTGAAACAGCTTTCTAATTATCTAAGTATGCCTTTTTAGAGAATGATATCAAGCTACCAGTGATCATAACTTCCAACTTAAAGGCAAATCAAAAGGAGAAATTGCTAAAGGTGCTTAAGAAACACAAGAAGGCCATTACATGGAAAATCTCAGACATAAAGGAGATTTTAGTCTTTCATTTTACATCCACAAAATTTTAATGGAGGAAGATTTTAAATTAGTGGTGTAACCTCAAAGAAGACTAAACCTCAATATGAAAGAAGTAGTCAAAGCCAAAATGATGAAGCTGCTAGATGCATGTATGTTTTATCTAATTTCTAGTAGTTCATGGGCCAGTCTTGTGCAGATAGTGCCCAAGAAAGGAGGGATGATGGTAGTTCCCTATTGAGAAGAACAAATTGATACCCATGTGTATGGTTATTGGTTAGAGGGTATGCATTGATTATCGAAAATTAAATGATGCTACACACAAGGATCATTTTCCCCTTTCTTTTGTTAATCAAATGTTAGAGCGTTTAGTAGGTCATATGTATTATTGATTCTTAGATGGCTTATTTGATTACTTTTAGATACTAATTGCACCAAGGAAAATACGACATTTATATGTCCTTATGGCACCTTTGCATATAAGTGAACACCCTTTAGTCTATGTAATGCGCCAGCAACATTTCAAAGGTACATGATGACCATATTTGAAGAATACATAGAGGACATTATGAAAATTTTTATGGAAGATTTTTCAGTTTTTGGTGATTCCTTTGACAGTTGTTTGCTTAATTTAGAGAAAGTGTTATGCTGGTGTAAAGAAATCAACTGTGTGCTAAACTAGGAGAAGTGCCATTTTATGGTATTGGAAGGAATTGTCCTCGGGTATAAAATCTCACATAGGGGTATTAAAGTAGATAGCGTTAAAATTGACACTATTATAAAACTTCCATCCCCAACTTTAGTTAAGGTAGTAAGAAGCTTTTTAGGACATGTTGGATTTTATTAATAACTTATAAAGGACTTTTCTAAAATAGTTAGACCTCTAATCAAGTTATTAGAGAAAAATGTGCCTTTTGTTTTCTCCCAAGAATACTTAGATGCATTTAATCTATTGAAGGACAAATTAACAAAGGCTCCCATCATGGTCGCATTTGATTGGAATTTGCCCTTTGAACTCATGTGTGATGTAAATGACTTCGCAGTCAGCCCAACCCTTAGACAAAGAAGGAACACTTTTAAACAATTTACTATACCAGTAATACTCTTATTGATGCATAAGAGAATTACACAACTATTGAAAAAGAGCTTCTGGTTGTAGTTTTTGCATTTGATAAATTCTGCTCTTACTTAATTCTTTCAAAGGTTATTATGTATACTAACCATTCTACTTTGAGGTATTTGCTAACTAAAATAGATGCTAAGCTACGAATAATTACATGGATCCTTCTACTACAAGAATTTGACTTGGAAATCAAGGATAAAAAGGGTTTCAAAAACTTAGCAGTAGACCATTTATCCAAATTAGAAAATCTTAACTTGGAAAAGTTAGAAGAACAAGTTATCAATGATGAGGTCTTAGATTATATGCAATAGCTTAGGTAAGGGAACAAGAAACCCTATGATTTGCAGGTATTGCTAATTGTCTTGTGGCTAACATCCTTCCAAAAGGACTATCACATCAACAAAAAAAGAAATTCTTTTTTGATGCGAAGTACTATTTTTTGGAGGATCTTTTCCTGTTTAAAGTTTATCCCGATTAGGTCATTAGAAGACGCATTTCTTACTAAGAAGGATGGTAAATCTTGAGCCATTGTCACTCCAAATTGACTAGAGGACATCATAGTGCTAATAAAACTTCTCATAAGGTCCTAGAGTTGGGATTCTATTAGTCTTCACTTTTCAAGGATGACATAGATGTATGTGGAGCTTTGTGATAGTTGTTAATGAGTAGGAAATATATCTCATAAGGATGAGATGCCACAATACCCCATCTTGGTATGTGAAGTATTTGATATATGGGGCATAGATTTCATGGAGCCATTTTCTAATTCTAATGGGAATAAATTCATTTTAGTAGCAATTGATTATATAATTAAATGAGTTAAGGCTCAAGCTTTACCCACCAATGATGCTGAGTTAGTAAAAAGGGTCCTAAAGACTTTATTTTCCCCATTTAGTTCTCTCAAATCGATTATTAGTGATAGAGGAACATATTTTTGCAATGTTTAGCTTAAAAAAATGTTTAAACACTACAATTTAACTCATAAACTAGCTACCCCCTATCATCCGCAAATAAGCGGTTAGATGAAAGTCACTAATAGCGACCTTAAGTGAATCATAGAAAAGACTATAGAGCATCATGGGAAGGATTGGTTTGATAACTTAGACTATGCTCTATGAGCATATAGGATAGCTTACAAGACACCTATAGGAACTACTCCCTATAGACTTGTTTACGGGAAAGTTTGTCATTTACTAGTAGAAATTGAACACAAAGCCTTTTGGGCCATTGATTTTAAGGCTTTGATGGATAAGTGAATTAAAAAGGAAGAAAAGGAATCTAATTTTACTCAATTTGGAGCTAAATAGAAGAAGTTTTGGATTTTTGAAGATAAACACGAGTAGTAGACATGACCATGTCTAGATCGTGTTGAATTTAAAGCATAAGAGTTGAGAGTTGCATGGGGGCTAGACATGATTGTGTTTATTGGTTTTGTATCTCTTGAAAATAATTAATTTTAAAACATGACTTAGACACGACCTCTAAATACGATTGTGTCGAGGTCGTGTCAACTAGTGTCCAATTTTTGAAGTTTTTAATCGATGATCTAGATACGATCCAAAGCATGATCGTGTTAGATAGCATGTTGGCATAAAAGCAGAGTTTTTGACGCTTGCTATATAAAGGACAAGGGGGACTCGACTTTAGAAGAGAGAGAAGATGTTTTTTATTTGTTCTATTTTTTTTTTATAGACTAGAAGATTTTTTTTTGTACTTCAAGAATTAGGTTTTTCTTTTTCTTTTTCTTTTTTTTTTATCTCTTTGATGATGTATGCTTTTACATTATTGAGGAGTTCTGTTTTTAATATGATTAGAGCTTAATTTTCTTAGTATTTAGATTTATAGATCCTAAGATTATTATGTGACTAGATTTATTATTATTCAATGAATTCTTAGATTTCTTGATTTAAGTATATATTCTTGATTTTGTTTAGATTAATATTTTTATGGTATTATTCTATTTATTTGATATTATACATTAGGATTGAGAAATCTGATGTGTAATTAAATCTAATATTTTTGAAGATAATTAATGTAGTATGAGAAACAAGTTACATAATTCTTTTGGAATCGATCAATTTGTTTTAGGGAATTCATTGTTCTTAATGCGATATTTGAAATAGGTATTTTTAAGATTAGGGTTAATAATTTTGAGAAAGTTATTAAACTAATTTAGGAATTCCCTTAGTCAATAAAATTAAAAAGGATTTGAATTAATTTTATTAATGTTGCATAATAATTCCTAGGGAAAATAGAGTCTAGATACTAGTTTTACCATCTTAAAGTTAATTATAATATGTTTTTCTCTTCTTTTTTTCAATTTAATCTTAGTTCCTTAATTAATATTTAGTTATAGGTTTTAGATCAATTAATCTTTATAATTTACCAATTAGATAATAGGCTATATGTTAGTATTAGTACTTGTAATCCCTATGGGACGATATTCATATTTAATATACTATATTACAAATTTGATAGGTATACTTACTTCACATCATCCATTAAATTACCTAATTGAGATCTTGAGTGTGTAGGTACTAACAGGAAACTTCAATTAAATGAGCTTAATGAATGGCGAGTGACAACATATGAGAATTCTAAGCTTTATAAGAAGAGAACTAAGAAATACCATGACCAGATAATAAAGCAAGAGAGACAATTCAAAGAAGGCGATCATGTCCTATTGTACAACTCTTGTTTGCATTTATTCTTAGGAAAACTAAAGTCCCAATGGTCCAATCATTTCACAGTAGTCCACGTCTTTCCTTATGGAGCAGTAGAAGTCACACACCCTAAGAAAGGAACTTTTAAGGTAAATGGTTATGGGTTAAAGCTCTACTTGTGAGGAGAATTTGCATCAATTGAAAAGGAGGAGTTTCATCTAGACACTACACTAGGTTTGTGATTTAAATGGAACTTCATCAAGCTAACAACGTAAAACAAAATCGCTTCTTGGAAGGCAATCCAAGTATTAAGTAATTAGTGTAGCTGTAATCAAATTAAAAAAAAAAAAAACAATTGCCATTTTTTTTTTTGCGAGCTTGGTACGACCACCAGACACGATCATGTCAAGATTGTGTTGAGTGTAGTGATGTTCTCTAGATGTAGCACAATTATTAGACATGGACATGTCAAATTTATGTCAACGCTATTTTTCAAAATTAAATTTTTATGAGAGTTACACGACTTTTTTGACGTGGTTATGTTTAGGTTATGTTTAATGGGATTTTGAATTTTAATAATTTATGAGAGATACATGACATATTAACATGATCATGTCTTGGTCGTGTCCAAAGTACCAGGAGAATGTTAATTATTTACAAGAATTACATGACATTTAAATATAGATGTGTTTGAGGTTGTGTCAAGTGTGCCACATTCTTAATTATTTATGAAAGTTACATGGTCTCTAGACACAATCATGTTTAGGCTATGTTAACCTTAAATCCTTAGTTTTGCTTTTCTAGGCATGAAAAAGAGCTAGACATGCTTGTGTTAACATAGTGATGCAAGGTAAGTGTATTTATCAAATTTTGTAATATAGTGAATTGAATACAGATGTCGTCCTATAGAGATTATAAGTATTAATACTAACCTACACCTTATTATTTAACTAATAAATTGTAAAGATTAATTAATCTAAAAATTACAACTAATTATTATCTATTAAACTAAAAACTTAATTGAAATAAAGAAGAATAAAGTAGATCACAATTAACTTCAAGATGGTAAGATAAGTATTTATACTTTACTTTCCCTATGATTTATTATGTTACATCAATAAAAATTATTCAATTTTATCTTTAATTTTATTGATTGGGAGAATTCTTAAATTAGATCAATAACTTTATCACGTTTATTAACCCTAATATTAAAAATAACTATTTGAATCTTTTCATAACAGCATGTTTTCAAGATTGCATTAAGAATAATGAATTCTCTAAAAAACAATTGAATCAATTCTAGAAGAATCATGCAACTTCTCTCTAAGATTACATAAATTCCTTTCAATCATGTTAGATCTAATTACATATAAGATTTCTCAATCATAATGCATGATATCAAATAATTAGAATAATACCCTAGAAATATTAATCTAAACTAAATCAAGAACACATGATTGAATAAAAAAACTAAAGATTTATTGAAATATTAATAAAACCAATCACATAATAACCCTAGGATCCACAAGTCTAGATACAAAAAAGTTTAAGCTTTAATCATGGTGAAATCAAAATTCCTCAATGATGAAAAAAACATGCATTTTTAAAGAATTTCAAAGAAAAACCTTAATTCTTGAAGTAAAAGAATATGCTCTTTTGAAGTTGGTTCCCTTGTTTCCTTTATATAGCAGTTGTCCAAAACTTTGTTTTAATGCCAACACACCGATTAACATGGTCATGCTAAAATCCTTGAATAAAAATTCTGAAAATTGCAATCTGCAACTGACATGGCTTAGACACGATCATATCTAGAGGTCGTGGTTGTGTCTAAGTCATGCTTCAAAATAATTATTTTCAAGAGATACACGACCAATAAACATGGTCGTATCTCACCCCCATGTAACTCTTGTAATTTATTTATTCATATATCAACTTTAACATGATTCTGGTATGGTATGTCAACTGCCTGTGTTTGTTTTTAAAGTTCATAACTTCTTCTATTTAGTTCTAAATTGAGTAAAATTCAATTCCTTTTCTTTCTTATTAATTCAATTATTCATCAAAATCCTAAAATCAAAATATTACTCTAGTTAAAAATAAAATCCTTCAAAAACACATGAAAATTAGGAGAAAATACTTTAGTTTTCACTTAATTTACATATCTAATTATGTATCTATCACCCAGCCTATCACCCTTTATATAAAAGGGTCAAACACGTACAATGGCACCACCCTACACATTTATACACTCCTTTCTTCTTAAACACAAACATGATGAACATCAACACGTATGTTACAATTTGCACCACACACATCTTTCTTTGGATTTTTCATCAATTTCTTTCTCACACAAGGTACATTTCCTAATCTTGGTACTCAGAAGCTTTTGTTTTTCCTCTTCTTAGCTGTTTTAAACCAACATTAAATTAAGTTTTAGGGTTTGGTTGCTCTTTGTTATTTCTAGAGATATTGGCTTGTTGAGATAGCTTTTCTCTATAAAAATCAAGTAGAAATCCTTAGTAGCATGTATAGAAAGGTTAGAATCATGAAATCCCTCTATTTGAGTATTGTGATTAAACATGAGGTAGACATGACCATGTCTATTACAAGATAGGTCATGTCCTCCTTTATGTTTACAACTACTTAATAAATCCATTGCTTTTATGCAAATTCACTTCATGCAAGCTTAATGAACAGTATATGATTTATATTTAGGATGTTTTAGTGCTTGGATTCATGTAATTAGGATAGTTAATCTTGTTGTATTTAGAAACAACCTAGATTGAATCATTTGGTGCTGTTAATACTAGATAATTGAATTACATTTATAAGTTTAATTCCTTATTTATCTAGTAGTACGTATGTATCATGGATGACATATTTCGAAAAGTAAGTGTATTTGCTTATGCTAAAGGATCTCTTTTTATTTACAAGAAAATTGGCTCCTAAACAAAGTCGAGCTAAGCAACCAATTCAGTGCAAAAATCAACTAGGAGCATCTACCTCCATAGTAAAAACTTCAATTTCTATTGCTCCAATAGCCTTACCACCACCCCCAGATCATCTCATGCTAAAGTTTACTGAGATGGCTTATTTGGATAGATATATAATGCTAAAGAAGAAGACATTTAGCTAGACACTCTGCATCAACTAAGATGTTATCTAAAGGCTTCAAATGGAAGAAGAGATCAGAGGGTTGGTAGGAGTGGGAGCGTGGAAGAGGCTATTTTCCTTGAGGGCCCTAGTTTACAAAGAGTTAACCCTAGAGTTCTTAACCACATATAAATTGAAACATGAAGGAATGTCTTGGGGGGATATGAAATTGCTTGAACTTTATGATTAGAGGCTAGCCTTACCAAATTTCTATAGCCAAGTTTGGTAGATATTTAAGATTATATGATGCTAACTATGTGGACACTGAGGAGTTTGCAACCTTACCTTACAAATTGCTAAGAGGGTTTGCTTGTTGGTCTTATTGGGGAAGGATAAGCGACCAATATATATATACAATCTAAAGGCTTCAATAGCTTCCCACTTATGCACCCCTGTCTATCGAGTAGTCCACTTGTTATTGTCTCTCACCATCAGTGGAAAAGGAAAGAGCACAAGCATGATATCTACTAATGATAGGCATGGTATCTACTCATGACATTCTCTATCTCTATAGCATGATTGAGAGGTACTTGGTTAATTTAGCCATTCTGTTAGCATTTTTTATATGTTGATAGGTTATAGATTCTAGAGTAGGGAATATCTAATATGGACTCTATATTACGATCTTGGCAAGGGCGATGGGAGTATTGAACAATCCCCTTCCTATGATGTTTCTAAAAGAAGTAATTCCTATCAAATTGACTTCTTTAAGATAGATGCATATACTCCCTAAAGGAGAGGAACATCAAGGCAAAGAGTTAAGTCGATCTACTAGTGTTAGTAGAGGCCCAATACCTCAATTGGATAGGATTGAGCATAAAGTTGACAAAATGATCACAAAGCTTGGAAAAGTTTTGGATCTACAACGTTGTTATCACACGGATCTTGCAAGGGTATTCATAAGACAAAATAGGCTAGAAAGGTTTGCTCATAATGCTACTATGCAATTCAATATTAAATTTCAAGCTAACATGGATATAAATAAGTAGATTCTAAGTTTATATGATGATGAAAGTGAGGAGACAAAGGAGGAGGAAGAAGAGGAAGAGGGAGATGTAGATAGTGAGGATGATGAAGAAATGGTAGATGTTGAAGCAAGGAATGAGGATGAAGGAGATGAGGAGGAGTCTGATCATCATTTCTTTTACTGATTTCTTTTATATTTGTTTTCTTTGATGTATCTAACTAGACTAATGTGGCTTGTTGAACCAAATTGTACTATCTCTTTTCTTTTAATTGCTACTTTAGATTTTCTGTTTAGCTTTCTTTTTCCTTTTTGCATTTTTGTAGCTTTCCACAAGCTTAGAGTGTTTAAGGCTAAGAACATGACATATTGGAATTGTTTTGAAATGGCCACATTGAAATTCTCAGGGGAGTACTAGTTCTTTTCCTGACTACCTTCCTCATTTTATGTTTGATTTGTTTTTTATTTTTTTAGTTTTTCTTTTTTTATTCATACATTGAGGACAATGTATGGTTCTAAGTGTGGGAATCAAATTTGTGGTTATTTAAGAAATCAAATTTGTTTATTTAACTTGAAAATCATTAGATGAACTTGTAATTTGGTCTATGATAACTCTTTGAATAACATTGAATACTTAATCAATAAGTGTTTTAATCATGCCTTATTTAAATTGAATGATAAAATCTTTGTGGAGTAGAGTTACGTATCATTTAGTTTTGGATTTTAAGATTTAGAATTAGAATAATATCACTAGTTAAGAATTAGTGATAGATTTCTTTTAAACTTACTTTGATGTATACTTTTTCCGTTAGATGTTTTTAGAGTTTTATAATTCTTGTTAAGTAAATAGTTGATAGTTATCATTTGAAAATTCCTTGAAAAATCAATATAGTAGGAGGTGAAATAAATAAAGAGAACAAATTAATTGAATCAAAGTTTAGCTGTGGGCTTCATTGATTCGAACAATTAAGCTTGCGGGGTGTCTCCTTTATGTAGAATAACATTTGTTAACTTGAGTGACAAGTTTAGGATTATCGGTTGAAAGCTTACTAAAGGGGTAAAGAGAAAAGTCCATGTGAAGGTTGAACTAAAGTAAATAAGCTCTATTAAATAAAGGTAGTGGATGGTTCGAAGGGATATTTTAAAACCTAGTAGTCTAAGATCATTTGATTTGAGACTTGCTAATTGATGAAACTACTTTTAAATTGAAAAAAAAAAAAAACCTTCCAACAAAGAAATATACTAAAGGAATGATTAAGGGATAAGTGGATGTACTATATATTTATCTTGGATTATGGTGCTTAGCGAAATTAAAGAAGGAGGTGCATATATCTTAGTTAAGTTAGTAAAGTTTTTATGACTTTTTCTTGACTAAGGAGATGATACTTTGAGTTTTGAGTCATGCAAAATCTTCTGTTAAACGATATGAGTAAATTTTAATTTGCATTGATTAATTATTGAATTTGAGTTATTTGGTATCTTTAAAACATTGGAAAATTGGTTAAGTGAAAAGTATAAGAATTGTCATTAATTTTCTTTTGAAATTGCAAATTAATTAAAAGTTTGTTTCTTGAGTTGTTATGGGGTTAAATAAGATCTCTTTTGAATGGTTTCTTGAATAGTAATACGTTTGATTAAGTATTTCTTCTTTTATTGTTTGATTTAATTAATTTACTTGATAATAAGCAAATGCTTAAGCATGGGGAAATTTGATAGATACATAATTAAATATGTATATTAAGTGAGAATTCAAGTATTTTCTGCTAGTTTTTATGTGTTGTTGAAGGATTTTATTTTTAACTTGAGTAATATTTTGATTTTAGAATTTTAATGAATAATTGAATTAAAAAGGATGAAAATGAATCAAATTTTACTCAATTTGGAGGTAAACAAAAAAAGTTATGAACTTTTGAAAATAGACAGGTAATTATCATGACCATGCCAGAATCGTTAAATTATGAGAGTTACATGGGAGTGAGACACGACTATATCTATTGGTCATGTATCTATTAGAAATAATTATTTTAAAGTGTGACTTAGACACGACCTCTAGATATGATCATGTTTATACTATGTCAATTGCAGATTTTAGTTTTTAGAAATTTTTGTTAATCAATTTTGACATGACTCAAAGCACAATCGTGTTGAATAGCACATTGCATTAAAATAGAGTTTTGGACTCTTGGTATATAAAGGAAACAAGGGAATCGACTTCCGAACTTTTAGAAGACGTTTTTATAGGTTTTAGATTTCTTTTGGAGGAATAGAAAAACATATTCTTTTACTTCAAGAATTAGGGTTTTTTTTTTTTTTTTGAATTCTTCAAAGATGCATGTTTTTTCATCATTGAGGAATTTTGATTTCACTATGATTAGGCTAGAACTTTTTAGTATCTATAGTTTATTATGTGACTAGTTTGATTGCTATTTCAATAAAATCTATAGTTTTTTTATTCAATCATGTGTTCTTAATTTTATTTAGATTAATATTTCTATGATAGTATTTTAATTATTTGATATTATGCATTATAATTAAGAAATCTGATGTGCAATTAGATCTTACATGATTGAAAGGAATTTATTTAATCTTAGAGATAAGTTGCATAATTCTTTCAAAATTGGTTCAATTTTTTTTTTTTTAGGGAATTCATTGTTTTTAATGCAGTCTTGAAAACATGCTATGGTAAAGAGATTCAAATAGGCATTTTTGAGATTAGGGTTGATAAACTTGAGAAAATTATTGATCTAATTAGGAATTCTCCCAGTCGATGAAATTAAAGATGAATTTGAATAATTTTTGTTGATATCACATAATAAATCTTAAGAGAAGTAAAGTTTAGATACTTCTCAAATTAATTGCAATTTGTTTTACTCTTCTTTCTTTCAACCGAGTCTTTAGTTTAATAGATAATAGTTAATTGTAGTTTTTAGATTAATTAATCTTTATAATTTATTGGTTAGATAATAAAGTGTAGGTTAGTATTAATATTCGTAATTTTTATAGGACGATATTCATATTCAATTCATTATATTACAAAATTTGATGGTACACTTACCTTACATCACTGTTGCAGCACAAGAATGTGAACATGGAATCCTGTATATTTGCCACTTGTTACATGTGCACATGTGATTTTTGAAGTCTACAGTTTGTGTCATTTCTCCTCTTTTAACCCTATTTGCTATGCGCTGGGTTTAAGATCTCAAATATTTGATTCCGTTCGTTAAACCTAATGACTTTGTGGGTGCTGGCCTTGCATCTCCATTTTTCCATTTTCTTGTTGGTGTACTTTGTGAAAACTTGATTTGCTGCTATTCCATTGTGCATATCCCTAGTCATTCCATTCTAATGTTTGATGCAATTTTAGAATTTTTTTTACTAGGGCAATCATTGATAGGCCCCTTGCATTTTTTTTTTTTAAATAGAATTGTAACTTTCAACAATGTTCTTAGTTATGTACCCAAATTGGTAGCCTTCATCATTTGCAAGTATCTACCATTCCAATGGGATGCCATTAAACCATGTCGAGATGTTAGTCTTTATTCGCTTAACTAGGCCCCCAAAACTTGTGAGGTTGTGCCTTTATGGTTACCTACAACATGCTTTTTCAATTTTTGAAAAAACCATCCATACATTTTTGTTGATTCCTCATCCATTATAGCAATTGCAAGGGAGACAATGCAGTTGTTTCCATCTATGCTATATGCAATAAAAAACTTATGAGTATATTTCTCATACAAGAAAGTACCATTTATGCTAAGCATAGGTCTGCAATACTTAAATATCTCAACACATGGACCGAATGTCCAAAATACCCATCTGAAGATGAACTCCCTAGGAGCTATCAAATTATGCTAACCCCAATGGACTTATGTTTCAAGATTATTAATCTAGATTGCGTTGAGTTTTGGGAATTTATTGTACGATTTGTCCCAATCACTGTACATAGCTTCAATAGCTTTCCTTTTCGCATCCCACACCCTTCTCAAGGGGATTGTATACCCAAAGTTAATTTCAATTATAGAATCAAGGTCAGGAACCTTATATCTAGGTTTTTCCTCACATATTCAATGAATATTCTGACCATCATATTTGAATATAACTTTAGATGATCCTAATGTATCACAGTGTATGTGCTTGGGTGAGTTCCCTCGAAGATTGTGATGACAAAAAGGTCTTCCAACTTCTTCTTACAAGTTAGAAACCTTCACTTGTAACCATTGTTCTTCTAGGCACAAAAAATTGACTATAAGGTGTTGTTCAATTCTTTAACTGATATATCTTGATAGATTGGATTAGCTCTTCCTTACTATTAAATCTCATTCCTTTTTTAAGCTCATCACTAGTGCTGAAGTCACTACACATAACGACCATATTTTCCTCAAAGGTGATATAACTACTATTTCCCACGTAGTATTGAAAATGGAATGCCATCTTTAGGTTCGATGTCCATCTGAATGATTTGCTTCTTAAAATCTATGAGCTTGCATAGCATGTATGCACATTAGCAGATGTGTGGCATGCATGTCATTTATAACATTTTCAGCATGGCCCTCATCATCATTGGAATACTTTTCGTGCACTACAAAGTGTTCCACAATTGTATTAATTTTAGTTGGAAAGTGGAGGGCCTCATTTAATTTTGGATCATTAAAGTTTTTTGCATCACATAAAGGTTTAGAAGTTGGCACTAGAGCCATTTCATCATACATAGGTGAATTAGTCATCATACTTCGCCCTTTGTGTTGTCTAGGTGATGAGCTATTAGCTGCCAAGGGTTCTTCTTCATTCGAATATTGTGATTCTTCATGGATTTCAACATATAGGTCTTATATGCACTCCTCTTCAAAAAATGTAGCCATTTCAATTACATTTTCAACATCATCATTACCTGTAATTGGCATCAACTTGTATCTTATTCTCCCATGAAAATAGTGTGGATGCCTATGTAGTATTTTAATATGAACTATAATTCAATCGATTCCAGTACTTCCACAAATCCTATGCAAGAATTCTCTACAATTTGAATTTTTCTTCACCTTCGACTTCTTCATCAACCCATTCTCATAATCAGGCTCGTCATTACCATATACAATATTTCCTCTCGTGTACACAATAAATTTCACTACTCTAGCCATTTCCAATCTAATTACATGACGTGTGCTTGTTTAATTTTATGAAAAATTGCATCAATTCCCTATTGAGTAATTTTGACATTTTTTTTCATACATTCCAAACAAATATTATGCCCGAATAGCTTCTACATATCTATAACTCTTGCATTTCGCATATTTTACTACTATTCAACCCACATTATCAAATAATATACATTTTTGTAACTAAATTTTTTAATTGTGCTTATAATATAGCTATATCACATTTTGATATTAAAATTAACTTCACACTAAACAACCTTAGAGTAATTTTGACAAATACCTTTCATGCATTCCAAACAACTATCATGCTCAACAACTTCTAAACCTCTACAACTCCCACATTTCATATATTTTGCCACTACTCCACATACATTATGAAATAATACACATTTTTTTAACTACAATATTCAATTATACACAATAGAGTTATATTACATTTGTATTTTAAAATTAACTTCACACTAAACAAAACATTCTTTGAGTAATTTTGATAAACACCTTCCATGCATTTCAAACAACTATTATGCTCAACAAGTTTTACACCTTTGCAACTCCCGCATTTCACATATTGTAACACTACAGCACATACCTTATGATAAAATACACATTTTTGTAACTAAAGTCATTATTTCAACAAATAATATAGGTATATCACATGTTGGTTTCAAAATTAGATTTACAAACAAAACATTCTAAATTGGTACATAAAATGTAAAGTAACATAAATGGATTGCATACTTTAGTAAATCTATTCAAATGGATATTGATTTGTACTTGATTGATGAAAAAACTCCAATTTTTGGTAGCTATCACGTGGAGAGGGAAGTGAAAGTTTTCTAGACTTGCGTGCTTATGCATTGCATATGTCTTCTATACTTTATTTGTCAAATATTATTTTCTCCAATCCTATTTTAATAATATTTTTGAAAAATTATATATATTTTTTATATTTTGGCCTATAGATGTAGACCGTGCAAATATACTTTTCTAATTCCCTGTTTATTGTGATTCGCTGGCATAATTAGATATTTTCACATCTTATGTTACAACTTGAAATTTTAGCTTACCGGTCAATTTATTGGAGCTGTTCAGGTATTCATGATGAATCTATGGTGGAATCCTGCAGTGGAAAGGCAAGCCCAAGACAGAATACATCGAATAGGACAATACAAACCAGTTGTATTTGCCATTGGCAATGTCATAGAATTGTGAGATTCGTCATCGAAAATACGGTGGAGGAGAGGGCTCCGGAGTTACAAGAAAAGAAGGAACTATTCTTCAAAGGGTAAGTTAGCTGATCCAATATACTACGAAGTTCATTCTGCAATAGGTTCTCCACTATACTGAACGCCTATTCATTTTTCTTAGAATTGTTGGAGCATCAACGAAAGCTTTCGGAAAGTTGACGGTGACAGATCTGTTGTTTTCGTTTGGGTAACCTAACTTCTGTACAGATTTGCGAAACGAATGATGGTTTGCATTCACTTCATGTTTCTTCTTAAGCAGCTGTCCTAATAGAACAAGGTTAGCTGGCTGTAGGGTTAAATGTTTTGATGGGGATGTATTAGTTGCCTTGACCATCTTCTTTTCTGAAGGTAAACCCAATAGAAGTTTTTTGCTACAATTTGAAGAAACCCAACTAAATTTTTTTTATATATTCGGAACGTTTGATAGTCTTTACTTTTAATGGAAGATCGAAATAACACTATCTATTAATTAGCCCTCTTGATGAATGCATGATAATAAATATCAAATATTTGTTCCTATTTGTATAGTCTTCCCCTCTAATTATTTTATTTATTTTATTTCATTCCTTTTTTTTTTCATAATAAGTAAATAAATAATTAGTGGTGATAGACCATAAAATTTAATGTATATAGGAACAAGGTAATCTCCACTAATAGCTTAAGGTCAAGAGCTCAGGTCTCTATCTCATGGAAGTGCCCTCTGAGTTGTTCTGTGGGGAGATCGAAATGTTCAATGAATTTAAGGAACAAGTTGCAAACCTACTGCCAATTTCCCCATTCATTTTGGGCAACCATGCCACAAAGGCTATGGACCACTACTGGATAAGCTTTGGATTATGAATGGTAATGAACTTTTTCAGCGTGAAAAGAACTTTGTGAAACATTTTAAGATAACACATTTGAAACTTTGATATGCTAGTGATTCGGATTTCATTCATTAAAATCCAATAAAGAATATACATATGCAAGATGTGCATGAACTTATAAAAGAAAGCGATGAGATGAAAGGATACAATTAGATTAGAAATCTAGTACTCTTGAACGATAATAATTTCACACCAATCCCACAAAAGGAATTAAGAAAAGGAACTTGCATGGGGAGAGAAAAAAGGAAAAAAAAGAAAAGAAAAGACAAAGTTAAAACTAGGTCAAAATAGCAACTATTAGCATTGCCATGCTGTTGAAATGCCTTAATTTTACCCTTTTAGGAAAAATTTTGGGCATTATATTTGTAATTTTGGGAAGAATTAATCTCATATTTGTATTGAGTCAAACTAAGATTCAAAAAAGGAAAGAAAATAATACAATTCACCTAATTTCCTTTTTACCAATTGTTCCTATTATTTACGGTCTTATTTTATAACAATCTCCCTAAAGTTAGAGTATAGATATTGATTATGTCTAGCTTGCTACATAGTTGTTCTCCGGTTTTCACATATCCTGCAAAGATCAAACTTAGTTGCATCTTTTCATGGATAAAATGACAATCAATCTCAGTATGTTTAGTTTGTTTATGAAATATAGGATTTGATGCAATATGAAGAGTAGTTTGGTTGTCACACCACAACTTTATAGGCATTGAGACTTTAAGCCCAACCTCAATTAATAACTAATACATCCACATCACCTCACATGTATACTATGCCATAGCTTTACATTCAGATTTTGCACTCGATCTAGATATAACATCTTTTTTTTTTGCTTTTCCATGAAACTGAATTTCCACCAAAGAAAACACAATATCTGGTAATAGATCTTTGATTAGCTTTGAACCCTACTCAATTTGCATTTGAAAACCACTTTATATAAGAGTGATTATGGTTCTTGTATAGTATACCTTGTCTAAGAGTTCCCTTCAAATAATACAAAATCTGCTCTAAGGTAGCCTAGTGATGAACTATTGGAGAAAACATAAATTGACTCAAAACACTAATAGAATATAGAATATTAAGATGAGTTACTATAACATAATTCAACCTCCTAACCAATCTCCTATACTTCTCATGATCCTCAAATAAATCTCCCTCCTTGGTGAGTTACAAATTAGGTGGCATTAGAGTACTACAAGGTTTTGCCCCTAACTTTCTTGTCTTTGTTAATAAATTAAGCACATATTTGAAGGGTAATAGATCTTTGATTAGCTTTGAACCCTACTCAATTTGCATTTGAAAATCACTTTATATAAGAGTGATTATGGTTCTTATATAGTATACCTTGTTTAGGAGTACCCTTCAAATAATACAAAATCTTCTCTAAGGTAGCTTAGTGATGAACTATTGGAGAAAACATAAATTGACTCAAAACACTAACAGAATATAGAATATTAAGATGAGTTACTATAACATAATTGAACCTCCTAACCAATCTCCTATACTTCTCATGATCCTCAAATAAATCTCCCTCCTTGGCGAGTTACAAATTAGGTGGCATTAGAGTACTACAAGGTTTTGCCCCTAACTTTTTTGTCTTTGTCAATAAATTAAGCACATATTTTCATTGAGATAAGAAAATACCTTTTCTACCCCTCATCACCTCAACATCAAAAAATACTTCAAAGACCCTAAATCTTTTGTGTGGAACTAACTTTGAAGAAACGTCGTCAGAGATGATATATTTATACCATCACTTCCAATAATAATGATATCATCTACATATACAACAAGAAAAATTATGGAGAAAGTTTATGAAATACTGAATCATTACACTTGCTCTTGGTCTTTCCAAACTTTTCAAACGCTTAGCTAAATTTGCTAAACCAAGCACAAGGACTCTACTTCAAGCCATATAGAAACTTCTAAAGATGAAAAACTTTCTCATTCTCCTCTTGAGCAACAACCCAAGTGGTTGCTCTATATAGACTTCCTTATGTAGATCACTATGTAAGAAGGCATTCTTTATATTTAATTGGTGCAATGGCTAATTATGAGTAGCTGCCACAAACATGAGCTGACAAACTGATGTTAATTTAGCCATAGGTGAGAAAGTATTGGAATAATCCACACCATAAGTCTGAGCATATCCTTTAGCAACAAGATGGACTTTAAGTTGAGCTATAGATTCATAAGGATTGACCTTAACTGTAAATACACACTTACATCCAATAGTTTTTTTTTTTTTTAGATAGACTTACTAAGTCCCAAGTACCATTGGCATCTAAGGCATTCATACCCTCTATCATTGCTCTACGCCAACTAAGATGAGATAAGGCCTCATGAACAATTTTAGAAATTGATATAGCGTCAAGGGGGGTTATAAAAGAACAAGAAGAAAATGATAAATGATCATATAACACAAATGATGAAATAGGGTGAGCACATTGGTGTTTACCTTTATGAAGAGCAATTGGGAGTTCGAAATCATTGTTAGTTGGATTCGATTCTAAAGGAGAAATTAGCGTTGGACATGGGATGGGATGATGCTGACGCTTGGTGTACACATGACGAATTGGTGAAGTAGGTGGTGGTGTAGTAGATGCAGTACTCTAGGGCTGATAGGTAATGTGATAAACTAATAAATCATCACTCTCCCTCTTACTATCAATGGGCTTAGAAAAAGCTGGAAGGAAAAGACAATATTCCATAAAAGTAACATCAACAAACACAAGAAATTTGTTAAGATTAGGATAGTAACACTGATATCCTTTTTGTAAACAAGAGTAACCCAAGAAAATATATTTTAGAGATGTAGGATCTAATTTGGTGATATGAGGGTGAATATTTTGAACAAAGCATGTATTGCCAAATATGCAAGTCTCAATAGAAAATAAAGGTTTTGTGGGAAAAAAAAAGGATCTAATCTCATATTTTATTGATTCAACAGTATACATATTTAAATAACAAGCTAGGATTCAAAAAAGGAAAGAAAATAATACAATTCTCCTAATTTCCTTTTTAACAAGTATTCCTATTATTTACATTCTTATTTCATAGAAAAATCTAAACCTAGATATATTTATCAATGGATCACATTAGCCAAATTTGAATATATTTGTAATTATCTCTTGTTTGAAAGAGGTATTTGTGTTCAAAATTGATAGTAAATATCAATATGTGTTCCTATTTGTATAGTCTCCCACTTTCGTTATTTTATTTCATTTTTTTAATAATAAGTAAATAAACAAACAATTAGTGGCGATAAACCATAAAATTTAATGTATATAGTGACAAAGTAATCCCCAATAAATAGCTCAAGGTCAAGAACTTAGGTCTGTATCTCATGGAAGTGCCCTCTGAGTTGATGTTCCATGGGGAGATGGAAATGTTCAATGAATTTGAGGAACAAGTTGCAAAGCTACTATCTATTTCTCCGTTCATTTTGGGCGGTCATGTTGCAAAGGCTCATGCTCACTGCCAATAGCTTGTCTTATACACAACACAATGTAGTCGACAATGGATGCTACCTGGACATAACATAAATCTCTGTCATGGAGGACCATTGCTAGATAAGCTTTGGTCTATGAATGGTCATGGGAAAATAATTTTGTGAAACATTTTAAGATAACACATTTGAAACTCTTGTTTAACGCAGCGCGAAAAGCGTAACGAAACGAATCCGATTCTAGGATTGGTCTCACAAACAACAAAGAATAACGATGAATTATTCCTTGAAGAAATCTGGGTTACGCACAACCGATAAAAACAGAGAAAATCGTTTCTCAAAAGTGTATTTTAATAAGCAATAAAACGTAACCCTAAAAATGACCTAATAACTATTTATACATCTCGGTAAGACATGTAAAAAAAGGAAATAAACATGTACATGTGGAAATAAATATAAGTATACACATCCGTCGTCTGGAGAGTACACGGCCGTGCATACAGGTCGTGTAAGCTTCTAGGGATATTTCTGATGTAATACACGGCCGTGCCTCTGGCCGTGTATGGAGACCGTGTATGCTTTTGGGAGAAATCCTGACCGAGTACACGGCCATGTCTCCTGGCCGTGTATGGAGACCGTGTATGCTTCTGGGAGAAATCCGGACCGAATACAAGGCCGTGCCTCTGGCCATGTATGAAGCTGTGTGTCTTTCTAGAAGTTCCCCTGACATGCTACACGACCGTGTAACAAACCGTGTATCAGCCCGTGTCTCCATCATTCTCTCCCACCAATGAAGAACTCGACCTCAAGTTCTCGTCAGGATATAGCGGTGTGTCATCGGGGTGGAAAAGAGATAAGTCTGCCACATTAAAAGTACAAGAAATGTTCATATCTTCGGGAAGTTGTACAATGTACGCATTGTCATTTATCTTGCGCACTACTTCATAAGGCCCATATTTTTTTGTTGGAGTTTCCCGTATCTGCCTATAGGGAGACACTCTTTCCGAAGGTAAACCATTACCTGATCGCCCATGGCAAAAAGTTTCTTCCGTCTATGCTTATCCGCAGCCCCTTTATATCGGGTATTGGCCTCCTCTATCTTCCGTCTAATCTCTACTGCGGTGGTTTGACATTGTTCCGCCATATGCTTAGCAGCAACATCACCAACCATGTCCTTAGGTAATTTGATCAGGTCCAGCGCGTGTTGTGGTGTTTTGGTATATACCACTGAGAACGGTGACCATCCAATAGTTCGGTGGACGAAACTATTGTAAGCAAATTTAGCTTGAGCCAATGCTTAATCCCACTGCCCCGGCTTTTCACGGCAAATACTTCTAATAAGGTTTCCGAGAGTCCGATTGGTTACCTCCGTTTGACCATCGGTTTGAGGATGAGTTGTGCTGCTATAATTCAGAGATGAGTCAAACATATACCAGAGAGTCCTCCAAAAATGGTTAAGGAACTTGCTATTTCTATCGGAGGTAATGGACTTTGGGACCCCATGTAGACGCACCACTTCCTTGAAGAATAGCCGAGCGATTGCCCGTGCATCAGCGGTCTTTCTGCAGGGGATAAAGTGAGCCATCTTGGAAAACCTGTCAACTACAACAAAAACAAAATCAGCACTTCGTTGGGTACGAGGCAAACCAAGTACAAAGTCCATCGACAGGTCCTTCCAAATGTTCGCTGGCACAGGAAGAGGGGTATATAGGCCAGTGTTCTGGGATTGCCCTTTCGACACCTAGCAAATATAGCACATTTCCACAATTCTATACACATCCCTCCTTAACCGAGGCCAAAAGTACCTTTCGGTAACTATAGCTAGGGTCTTATCTCTGCCCATATGTCCTACCAATCCACCACCATGTAGGTCTCGGATAAGCTTTTCCCGTAAGGATGACTCAGGGATGCACAACTGATTCCCTTTCATTAAGTATCCATTGTAGATATGGTAGTCGTCACAAGGTTTTCTGTTTGCACATTTAGTCCACGTTTCTTTGAAATCTCCATCCCCTTCGTATAGCTCCTTTAGTTTTTCAAATCCAACGATGTCCGCACTTAGAGTGAGTAGGACATCAGCTCTTCTACTCAGGGCGTCCGCTACTTTGTTTTGCACACCCGACTTGTGCATCAGTTTGAAAGGAAACCTCTGTAAGAACTCAATCCACCTGGTGTGCATGTCCTTACTTATTCGGGTTTGGCCACTTAAGTGTTTAAGAGCCCCGCAGTCGGAATACAAGATGAACTCCTTTCCAATTAAGTAGTGTTCCCATACTTTAAGAGCTCTCACCACGGCATAGAACTCCTTGTCATATGTAGACCAATTCCTCCTAGCTTCACACAACTTTTCACTATAGAATGCTATTGGTCTATTCTCCTGTGACAGTACTGCCCCAACTCCAACTCCACTGGCGTCGCAATCTACTTCAAATAACTTGTCAAAATCTGGTAGCGTTAATACAGGGGCACTACACAATCGTTTCTTCAAGTCTATGAAACTTGCTTCAGCCTCTTCGCTCCATCGGAATTTACCCTTTTTCAAACATTCAGTTAAGGGTGCAACGACTGTACTAAAGTGTTTAATAAATCTCCTATAGAAGCTAGCCAAGCCGAGAAAGCTTCTCAACTTAGTAATGGTTCTTGGAATAGGCCATTCTCTAATCACTTTCACCTTTTCGTCATCCACCATCACCCCTTCACTGCTGACTATGAACCCAAGGAACAATAGTCGTTTTGACATGAATGTGCATTTCTTTATATTGGCGAACAACTTATTCTCTTTCAATACAGACAGGACACATCTCAAATGCTCAAGATGTTCTTCCTCAGATTTACTGAATACCAAGATATCATCAAAATACACAACTATAAAACGACCATTAAAGGGTTTTAATACTTGGTTCATCACTCTCATGAAGGTGCTTGGTGCGTTACTAAGACCAAACGGCATCACCAGCCACTCATACAGCCCCTCATTTGTTTTGAATGTCGTTTTCCATTCGTCTCCGGGACGGATTCAAATCCGGTGGTATCCACTCCTTAGATCTATTTTGGAGAAGATAGTGGCTCCGCTCAACCGATCCAACATATCCTCGATGCGCTGGATGGGAAATTTGTACCCTATGGTAATCTTATTGATAGCCCTACTATCAACACACATCCTCCAGCTCCCATCTTTCTTGGGAGTTAACAATGCTAGAACCGCACACGGACTTAGGCTGTCCCGGATAAACCCCTTGTCCAAAAGCTCTTGGACCTTCTCCTGTAAAACCTCGGTCTCTTTGGGACTCATCCTATAATGTGGTAGGTTTGGGAGACTTGCTCCTGGCACTAGGTCTATCTGATGTTGGATGTCTCTTAGAGGCGGTAGACCCTCAGGTAGATTGTCAGGAACCACCTCCTTAAACCCCTCCAGTAGACTCTTTACTGTCTCGGGTACTTCCACACCAACCGCCATTTCTCCAACTGCCACATCTTTTACTATGAGAGCATGGACCACCCATGACTCCCTTAGGTCTTCCACCAATTCTTTCTCTGATTGAGTGACGGTTAGGAAAGAATGACTCTCTACTCTCTTCTCCTTCGATCGTCCTTCCTTCTTCAACGGCAACAATGTGTACCCCACTCCCTCCTTCTCTAATCTGTACACATTCTCTTTCCCCGCGTGTTGCGCGTTCACATCAAACTGCCATGGTCTACCAAATAAGATATGACAGGCATCCATGTCTACAATATCATAGAAGGCTTCATCGCGGTACTTCCCTATTGAGAATGGTACCCTGCATCTCTCCTTGACTTCAATCTTCTCGGCAGCTTTAATCCACCCAATAGTGTACGAATTTGGGTGCTTCTCAATAGGTAGCTGCAGTTGCTTCACAACTTCTCTTCCTATGATGTTTTCGCAACTCCCGCTATCTACTATTAGTTCAAACAATTTCCCATTATTGGTACACCTTGTGCGAAACAACTGGTGCCGCTGTATAATCTCTTCTTGTTTCGGGGTAAGCATCATCCGCCGAATCACATAAGTCGGTTCAGCTGCTTCTTCCTCCTCCTCATAATACTCTCCCTCTCCATCAGGTTCACAGCAAATCTCCTCATCATCCTCCATATCAAGGATGTTTACGCTTCTCCTAGCAGGACATTCGTTTGACCGCTGACCTGGTTGATTGCATCGGAAACATTTGCCTAAGATAGGCTTGGCATAAGGATTACTCTGCCTCTGGGTTCCCTTAGGTTCCATCGGTTTCTTTCCCTCACTCTTCTCTTCTCTCTTAGCACTGTCATCAGTAGGTTTGTATGTAGCATTTTTACTTTTCTCGAATCTCGACTTACTACCACTACCTATAGATTCACCGACGTACCCCTTTCTTCCTCCTCCGTATCTATTACCTTGCTCCTGCAACTTTAACTCAGCTCGGAGAGCCAAATTCTTCGCTTCTACCAGGGTCCTCACCATTGTAACTCCAATTTTATCTTTGATTTGGAGCTTCAGGCCTTCCACGTACCGCACTACTTGCTAGCCGTCACTCTCCCTCAGGTCATTCCTTTCGGCCAGTCTCATAAACTCGGTTGTATACTCATACACTGAACGTTGCCCTTGGCGACATCGCTGATATTGTTGGAACAATATCTGCTCATAGTCCGGCGAGAGGAAATCATGTTACAACAACTGCTTCATGCGATACCATGTTCTCACCGGATGTTTTCCTTCCCTTTGCCTCCTGCTCTGCAACCTCTCCCACCATGCCGAGGCTCCACTCTTCAGCCTGCATGCCACTAATCTCACTCGGCGGTCATCGAGAATTTCCATACAGTCGAAGAATCGATCTACTTCCGCAATCCAATCCAGGAAGCCTTCGATATTAAGGCTACCGTCAAATCATGGAATGTTGACCTTCAGGCGGTAGTCTCCTCCGTCTCCTTGATCATATCCGCCACGATTCCTCCTGTAATCACCGTCTCTATGATGGTTTTCGTGCTGAACCGTCCAATAACCACCACCTCTACCACTGCGCCCTCGCTGTGGTCTACTCCCATACGGGTCATCACTCTCTTCGCTGGAATCCTCATCCTCTACATGTCCCCACCTGTTCTCAACGACAGGTCGGACTATACGTCCACCGAATTCCTCCGCTGCACGTGGTGGATTCCTACCAACACCCCCAACCCTGTTGGGGTCTACCGCTAAGGCATTGAAACGCTCTATCAGTTCATCAAGGCGCCGTTCTATACGCCCGACCTTCTGATACATCGCGTCAAACTCTGCCCTTAGAACCCATTGATGGTTTCCTTGTGATCTCGCATCTTGAACACCGTCAAGAACACGACCGCTGTCATCGCCTTGATGAGTTGACATCTCCACAGGAAATAGCCTTGCTTTGATACCAACTAATGCAGCGCAGAAAGCATAACGAAACGAATCCGATTCTAGGATTAGTCTCACAAACAATAAAGAGTAACGATGAATTATTCCTTGAAGAAATCTGGGTTGCACACAACCGATAAAAACAGAGAAAATCGTTTCTCAAAAGTATATTTTACTAAGCAATAAAACGTAACCCTAAAAATGACCTAATAACAATTTATACATCTCAATAAGACATGTAAAAAAAGGAAATAAACATGTACACGTGGAAATTAATATAAGTATACACGTCCGTCGTCTGGAGAGTACACGGCTGTACATACAGGCCGTGTAAGCTTCTGGGGATATTTCTGATGTAATACACGGCCGTGCCTCTGGCCATGTATGGAGACTGTGTATGCTTCTAGGAGAAATCCTGATCGAGTACACGGCTGTGTCTCCTGGCTATGTATGGAGACCGTGTAATGTTCTGGGAGAAATCCGGATCGAATACACGGTCGTGCCTCTGGCCGTGTATGAAGTCGTGTGTCTTTTTGGAAGTTCCCCTAACATGCTACACGACCGTGTAACAAACCGTATATCAGCCCGTGTCTCCATCATTGTTTTACTACAGATATGGATTTCATTCATTAAATCCAATAAAGAGTATACATATGCAAGATGTGCATGAACTTAGAGAGGAAATCGACGAGATGAAAGGATACAATTGGATTAGAAATCTAGTACTCTTTGCTATAATAATTTCACACCATTCTCACACAACATATGGAGAAAAAGCACTTGCGTGGGGAGGAAAAAAAAACAGAAGAAAAAGAAGAAGAAGTAGTTAAACCTAGGGTAGGATAGCAACTATTAGCATTGTCATGCCATTGAAATGCCTTAATTTTACCATTTTAGGAAAATTTTTGGGTATTAGATCTAAATCTAGATATATTTATCAATGAATCACTTTATCTAAATTTAAATATATTTATAATTATATCTTGTTTGAAAAGGTACCCATGTTCAAAATTGATAGCACTAAAATATTGGCTTGATTAGTTAAGAAAAGGAAATCTACTAGCATTTTAAAACGACTTTTCACTGATTTTGAAAAGTCTACAAATTGTTACGTATTATTTAATATTCACATTTGATGGTCTTGCGTAATATGACGAAAATTCTATCACCTAGTCGATTAAAGTATATAAATTTTCAGTCTTGGAGATATGATCTCATGTTATGACTACGAAACCACCTTTTACGGGTAAAAATTAGGAAAAATTTTCCATTACCAACAGGAGTAAAAACGTAAGAAGCTCCCCCATTTTACCCAAGAAAGTTCTTCCCCCCACTTTTGACTGACAAGAACCAGAAACTTACTAATCTGAACACATTATTAATTCAATTCTGTCCCCTCAACACGACAACCATCCACAACTATTCTACTCTATTCTATTCTATACGTATAATAAAATAATTTAAAATGCAAAAAAGGCAATATAAGTTTGAGAGATCGATATAGAATACATCAATTAAGTCCAAAAATAAGTTGTGATGCTAGTATAGTTGTAATATTATTGAATTTTATTTATGTAAAAATCCACGTACATTATGTAATCTATAGCCAAATTTTAACAGTTAAAAATTTAGTTAAATCTATTAATGTAACTTTATAATCTATTTGTATCTTGTAAATTATATATATACACGAAAAGGAACGGACTGTAACTTCATTTTTTACCTTCTCAAAATTAATGGACAAGAGTTTTAGCATTTGACCCACCATGTCATGTATGACGACCTTTGGTGGAATTTGTTTCATTTTCAGCCCTCTTGCTTGCATGTCAAAACGGGCTATGGAACTAGTACAAGTTTCAATCTCTGTCTTCGCATTCTCTCATTATAAGGTGAAAACTAGAAGGCGGTCTTGGTCTTGGATGGGCTGTTCTTGGCCGCCCCGGGCCATTCTCACGATTCCTAATTGTAATTATTTTTTTTATAGCATGTTTGGTTGTCTCTATAATGATATAATAGAATAAGTATTTTATAAAATTATTATTATTACAAAATAAAGGATTATAATTCTTCTGTAAAGTCAAAGAATAGCTATTGATTAATGTTTTTTAGTATATTCTCATATCTAAATATGAATTCTTAAAAGAAATTATAAGGAATAGTTATTACTTTTTTATTTTATTTTTATAGAAATTATAATTCTATTTTATAAACTAAAGGTTTCATTAAAGAACAGAAATTGTGATTCAAAATCAGCCTCTCTAATGTTAAACCTTGGAATAACTATACTTCTATTCCTTGAAAAGAGAAACCATAACCCTCCGGTTTGCCCCACTTAGAGAAAAATATATGGTTCAATCAACTATGAGGACAAAAAATTCCCACTTGGTATTTCTATCATGGTACACAAGACCATTCTTTAAGAAATGGAACATTTTTATTTTTCCTTTTTATCACGAGAAGAATAGAATCCCCCTATTTTTAGCTCAAAGTATATTTTCATTTGATTTATTAGAAATCCATTTTTCAATAAGAAAATACAGTGGCATGCCTTTTGTCTCAAACAGATAAATCAAAATTTTTATATCATCTTTATCTTTAAGGACTTTTATAAATTTTGAAAACGCTATATCAATATTTAAGGGATTCCTTCTTTTTGGTTTCCAAAAAGAGTTTTTTTAATATTAAAAAAAATATTTGTGGGTATTATGTTATAAAAAATTAAAAAAAAAAAATTGTCGTTATAAAGCAACGACCGGAGGATGATTTGATAAAATCCAACGAAGTTAAAAAAAAGAAAAAAGAAGAACTGGTCTTTCAACTATGCATATTTTAGCATCCAACTTTATTCTCTATAAGGTCCTAGTGTGAAGGACTGGGAATAAAGTTTTCCTAATAAATATTCGAAACCTCTAACGTAAATTCGTCATTCAATATCGTGTTTTATATATATATATATTTTTTTTTGGGCCAAGAATTCAATATCGTCTTTGATCACGAGAGTCTTCCGTAGCTTGCTTGGCATCTTAATATGTCGTGAAATACCATGGAACATATGGTGGTGGGTCTTATTTTGAGATCCTAAAAGCTTGGCCTTGGCTGTTTTACGAGGCATGGTACACTTTAACAAGGCTTTTGGTCGGATTGAGATGATCGAGAAAAACATGGTCGAGTATTATATATTATGTATTATGTATTATGTGTATATAATATATAAATATTAATATATATAAATTTTATAAAATATAGACAGTAATTATATAATTTTTTATTAATATTTATATATTACATATACATAACAAACGTATAATAACTAATAAATTTGAGAACACGGCTTCATTTTCCAAGCATTCTCACTTTTACTCTATGATTTTCAGTTGGAGCGACAGTTTTTTTTTAAAATGAAATGAGTGTTTCATGTAAATGAAAAACCTCATATTTCATAGAATAGTCGTTCTCTAGAGAAAAATAATTGATTTGTTTATACTTGACAATCCCTTTGGTTGGACATGTCTCTTACTGGATGTAAAGGATCATTTGATTCTCCATATCGCTATCTACGACTTTTTTTTTTCTTCAATTACTCAATTCTTCCTTTAATCTTGTATATTTGCATTTCATTTATCGAAATAGAATAAGATTGTAGAGTAATAATTTTTTTTAGTGTTATTTTATTTTATAATCATGATATTTTTAGAATAATAGTTACATTTTAAGGTAATAGCAATTTCTCTAATAAAGAAATGAAACAAATTTTTTTATGTATTTTACATTATATTATATGGAATAAACATAACTTATGATCTAACTATAGCAGTTCAGATGAGTCTTACTCTATAACCATTGAAGCATGCTACACAAATATAAATATAAATATATCTATATATATATATATATCTCGGAGGCACCGCTCCTAAAGCAACTAACCAACAAGATAACAATGGAATAACTTAGGAGTCCATCTCCATGTCACCACATCTACATACTACCAATATTAACATGAATAACTTCTCCTAAGCCTACTATTCATCAACATGATATAAGTAGCAGTCTCTATCTTCCCTATCTTGAGGGTAATAATCTACATCAAAATCATCATAAATTAGATCCACACCAAATTTTCCTGTAACCGGAAAAAAAAAAAAAAAAAAAAAAGCTAAAAGCTTATGGATCACATGTAAATATGCAATGAATAAGACACAATCAATGCATGAATTATTTTCATTAGCCGATTATGCAATAAACAAAACCTAACCCAAAATAACAGGAAAACATAATTCCATGAGTAAAACCCAATCTTAACCCAAATCATTTAAGCATATGATTTTATCAGGATCAACGTCACACGTTGATAATCAGGAATCTAATCTATTCTCTATCATCCTCATTCACGCATACATTTAAACATAAGCAATATATTACTTTTTAGTCCAAATATTAGTTCTCCATCATCCTCATTCACACATAAGCAAATATATTACTTTTTAGTCCACATATTAGTTCTCCATCATTCTCATTCACACATAAGCAATATATTGCTTTTTAGTCCAAATATTAGTTAAGTTTGTTTATTTCTGCCTAACACACACAATCATTACACATGGTAAACATGACTTTGATTTTCCTTAACTTCAAATCTTTATTTAATATTATAAATACTATCATTTAATACACTAGTTAAGCTAAGTTTAATTACTTTTAGTAGCTTTGATGCTTGAGAAAACAGTGGAATTCAAAATTTAAAAGAAACAATAATTTGACATAGAGTTTGGTCAATATAGACAAGTACACGGGCATATATCCCCTCATATTTCTCTTAGGTGAAACGTGTTAAAGAACATGGTGGCAATATAAGCGTATTGTCTCTCATGTAGGAAGGAGAACATTTGTATTACAATCACACGACCGTGTTCTTCCAAGCTAAGTGTGTTCTTTAACAACACTGGCACTAACATGGCTGTATTGGTCTCATATGCCCCTTGAATTCCACTTTCATAAGCAATTTTTCACTGTTTTCATCAAAATTCACTTTCCTTTATTAACTAAATTACAACACTGCATGCTTAATTCAAATATTCTTCGGCCAAGAATCTCAAGATATGGGCTTAATGCCCCTACTCCTTAAGAATTTGTGTGATTTCCAAAACTACAATCCCCACAGCCACACGTTACAGCCATCCATGTAAAGAAGACATAAGAAAAGAAATTATTTGATATAATTGCCTTGCAATCCGTCGCTGGTTTGGGATGGCAAGGGAGGAGTAACCGCTGAATGAACAAACGTTTGTAAGAGCGCGTTAAAAGAAACAAAGAAGGGAAGGGTAGAGAGGGAGATAACATTATGTCATAAGGGAGGGTGATGGTTTTAAATTTCATATATTTTCTCTAAAACGCCCTTACTTTTAAAACACTTTATTGATTCTTTTTTACTGTGTTTTACAATATTATTGTTTTTAAAGGTAAAATAACAAAATATTACTGAATCCATGAATGAAAAGGAAACCGACTAGCACTATGAAATCGACTTTTTACCGATTTAAAGAAGTTTACAAATTGTTACGTATTGTTTAATATCCACACATGATGCCTTGTATGATGAAATTTTTATGTAATTTCAATCATTAATTTACAAATAAAAAAATTAAAGAGATGAAAATTGCGAGGATTTCTTTCCATTTTTCAGTTTTGAGGTATGATCTCGTGTTATGATTACAAGACCACTTTTGATTGATAAAAATTAGCAAAATTTTTCCATTCCTGACACAAGGAAAAGCGTAAGAAGCTCCCCCATTTTACCGAGAAAGTTTTCCCCGTTGATTTATTGCTAAGAAATTTTACCCATTTAGGAAAATTTTTGGGCGTTAGATTTGTAATTTTGGGAAGAATTAATCTTATATTTTTATTGAGTCAACAACGTACATATTTATATACACAAATTAGGATTCAAAAAAGGAAAGAAAATAATACAATTCTCCTAATTTCCTTTTAACAATTATTTTATTTCGTAACACTCACATAAAGCTAGAGCATAAATATTGATTATACTTAACTTGTCACAAAGGTGATCAACCAAGACTCATTTAAAGCCTTTATAAAGAGGTCTTCTAATTGCTTTTTAGTTTTCACATATCTTGTACCACTTTTGATCGATAAACATTAATAAAATTTTTTCATTCCCAACACAAGGAAAAGCGTAGGAAGCTCCCCCATTTTACTGAGAAAGTTTTGCCCTGTTGATTTATTGCTAAGAAATTTTACCCAGTTAGGAAAATTTTTGGGTGTTAAATTAGTAATTTTGGGAAGAATTAATCTTATATTTTTATTGAGTCAACAATGTACATATTTATATACACAAAGTAGGATTAAAAAAGGAAAGAAAATAATACAATTCTCCTAATTTCCTTTTAACAAATGTTTTATTTCATAACACTCACATAAAGCTAGAGCGTAGATATTGATTATGCCCAACTTGCACAAAGGTGATCAACCCAAGACCCATTTAAAGCCTTTATAAAGAGATCTTCTAGATGATCTTTAGTTTTCACATATCTTGAATAGATCAAATTCATTTGCATATTTTCATGGATAAAATGATAATCAATCTCAATATGTTTAGTTTGTTCATGAAACATAAGATTTAATATAATATGAAAAGCAGCTTAGTTGTCACACCACAACTTTGTTGGCATTGAGACTTTAAGCCCAACCTCAATTAATAACTAATACATTCACATCACCTCACATGTATACTAGGTCACAACTTTACAATCAAGTTTTGCGCTCGATCTAGATACAACATCCTATTTGTTGTTTTTCCATGAAATTGGATTTTCACTAAAGAAAATACAATAACCGATAATGGATCACTGATTAACTTTGAACCCTGTCCAATTCGCATTTGAAAAACACTTTATACAAGAGTAACCATGGTTCTTATACAGTATACCTTGTTTAAGAGCACCCTTCAAACAACATAAAATTTGTTCAAAGGCAACCCAGCAATGAATTGTAGGGCAAGACATAAATTGACTAAAAACACTAATAGAATATAGAATATCAAGATGAGTTATTGTAACATAGTTCAACCTCTTAGCCAATTCCCTATACTTCTTAGGATCCTCAAATAAATCTCCCTCCTTGGTGAGTTACAAATTAGCTGGCATTGGGGTACTATAAGGTTTTGCCCTTAACCTTCCTGTCTTTGTTAATAAATCAAGCACATATTTTCATTTAGATAAGAAGATACCTTTTCTACCCCTCATCACCTCAACTTCAAAGACCCTAAATCATTTCTGTGGAACTGGTTTTGAAGAAAAGTTGTCAAAGATGATATCCTTATACCATCACCTCTAGTAATAATGATATCATCTACATACACAACATGAAGAATAATTCTAAATGGAGAATGTTTATGAAATACCAAATGATCATACTTACTCTTGGTCTTCCCAAAAATTTCAACTACCTAACTAAATTTGTTGAACTAAGCACAAGGACTCTACTTCAACCCATATAGAGACTTTTAAAGATGAAAAACTTTCTCGTTCTCCTTCTGAGCAACAAACCTAAGTGGTTGCTCCATATAGACTTCCTTATGTAGATCACCATGTAAGAAGGCATTCTTTATATTTAATTGGTACAATGGTTAATTACGAGTAGTTGTCACAAACATGGGCTAATGAGCTAATGTTAATTTATCCACAAGTTAGAAAGTATTAGAATAATCCACACCATATGCATCTAAGGCATTCATATCCTCTATCATTGTTGTACACTAGCTAAGATGAGATAAGGTCTCATGAATAGTTTTAAGAATGGATATAGTGTCAAAGGAGATAACAAAAGAACAAGAAGAAGATGATAATTGATCATATGAAACAAGTGATGAGATAAGGTGAGCACATTGGCATTTACCTTTGTGAAGAGCAATTGGTAGGTCAAAATCATTGCTTGTTGGATTCAATTCTAAAGGACAAACTAGCACTAGACATGGGATGGGATGATACTGATGCCTAGTATATACACTTGACGAATTGGTGAAGGAGGTGGCGGTGTAGTAGACATAGTACTTTGGGGCTGATAGGTAATGTGGTAAAGTAATAAATCATTACTCTCCCCGTTACTATCAATGGGCTCATAAGAAGTAGGAAAGAAAGGACAATGTTCTAAAAATGTAACATCAGCAAACCCTAGAAATTTGTTAAGACTAGGATGGTAACATTGATATTCTTTTTGTAAATGAGAGTAACCCAAGAAATTTTATTTAAGAGATGTAGGATCTAATTTGGTAATATAAGGGCAAACATCTTGAACAAAACATGTACTACCAAATATGCAAGGCTCAATAGAAAATAAAGGTTTTGTGGGAAAAAAGGATTTAATCTCATATTTTATTGATTCAACAATATACATATTTATATACACAAGTTAGGATTCAAAAAAGGAAAGAAGACAATACCTTTCTCCTAATTTCCTTTTTAACAAGTATTTCTAATATTTCAATTCTTATTTCGTAACAAGATCTAAACCTAGATATATTGATCAATGGATCACATTACCTATCAGCCCCAAATTTGAATATATTTGTAATTATCTCTTGTTTGAAAGAGGTATTCATGTTCAAAATTGATAATAAATATCAATATTTGTTCCTACTTGTATAGTCTCCCACTCTTATTATTTTATTTCATTTTTTTAATAATAAGTAAATATATAAACAATTAGTGTTGATAGACCATAAAATTTAATGTATATAGTGACAAAGTAAATCCCCACTAAATAGCTCAAGGGCAAGAACTTGTTTGTATCTCATGGAAGTGCCCTCTGATTTAATGTTCCGTGGGGAGGTCGAAATGTTCAATGAATTTGAGGAACAAGTTGCAAAGCTACTGTCAATCTCTCCATTCATTGTGGGCGGTCCCGTTGTGAAGCCTCACGCTCACCGCGAATTGCCCGTCTTGTACATGGCACAATGTAGTAGACAATGGGTGCGACTTGGACATAACATAAATCTCTGTCATGGAGGACCGCTGCTAGATAAGCTTTGGTCTATGAATGGTCATGGGAAAATAATTTTGTGAAACATTTTAAGATGACACATTTGAAACTCTTGTTTTACTAGAGATATGGATTTCATTCATTAAATCCAATAAAGAGTATACATATGCAAGATGTGCATGAACTTAGAGAGGAAACCGACGAGATGAAAGGATACAATTGGATTAGAAATCTAGTACTCTTTGCTATAATAATTTCACACCATTCTCACACAAGGTATGGAGAAAAGGCACTTGCGTGGGGAGGGAAAAAAAACAGAAGAAGAAGAAGAAGAAGTAGTTAAACCTAGGGTAGGATAGCAACTATTAGCATTGTCATGCCATTGAAATGCCTTAATTTTACCATTTAAGGAAAATTTTTGGACATTGGATCTAAACCTAGATATATTTATCAATGGATCACTTTATCCAAATTTGAATATATTTATAATTATGTCTTGTTTGAAAAGGTACCCATGTTCAAAATTATAGCCCTAAATGGTGGCTTGATTAGTTAAGAAATTAAAAAAAAAAAAAGGAACAATTTTAAGTGTTAGATCTCTTAAGTTTTTTTTTTCTATTTTAATTTCCCTCTAATTTTGTCCTTTACTTTTAATTTTTATATTTTTTGTTCTTTAGTGTTTTACTATATTATTGTATCTAAAGGTAAGACGACAAAATATGATAGAAACCATGAATAAAAAGGAAATCCACTAGCATTTTGAAAACGACTTTTCACTGATTTAAAAAAGTCCACAAATTATTACGTATTATTTAATATTCACATATTTGATGCTCTTGTATCATATGGTGAAAATTCTATCATCTAGTCAATTAAAAGATACAAATATTAAGCCTTGGAGATATGATCTCATGTTATGATTATGAGATCACTTTTGACCGGTAAAAATTAGGAAAATTTTTCCCTTGCCAACACGAGTAAAAACATAAGAAGATCCCCCGTTTTACCCGAGAAAGTTTTTTCCCCAACTTTGACTGATATGAACAATATACTTATTAATGTGAACACGTTATTAATTCAAGTCTGTCCCCCCAACACGGGAACCTTCCACAACTATTCTATTCTATTCTATCTTATGCATATAATAAAATAATTTAAAATATAAAAAAAGAAAATATAAGTTTCAGAGATCTATATATAGACTATACCAATTAAGTACAAAAATAAGTACTAACGCTAGTATAGTGATAATACTTTTGAATTTTACTTATGTAGAAATCCACGTGTATTAGTCAAGTTTTAATGATTGTAAATTTAGTTAAATCCGTTAATATAACTCTATAGTCTATTTATATCTCGTAAATTATATATATATAGTGAAAAGGAATGGACTGTAACTTCATTTTTTACCTCCTTAAAATTAATGGACAAGAGTTTTAGCATTTGATCCACAATGTCATGTTTGACGACCTTTGGTGGAATTTATTTCATTTTCATCCCTCTTGCTTGGACGTCGAAAAGGGCTATGGAACTAGTACAAGTTTCAATCTGTGTCTTCGCATTCTCTCATTCTGAGATGAAAGCTAGAAGGCCCTCTTGAACTTGGATGGGCAGTTCTTGGCCGCCCCGGGCCATTCTCACAATTCTTAACCCTAATTATTTTTTTATAGCATGTTTGATTGTATCTATAATAATAGAGTAGAATAATTATTTTACGAAATAACTATTATTATAAAATAAAGGGTTACAATTTTTCTAAGAAGCCAAAGAATAGCTATGCATTTATATTTTTTATTATATTTTCATATCTAAATATGAATCCATAAAAATTAGTTATTATCTCTTTATTCTATTTTTCTAAGAATTACAATTTTATTTCTATTTTATTCTTTTCTATAAACTAAAGGTTTCATTAAAGAATAAAAATTGTGATTCAAAATCAGTCAATCCAACGTTTCACCATAAAACACTTTCCTTAAGAATAGAAAATTTATAACTAATCGATTAACCTCTCTAATAAAAAGTATTTCTATCACGGTACACACCTCAATAAATAAATAAATCACTTTTACAAATCCGTCGGATAAGGAACTTATATTATTGCTTAAAGAATCAAAGAAGCTAAGATGAGTTCTTTATGCTTGAAAATGAGGGTCAAGGCACCAGTAATGAACATACCCTAGGAGGATCCTGGTGTGAAAGACTGGAAGTAAAGTTTTCCTAATAAAACTTAGAAGCCTGTAACGTAAACACGTCATTCAATATCCTCTTCGAGCACAAGTATCTTCCGTAGCTTGCCCGGCATCTCATTATTTCGTTAAACACCAGGGAACACATGGTGATGGGTCTTATTTTGAGATCCTACAAGCTTGGCTGTTTTATAAGGCATCGAACACTTTAACAAGCTTTTGGTCAGATCGAAGAAAATTAAGGAGATAAAAATTAAGAAGATTTATTTCCAATTTTCAGTCATGGAATATGATCAAGTGTTATGATTACAAGACCACTTTTGACCGATTAAAACTAGGAAAAATTTTCCATTCCCAACGTAAGGAAAAACATAGGAAGCTTCCTCGTTTTATCAAGAAAGTTTTGTCCCGTTTGATTTATTTCTAAGAAAAGAACCTATTAATTTCTAAGTCTCAATGATAGCATCTGGTTGTCAAAAAATATGGTACTGGATAGGATAAATTTTTTTGTTCTGCATTTGGTTGTCATACATGAAAAAGTATTAGACAAAAAGCAATATGGTACTGGACAAAAGGGCAAAATTTTGTACTACGTGTAATTTGGTACAAAAAATGTGAAACTAGACAAAAATTTATTTTTTTAAAAATCCCCAACTTGCCCTTCATGTTTTTTCCTTTACAAACAAACACTACCTCTCCCAAACCCTTTTAAGCGTAGTAGGAAAACCCATCCGCACCACTTTAGCAAAGGGATTCATCATGCAATCAATCGCTATTCGAATGTCATCGTCGTCACGCCACAAGCCGCCATCAGGTTTGTGTCCTTCCGTTCTTTCTCCCTTACTTGCTTTTCTATTTTCCTCGCATGCATTCCATGTGGTTGATGCTATCAGGTTCGTGTGTGTGTGTTGTGTGTGTTTGCTGGAATGGTGTAGGGGCTAGTGTAGTGTCTACATTTTAGCTAGTGATCGTGTGTATGTGTTGGAATGTTGTGTGGTGTTACTTGTTGTCATGGTGTGTGGTGTTACTTGCTGTCAATGGCTGTTGTTGCTTGCGTCTAATGAAAGAGGAAAGTTGCTGCATAAATTAGAATTGTGGAGTCGAGTGTATTCGTTTAATGAAATAGGTGCAATTGAAAAGGTAATTTTTAATGAAATAGGAATGATGAAGAATCAAGTGAAAATTCAATTATCAATTAATATTTTTTGATAAAGTGTGGAGTCAAGTGTATTCAATCAATAAATAGAAAAATTAGATCCCGAGGAGAGCATAATTAAGAATTGAGAGAAATCCAATTGGTGGTATAGTGATACTGCAAGGCTTATGCATTACGTGAGCCTAGGTTTCAGGCGAAACCAAGCCGTCCACAGGGATCCTTTACGTACATGTTGTTTCCAAATGAAATTGCAACAGCATAGCTAGTCCATTTTTGCCCAATAGCATATGGTGTTCTGGTTCTGTTTTGCAACAATACCCATGTTAGATGACATTTCGGGTCAGATAAAAATCTACCCAGCCTAGTTAGAGTCCCCAAATTCCTGTTGGCTCATCATCCATCCCATTCAAACTCCTGTTCAGTGTCTGCATAAACCAAAATCCTACACCTATTGCTCGCATTCCTAACCAGCTTGATCAATGAAGTCTACCGAGGATACTGAAAGTAGGTAGGTTCTTGGTGTTAGATTTATCTTCGTCTTGCTTGATCCCAATTAGGTTGGATTCTTGACCAGGTTGAAATATAGGTTGTCCTTCCCTATTATGTTAGTCTTGTCCTATGTCTACTAGTGTCTTCTGAAATGGCTCTGGTTTAGTTAAAAATTGATGAGTGGTGCTAAGGATTTTGAACTAGTTGATGAAGTGAACTTCTGATATAGTTCAACTTGCTTTAACATGTAAAGCAACATCTATATTATTAAGTGCTGCAAGCATTTGGACATAACTTTCTCTCTTCTATTTTTACGTTTTGGCTAATAAAGAAGACTTTCATTCATTAACTAAATAAACACGTCTATTTATAGTTCTCGCAAAAACAGGGTTCAGCATGGGCGTCAGCACGGCCGTACTCAGGGCCGTGCTGACTTCGGAACACATTATTTTTCACTGCCCAGTTCAGCACGGCCTCCAACATAGCCGTGCTTGGGGTAAGGCTGAACATGATGTTTGTTGTCACTCATCAGCACGGGCTATGCTAGACCTAGGGCACATCTTGGCATGGTTTCTGACCATTTTCTTCACCCAGCACGAACGTGTACACGGGTTGTACTGAAAGTTGTGTTGAGCCAAAAATTCACTTTTCTTTATTTTTTCGCCAATTTTCACTTCGCCTTTGATCATATCCTCCTTAAATTTTTCTTGTCTTCATTAGTGCCTAAAAATAAAATTTAATCATATAAGTACCATTTTCTTCACAAATAACATGAAATCCATATAAAATTATAACTAATAGGCACTAAAATTAAGTGTCTTCTGACACTCATCACTTTCCTTCGATATGTCATATAGATCATGGATCATCATGGAATTTTGATTTACCTTCTTGGATGGAGAGTCTATATCAATATGCTTGCAATGGCTGCTGCTGGTTTTTATTATATGAACTTTGTTTTTAATAGAAGGGTAGAGAGGGGAGTATTGAATAAGCGGGCATTAGCTAGATATGAAACGCATCAAGAGGTGATTGATTCACTTATTAATGGAAGTGATACGAATTGTTTATGGGAATTAAGGATGTGTAGGAATAGTTTTGCACATCTTTGTGAACTCCTTAGGGTACGAGGGGGAATGCATTGTAATGAAAGAGCAACGGTTGAAGAACAAGTTGCTATTTTTGTTAATATCCTTGCGCATCATACAAAGAATAGGAGTATTCAAGTGAGATTTCGTAGATCATGTGAGACTGTTAGTAGAAATTGCCATCAAGTGTTAGCTACTGTGTTAAGGTTAAAAGATATGTTAATTGCAAAACTCAATCCAGTACCACAAGATTGCATTGACGAATGGTGGAAATGGTTTAAGGTAATAGATTTTTTTTTTTCCTTGAGTTTATCCACAATGATCATGATTACTTATAATACAATACAAATATTTTTTGTTTGTTTGGGAACATATTAGGTTGTTTAGGAGCATTAGATGGTACCTACATTGTAGTGACAACACCAGTTGCAGATAGACCTAGGTATCGAATAAGGAAAAGACATCTTGCAACAAATGTCATGGGTGTATGTGATCATGACATGAAATTGATCTACATATTAGCAGGCTGGGAAGGATCTGTATTAGATTCTGGAGTATTACGTGATGCAATTATTCGATCTAATGGTTTGAGAGTTGCACCTGGTATGCACTTTAAAAAAATAAATTGTCTTCATTTTATCTTTTCAATAACAAACTTTCATGTAAATTTATGTGGTCACATTTCTTTTTAGGTTCATATTAACTAGTGGATAGTGGATATTCTAATCCACTAGGCTTTCTTTCCCCTTTTAGAGGTAGGCGTTATCACATTCAAGAGTGGGCTACAAGTCAACGTAGGCCTCAAAATCGTGAGTAATTATTTAACTATTGACATACAAGGGCAAGAAATATCGTAGAGAGATGTTTTGGAATTTTAAAGAAATGATGGGGTATTCTAAGGAGTCCATTATTTTATCCCATCAAAATACAATGTCGAATGATACTAGCTTGTTGTCTACTACACAACTTCATTCAAATGTACATGCCACTAAACCCGATGGAGCACGTTGTAATAGAAGGTGATGAAGTTCCAATTGGAGAAAATGGAATTGATGCAATCGAAATGATAGAAGCTACTAAGGAATGGACTCAGATGAGGAATAATTTAGCACAAGAGATGTATGATGAATGGAGGGCACATCATAGGAACTAGAATGTCACTTAATTGTTGTACTTTCTTTGATTATGTATGTTGGATCATTGTCACTATTGATTTTTTGTTAGTTATGTATTATTGAAATCATTTGGTTGTTAAATTTTCAATTTTATGTTGTGATGTAAATTGAAATATTTTATCCACTGTTTGTATGCATGACTTACATTTTACTTATTTGCTTTTTTACTTACAATATAGATGGGTTTACAGTCATGGACAATAGGGATAAAAAAAACTAGGCGTTCTTGGAGCCAAGTTGAGGAAGAAACGTTATTAATAGTGTTGGAGGAGTTAGTTGTTGAATAATACAAAGGAGAAAATTGGCACTTTTAAGAATGGGGCTTATGAAGAAGCTTTAAAAAGGATGAAAAGTCACATTCTAGAAATCAATCTCAATGTTAGACAAATTGTTAACAAAATGAAGAGGTGGTCAATTAAGCTAGCAGAGGTTGTTGATATGATGAATACTAGTGGATTTGGTTAGGAAGATGCTAAAAAATGTGTTATAGTTAACAGTGATGCAGTCCTTGCTGAATATATGGAGGTATAGTTAACATCATCTTTATTTTAAAGTACTCATTTTTTTTAAGTTAATTCTTTATTGTTATAATAATTATTTCTATTGATATGTAGAAACATAAAAGGTTGGTAATCATGCCAACAAGGAATTTAAAGAGTTTGAAAGGCTACAAGGAATTTTTGGAAATGATAAAGCAAATGGCAAAAGAACTGAGACACCTGCAGATGTGACGCACGAGTTACAAAATGAGGATGAAGATGCTTTTGAAGAAGAGATGGAGTCAAAACAAGTACCATAGTCTACTAAAGCCTATAGCTATGCCTCATGTGATCCATCTATGCGACCAACTCGCAAGCGTTCTATGGCGGAATATACTACTAAATTTATATCTATATTTCAAAAGAGCATAAGTGATGTTAGGAGTGATTTTGCTTTACTTGCAGGGAAAATTGCTAATCCTCTAAGGGATGATGTTGTTGTAGAGTTGAAAACATTAGGATTATCGAAAAATGAAAAGTTGGATGTTCTTATACAAATGGCGACAAATCCACAATATGAAAAGTTTTTTTAGAAGCTCTAAGGAGAATAGAAGCTAACATTTGTTAGGCGTATTATTGGTTGATGGAAAATATTTTTGCAATATTTGTGTAACTGAAACTTCTTTCATTGGCTTCTTTACATATCAAACTATTTCTTTTTTTGAATTTTGTGATGGTTAGAGCACATTTGATGTGCATGTTCTAATTAAATGCCAATCATGTGACCATATTTTGTATGTGTTAATCATATTAATAGCCTATTTAGAGTATTGAACTTTATTTTCATATTACTAATAAAATGTTTAAAACATGTTATTTTATTAAATATAACATAAATTATTATAATTTATGATATAAATTATTAAATTTTTTCAATCAATATATTTACATGAATTATTTTATATAATTTATAATCTCTTCAAATTGTATTTTCTTATAATAATATCAAATATATATAAATAATCATGATATCATTAAAAAGGGTCTAATTATCAAATTTACTATGTTTAATCCAGTACTTTGTAATTCAAAACACTAGATAGTACAAAAATCCTTATCCAGTATTGAACAAACCAAACGTGATGCAAAAAAAATTTTTCTCCAGTTCTTCTTGTTTTGTACTATCCAGTACTCCTTGTTATGTTCAGTACTAGTAACTAAACGCTACCAATAAGTATTATTAGCCCACTTTTGACTAGTAAGAACTAGAAATTAACTAATGTGAACATGTTATTAATTCAATTTTGTCCCCTCAACACGAGATCTTTCCACAGCTGTCATATTCCATTCTATGCATCTAATAGAATGATTTAAAATGTAAAGAAGGAAATATAAGTTCAAGAGATCGATTTAGGCCACACCAATTAAGTTCAAAAATAAGTTGTGATGCTAGACTGGTGATAATACTGTTGAATTTTATTTATGTAGAAATCTACATATGTTATGTAATGTGTAGCCAACTTTTAACAATAGTTAATCTAGTTAAATCAGTTGATGTAACTTTATAATTTATTTGTATCTATATATATATATATATATATATATATATATATATATATATATATATTAAAAAGTATAAAATAGTTTTAAAATTAAAAATTAAATATTTTTTCTAATTATTAACATTTTTAAGTTATAACATTTGATAAAAACATTAAAAAAACTTATAATTGTTTTTTTAATTTAAAATTTGAAAATGTTATTGCATAAGTATTTATTGATGCAATGTTCACAAAATATTAAGATAATGGAATATAAATAATAAAACATATATGCTTACCTTTACTTAGGATTTGGCTTTTCTTGATATCCGATGATGAAGTTTAGAATATAAAAATAATTCTTTATGATTTGTATAGAAATGAGGATAAGGGTATTTATAAGAAATTATTTAAAAGAGGGAGAGAGTGTGAGTGTATGAATTGATTAGTGATTTTTTTCTTTTATTGCTTTTGTAATAAGGAAATTAATACTAAACTTTGACTTTAATAATACAGAATATTAAAATGAAACAGACGTTTACTTCATTATTTGACCCACCACGTCATGTTTGACCTTTGGAGGAATTTATTTCATTTTCAACCTTGTTGCTTGGATGTCAAAATGGGCTATGGAACAAGGACAATTTTCATCGGAGAAGGTTTTAATAATATTAATATATTATGTGAATTAGTTAATGGTGTGTAAATATTAATAAAATTTTAATATAAAAAAATATAAATAATAATTTTTAAAAAATACTTATTATGATTAATATATACTTAAAAATAATTAATTATTATATACTATTCATTGAAACATGTAGCATATTAGTATTAATATATCTTTTTTTTCGTTTCAATACGTGTTTTCGCATTCTCTCATTCTTGGGTGAAAACTAGAGGGCGGTCTTGGTCTTGGATGGGCAATTCTTGGCTACCCTGAGCCATTTTTACAATTTCTAACCTTAATTATTCTTTCATAGCATGTTTAATTGACTTTATAATGATAAAATAGAATAATTATTTTACGAAATTACTATTGCTATAAAATAAACGATTACAATTCTTTTATAAAGCCCAAGAATAGCTATTGATAAATATTTTTTAGTATATTCTCATATCTAAATATGAGTTCATAAAAAAATTATAAAAAATAGTTAGTTTTTATTTTATTTTTTTAAATTGCAATTATATTCTTATCTTATTGTATTTTATAAACTAAAAGTTTCATTAAAGAACATAAATTATGATTCAAAATCAGCCAATCCAATGTTTCACCGTAAAACAACTATACTTCCATTTCTTGAAAAGAGAAACTATAACCAATCAATTAGCTCTTCTATCAAAAAAATATATGGTTTAATCAACTCTAAGGGCAAAAATTTTATTAGGTGTAACTTACATTATTACTTAAAGTACCCAATAAAAGTTCTTTATATTTGAAAATATGGGTCAATGCTCCAGTAATAAACATACTATAAGGTCCTGGTGTCAAGAACCGGAAGTAAGGTTTTCCTGATAAAAATTAGAAGCCTGTAACGTAAACACACGTCATTCAATATCGTCTTCGAGCACGAGTATCTTCCGTAGCTTGCCTGGCATCTTATTATGGCGTGAAATACCAGGGAACGCATGGTGATGGGTCTTATTTTGAGATCCTATAAGCTTGGTTGTTTTATAATGCATCTTCTTACACTTTAACGAGGCTTTTAGTTAGATAGGGATAGCCGTGAAAAGATTTGTTGAGTACTATATGTTACATATTATATACATATATTTGTATGTATAATGTATGCGGTATGTAAATATTAATTAAATTTTAATATATATAATTTTTACAAAATATGAATAATAATTATTTTAAAAATTACTCATTTTACTATCATACGTGTGAAAATTTTACTAATACTTATATACTATTGTCATATTTGATATTCTAAATGGATTCGAAATGAAATTGCATTTTTGAGTTCAATTCTTTTTCTCATATTTGGGACCATTATTAGAAGTTGGAATCAAATTCTTTGGAATTGACAATTTTGGCTTTAAGAGGGATTGCGATTCATTTCACCTTTAAGGGGTGGAATTGTAATTATTTTATCATCACTAATTATAATTATTTAAATAACCTTTTAAATCTTATTAATATATAATTATCACATCTATAAATCACGAGCATTTTTTATAAACAATACTATATGTCATTTCATTATATTCAATTACTGATTCCATTCCATTTTTTTTTTATTCTTATCTATTTCATTCGTAATCATTTCGCATACCAAACGTAACAATATAACATGTCATATAGTATCCAATATTTTTTTTTTATCAACGCTTGGTTTTTCATGCATACCCATTTTTACTATATGATTTTCAATTGGAGCAGCAACTTTATGAAATGATGACCCATTCACTTCATCATAATAGTAAGTCCATTATAACCTTATTGCATGCAAAATTACCATTATGATATTTAGTTGGTTTTTAACTACAGAATAACCATTCATTGAATCCTTATTACATTAAATATGGAATCACTATTCGTTTTTCCACCCTTTGAATCGTAATTACACAAAAAAATCAACCCATTATTTCCCAAATTAACCTCATAGGACAAAATACAGCAGTACCCTTATTACACAACGGCAAACATATGGACGAAAAAAAAATTAAACAAATTAAGTTCAAACATTTAAGCACCCAGATTTTGTCCTTATCCCACCTCCATCTCATTTACCCTCGTCATCTCTTGACCTAGCCACTGTTGCCGCGAACGTTAGTTGCTAGTGTTGCAGATTGTTGGTTGCTCGATTTGGCTTTTGGCTCTCCAAGTGGAACCGTCCGTACGAGTGAAGACATCATTTGTAGGTTGACGCTTGACTACGGAGCCTCACAACTACCTTCTTTGTCCTAGATCTCGATATGTCAATCCATGTATTTTCTAATCTCATATAGAACTGGGAATGCGAGTCAAATGGGCTAGCTCACCTCGACCTGCACCGGCTCATGGGTCGACGCGGGCTAACCCATAGTGGCTCGCAAGAGTTGCGGGTTGAAAAAATCGGCCCGCCCCGCCCCACGGGTTGGTCCATTGAACCCATAATTTTTTTTTAAATTTAGTATTCTATTTCCTAATCTAGTTACTTTAGAATCAAACCCGTAACCGTAACATTGCTTTTTCCTTAGCATCAAGCTTATCCACAAGCTCAAAGGCTAAATGCAATTATCCGATTCCCTTATCATTTGGTGCTTGGTTGTTTATGTGTGTCCTCATTTATGGCAAATAGCACAGTTGGACGGCTGCTGGTCTGGTCTGGTCGAGGTCCGGTCTCATCTGAGTAGGCACGGGCGCACGGTAGATGGCACGAGGGAGGGGGGAAACCGGAAGAGGCTATGGAGTGTGGACTAGGGTGGGCACTGGGCAGGAGTTAGGATTAGGCAGACTGCACGGGGGATAGGGAAAGGCAGAGTGCAGAAGCGGAATGGCAGACTGGAAATTTGGTAGGAATGGAAAAGGAAAGACAAAGAGAAAAAGAAGAGTTGTGAATGTCCTTGTCCCGTCGGCCGTTACTGTGCCGATGTCAGTCACTGTCCAGTGTCCCATCGTCCTCTCCTTGTCTGCTGTGCGAAGTTGCGAACTGCAGATGGGATGTCGGGATGTGAAGTTGTGACTTGTGAACTATGACGCGAGTGAGGAAGTGAGCAAGTCTGCGAGCGGGTTTGCTGTGTCGGTTTTTTTTTTTTATGCCGGTCAACAGGCCAACCCGCGCCCGCGGCATGTTGCCTACTCCGCTCTGCAATTCCCGACTCTAATCTCATGTGGCAATAGTCATAGAGAGGAGGGACAACAATACTCAATTGATACTACCTTTCCTATCGTCGAAGGTAACAACTGTCTAATCATTGATTATCCGAGCTTTGTGAGTGAATAGTTCTAGCCAATGAGTCATCAGATTGGGGTTTTTTGCAAGGGAACGATTTAAGGCTTTCTTCCTCGGCTATGCTGTTTGTATGCATTGTGTGGGTATTTGTTATGCTTATAAGAAGCGTATTTTCGTATTTTCATTTCTTATTTTTTTTTTATTCTATCAACTGAATAATGTAATACAAATTCTATTACATCCAACTAAATAACATTATAATAATTCATTATTTATTATAGCTCTATTCCTTATACTCTTATTTTATTTAGCAAAATAAATGAGCTATGAGTATTTCGTGGAGATGATCAATAATTCATGGAGTAATTGTTCTCTAGAGAAGACAATGGAATTAGTATTTATTGTCCATTTTAACTCTAATTCCTCCCATTACCTTTTCTCCTCTACAACCTCTATTATAGCCACAATAATGACCACAGACTTCGATGGCCACCGCTCCCACAATTCCTCAATTATTGCAACTCATCTAACATGCATCGTTCTTAGGCCACCATTGCTGCTGTTGCCACTACCGCCGCCAATTTCATCACTTGGTTACACAAGGCCATGAAGGTCGCACAAGAAACAAGAGGTTTGGATAGAGCTTTGTTTTGAAGTTAATGTCTCCAATGAGGTGCATTTTTGTTGTACTTGAATAGTGTGAAGTTAATATTTTATAACCTAATCAGTATGAGTACCGTTCTCCTTATATCAAGCGAAACGTAATGTATTAAATTGAATAACAAGAACAACTTGAATTTTAGCAGCACTATTTCATGGAATCAATGGGATTGTGGCTCATTATATTCTAAGAACCTTAACAAAGTGCAATTTAGAAAACTATTTCTATTGTGATATACTTGCACATCATTGAAAATAGTCTTAGAAAACTTCATAAATTTTTAATTTTCATCTCCAACACTGGAACAAATTTCTTTTATGTGACTTCCATTTTAATATATCTAGTTTATCCTAATATTATATATAGAATAAAATAAATTAAAGATATATCTATAAATAAATTTGTCCAGATGCACTTTATCATCCTCCAAAGAAAGAAAAACTAGTACCTAATTTCCAAGACCCAAGAAAGGTACTAAAGTGCGAACTTTCTGGTGTGGAAATGGATGGACGACAAAGGCGCGTGCAAGTTTCGAATCATGTAAGTGGACTCCACGGGTTGTAAGTGTACTTTTTTTTTTTTTAATCCTTTTGTGCTTTGTCTACGGAAAATGGATAAAAGGACAAAGACTTAAAATCGTGTGTCCTGGGCAACTAGATTGCAATCAACTTCATTCTCGATCAGGATTTGTCTAGAATCCAAAACGCGATCTAAGCTGACGCAGCAAATCAAGATGGTGAGACCTTCTATTATATTTATTGGTGATAACATGATATCTTTAATAAAAGCTGCCTAACCTTTACTTGGCTAACGTATGCTAAATACTTAGGTTTCTTATGTTAACTATAACTAATGTACGATGTTCTTCTTTGGTAAGTAGGTATTATTATCATTGGTCGTCGCGAGAATCTTTTGCATATATTTCATAAAACTTTTCATATTCCTTTTGCATGTAATGAATATTACTTAATATAAAGGAATACGATATTTTGAGATTTTTTTAATATATACTTTTGATGAAAATTATATTTAAATAACGCACTAGGGATATTTATAATGAGTGACATATTTATGTAAGAGGATTCTACAGTTTTTAAAAGGTTGCATATTTTATAAGTAATGACCAACTATATAAATGTTTAATATCCCAATTATATGTTATATTAATATTAGATGTAGATAACTATTATAATAATGTTTTAAGAGTATCATCTGCTAGATTTATATAATTAAAATGTTACATTTTTTTATTCTCTTTGTTAGAATTACATGCATACGGAACACGTTGCCATGACTCTTCATAAACTCACATGATATTCTTTAGTGTTAGGTGCATTAATGGCTCTGAGCAGATCATGTAGCAATCACATTATATCTCATATTGCATATGTTCATCCTGTTGCATTTTCACATAATAATAGATATTCAGTTGTTCAATGTATATTATGGTTTTGGTTTGGGATAAAGTAATGCAGCATACAATGTGGGTCTTGAGACCTAAGCCTTACCGTCGTAAGGCTTTTATTAAGCTCCATCTAATTTGGCCAAATATGGGACTTGAAAATGGTGCCAAAATTAAAATAAGAGGATGTATATAACTATAAGTCGAGGAGAAGTTCACAACCTTACCAACCACATTTTGCAATGTGTATACATACATAAATAAACAAAAGAAGTTAAAAGTGGTATCCATTTTAAATACTCATTGTAGGCGGTAATATATGATTGATAAAAATATATAAAAAAAATACTATTTGAAAATAGTGAAATTTTATCCATAAAACTAGAAATATACAATTTTATCATAAAATCTTGTTAACCTTCTAATTATTTTACTAAATAAAATAAAACTATAATGTAAATTAGTACATAAGAACAAAATAACATTGTAATAAAATTTTTGTTTGTTAACTTTGATTTTATTGAGTATTATAGAAAAAAAAACTCTAATAAATGACTACTATTAGTAGATTTAAGTAATAAATGATTATTCAATTGTTTTATGATAGAGATTTTTCTATTAAATTGTTATTTCGGTTTGAAATATAATTAAATATTATAATGGCTATTTTAAAAAATAAGACCATAAAAAGAATAGTTTTAATAGTAAAACTTAAAGTGATAAAATAGTTTCAAGCAACTTAATAAATCTTTTAAGTTAAATAAATAAGAGGCAGAGATGCTTATAAATGGAAGCTGTGTGCTTTCGAAGTAGTTTTACCATGATTCTATAATGCACATAACCTTAGCATTAAAATCATAAAACAAATATTCTGATTATCCTTAAAAGACAATTACAGAAAAATACAGAACGCACACTTTTTGACTTTACACGCGACTTGGGTCCTCGTATGATGTCACGATGCGATGCTGCTTCTTTTGTTGCCAACTTTCAACTTTATTAGGTCAGCATATATTTTGAATTCAATAACGTGTTTATCTTTTATTTTATTAAAGGATGCAGGCGATTAAGATAAACTCCAACATATATACATACATAAATTTCAAAGTTTAAAACATTGGATAAGTACAGATACCGGAAATATTGATGCCCATCGAATAGATTGAAAAATGAAAATCAATTTGTTCTGCAAATGTTCATGTAATTCAGTGGGTTGCCACATCCTAACTAATATGAGCATCCTAATTAATAAAAGAAGAATATCAGCTAGTAAATGAAATAATACATCAATAAGTTGATATTACAAAATTATATAAAGAAAGTTGATCAAGTTGTTCACCTAATAAATCTTTTCTTGGTGGGATCCAATGCTAATCGCATGGCATCAATAGCTAAGCCCATCAACTCCTGAAGATAACCATAAAAGGCAAAGTGGCTTTTGTCTTGAATCCCCTGCAATTTGGGGGGACAGAAAAAGTAATTAATTTGTTTATACCTTGATAATCCCTTTAGGCATGTCTGTTCCAGCCAGATGTAAAGGATCATCATATGTTTCTCCATAGTCCTTCTCACATTCAATCACCTAATTATTCCTTTAATCTCGTACATTTTCTTATGATCATAATGTTTTAAAATAAAAGTTATATTTCAAGAGAATAGCAATTCCTCAAATAAAGAAAAAAATTAAAAATTCCATATATATTTTATAGTACATGAAATAGACGTAGCTTAGGGTATAGTTTTTTACATACTGAACAATGAAGGAAATATCTATATTACTAGTAATAAAAACAAAATATCGATTCCATTTCAATGAACCAAATGCAATTAATATATTTATCTATGCAATCGTAAAATTCATAACTATGGAGAAACTGTATAATGGTATTGCGTCACTGATTTCTGTTCAAGTATATTATTTGTTCAATTTCAAATAGATTTAAGGCAAATTCAAAATCAGGCCATTCACTAATAACATAACGTAATTCATTAAAAAAAATTATTCTCGTGACCTCTAAATTATTATCTAAGATACATAATATAAACTTCAAATTCCAAGATAGATGATAATTTTAAAACAAAAAGAATCTTCTTTAACGGAATCAAAACATATAAACGATACAATCCATATCTTATCGGGAAGATAATCCAGCACCCACATACTCTTAATCTAACATTTCAGATTAAAGTGAGAAAGTCAAGGAGATCTACAATGAAGCGAATTTGGCGGATATCATCCTTGTATAATATGTTGGAATGCGAAAATAAGAAAAAGAAGAAGAAAAAACCAAAAGAAAATTATAGAAGATATTAAATGATGATTTAAGTAAAGTTGTAAATGAGGCAAATCTATTCTAAAACTACTCAAATTTAGTTTGATATTCATTCAAATTCTACTTGATAACAATGATAAGCTTAAGCTACTTTGATTTATTGAGTTGAGTTCAAGAACTTCCTAATATAATGTACAAGTCTAATCAACTTTGAGGAGAGCTTACATATATATTAAATTCAAGTCAAATTTAGGTTATTTTAATTTGAAGGAAAATATTGATAAAAATATTAAGTCTAAATGATCTTAATTAAATTGAAATCAAACTTTTTCTGTATTAATTCAAATCAAACTTAAATTCAAAATTCTAAATTGGGCCGATCGCACTTGAGCAAACAAATAACGATAGATCCAACAATTGCTTTTCTTTATTTTCTTGCAAATTGTCAAGATAATCAATTAATGAAAAGACGTATGGGTAACCCCACTTTCTTTTCTTTCCAATTTTTTCTCCGCTTTTGTCATGCCCCAAACAGCGGGTTGAAATTTATTATTTCTTCCGTTACCATATGCTTTATTGTCAAAATCTTCTCGTAAGCATCAAACTTCACACTAAAACATAGAGAGGGATCCCAAAAGATATTGGGCTAGATAAAATGAAGTGAATTAACATAGACTTAAATGAAACAATGATTAGCAATTAGAGTGAGTAAAAGGTGTTCACAGGCAAGAATAAGTTAATAATTGTGGGCAAGATAAAGCATGAACAACCAACAAATGGTATTGATTGGATTTATGGAATTGAACCCTGTTAGAATCTAATTGCAGTCAAATACTGTTTCATTGAGTAGGCTCGGCACGAGTATTAGATATTATTAAGTTTTGCTTCCAATTTTTAGAAGCTGCTCTTATCGAAAATGATAGATGATAAATTATAGCTTATAAATTTAAGTGCAGTCTATGCTCAATCAAATAGTCAATATGTGAAAACTTAAAATCTAGCCTTATTTCACGTCTCATATGGACCCTCCATTATATCTATAGTAGTTGCAATCACTGTTTTAATTTATTTATGGATGATATAGGATTTATACCCTTTGCGTATCGTGATGTGTGGGCCTGCATGGATCTAATATTCAATTAGAATTAACACATATATGATAACATTTTCAAATGGTCAAAAGAAATTACCCAAAATTTACGAGAACCATATAGTATCTCAAAATTGACAGGTTTTATAAGATATATGTGTCAAAATGGTTTCAATCGATTAAAAGGTAAAATTTGCTTTTAATTTCTAAATTATAACCTATAAAATACTATACTTGATAAGTATTATTATTATACCTATGCTATATTACTGGAGATCTAATCAATTTTATTCTGGTTTTATTAACTCACAATATTTTTAAATTCATTTTGAATTTGGTTTAATTAGTTAGGTCGTACTACTAATAAGAAATTGCTTTTACACATAACTATGTTAAGGTGGAGATTATTGATTTTATAATGAATTAGGTCTATTTACTAACAATATTTATTTAATCTTTTTAGTTGGTAGTCACATGTATTATCTTTATGTCTTTTCAAAAGAGTTAGCTTAGTAAAATTACACTTTGGAACAAGTGAAATAAAGCAATCAAATAAAAAATAATAATGATAAATTAGATAAGTACAAAAACTTGTTCTCCATTCGGAACCTTATCTCATTCTCCACCATCACAGGGCCATGCTAATTCAAGTTTGCATTAGTTTCCTCTACAATATGCTTTTCAAAAATGTATACAGTAAAGATAATCGTAATAGGTGATTCAAGAATATTTATAAAAATTTACTTTTTTTATGTTGTTAGTTGGCTTTGACACAGCATATCTTTATATTGTATATTTTATTTATACGAATTAAAAGTTGACCAATAAATAATCTATTAGGAATATAAAAATAGATCTTAAAAAAAATGCCTATATAAACATCGTAATCGAGAATGTGGATAGAAAGAAAACGTGTGACGTGAGATCTTATGCAGTTCAGGAATACCCACTCACAAACAAACCTATCCAATACCACTTCGCTTTTTACATTCTTCATTTCCATGTCTTCTAAAAATATTCTCCACGCACGAACCAGACCTTTTCCGTAGGTAAAACTTTACCGAGCAAGCAATGAGTCATGCATCAATACACAGTCACACGCTCACTATCCATCTCTGTTATATGGAAAACAGCGGTGCAAGTGCAACGACAACACTCTATTTTCCAAAGCTGACAATGTAAGAATGTTGCGCGACAGGTAAAAAGAAACTAGGACTGTTTTGAGGGACATGCGTGATTCCTGCGGCGCGTGTAGTTCAAGATGAAATAACGACTAAACCCTACAAATTTAAGTACCTGAAAGAAACTTCGTAGCTCATTTCAATCATATCTTGACTATCAACAGTGACTACAAATTTAAAGCTTCAGGACCGGCCGTGGAATTTGACAAGAAAATACTACTTTGGCTTGAGGTTTTTGTGCTTAGGAAAGCTAATGCTGTAGCTGACCAACTTGCAGCCAAATCGGAAAGGAGAAGAAGAGGATTTGATTCATTTAATTTTATTCCTTCATCAAATGTGTAAAAAGGTTTTGGTTAAAGACTTTTATTTTGTAGTAAATAATCTAGAGTCTAGGACTCCCATAAATCGCCATCATTCTCGACTGTCTGTGCACGGGATGTGATTGCCCATAACTTTTATTAAGTAGTTCTAAGCCTTTTAACATGGAGGAAAAAAAATAGAAAAAGAAAGAAACAAAGAAAGAAAATTTTTCCACAGCATAATAACAAATATGTATTGAAAAAGAGAAGAGGGACCCCACACGCACTGGTCAAGTTGTAAAGAGTTCAAAACAGCTCACGATTCGTGACTAACGTTAGTCCAATATGGCTAGCCCTACATTTAGCCGCCTTAGATATTCCATGTCGGATTCGGTGTACGCTCACACAAGTTGAAGAAATTCTGTCTCTATCCCCACCACAAATTTTCTCTCTATTTATATAACTCCAATACGACATGAATTTTCATATTGTATTTGATGTTAGCAATACTAGGTTCATTTTATTCGACCTTAGTAAATCTTAATATTTCCTTAATCCTTTTCAAATCAAGGAAGCATTCCATTCATATCTAAATTATTGATTAATTATAACAAAATGTCTTTGAAAATGGAAGGATTGGATCAAAATAATCAAATCGATCTTGTTATTGACACATCCATCGATTCAATCCATCCACATTTTGTCATACCAAAGCTTATTGATCAATTTTTGAGGCCGGTACTCAGTAAATTCGATGCTGGTTACTTTAGAATCAGCCTCTCCATTTGCAGCCAAGCCCTATTATGGAAGATCCTTGGCGAACCAATCGACGACGCACACGCATTGCGTCGCATATTTCGTGCACTTCCCTTCACAGCTTTAGCATTCCTTTGGTCGCTTGCCCTGTTCACATTGGTCTCAATTTCATTCCTGTACATCCTAAGATGTATATACTATTTCCAAATGGTGAAAGCCGAGTTCCTAGACCATGTAGGGGTGAATTATTTATTCGCTCCTTGGATTTGTTTCCTTTTGCTGCTTCAATCGTCGCCATTCATCGCCGCGAAAACCGCGTGTTACCGCGCTATATGGTGGCTCTTCGTGGTCCCCGTGGTGGTGCTTGATGTCAAAATTTATGGGCAGTGGTTCACTAAAGGGAAGAGGTTTCTAGCAAACGTTGCGAATCCCACGAGTCACTTGAGTGTGATAGGCAACTTCGTGGGAGCCAGAGCTGCTGCTTTAATGGGATGGAAGGAGAGTGCAATTTTTATGTTCTCACTGGGCATGGCACATTACCTTGTCATCTTTGTGACGCTATATCAGAGGATTTCAGGGAACGATTCGGTGCCGGCGATGCTCCGGCCGGTGTTTTTCCTGTTCATCGCGGCTCCAAGCATGGCAAGCCTGGCTTGGGATTCGATTGCTGGAAGTTTCGATTGCTCATCCAAAATGTTGTTTTATCTGTCTTTGTTCCTCTTCATGTCACTGGTAATTCTTGCAAACTTAAGAAGAACATTCATCCTCTGCATTTTGCATGATATTATGATAGATTAACTACGCTGGTTTAATAATCTAATTAAGATGTCTTTCTTAGGCAAAGAACGTTATCCTGACCTCTTGGAACATATTTTCATTTAATGTTTGTGATTATTAAAAATTATGGTAGTAGTTTTTTAGGAGAATGTACGTACTACCGTTTTTTAGAATTGGTAATGAAGGATGACAACACAACAACGGTCTGCAGCTACCAAATGGTAGTTCACAACTGCAAAATATTGAAGAAAATGTTTTCTTTTCAAAAATAGGAATTATTTTCATAATTTTTTAATGACTTCTTTTTTTATTTGTGATAAACTGCTACTTTTGGCTTTTCTCATCACTTGTTGGTAGATTACTAAAATATTATTTAACAATTGTTATGTTTTAATAGTAACAAGTATCAGGAAAAAAAAAAAAGACTGGGATGGAAAACATTTTACACGAGACAAATAGCACAACAAAATTTGAATATTGTGTTTGTAGTGGTCCATATATAGCTTGATTATAGATGGGTAGCTTTCAAGTATTAGAATATCTATATTTTCAGCTTAAACTTTATAAACTACTCAATTTGTATCTAAAGAATAATTTCATTGATGACGCAGCGCGGAAGCTAAAACGAAACGAATCCGAAATTGGATTTGTTTCACACAATAAAGACACACGCTTTGATGCAAATTAGGTTGCGCACAACCCGGAAATTGAAGAAAACTCTCTCTCAAAGTGTATTCAAATGTATATTAAAACGTAACCCTAATCTATCTGACAAAAGAGTATTTATATGGTCCCGTAAAATATCTAAAAGGGAAAAATCTAAGCGTACACGTGGAAATAAATAGTAAAATACACGTCTATAAATTGTCGCATACACGGCTGTGCCTCCAGGCCGTGTATGCTTCTGGGCAAGTGACAAGCTTAGTACACGGTCTCATACACGGCCGTGCCTCGAAGCCGTGTATGATTCTGTGAAAGTTCCACAAGCCGTGTCCCAAGCCGTGCCCGGAACCGTGTCAGCCTCTATGGGATACTCGATCGTTATACACGGTCACGATACACGACCGTGTGTGAGGCCGTGTATACTTCTGTGGAAATCTGTCTGAGGGCACGGTCGCAAAGCACGGTTGTCTCCTAGCCGTGTGAGGAAGCCGTGTATACGTATGTGGCTCTGAATTGGATACACGGTCTATATGCACGGCCGTGTGTCCAGGTCGTGTGTCCCCTGACTCCATCATTTATAGCACGGCCGTGTGTTCAGGCCATGTATCCCTTATCTCCATCAATTGACATGTGTGAGAAATATCACGAATTTATTAGTTCAATTAGGAGCTATTTTCTAGGACGCCCACAAGCCCACTCCATTCCACTTGTTCATAATTAGAATATTTTGGACTCAAATTTCTAAAAGTGCGTGCCATTCACTTTTTTAAATGCACACAATATCTTTCACAAAACATCTGCTGACCACTGGTCCCCAACGTTATTTATATATGTATGTATATGTATATTTTGTCAGCACACGACCCATATATGTGTAGAAGAAGCCTAGGATTGCATGCAGACTTTTGAGTCGGCAGGAGTGATGACTTTAGTCTGCTTTTTTCCGTCAGATCATCAACTATGTCATGTTCCCTGAAAAATGCTTTCCTTTCGTGTTTTTCTTTTCCGCATGGCTTTTGAAATTTCTGGTCAAGGACACCGTCCATGAAGTAATGCCATGAAAATGGTTGCTGCCCAGAATGGGCAACACCACACCACACCCGCAGCAACTTCAATATTATCAAATGGACTTGAAACATCCTATTGTGACGTAGGTAAAGCCTGAGGACAGTACTACTAGAATATAATACTTTCTCGACCTTTATAAATATTATACACATATACAATCAGAATACACGTCTGCTTTCGATTTGACTAGATGACTTTGCCATAGTACAAAATTCCAATCTTGCATGCAAATGAAGAATAATATTTAACAATTCGAGCCGTGAACAAGTTGAATGGAGGTGGAATAATATTAAGTTTGAGTTTGAACTAGATTAAATTTATAATTTTAAGTTTAAGAAATTAACTTAAAGTAGTATTTGAATAATTCAAACTTGGATCAATTTTTTTTAATTAAAATAATAGTGATATTAAAACTTTATTCAAATTTGACTAACATTTAAACTGGATTTAGACTCAACTTAAATAACTCTACTTGATCAAGTTTAAAACTCAAACTTCAATTAATTAATGTTAAATCATACTTGAGTAAACATGAAACCTAACTCAAGTAACTCTCAAGCAGGTTCAGGCTTAGGCTTCTTTACGTTTCTTAGGATGACATTGGGGTATAATATGCTAAGTAATAGATTAGAGTAAAATAAGAAATTGATGTGTACACAACTAGAGTAGAAAAAATTATCAACATAGTGCATTACTTTTGGTAAAGCCTTTCTTGCAAATCAAGGGTTGGATCGGTTTTAATCCCTTATATTAACTACTATTATTCTTTTTCTTTCTCCCTAATTTTCTTTCGCTTTTTTTGCAATTGCAGGTTTCTAGACCAGGCCTGTTCAAGAAATCTATGAAAAAGTTCAGTGTGACATGGTGGGCTTACTCTTTTCCATTGACGACGCTAGCACTTGCTTCAGTGGAATACGCAGCAGAGGTGAAAGGTGGCATTGCACATTTACTGATGCTGATTTTGTCCACACTCTCGGTTTTGGTTTCAATAATGTTGTTGGTGTTAACAGCACTTAACACTAATATGCTGCTACCTGGTACCGATGTAAATTGTCCCAAAAGCAGCCCCCAAAATAATACAACCCCGGTGTAACCTCATAAGCATCCCACATTTAGTCATGCTGTAGAGCTTGGAACAAGCAGGACTATAAATAGTGACTTTTGTTTTTTTTTTTTTTTTTTCTCACCTTATATGGCTTTGTACATATTCTTTTCTTTTTATTGAAGTAATCACTACTGTTCATGAAAGGAGAATATTAATCAAAACAGGTTTATCGGGAAAAATCTTTTCAGCAATCGGGAAGTCTATGAAAAATGCCCCCGCAAGCCAAAAACTTTATTAGGCCTGTCTTGGAAGAAAATCATGTGATGGACGCAATGATATAACCAGGGTGAAATAAAAAGTTCTAAAAGAAAAAAAGGGTTAATTAAACAAGTTGAAAGTTTCAAGTGTGGGGAATACTTTCCCCGATCCTACAGGTGGATGGACAAGGTTCATAAAGATTGAGCCATAGACTGCACCACAATATGATGACTTATCAACCTCTCATGCCATTTGTCCAATAGTTTATTATCAAGTCTATAAAAACATGGTTTATAAAAGTAATTTTCCCATCTTTGTGAAACAAGACAATAGTCCCCTAGCAGCTCTATCTTGGGGTATGGAATTTCTCTAGATAAGTTAACTCGGTGAATAAAATCTCGAGATTAAAATTATATTTTTAAGATATTTTCCATCTTATATATATAACTTTGAAAGCTTTTATATATATATATATATATATATATATTATAGTACATCTTTCCATTTATAATTCACATATATTTTTTTGTTGGTAATACTTATTAGCACAATTTATAATTTTTGTCTTATGTCATTTATACTTTATATATAATTGTTTTTATTCAATTTAAGTATCGTTAAATAATTACAGTAATTGATGCATTATATTACTTATCATGAAGCTTCTAAGAAGCTCAAAATTAAAGTTGCAATTGACAGAAGAATCTCGGGTATTCATTATAAAAACATCAAATGAGGTATTGTCTGATTGCTACATTTTTATGATATAGCATTAAACAAATTTTTAGTTCATAATTTGATTCGCACAGTGGCCTAAGTTACTAATCAGAGAGGCCCATGAGGCAGTAGAATAAAATTAGCAAATTTGTAGTATATATTTAGTGATATAAAAATCTATTTTTCATAGTACAAAGTAAATATATATTTAAAATTTCAAAAATAACTTTAGACCATCAAGTTCCTAAATTATCATCAAATTCCATCTCTTTCTTTCATTCTCTCTTTTTGTCTAGTATAAAATAAATATATCACAAAAGTTTGTATCCAATATTGCACACATATGCTCTCCTTCTACTATATTATCTAATTTTCCTTATACTATCATGTTCTATCAATTAAATGCTACTAGACTATTGTCGTGTGATTCTTACTCCCTTATATTGGGTCTAGCTTAAGGTTTGAGATGGGCTTTCAAGAAAATAAAGGTTTGCAAAATGAATACACATAAATTAAAGGATGGCATAGGAGAATAAAGTCTGTAAAAGCTAGAGAGAGAGAGAGCATAGAGAAGTCACACTCACAACTAGGAATGATGCTTATATATTAAGTATTTGGTATGCTCCTCAAAATTTGGGCAAATCGTTGGTTGTTAGGGCTTGATAGCCCATACACCAGTTAAGCCCAATTAATGGAACAGCTTGAAAGTTTCTGTACATCAGAATAATCTTATTACAGTAGCTCCATCTGGCTGTCCACAAGATGTCTTCAGCATTGAAGCTCTTGAGTACCTCAACTTAACTATGGCTAAGAATGTCATCTGGTAACTTCATCCTACCTGCACATGAATCTATGAGGTCCACCTGTAGGGCTAGTGATCGTCTAACCATGTTTAGCCCAAAACACTTGAGATGACTCACGAACTAGATCAAGATGAGATTGATGTTGGAGCGAAAGATTCCATGACCCTTTTTCTTCACAAAATTCAAATTGCGGATTTGCTTAGCTAAAAGAGCTGAGATGTAGGACTTTCCTTCTAAAAACTAAGTTACTAACTCCGTAACTCTATAATGAATGTGGAAGACCCCGGTAGGGAAAAAAATGGTTGCAAATGCTGTTTAGATGAAGGCATGAATCCGACTCTATTCGTAATCCTTAGGGTTTCCACATAGGATATCTTTCTTACTTCCATTTTCAAAACATGCCACAAACCATGTCTCCAAGTCATCTATTCGAAAGCAATATCCGTTGTTATCCTCCAATGCTTTGTTGATCATTAATCTGCGAACCCCTAAAAGTTTGCTGAAGATGCTGGTTGGCCTAGCCTCTAAATCTGGCACATATATCCCATTAGAAAGTGGAGGGGCTTAGAGAAGTTGGGTATACTCTTTAATGGTTGGGGTAATCTCATGTGGCCTAATAAAGAAAGCTACAGGCTCGAGCTCCCAAAAGTGTAACATAGCCCGAATCAAAGTTATGTTGATGTTAATCTTCATTAGTGAGAGGATAGGCCTTGCTTTGTCTTAGATGATGACCTATTCTCTTGGATTATACAGAGTGAACCAATGATCCAGTATTAACTTGAGGTCTAAGGGCTTGCAAACATGGATCTCTTTGCAAAGAAGACGATCAATCGAAGTGCTAGCCATCTAGTAAAGTTGCAAATAAAAATTTCTATGTTACAAACAAATATCTTATTTTACAAATTTGACATTTGCAAGGAAAAAATACATCACCATCATGATAATATTCTCTTTACTGGAAATGTTTATAAAAAGAAATTATTTCAAAACTCTGAGGTGCAATTTTTACAACGTGCCACATTGTTAATTATTTGCTAGTTCAAAATCTCATGTATACAAAAATGTAGGTTCTAAAGGTCTTCAAGCTCTATGGCCTCTCACATTTTCGAAGAAATGAATCTCGGGCCACATCGAAGCATTGGGTGGGGTAGCCTAATCAGCCCCAAGCGGTGATTACCTTATTGCACCCGAAACTTACACAATTGCTCCCAGTCCTCAGGTCTTGAACGGCTTGGGTCTGACCGTATCTGATCACACGCATGAAAAAAAAAAAACTATTCAAGGTTAAGTTTATCAAATCCTTGTATTGCTCTAAAATAAAAACATTAGTATAACTAAATATTTACAAAAAAAAAATGCAAATTAAGGATATCTAAAATAAATTATAATTTCATAAGGCTTATGTGGCTAACCCAATTAAGGCCCCCCAGTAGAGTTGCCAAACCGTTGAGTCTAATTTTAATTTTTTATTTTTCCTAATTCGATCCATATTGAATCTTATACTCATTTAATACGAACCCTCGACTTAAATTAGGAAATTTTTTATTTTTTATTTATATGGAGTCGCCACCCAACTGGAGTTAGGAAAAATTGTTAAGCTTAGGATTAAGTGAGCGGATTAATCCTAACATGAGCATTGGTCAACGAAATCATCTCTTTTTATTTTAAAAAAGGAAGAACCAGAGATTTCTGATTCAGGGGCTAAGCTATTAAAACCCTATGGTTACCACATTAACCTTCTAAAATTTAGATTATAGTTATGAAAAAAAATACTTATAAAAAAAGGTAAGAAAAATAATAGCAATTATACTAATAATAATTTGAAAAGAAAAATAATTTTTTAGAGTTGCCCTATAAGGGTGCCTACGTACCCTTTATTCGAGATCAAACAAGTCAGAATTCACTTTTTATAAAACTTTAGTAAATTTGATTAATCTTAATTATGAAGATAGGTTAGGTTTACGTTTATTATCATTTTAATATTTTATTATTATTTTCTTTTTCATATATATATATTACATATATGTAAAGGGTAAGTAAATGAAATATGATGCATGTATAACATACAAATGCAAAAGAACCAAGAATTAATTAATGATATGGCAATATTGAAATTTCATTAACATTGCAAACTTTGGACTTTGATCGCTTTATTCAAAATATCTAAAAACAAATCCTATAATATAATTTCTTCTTCTCCTTTAATAACTTCTGCACTTCCTCTTCTTTTGTCAAGTGGGTGTTGGATCTTTCTTTTTCTCCTTAGCATTCGTGGCAGCTTCCAATTCGCTAACCCTCATTTTGGTCTTCCTCAACTGGGCTTCAAGTGCCTTATTCCTTTGGTTAGACTCCTTGAATATATTTTTCCATACATCTTTCTTGCCTTATGTGGTTTCAAAATGGACTTCCATCTGAGCTCGTACTTGTTCCATGCAAGTCTTCATTTCTGGGCTTGGATTATTTGGCATAGGCTGAGTGACATCAGGAGCTTGAAATATCCTTTCCCTCGCTTTATATAATTGGTTGATGATAAAACACTTGAGATAGCTCACGAACCAGATCAAGATGAGATTGATGTTGGAGCAAAAGATTCCATGACCCTTTTTCTTCACAAGAATCAAATTGCAGACCTGCTTAGCTAAAAAGGCTGGGATGTAAGACTTTCCTTCTAAAAACTAAGTTACTAACTCCGTAATTCTATAATGAATGTGGAAGACCCTGGTAAGGAAAAAAATGGTTGCAAATATTGTTAAGATGAAGGCATGAATCCGACTCTATTTGTAATCCTTAGGGTTTCCACATACAATATCTTTCTTATTTCCATTTTCAAAACATGCCACAAACCATGTCTCTAAGTCATCCATTCGAAGGCAATATCCATTGTCATCCTCCAATGCTTTGTTGATCACTGATTTGCGAACCTCTAAAAGTTTGCTAAAGATGCCAGCTGACTTAGCCTCTAAATATGGCACATATATCCAATTGGAAAGTGGAGGGACTTAGAGAAGTTAGGTATACTCTTTAATGGTTGGGGTAATCTCATGTGGCCTAATAAAGAAAGTCATAGGCTCAAGCTCCCAGAAGTGTAACATAGCCCGAATCAAAGTTATGTTGACGTCAATCTTTATTATTGAGAGGATGGGCCTTACTTTGTCTTAGATGATGGCCTGTTCTCTTGGATTATACGGAGCGAGCCAATGATTCAATATCAACTTGAGATCTAAGGGCTTGCAAATGTGGATCTCTTTGCAAAGAAGATGATCAATCTAAGTGCTAGCCATCTAATAAATTTACAAATAAAAATTTCTATGTTACAAACAAATATCTTATTTTACAAATTTGACATTTGCAAGGAAAAAATACATCACCATCATGATAACAATCTCTTTACAGGAAATGTTTACAAAAAGAAATTATTTCGAAACTCCGAGGTGCAATTTTTACAAGGTGTCACATTGTTAATTATTTGCTGGTTCAAAATCTCATATATACAAAAATGTAGGCTCTAAAGGTCTTCAAACTCTGTGGCCTCTCACATTTTCGAAGAAATGAATCTCGAGCCACATCGAAGCATTGGGTAGGGTAACCTAATCAGCCCCAAGCGATGATTATCTTACTGCACCCGGAACTTGCACAATGACTCCCTATCTTAAGGTCCTGAACGACCTGGGTCTGACCGTATCTGATTACACACGTGAAAAAAGAAAAAAAAAACCATTCAAGGTTAAGTTTATCAAATCCTTGTATTGCTCTAAAATAAAAACATTAGAATAACTAAATATTTACATAAAAAATGCAAATTAAGGATATCTAAAATAAATTATAATTTCATAAGTCTTATGTGGCTAGCCTACTTAAGAGCCCCCAACGAAGTTGCCAAATTGTTTTGTCTAATTTTAATTTTTTTTATTTTTCCTAATTCGATTCATATTGAATCTTATATTCATTTAATACGAACCCTCGACTTAAATTAAGAAATTTTTTATTTTTTATTTATTTGGAGTCAGGAAAAATTGTTAAGCTTAGGATTAATTGAGCGGATTAATCCTAACTTGAACATTGGTCAACGAAATCATCTCTTTTTATTTTAAAAATAGAAAAACCAGAGATTCTTAATTCGAGGGTTAACCTATTAAAACCCTACGGTTACCACCTTAACCTTCTAAATTTTAGATTATATTTATGAAAAAAAAATACTTGTGAAAAAAAGGTAAGAAAAATAATAACAATTATACTAATAATAATTTGAAAAAAAAAATTTAGAGTTGCCTCATAAAGGTGCCTACGTATCCGTTATTCGAGATCAAACAAGTTGTAGTTCACTTTTCATAAAACTTTAGTAAATTTTATTAATCTTAATTATGAAGATATGTTAGGTTTACGTTTGTTATCATTTTAATTTTTTTAAGAAAAAATCTAAATCTAAAATTTATTCCTCAATTTTAAAAAACTAAAATCCCCTAGTTTTGAAAACATCAATTAAAATTTTATTTCATAAAACCATTTTTTCAGGTGAGAAAACATTTTTTTTCTTCAGAATAAAATCATATATGAGATAATAAATCATTTTTAAATTTCTCTTTTTTTTTTATTTTTCAATTGTTATATCTTTGTATTTATAGACTAAGTATTACCAATTATTAAAAAAAACTAATTGATAACCTAATCATCTTTAGGTGACGGTTACACTATAACACCTAAGACTTACACAATAGTTCTCTTTTAATTACTTATTTTACCAAGTTATTAATTTTCCTAAATATATTCTAAATTAACTAAATGATTAAGCTAAAGTTATTGATCTAATCGTATTTAGGTTCTTGTTCCTAGCCTAAAATCTATCATAAATACCAATTTTATCAATTATTATTATTATTATTATTTTTAAGAAACTATTTTTGTTTTCTAATATTTATTTTAACAAATAATTAACATTGACTAAAAAAAAAAACACATACCTGGTCACGAGTGGTTGCCATCATGGGGCTGGTCGTGGGTCAAATTTAGTTACGCGTCTGGTCGGTTTGACTCGGGTCAGACTCACAAGCTTGGATACGGGTCTAATCTAGTTTAGTCATGATGGGTATGGTGCTATCTTTTCGAACGACAGCAAGAAGGAGAAACAATGGATGGCGGTCGTCACTAGTGGCTGTTGGCAAGAAGAGGATCACCAGTTGGGTCTATGCATAATAGGAACTTGTGGGAGCATGTGCAAGACGTCGTCCAAGATCTTCCTTAGCTGTAATATCTTAATGAGAGAAAGTGAAGTTATGAATATCTTACAAACAAAGGGTGCCAAGCCTAGGCTTGACAATCTTACAAGATTGACCTAACTCTAGGCATGGAGTTCCAATCTTAAAATGGCTATCAATACTGATGATCACAAATCAAGATTTCCTTCTTCAAATGTCTGTATAGAAAATCACTCAATACAGCCAAAAATTATGGAGAAATAATTTAATACAAGGAAGGAAATGATGCCAGACGCATAAAAGAAACATAAAAATCCAAGGGGTGGGTTGGGTGATGCAAAAAAACATATAACTTGTCCATCCATCTTGACCGTGCAGCTGTGCCAGAAATTCTACATAATCATTCCTCAAAAATTGTGCACTGTGGGAAACCTCAATAGTATATGTAATATCTTACACTTATTAAAATATTATTTGATGATTCTTATGTTTTAATTGTAACAAGTATCAAAACCAGTCCGAAAAAAAGATTTAATACAAAAAAAATAGCTGACAACGAAATTATTAGAGGCCGCTTGTACGTCACGTTTTATTTTTCCAAAGGCTTTCAAGTATTAGAATATCTATATTTCACACGCTGGCTTTATTCAATGTTCACGTTGTGTCTAATGAATAATTTTATTGACACGCCCACGACATACGACGAATTTAGTTTATTCTAGTAGGTTCAAGATACAGTTCGACGAGGAGCTTTTTCAAGGATTCACACATGCACAATCCATTCAACTTGTTCATTAGTACATACATTTGGACTCACTTTCTTTGAAAAAACGTCCAATTTACTATCTAAGACGTATACAATTTTCACAAAACAAACCTGTTGTCCACTGTTCCCCAACGTTATTTACGTATTATCGTCAGCACGCGACCCATATATTTGTAGAAGACTAGGATTGCATGCAGACTTTTGAGTCGGTAGGGTAGGGTGGTGACTTTCATCTGCTTTTTTTTCGTCATATCATCAACTATGTCATGTTCCATGAAAATTTCATTTCTTCCTTCTTCTTCTTTTTTTCTTTCCTACACGGCAGTTGAAATTTCTGGTCAAAGATAAAATCCATGAAGCAATGCCATGAAAATGGTTGCCTAAAATGTGTAACACCATACCCGTAAGCGAACCAACTTCGCTATTATCGAGTACTTCCACAGTCATGGATATAACTTAGTAATAAGTGAGAAAAAATGAAAATGAAAATTATATATATGTATGTATCATTATATTAAAAAACTATTACATATAGCTATAAATACTTATATGTATTGAAATTTTATTTATCCGTACTTATTATGTAGATAATACACGTTGTATATCATTTCTAATTGTAAAGCCTTTCTCTCGGTGGTAGGACCTACGTAGATGTGGGCTAGAATATCATAATTTCTTCAGCTTTTTAATTTATATATACAAATAAAGCACAATTTCGGTTTTGATTAGATATGACTAGAATATTATTCTTTTTTTGACCACATTTTTTATATGTTAAACTTCCAATAAAGAATGTTATTAGAAATAGATACATCAAGAATCTATCAATCTCTTATACTCCTTTTACTAAGTTTAAAAATTTAGTCAGTGGGGTCGGTTCATAACCATTTGGTATCGTAGTATTAAGATCAAAATAATTGTTGCCAAGAATGAAATGGATCAATTTAATTACTCCCCATATAGAGGTGAGATTAGACTAGACTACGTTAGCAAGTATCTAACTAGATATCAGTTGGGTTTAGAATTGGTTTAGACCCAATCTTGACCCATTGGTTCATAGATTAGGATAGGGATGAACTGGCATCGACTTGGAGTAAGAAGGGTCAGGCCATTTTATGTGAACTGGCGTTAATCGACCCCTGTGATTTTTTTTTTCCTTTTATTCGTCTCTAATTTTTTGGTGGATTTTTTAAATTTTTTTTACTTTTTTACTTTCTAAATTATCGATAAACCTTGTACACGAAGGGGAATGATAGCTCCAAATTTTATTAATTAATTAAAAATATTGTAGAAAAAAAGAGAGATTTTTAACCTTACCTTTTATACACGATTCTTAAACTCTATGGGTAAATAATAAAAATAAATAAAAAAGTATTACTTCCCTTAAAAATTATCTATAACTTACTACAAAAAATAAATAAGATAATACTACTATCCTTATAAAATAATTTTTCTTACATTACAGTTGTATAACAAAAATATATATTATTCAACCTATTACATCTTGCGTGAGATCAAGAGTTGAGACAATGAAGCTTCCCCCGACAAGATAAAGTCGCTAAAGTATTCATCTTCTTCACTGGATGTCCCATATGACTCTTGTGTTTTACTTCTTACTTTCAACCAATCCTCCACGTAAGTCAGCACCTCAATGTTAATGGGCAACGATTTTAATCATTGTTGTGCTAAGATGAAGCTCACTGTGCTGAAAGCTTGTTCAATAGTTATTGTTGATACAGAAATAGCAAGAACTTGGCAAGCTATTCAAGAGAGAAACCAATAAGTCTTATAATGCCCCCTTTACTAGTCTAAGATGTTGAAGGTTGTGATACTATTGTTATTAATTTCAAAGTTTGTGTTGAAATAATGGTCAAGTTTTATATACTCACTCGAACCGGTACGGTATCACTTAAACTTTTATGCTATCATTTGTTGCAGAAGGAGGGTATGATCATATGTAACACCATGTGAGTTGGGGATGGTAAGGAAGTAGCGGGAACTTAACCACCATATATAATAACAAAGTTAGAAAATAAGTCTTCTATTACTTGAATCACTCGTCGTAACTCCTGTGCTGTAGTAATGGAATAAGTGTTTCATGTCTCAGAAAATATGTCAACAATTTGATAATACAGATTGAAATATTCTAAAAGTATATTTTTCTTACAATACAAATCTAAAATAGAAGTAACAAGATAAATAGCAAGAATTTATCTATAATATAGCAGTTACTTGTAGCTATTTCATTAACAGTTACTTGAAGAAATTGGTCGTTTCGGGCTTTAAGTGGCATTGACCGTATTTTTACTATATTCGTTAGGAAAGAGTGAATACTAACCTAATACACTCGAGAAAGTGTTAAAGAATTTATAGAAAACTCTAAGCACATTAAGCATTTTGGTGCATACATCTCAATTATAGGGGACATCTCAAAATCTAAAAAATTTTGACCATTTATAATGCAAAGATTTAAAACATGGTAGGCATATTATATGTGGAAAAAAGTCTCACCTAACGTAGGTTAACATAACGCTTCAAGTTCATTCATAAATACGATGTTTACGGCCGCATTCTCAAAACGGATTGAAAATATTTCATCTAAAAAATGCTTATTATATGAAAAATATTTTGCGTCGTATGATGTTCGTTAAAAATCCTAAGAGCTATTAGTCTTTTCTGTATTTGCCATGCATCATTTATCTAATGATATGTAATTTTCATATAAGAATCATCTTATCATGGATCAATCTATATATCCACACAAATAAAAACTTGTGTATTAAGATAATTAAATATAGAAACTAATTCATGCTTACTGGTATAATATAGTTTCACAGTGATTTGTTGCATCGTTTCAACTCGTACCTTTGTAAGCATGGATTCAAAGCTTCCCATTCATATTTTAACCGGTGAACGAAAGATGCATGACTCTATGATAGGTGACATTTGGTTAAGTATTCTGCTAGGGTAATTTTTTGCCTCTCAATAGATACCAAAATATGCTTAATAACTACGAACTATCAGATTGGGATATTTGTTGTTATGACTTATCTATCCATTGGATGCTTCAATCGCATGTGCCTATTCAAAGTCCTATAACTCTCTCCCTTCTTCCATGCGTAACTTGACTGACAATAATTGCAATACGCACAAGTACTCCCATCTTTCCTTGCAATTTTATAAAAATGTTTAGTAAAAATATTATATCTAAATGGTATGGGTAGCTAACCTATAGAGTCGGCTTTACCATGTATGTAGCTTGGTACTTCTTCCTTCGACACTTCCTGAATATCGTCTTCCTCTTCTTCTTCCGCCTCCTCCTCGCTACCCTCTCATGGCAGTGATTCACTTTGTCCACTAAGAGTCATGTACTCAAATCCTAGGGGTAATATCATTAAATCCTCCAAACACTGGTTGGTGAAGTTATAGAGACTGTAATCTTCTACATCAAAAAATTGTTTAGGTTCACGTCGAACAACTTTTCCCTTGTTACCTTTTTTAGAACTCCCATTTTTATTAGAAGATGAACCACGAAAGAAACTTGTCATTTTTTCAATTAGTATAAAAAAGAAAATACCGATATGGAATAACTATAATTGGATAATCTAGTTACTGGAAAAAAATATAGTATGTGGAAGACAATTAAATATAGGTAGTAAAAATAATTTAGATAACAAAAGCACTCGCAAGCTAAATAAATTAAAGAATCTAAAAGCATAGAAAGAAGTTAAGTGAAGAGTTGAGTAGATAAGAGTACAGAAACGAAGTGAATGTACAAGAGAATAATATCCTCTATGAATCACCACGAAATAATTAGTTATATATATATAAAACTATTAAGTATAAATATTAATATTTTAATAAAATAGATTAGATTTATATCCTTCATTTTCTTGATTGTAATGTATAATGTAGTTGATGAAAAAAAAAAAAGGTTTTTGTTTTTTATGTGAGTTTTTTTTTAAAAAAAAACATTTAACTAGTTTTAACTGAGATCAGAATACACTATAATATTTCTGTATTAGTGACTTTGTGTGTGATACATTATGGGATTTGTTTAATTACAATGGAATTTTGTATTTTGTATGTTATTTGTAATTAATAATCAAGCTAACAATTAGAATGGATTGGTTAGGACAGATTATTAATTTATTAATAATTAATTATGCACGACCAAAATGGCTATAATTTCGAGAGGACAAGATTATCCATTTGGGTTTGTTGGACAGATTATGAACAATTGGATTGGATTCCTCAATTAATCAAGCCTGACCATTACGCAATTTCGTTCATTTTAGAATGCAATAATGAACGCAATCATGCAACCATTGATTTGATAATCTTAGATAGTTTTAGCTTAGGCTCAATGAATAAAATTTATCTTTGTTATTTGCTTTTTTTATTTTTTTTCCTCATTGGATCAATTGCTTGGATTTAAAATCACATTTTGACTTACGAAGACCCATGTGTTCTTATAGGATTGGGTATTTGTTGGCTTGGTAATTTACTATTATTACGTTGGGTCATTATAAATTGTCATACAATTATAAATTTTATTTTTATATACAAGGAATACCTAATATCCATAAGCTTGACATCAAGATGTTCGAATCTCTTCAAGAAGACGTTCAAATTTGATTGTCTCCAGCCCTTCTTTCTCTTATTCGGCCCAAATACATTTAAATCTTTAACTGGTTGGAACTAAATATATTGGGAAGGGTTGACCCGGCACGCCCAAAAATGGTAAACTAGCATTTTTTTTTTTTTTGCTTAAAAACATTTTTGAAAATGAAATAATTCATTACTAAATTATAAACTTATCTTGCATCAAGCATCAAAATTTTGAAAACATACTAATTTACTTGTGTTGCTTTGATTAAGAGATAATATATTTTTTTATATATATTTATATTATCATAAATTATTATTTTTCACTTGTAATTTTTAAGTTAATAATTATGAAAATATTAATGATATACTTTTCTCCTATTTCACTGTGTAAGGAAAAAAAAAATCATTAACTCTATTAGTTAGTTGCAAACCTCATATATGGGAGGATGTCAGTTCCCAAATTTATTAATTAATAAAACAGATTACAGAATGATAAGAAAACGTTTGACTTTATCTCTTGTACAAGATATTTAGGCTTTACGAGCAAATAACAAAAGTAAATAAATGAGTACTACTTCTCTTATAAACTATCTTTAATCTATTGTAAAAAAATAAATAAAGTAATATTATTATCCTTATAGATAAAATTTATCTATACTAGAATCTCAAAATAAAAATAAATATTATTCAATCAATAATCTGTTTTTTATTTTTATTTTTTTAGGTGTTGGGCGGTTTTCATTTTTTAGTTTTTTTTTTTTTCCTTCTTGACATGTTGAATTGCTTATTTAAAGACCTACCGGTTCATTTGGTTTACATGATTTAACCGCATAAACCAACAGGTCAATCTGGGCCAGTTTTCCTATTCAATTTGAGCTTTCCCTATGTTTAATTCCATTGACTTTGTAACAACTCAAATTATTAGAAATTTCATATGCAAGTCATTTTTAATATGTGCAAGCCCTCTTCTACACTTTTAAACTTTATTTACATAATTAAAAATTTATTCCACATAAACTATCATTTCTTATAAAGATTCTTATAATATAATAGTATGAACGTAAGTCTCATAATAAAATAAAAACTAGTTATGAATCACTCTACTCTTATACTTACGACATGTTTGCTTGAACGTAATAGCTATTTCATTATGAGTCTATTATGTATGGAATAACTATTATGTTATTTATTTCACATAATAGTAATTCGCACGGAATTACAATTATATAAATTCAGGAATCACTATTCCTTACCCAAACACCCGTAATAGCAATTCAGTTTGTTTTTTTTTTTCTTTCTAAACTCATCACAACCAAGAAGCAATGTCACTGGTCATCGCTGATCGCTGGTTGTCGCGCTCGTCCGTTGTTGCCTACACACACACACATATATATAATCCACCATCACTGCACACGCACACACACACATACATATATCCGTTCATCGGAGTAAGGCACTTTTTTTTTTTACAAATATAATTTATGTGGGAAATCTTTAATAGAGCAATAAAAATACGGAAAAGATTGAAACAAACTATTATAATGTAATATTACTCTACCCTTATTTATTTCTTTATTCCCTCAAGTAAATAATATAATCATAATTTTATTATATCTAAGTAAATAACATCATACTAATTCATCATAATATTTATTCTCTAATAATAATTATTTTATTATAATATTATTATATAGAACAAAGTAAAAATACCGTTAGTAAAAATGAAAGAAAAATAAATAAATAAATAAAGGATGATTTGTTAATCAAATATCAAGGGCGCAGAGAGAAATAAAACTAATGAAAGAGTAACTATTTTATTCTCTCAATTAGCATGGAGTAAATGACAGCTATGCACACTTTTCTTACAAGCCTAACCCTAGTTGCTTCTGATAATTGTACAAGTCACCGCACACTATTCAAAAGCACACCCCACTGCAACATTTTTAAATTTTGTCAGGTTCACGAGAAGAGAATCTATGTTCTTTCATACATAAGGAAATCGCCCTTTAAGCAATTGTGTCAGATAATTTTGCGAGAATTAATGCAAAAGGTAGCTCTAAGCGTTTCTGACATTAATATAGGAGCTTTGGGTTGCCCCCCAAATCGTTGGGTTGGCGTATTGACTAAAACCAGCTGTCTGATCTACTCTTCTCCAGTTGTCTGTCCCCTTTACTTTACAATTGCACGATTTGGCTGGCCTTTCTGAGTAAAGGAAAGATTTTAATTCAGACCTTTTGCCCTGTTTGATTAGTTGGACCATTTATACTATTGCCAGCATACACAACAATATATTGTGTTATGTTCACTTCACCTACCCAACTTTGGAAAAATGTTTATTGGTACGAAACAGAAACGTAGAAATGTAGATATTATAACAGCAAGAAAAAGTCATTTTAGACCTCTTCATATACTAGCTTTTTTTCTTTCTTTTTTTTTTTTTCAAATTATATCATAAGTTTTGGGGAAAAAAAAATAGTTTACTTTTGTTTTGGTAAACTAGGGAAAATAGTAGGTAAGATAAGTCATAGGTGAATGTATATAATTCATCCATTAAGTTTTTAATATATAGAAAAATATAGCATATATAGTTCTATCTTTTTATGTTTAGACCATCTGCTCAAATTATACTTATATTCTCTATTTATTTTCCTCGAAAATATTAGTTTCTGTGGTCTCAAAGTCACGTCAAGATACGTGGTCTAATTCTTACCGCATTTGAAATAACTCCTTTCGATTTTACCATAATTCAACAATTAATGGTTTCTGCAGTAAAAGTAAAGAAGACGATCGATCAACATTCGTTGATTATATTGATTTCGACTTTGGCCATCAATGCCAACCCCTGTATTTGCTGCCATACTGCAAGAACCATAAGCCTATGCTGGTGGGGTTTATCATATCTACACGAGAATCAGAAGAACATGCACTTACGATCTTATAATATCAAGATATAAAAAAAATTATATTTAGAAAACATTTTGATGGTATCTTTTATTTAGATTAAAAGTTAGAACAAACTATCCCCGACTTTCTATTTATACTTAATAATATAAATATAAATTAAAAAACGAGCAATGAAAGTTAACAAGAGATTAAAAAAAAAAAGAGAGAGAAGATTTATCAAATCATGAAAAGCATGAGCTTAATGGTATCGATTCATTTTCATGCCACACAAAATTGGAATCACTACATACTGCACAAGCATATTTATGTCCTCTACCTTGGAAGGACCCCAATAGATCCTTATTAACATTTTTACTACAACTAGTACTAATATTGCTAGCTAATAATAAATTATTCAAGCCCTCGCTACCGACAGAACTTTCCATCTCTTCCAAGCCAATTGAAATCGTGCATGACCCACCAACACCGCATGTTCCTCCTCCTTCTTCCTCTTCCATGATTATTGAAGTGTTTTCTCTTTCTCTGATTGTAAGCCAATTCTCATCGTCAGACCACTCGGGCACGACCGAACTCGATAAAAAATCGATACGAGCAGCTGAAAATGCCAACTTCGAACTGATCACATCGCTTGTAACCTCGGTTTCCTCCGATTCATCACTCCAAATCCCTTGATCAAGAATACTAGTAGGAGAATTCGAAGACGATTCACGAATTCGCCCATTTGATTTTGAATTGAATTCACTGATAAATGGATGATCCAAAAGTTGTGATGCTGACCAACGCTCTTTGGGGCCAATTTTCAAGCACTTGCTTAAAAAATCCTTACCTTGCGATGATAAAACATCCGGGATCGCCGGTGACTCACCGGAATTCGCAATTCGATACAACAGCGACATTGGATCAAGTGCTTCAGCAGATGGCCACGGGGATTTTCCGGTGGCCATTTCTATAATTGTGCACCCTAGTGCCCATATGTCAGATGGCCACCCCTGCTCTTCCCCTCGTGCAACTTCAGGGGACATAAACATGGGGGTGCCACCAATTGGTGCCTCTGCAATGGCGTTGTTAGTCCGCTTCGCGCACCCGAAATCCGCAATCTTTGCACCATCTTGTCCGACCAATATGTTGTGACCCTTTATGTCACAGTGTGAGATGCCTTTTTTGTGAAGGTACTCCATACCTTGTAGAATTTCCTGTGTGTATCGAACTATATCGATTTCATCGAGCTTGTTTCCTCGTTTTCGAATTGTCTCGGTCAATGTGCCACCCGGTGCGTATTCCATGAAAAGATTGTACATAAGCTTGCTGTTTTCTCTAGAAATGTCACACCCCTTGTAGCTGACTATACGAGGAGAGCACAAGGATGATAGGATTTGCTGCTCTCTTTGCAAGGACTTTGATTGGGAGAGCTCAGCCGATTTGACGGCAAAGACGTTGCCGGAGTTGCGATCGATTGCAACCGAGACGGTGGCGGATGAGCCCTTCCCAATGGTGTTGCCTCTGGTCCAGGCCATTTGGTTAGACTAGAGAAAAACTGAATATGCTTTATTAGCGGTGTGGTGGGATTGGCTCACACCTTTCTGCCTTTTATATAAGGACCCTTAAGAGGGTAGCAATTTTAAATGTTAGTTAATTGTTGGTAAGTGTTGGGTGTCTCTTTTTCTTTTCTTTTTCTTTTTTTTTTTAATGATTTTGGTTTACTTTAAAGATATTAAAAATAACTATTAAGATGCCAAATATAAAAGTATATTATATTTTTATGTATGTTTACTCTTTTATAAATTAAATAATTAATATTACAAAATATATAAAATTATATATTTTTTATTTTTAATAAGAATTGCGAACTTCCGTAAAAAGTGCAAATCATATATAATCGTCTACTGGGAAGTTTGACGATCACTTCAACGAAAGGATGAAGGACTGTTAAAATTTGGGTAGTGATGGTATGGTAAGGTATGAAGTGGCAACAACTTAGGGTCACGGGCGTATACAACAAATTGGAATAATTAAGACACTCTTAACGGAGGAGAAGGTTGGAGTGGACAGGCTTGTTAGTTTAGTTTTGATAGATAGTGAATATCTGGGATTCTTTATTTTGTTTCGGAATGGGACTTCAGCAAGTGGTATTTCAACATTAATGGGGTAAGTAGAAGGCAGAATTAAGTATCTTGCAATGTATAAGGTCAAAGTTGAAGTCATGGGAAAGGAAGACAAGTAGATGTAGATAAGTGAGATGCATATACGGATAGTTAGGGGCTACATTTTGTTTTGATAGGTCGGTTTCTTATTTTATTTTATGTCAAATTCGTGTAAAAGATATAGAAATTATAAATAATTAGTTTATATTATAATTTTATTCTTTCATATCTTATACTAATATTGTGTTTTATTTTTGTTAATTTTGTTTTTCACTCATGTTGTAGGATTATCAAGATAGTGGCACTGGTAAAGTGGAGAAAAAAAAAAAGAAAAAAGAAAAAAAAGTTAGTATAGATTAATTTGGAATAGAGAAGTTCAGTCAATAGGATTAGAAAAATTATATTAATTTTACATTGAGAAGGATATATATCAGATATGGATGTGGGTATGAGAGACTTATTCCCATACATCCAATATCCTAAAAGTAGTCCAAAAATAACAAATCAGGTAAAATAATTTTTTTACCCCTAAAACTAAGGACTAATGGGTCTTGAGGTGTTTTCACTTTGTAGTGATACCGATAAGAAAAATTAAAAAATACTTTGGAAGAATAAGTTCTATTCCCTTTACACTACATACTTTTTTTGAGGGATGTAAAGCATGGGGCTCTATGTTCGTTGATTTCCAATTTCTTTGTAATAGAGGGAAATAATGTAAATTTGATTTTTACAAGAGAATTATTTAAAGGGATACCTCATAACCTTAACCCTTTGGTTCCTTGATATTGCCTTAACATAAGAAAAGTACAATCTCTAGCCTCCTTAAAACTTCCCGATCTTAAGGATTATGTCCCCAAAATCACAATTACTTATTGTTATTGTAACAACTCTAAACTCGGGTACGTTACGGCCCATCATATGTCCTCATTTTTCGAAAACACGTAAAAGCTCATTTACTATTATTCTTCAAATACTTTTAATGATAGTCTTAAATCATCTTATGCATAATAAAAATTAATGAAATTTCCTATTCTTAACAATAAGTCATCAACAATCTTCTCAATTTAAACAGTAGAAATGATTAGCATTCACTTATAATAGAAATTCCCAAAATGATTAAATAAAAATCTAACATGTCTTTTTTTAGTTTATTTACTAGTCATCGTAATAGATATATTCTATATTCTCTTCATTGTTTTGATCTTGAGCTGATTCTCCTAGATTTTCAACATATCCTACGATCTCTCCAATAGCATCTGTAACTAAAAAAAAAATTCTCATGAGGAGTGAACTAATGCCTAGTATAATGTATACCTACACACATAGACACATACGCATGCCATGCTAGAAACAGTAACACATGCTAAATGCACCATAATATTCATTCACAATTTTCAGCCGATACACAATTACAACATAAACCTCTTTGTACATAAAATTCCTAAACATCATTTTACAACCCATCTACACAACATTTCACAACACAATTTTCAACATAAGACCCGGATCATTTCAATACACGACTCTACTAGGGACAACATCACATACCGATTATCGGGGTGCCATCCTAAGAACACCTACCTACATTCAATTTCTTGAACCCAGTAATTCACAATCACATGCACACTCAATCTAGTTCATTTACAATATTATTAAGTTCATACACAAAAATCTAATTTATCAAGCACAAGCAACAAACACTATATACACGTACCTAACTTTGCAAAACTTGGTTTGTTTTATACTTTTCTAACTTCACAATCCTTTCAAACCTATATATGATTCAAATGGTTTGACTTTATAATTGTATTCCTATAAATATCAAAAGGATACTAAGCATGTTTCAACTTAACATGGTCATGTTAGGAGTCGTGTAATTGAGTGCGAGGTAATACATGACCATGTAGCTCTCTGTTCACTAGTCATCAACACGACCTCAACATAGTCTTGTTGAATTTTTTTTTTTCAATACGATCGTGTATCTTTTTGTTCACTTTTTATTTTCAACACGGTTGTGTTGGGAGTCCGTGTATCTCTCATTCTACTTTTAGTTTTCAACACAGTTCCAACATGGTCATGTTAAGGAGCCGTGTATCTCATTGTACACCTCATAAATCGATCCCTAAGCTCGATTTCTATTCAATTTAACCTAATTGATCCATTTAACATAAAATTCATAATATAACTAGTAGATACACTTACGTGACCCAATTTGTGATCATGATGAGTGAATTGCTTATTGCGTCCTTTGTGTTTCATGGATTAATTTAGATCTGTAACCTTAATACGTTAATCCCCTATGCTATCATGTACATACTTAAATCATGATTCATAATCATTGATTTATGTACTTACCTTGATCCGATAAGCTATTGGTGGGAAAATGTTGTCTCTTTCCTATGGATTCATCCATCGTCTCCTTCTCTATCGATTCACACAAGAAAACTCTAGGGTTTTGTGAGAGGCAAAGGAAGGAAAAGTTCAATAGGGTTTATAATGTCCTATTTATAGTCCTTGTAGGAATTATCAAATTGCCCCCAATCCCTTTAGATTATTTATGATATTAACCTTAACTACAATATTTATATATCTACATCAACCTTCTACAACCATACATAATATATATATATGACAGTAGGTACTTCCTACTATCTATGAGTCCATGAGTCATCGCATATTAATATTTCACAATATACGTCACAACTTTTCACATCTCAACATTTCATAACATAATTTTCAACATAAGACCCGGATCAATTCGGTATATGATTCTACTAGGGGCAAGATCACATACCGATCATTGGGGTATCACCCTAAGAACACCGACCTACACTCAGTTTCTTGGACCCAACAATTCACAATCACATGCACACTCAATCTAGTTCATTTACAATATTATTAAGCTTGTACACAAAAATCTAATTTATCAAGTATAAGCAATAAATACGGTATACACATACTTGACTTTGCAAAACTTAGTTTGTTTTACACTTTTCTAATTTCACAATCCTTCCAAATCTATATATGATTCAAATGGTTTGACTTTAGAATTGTATTCCTATAAATATCAAAAGGATACTAAGCACGTTTCAACTCAACATAGTCATGTTGAGAGTTGTGTAATTGAGTGCGGGGTAATACATGACCATGCTAAAGGCCATATACAATTTTTTTTTTCAACATGATCATGTTGAGAGGTCATGTTGTTCCACCCCCCTTATCCCCTTTTTTTTTCCTTCAACATGGTCATGTTAAGAGGTCATGTATCTCTTTGTTCACTAGTCATCAACACGACCTCAATATGGTTGTGCTGAAATTTTTTTTTTAACACGGTTGTGTTGAGAGGTTATGTATCTCTCTATTCACTTTTCATTTTTAACACAATCGTGTTAGGAGGTCGTGCATCTCTCGATCCACTTTTAGTTTTCAACATGGTTCCAACACGGTCGTGTTGGGGGGCGTGTATCTCATTATACACCTCGTAAATTGATCCCTAAACTCAATTTCTATTCAATTTAACCTAATTGATCCATGTAACATAAAATTCATAATATAATATACTAGTAGATACACTTACTTGACCCGATTTGTGATCGTGATGAGTGAATCGCTTGTTGCGTCCCTTGTGTTTCACGAATTATTCTAGATCTGTAAATCTCAATATGTTAATTCCCTATGCTACCATGTACATACTTAAATCATGATTCACAATCATTGATTTATGTACTTACCTTGATTCGATAAGCTATTGGTGGGAAAAGGTCGTCTCTTTCTCTATGGATTCACACGTTATCTCCTTCTCTATCAATTCACACAAGAAAACTCTAGGGTTCTGTGATAGGCAAATGAAGGAAAATGTCAATAGGGTTTATAATGATCTATTTATAGTCCTCGTAGGAATTACCAAATTGCCCCCAATCCTTTTAGATTATTTATGATCTTAACCTAAGCTACAATATTTGTGTATTTACAGTTATTGAGTTGAGTTATATTCGCATTTAGGGAATTCCGAGGGGTTAGATTGATTTTAGTGAGAGAGGAATTTTGGAGTTTTGAGAGCAAATTGAGATTATCTTACTCGACTAAAACTTTCATGGTTTAAGATATGATCATCAATCTTCTATTGAGATGATACAGGATTGAATTCCACCACTTTATACAACTCTAATTTATCTATTAGAAAAAATTATAATGATAATTACCCCATTTGAATGATACTTTGATTTAGCTAACTAAATAAGCAAAGTAATATCATTTCAATCAATCAAATAAGGTAATAACTATTTTAACTTACAACTTTATATCAATCCTTTATGATGGCTATTTTATTATCACTTTATTTCATTTAACCTAGTGAAGATAGAATTAGTATTTCCTACGTATATAACTATATAATATATAGGGTATTTAAATCTTGTAATGACATAAATATAAAGACTTAATTGAATTCATGAAGGATTTAATTAAATTCTACCAAAAACATAGGGACTCAAATTCTAATTAAAAAGAAAAAGAAAAAGAAAAAGATATACTTATCCGCTACTAAAATCCTCGGACGAGAAATATGATGGAATTCGAGAAAAACTACTATTCACAACCTAGGCAGGTTATCATCCCAAACTCGAATTAAACCTCTAATACCATCTTTATGGATGTGATTCCTTTGTCTTTTCTATGAGTTTTACCTCTTTATAATCTTTTGTAACATTATCCCTTTTGTTATTTGGGTTGTTTAGTTTATCTTATTTCTTGATTTTTCTTTGTATCTTTTCGCAACGATTTCAAACCAGACATTTGACAAAATATAATACCAAAGGGTGATAGTATACAGCATATACTAGTTTCAACACAAAACACAATACTTAGTAAATACCTAAAATATAGATTTATTTATCCTCTATTCATTTTAGACTTCTTGTGAATGTTTACATTTTAGCTTTTTTTCTTTCTTAATTTCCATCTTCACCATAATCACAATAAAATACAAATAATATAATTTATTAGAATGTTAAGTTCGAAATCAAAACAAACCGAATAGTTTTACAAATATCACATTTCAAAATTGATATAACCTATTAGACACATATAAATGGAAATAAGTTACAAATAAGATTTAGCCAAAAGAATAAAATAATAAAAAATTAGAATTCGGATAGATTTTGACATTATCCTAATAAAAATTTGTTGTAAACATTTTGATCATTAAATTTTATAGCCTTTATTAAACTTTAAGAGTATATATTTTATAAGATTTTCAGTATGTCAATATTATAAATTACCTAAATTTTGGATTTTTTTTAATTTCGTAATTGAAATTTAAAGTTACTAAATAATAAAATTAGTTAAACTTTTACTTGACAATATTACGTTAGACATTTGATGTTTGAAATACCGACCCAATTGATTTTTTTTTTTTTTTTGCTTTTGTTTATCACCCTTATCATCTTTAGAAGAATATCATGATAAAGGTTCATTGGTTGAAGTATATGGAAGATGATGGATGTAAAATTGACAAGAAGTTTAATTATTCAATATCATATTTAGTAACTTGATATTTCATGTATAAAATTAAAGAGGGAAAACATTGAAAATTTAGCTAATGATTTTGACATTCAAAAGTTGGAGTTAAAAGTATCATGTTTTTTAAAGCCGTGAGGGACATGCTTGGTCTGGGAAAATAAATATAAGAAACTTATGAGTCATATATGACTCATTTAAAATAAGAAAATCTTGATTGAATTTTCTCACAAATACAGAATATCTATCCTATAATATAACTATAATTTGTTAGAATTTTGTTCTGTAGTGTATTTTGTATGGAAAATATTAATGACTCTGCTCGATTAAATTTGAAAAAGTGAAATGGACCTTTTAGCCAAGAAAAGGACGTGGCTTGGCTATGAGTTTCTCATCATATTCACTTTCGTGTTACGTTACAGTTGCTTGAGCACTCGTGCATAGGATCCCGAGAGTAAAGTACAAGTCATTCACCAATCCAACATAGACCGTTCACGAAACAACATCATTTCTTCATATGGTGTTTATCTTCATAAATAATGTTGACGAAAACAGTGAAAGAAGCTTCCAAAAATTATAAACAAAGGGCCATTGGTTTGTCGGAGAAGGTGAATGGAGGAATCAAAAGCAAGCGTTCAAGAGAAGGTACAACTAATTGCATTTAAACAATTAGCCAAACATTGAGGGTTTATCCACCCCTAGCTAATCTCTCCTCCTAATCAATAGCCTTGTGAAACAGTCAGTAACCTTAAAAGTCATAATCCCATTTAGCTAATATCAGAGTTAATTAATTATTGAATAGTTAAATTTTATAATGCTAATAATTCTTAAATAGTAGTAAACATCTAGATGAACCTCAACTAAATACCCTTGTTTGGCAATGTGGCATGACATGTGCATTACATGATTTATGACAATTGGTAACTTAACTTTTCTGCATACTCTATGTTAAGGGTGAACATATGGACCTGCTGGATCTTAAAACCTATTATACCCAGCATCATTAGGTATGTATGAAATGCTATATAGGCTTTAATTTCAAATTTTTTTTTTTAACCAACAATCATAGGGTAGACTATAGTATATAATATTATATCCACCTTGAAGCTTATTTTGCATTTTACAGGTTTTAGGTTGTAAAGTACTTAATAATTTCTCAATACATGTACAGTAATGTGAACCTATCTTGTACAATGTATTATACAATGAAAATTTAGCTAAGCTAGCCTACTTATAATTCATTATTATAGGTTAACACGGAATAGTTGATCCGTTGAAAAGAAATACTGAAAAGAAGTTGAGCGTAAATTAATGCAGTTTTAGAAGGATTTGTTAGATAGTTTGTTTAGTGTGAGGTGTGTCCATATATTTTTATTTTATCTTTTTATTACTTTATTTTGTCAATACACGGTTTAAAGCCGATAGCAAAAGATAAAATGAAGAACTACAACATGAAAGATGGACTTTTGACCCCCACCTTCACTCCAAAATTGTGTACTTTAAAGAATGTCGAATGCCATATCTTGTTGAAGTATCCTTATGCGATACAGATGACATTCTCTGAAAGTGAAATTACTCAAGATCCCTAATATTAAAGATAAGAGATAGTTTGGTGTCATACCTCTAAAGAATTAATATTTTAATAAATAAATTCTTCAATTACCCTTTAATTAAAATTATACACCTTATCTTGCAAATAATTAAAGTTTAACTCCAATAAACTAGTAAACTTTCTTTACTTTAATAGTTTTTACTTTTCTAAATACTACCATCTCCACTTTAGACGAGAGACTAAATTCCAATAAATGATAATGTGGAAATTGAAAAGGATTGTTACTCTTCCATTGTTTCTATTTCTAAAATACATTATATTTGATCTCTTTTATCTTATATATACACATTAGAAGTGCATGTTCATCTAATATGAAATAAACCCTTTGGTTTTTAATACACTAAACCCCATTTTGCGTTTATTATATAAAATATAATAAGAAGCAACCCTGTACAATCATACTATAAGTTTAATTAACTATAGCTGTTGTATGATTATTAAATTGATACTAGATAGAATTTATAAAGATATAGAAAAGCTAGTCGTATGCACTAAATCTAACGCAAACTCATGATGCCCTAGATGAGAACACCATCATTCCTCTCTCTTTCTTTCTCTCACACACACATACAAAGATTGAGATGGAACTAATCGGGCAAGCGCATTCAAGTTGATAGAGCATGTAAAATTAAAATGGCTTTCTTTTTAACACCAAGTGTACCTACTGGGAAAGGTGAATAATTATCAAGCTATGTCTACATGATGTTTATTTGATCGAAATAAAGCAAGTTTTTGGTTATGTAATTCTAATCTAAATGCTAAATTGTAAAATTATTTTATTAACTAGGACACAAAGACAAGCTAATAAAATAGCGGTTCGTGATATCCCTCAGCTTATCTTGTTATGGATACAAAGTAATTAGCAAACATTCTCGAGAATTGGTTTCAACTATCTAAAGTGGTCATTGATGAAGAGTCTTTCATCCTTAGAGCAAATCTAATTGCTAATGTTTTGTGCTTTCAATAGATTAGCCACTTGTATCTTGCCGTTAAACAATAATCTACTAGACTAAGATGGTCAATGAAATTTAAGCATTAGGTTTTTGAAAGTTTTGTACTAACTTTTCCATTGTATATTGTTAATGCACTAAATTCATCTAAATTCCTTTAAATAGTTTAGATTAGAACTTTAGGAACACAAAAAGTAAAAATCCTTAGCAATACAAAGACTTGTTTGAATAAAAACCATTTCTCCACAATTAAACAAAGCTTTAGTTACAACATGGATCACAAAAAATCTAATTGTTCACTCTAACAAAAAGCACATAAAAACATGAAACCTTACATTAATGAAGATTTAACAAAGTTTCAGAGAGACAAAGATATATAACACTAGAAGGATTTGTACTAAAAAAACATGAATCTATTAAAAAATAAAATTGATCTACTCAGATTAAACTAAAACAACTAAAATCATTATGGTTCAAGCTTATTAAAAATAGTAAAACAAATGGCTACAACAGTTAGGGATTTGCCATGTGGGTGTCAAATAAGAGAAAATCACAACAATATATTGGAACTTAGATTAGAACGATGTGGAATTCGTTCAACTAAAATCTCTCAAACTATTTAAGCTCTTTAGGGGATCGACTTTGATTGGATAAAGTTGGACTATGTTCATCTAAAGTTGATCAGTGGCTTTAGTCATCTTCATAAGACAAATTCAATTAGACAAAGTTAAATTTCATCTTAATGACATCAGATTCTCCATGGATTGTTTACTTCTATGTCACTTATGTTGAAAAAAGCGAGATATTTATTTATTTAATTTCCTCAAACCAAACTTTTCTTTATTTCTTGACCTTACACTCATTAATTCTTAGATGTCTGACTGATTTGGTCTACTTGTGTTTGCGATAACTATATATATATGGAAAAGGTACATGACATATAAGGGTAAACACAGGTTTTCGACATGATAAAACATGGTATATATGATTGCTAAAGACCATGCTGCACCTTTAATAGATACGATCAATCATAACCCATAACAAGAGGGAGTCACATGTAACCTACAACTAGTTTTCATTACCTATTTACTACTTCACGCATCACTCTCCATAGTACTAGAAGTTTTCATTCCACTTTTGAAGAAAATTAGGTATATAGCACATCTATTATCTTTAGTCAAATTGATACAGTGAGCAAGCATGTTTAATCAAGATCAATCGACGATTAATCCAGGGAATTACAAGAAATTAATAAAAAACTCTCTCTCGAATTGCTCTATCCATAATGTATGTGATAAAAACTGACCAAAAAATAAAAAGAATGATATATAAAACCTAAATCATGATTCAACACGGATGTATAGAAGCTCATGTCGCATTTTGTGAAAAATCACATTTGGGACACTTCAACACGCCTCCTTGCACAACCATGCAAGATCCCATGCCACCAACACACATCTAAGCATGAGCGTGCCTTCACCTATGTCACTCCATGCTCCTCCATCGTGGTGCTTTGTGGACATGTCCACTAGCACGGGTATGTTAACACTTGTGTTCGTTCCCCTATTCTCACATCATTCTCTCCCACCTAAGAAGAACTCGACCTCGAGTTCTCTTCTGGATATAATGGAACATCATCTGGGTGAAATGGAAATAGATCTGCTACATTAAGTGTCTTTGAAATGCCTATACTATTAGTTAAGCTAACGACATATGCGTTTTCATTAATCCTCTGCACTATTTGATACGGGCCATACTTCTTAGGTTACAATTTGCTATATTTCCTCATTGGAAATCTCTCTTTGCACAAGAACACTATTACTTGATCCCTTACAAAAAATAATTTAGCTTTACGATGCTTATCTACTGTTGCTTTGTATTTAGCATTAGACCATTGTATCTTCTCGCGAACCTCTGCTATCATCTTCTACCAATCTTCCGCTAAGTTCTTTGCTGCAACACTAAACTCAGAAGTCTTGGAAAGCTTGATCAAGTCTAAGGCCTGCTGAGGAACCTTGGTGTAGACCAAAGAAAATGAAGATTTTCCTCTTATCTGATGAACTACACTATTGTAAGCGAATTCTACTTGAGCTAATGCCACATCCCATTGCTTCAATTTCTCTCTATAGATGCTTTTAATCAAATTACCTAGTGTCCTGTTTATGGCTTTAGTCTGTTTATCTATCTAAAGGTGAGCTGTGCTATTATAATTCAAGGATGAATCAAACATCTGCCATAAGGTCCTTTAGAAGTGACTTAGAAACTTACTATCTTGATCTGATGTAATAGATCTTGGTATCCCATGGAGACGAACAACCTCTCTAAAGAACAACTTGACAATAGGTTGTGCATCTGCTATCTTCCTACATAGTATGAGATGGGCTATCTTGGAAAACCTATCTACAACAATAAAAACAAAGTCTATGTCCCATTAAGTACAAGGCAACCCGAGTACAAAATCTATAGACAAGTCCTTCTAGATATCTTTTAGAACAGACAAAGGCATGTATAATCCAGTATTTTGGAACTATCCCTTGGCTATTTGATAAACATAATAGCGTTGCACCACCCTGCTCACATCTCTTCTTAAATGAGGCCAATAAAATCTATCAATAACTGCAGCAATGGTCTTATGTCTGCCAAGATAACTAGCCAATCCACCCCTACGTAGATCACAAATCAACTTTTCCCTCAATGAAGACTTAGGCACATAAAGTTGATTCCCCTTTAATAAATAACTGTCATGGATATGGAAATCATCATAGTGCCGCCTACTCATACACCTTTCCCAAGTCTCCCTAAAATCAACATCAGTCTCATATAATTCTTTTAAGTGTTTAAATCTCATAATTTTAGTAGATAAAGTGATCATAAGATTATCTCTCCTACTTAGAGCATCAGTAACCTTAGTTTACATACCTAACTTATGTCTTAGCCTAAAAGGAAACTTCTGTAAGAACTGGATCTACCTCGTATGCATGTCCCTACTAATTTTAGTTTGGTTGTTTAGATGTTTGAGAGCATCACAATCTGAATACAGGACTAACTCCTTACCAACCAAATAATGTTCCCACGTCCTTAGAGCACGCACTACAGAATAAAATTTCTTATCATATGTGGACCAATTTCTTCTAAAATTACATAACTTCTCATTGAAAAATGCAATAGGTCTCTTCTCCAACAATAACATAACTCCTATATTAACCCCACTCGCATCACAATCTACCTTAAATAGCCTGTCAAAATCAAGTAGTACTAAAATAGGTGCACTACATAGCTTCTCTTTCAACATAGCAAAACAAACTTCAGCTTCATCACTCCATTGAAATCTACCCTTCTTCAAACATTCAATCATAGGTGTTATAATAGTGCTGAAATGTTTGATAAATCTTCTAGAAAAACTAGCTAATCTCAGAAAACTTTACAGTTCGGTGATAGGTCGTAGAATAGGCCATTCTCTGATAGCCTTAACCTTCTCTTCATCTACTTGTGTCCCATCACCACTAACTACAAAGCCTAGAAATAGTAGCTTTCTAGACAAGAATATACATTTCTTCACATTTATATACAATTTGTTCATTTTTAGCACATTCAATGATTCCCTTAAATGCCTTAAATGTTCCTCCTTAGATCTATTATATATGAGGATACCATCAAAATAGACAACTATAAAGCGAATGACCCTCATAAAGGTGCTCAGTGCATTGCTAGGGCCGAAAAGCATGACTAACCACTCATACAGGCCCCCATTGGTCTTGAAAGTTGTCTTCCACTCATCTCCTAGCTTGATCCTGATTTGATGATAATCGCTTCTCAAATCAATATTTTAGAATATGATAGCTCCACTTAATCGATCTAACATGTCTTCTAGCCTTGAGATTGGAAATTTATAACTAATGGCGATTTTGTTGATGGCCCTACTATCCATGCACATTCTCTAACACCTATCTTTATTTGGGGTCAATAAGGTGTGTATAACACATGGGCTCATGCTCTCCTTGATGAAGCCCTTCTAGATCAACTCTTGCACCTTTTCTTGTAATATCTATGTTTCTTTCAGGCTCATCTTATAGTGTGGCAAATTTGGTAAGTTAGCACTAGGAATTAAATTGATGTGGTGCTGTATGTCCCTCATGGGAGGTAAGCCCTTTGGTAAGTCCATTAATAATACCTCATTGAACTGCTCCAGCAAATCCTTGATACTATCTAGGACGTCCTCCACCTGCTCACCCTTATCCATTGTCAAGACTTGCTTTACAATCAACGCACGTACAGTCTGGGATTCTTTCATAGTATCCTCCATTTCCTTTTCAAATTAAGCGATAGTGAGGAAAGAACGTCCTTCCACTTTAGAAGGCTTGGGATGGTTTTCTATCTTTAGAGTTAATAAAGTAAATTTCTCCCCATCTTTCTCTAACCTATACACATTATCCCTGCCCGCATGCTGTGCATTAACATCATACCGTCATGGTCTACCAAACAACAAGTGATAGGTATCCATATCTACTATGTCACAATATACTTCGTCCATGTATTTACCAATAGAGAAAGGTACCTTGCAGTGCTCTCTAATCTCAATCTTTTCTACTACCTTGATCCACTAAATGGTATAAGGATTGGGATGTTTCTTAACTAGTAATTACACTGTTTGTATGGCCTCCCTACCTATGATATTTTCACAGCTGCTACTATCCACTATTAACTCAAATATCCTTCCTTTAGTTGTGCACCTGATGTGAAACAACCGATACTACTGAGTCTGCCCCTCTTGTTTCAGTGCTAGCATCAATTTTCTAATTACATATGCCTATTCGTCATACTCATCCTCCTCCTCATAGTATTCGTCAACTTTGTTTGGCTCACAGTTTATCCCTTCTTCCTCATCTCTCTCCACTATATTTATGGCTCTCCTGTTGGGGCATTTATTGGATCTATACCTAGGCTGATTACACCTATAACACTTTCCCAATATTAGCTTCGCATACGGATTGTTGTCTTTGGATTTCCTTTGTTTTAATCGATTTCTTACCCGTGGCCCTCTCCTCTTTCTTTTGAGTAATCACCTCACAACTCAAATGTGGATCTACCTTTTTCAACTATAGGCCTACTCGACCTTTCACCACTAAATCTCCTATTTTCACCATCAAATTTGCTACTCTTTTCCTGCAGTATCAATTCAGCCCTTCGGGCTATATTCTTAGCCTCATTCAACATGTGCATAACATGTACCCTAATTTTGTCTCTAATTTTCATTTTTAACCCATCTAAGTATCTAGCCACCTATTGATCCTCACTCTCCCTTAGGTCATTCCTCTTAGCCAACCACATGAATTATGTAGTATACTCATATACAGTTCTCTATTCTTGTTGACACCTTTGATACTATTGAAGCCTCTCCTACTAGGTTGAAGCACCCCCCTTCAATCTACGGGCTACAAGTTTTACTCTCCTCCCCTCAAGTATTTCCATATACTCAAAAAATCTATCTATCTTAGCAATTTAGTCAATAAAATCGTCAATATTTAAATTACCATTAAGGTTAGGAATGTCTACCTTTAGTTTAAATTCCTTGCTATCTTTGAAGTTGCCCCCACTGTCATATTTACGGTATCTTACACCATCACCATCCCTCCTACGTTTTTGCTCTTTCCCAAACAACACCTGGTCTTTCTCCTCCAAATCATCATCATATGCCTGTACTCCATGGTTTATAGCTATAGGTCTAACCATGGGATCGCCTTGTGCATACTTTACCTTAGGTCGAACCCCAACACCATTCCTATCCCCATTAGCATCAAATCCCATAACATCGAAATGCTCAATCAAGTCATCAAAGCATTGTTTTAAACACCAAAATCACTTATCCATGTTATTCAACACTACCCTTTGATCTTGCAATTCTGTTCACAAGGCTTCCACATCCCAAGCAACATCCAAAACATGACCGCCGACTAAACTACCGTCTCCTAACATCTTGGCAAAGGTTTCCCACTCTGATACCAACTGACACAACGAGCAAGCGTGTTTAATCAAGATCAATGAATGATTGGTCCAAGGAATTAGAAGAAAATAACAAAAAAAGCTCTCTCTCAAATTGTTCTATTCGTAATGTATGTGATAAAAAGTGACCTAAAAACAAAAAGAATGATATATAAAACCTAAATCATGATTCAACATGGTCTTCAACATAGGCATGTAGAAGCTCGTGTTACATTTTGTGAAAAATCGTATTTGGAACACTTCAACATGCCCCCTTACACGGCCGTGCAAGATCCCATGCCACCAACATGCTTCCAAGCACAGGTGTACCTTCACCCATGTCACTCCATGCTCCTCCGTTGCGAACACGTCCATTAACACGAGTGTGTTGATGCTCATGTCTGTTCCCTTATTCCCACATCATTGATACCAATTGATATAGCAAGCAAGCATGTTTAATCAAGATCAATTGATGATTGATCTAAGAAACTACAAGAAATTGACAAAAACCTCTCTCTCAAACTATTCTATTTGTAATGTATGTGATAAAAAGTGAAATACAAACAAAAAGAATGATATATAAAACCTAAATCATGATTCAACACAGTCTTTAACACGGACGTGCAAAAGCTTGTGTCGCATTCTGTGAAAAATCGCATTTGGGACACTTCGACACACCCCCTTGCACAGTTGTAAAAGATCCTGTGTTGCCAACATGCCTTTAAGCACGAGCGTGCCTTCACTTGTGTCACTTAATGCTCCTCTATCACGGACACGTCCACTAGCACGAACGTGTTGACACCTTTGTCCATTCCCCTGTTCCCGCATCATAAATATATTTAAGCCCTAGCATCTACAATTGGGCTAAAGTGGTGGATATAGGTTTTGCAAGTTTTGAGTTTATAGCCTTTTGGTTTTTAAAGGTCTAATATGGATCCTTCAAAGACACCATGGAAGAGCAAATTTATTTTTGATGGAATATTTAGATTGAAAAAGTCCTTTGTATCTTGTTCTTTTAAGCTAATTAGTAAGAAAACAAATGCTTTTGCAAGTTGAGTTGCATGGTAAGCTAGAAAGGGGATAGGCATAAATTTTAGGGGGTCTTTTCTCCTATCTCCTTTAGTTTTTTTTTATGCTTCTAGATTGTCATCAAAGATCTTTTGCTGTTTTTTTTTTTATTATTATAAATAAAGTTTCCCTTTTGCACCCAAAAAAAAAAAAATAACTTAATAAAAGTTAAGCTATTTGGTTTCTTCACTATTCCAAGTTGAAGAAAAAAAACTTAAGAATTAGTTGTCAAACTTAAATAAAACTAATATATATTTAAAAAATTAAACCAAAAAAATTCTCCACTACATATGTCTACTTCATCAATTCTAAATGAAGTACTACCTAAGAGCTAAATAATGTGAATGATGTGACGAATGGGTCACATTTAATATACCTACGCAGATATACAAAATATTATATTTAAATGTCAAGCCTTATTGAAAATAGAATAAGAAAAAAAATCACTCTTTCTCAATTCCTTATCCATTTTTGGCTTCCTTGATGTGACAACTAATATTAGTTGAGTTGCATAGATAAATATAACCCTAGCAAATCCAGATCGGAGGTTTGATAAGATTAGATGCGTGGATTAGAAGAGATCCAATTATTAGGCTGACATCAACGAAAGTCACGTCTACTCACCCTAAATATAGACGAGACGAGAGTGTGATATACTGGGACGAAGAGAGGCAGCCAAACGAGAGTGGACCAGCAATATGAAGAAGCAATGCGAGTGGATATGAAATTTGTGTGCAAGAGTTGTCCACGTTCTACTTGTGTTTGTGTAGGGGTTGGGAGCTTGGTGGGTGAGCAACTCTAGAAGGCAATTAATAGAACATATACAGTTAGTTAGATATTTCCTAGGGAACTAATGCAATAATGCCTATAGATAAAAGCATCTCGTTAATGCTGTGGTGCATGGATTTCTATACTTCAATATCGATACGTTACTGCTATCTGCTTTCGGATTTATTTATTTTTTTATATCTTTTCAATTTTATTTTTAAAATTTAAAGTTATTAAATATGATATTAAATCGAACTTTTATTTATTAAATTTATTATCTTATTTTTAATTTATACTGTTTAACTTAAGTATTTACTATATCATCATATAAAGGTAATAGATTTAACAATTAAAAATTTAAGAAAGTATGAAATTTAATAAATTCAAATTTTACTTTGTAAAACTAAATAAGTAATACTTCAAATGGATACCATAATTAATAATTTTAAATTTATATATAAAATTTAGAAAACACACACACACACACAGAGTTTAGGTTGCGTTTTTTATGTTATCACAAAATGGTATATTTTGGTTTCGTACAATATCTTAGTATACATATATATAGACAAAGGGTTAAAACAGAGCATCTACTGCAGGTAACAAAATTAACCTCTTAATGGATGCGTGACGTATTGGTGGTGGGGACTGAAGGGTGACGGTAGAGTTGAACGTGGCAATGACCTGAGAGAGGAGATACGCTACACACTATTTTATAATTTTCTTCGTCATGTTATTGATAAAATTATAAGAGAATTGTAATAATAATAATAATAATAATAATTATAAAAGCCACAAAATAAAAAAAAGTAAGCAATAACAAAAATAAATTAAGAAAATTCAGAGAAAAAGAATACATTTAGATTAAATGATGAATATATATATATATATATATTTAAATTTAAAAAGAATAATAAAAATAATAAACGTTAAGAAACCTATAAAGGTTGATTAACCATTAAAGGTGGTGTAGGGGCATTGCTAGCCACCATTTAGAATGTATCTTTTATATTTTAGAATTCTTTTTTTTTTTTATTTCTATGTTTTTTATTGCTTTTTTTTTTACTACATTATAAATTTTTGGAGGGAATAAATAAATTTACTCCACCATTTGTGTCCTTTTTAGTTAAGTGTTTCACCTTTTCTAACTTTTTAATTAGAATCATTCACCTTTTTTATTTTTTTTCTTGCTTTTCTATTTAATTTAACCTAATTGATCCATTTAACATAAAATTCATAATATAATATACTAGTAGATATACTTACGTGACCAATTTGTGATCATGATAGTGAATTGCTTATTGCGTCCTTGTGTTTCATGGATTAATTTAGATCTGTAACCTTAATACGTTAATCCCCTATGCTATCATGTACATACTTAAATCATGATTCATAATCATTGATTATGTACTTACCTTGATCCGATAAGCTATTGTGGAAAATGTTGTCTCTTTCCTATAGATTATTCATCATTATGGAGACTTATTTTCGTATGAGTTTGACCTAAATATATTTTAAGGGCTGATTCTTTAAACCAATAGTAAGGAAATCAAACTCATTTACTTAGGAATGTCTTAAGAATTTTTTTTGGTAGTTTAGTAGGTTTGGATGTATAGTAAAATAAAATATTTATCAATTTTCATATATTATCCCTTGATAATTTTCGAAAACTAAACAAAACACATGAAAATTAATGAACTAATGACCGCGCATAACAGGAATCCGACTCTTCGTGATTAAGGAGCATTTTGGTAATGTTAAATTATGGAACTACCTCTTGTTCTTGAACTAATCAATTAAAACAGTTAGTTACTTCATTAATCACATAAATACCATTCATAATTGATATGAACTCATTGACAAATTTAACTTAAAGAAAATATTAATGAGTACCCCTAGCGAATTTATTAATAGGCTCGATAAAGAATTTTATATCTTTTTTGTATATTTATTTTCATAAAATATATAAATAGAAGTGTAATAAGTTTTTGCTTTAAGCCTTTAACAAGCCTTTCAAACACAACCACTACCAAGAATCCTAAATTAATACAAGGATACCATAGCTTCATTGTGACATTAACTAAAAATTAACTAAAACGTAAGTACAAGAAGCAAACATGAAATAACATAAGTATTCGTTAAATTAATAAACTCCTTCTTTCCCCAATCGACCGTCTATTTTGTTTTAGCTAATCTATTGGACCTTTTTATTTCCCTCATTAATTTGGACCAAACAAATCCAAAATGACCAGCCCATAAACAAAAAGAGAATGAATGTGAGTCAAACTCCATCCAAAGTCCACTCTTTAACTCGACATTGAATAAGGCCGAACCTTCTGATTCATTTTCATTGAATGGCCCTCTAAAGCTTTGGGTACTCCCCGAATCCAATTGCAAGGAATAAGAAGTGGTCTCCATTTTTCTCAATCTAGATTATTTAAATTTATAAAAATATCTTACGATATCGTTATTATGATTTCAATAATTAATTATATATAGTAGTATTTTAAAGAAATAAATAAAAACAAATTGAGAATCTATTTTCCAAATATTTACTACAATCGGTCTAATTGGTAATATTAGATTTATTTGTTTAAAGAAAACCACCTATTAATGGAAAATGTTTTTCTAATAGTAAACGTTTTTAGTATGTTTTGAAATATCTTTCTAAAAGTTATACTAAGGTGTGATGCAATTTAAAAAATGACTTTCCCTTCCAAGAAAAGCAAGTCATTTTCCTAGAAATCCTTTTGCAGAATGCTTTCAACTAAAAAGGCTTTTTTTTTTTTTAGCCTGATAACAAAGGGAAAATAGAAAATGAAATTTCAGATTATTTATTTATTTATTATTATTTTTGTGGAGACAGATAAGGCCTTAACGTTTGTCAAAATATTGGGATTAAAGTTAACTTTTTGTGAAATGCTTATTTGGCTTTATCTTGTTAAATTCTTGTCAAATTGTGTAAATTTCCTATAAATAACCCACAATTATAATTTTTTTTTTCAACTGGTTCAAGTAATCATCAACCAATCAATTTCATATCTGCTCTGTGATTTGCCCAATATATTTTAATAGTAAGAATAAGATGTTGTCAACTAAAGTTTAATTTATTACTTTAATAATAGTCAGCCGACTAATTCCATGTCTATTTCTCCTCTATAAACAAAAGGCCGGAGCCGGAAGAAGCATGCAACGACGATTCAATATGTAATAAACAAAAGACAACAATAACGTACGTATACACCTCCTTTATTTTTAAACCATAATACTATTTAGCTCGACTAAAAAAATTCAACATTTACAACTCCAAATAATATTTTTGTCACTTTCTATGTAAAGCATCTTTTTCCTCCTTCATAAAATTGTAGGTTTTGGTATCAGTCCTATATTCATCTTTTCATCTAATCTCTCAAACACATCAAAAATGAGATTTACCTTGAAATAAATAAATATATAAAACATATTTATCGATTAATAAAGAGAACCGTTGGTGAAGTAAAAGAATAAGTCAAAAAATTTTCAGAAAGAGATAATTTTAAATCAAAACTAATGATAAAAAAATTGAAGGGATCATATGATTATTTATTCCATAAAATAACTAGTTCCATACTCGAAAACTTGAGTTATTGAGTTGGTTTTTTACGGAGGATGTATATGCCTCCTTCTAGACACGTTCTATCGAGTCATGAATCCAATAGCAAGAATTTGATTTGATTGAGAATCAAAACTGTTCCTAGCAGGTTCAATATCAAATTGAATTGATCATCTCGAACCGGTTTACGGTTCATGAATTGACAGATCATCGTCTATCCTAGACTTACTTTTTATGGCAATCATTGAATGAAGCCATTTGGTTAAGAGAGCCTTTTTAGAGCTCACGGTTAAGGAGGATGACACGACTCTCTTCTATTGTAATAGACACATCATGATGCTTAGAACATAAGTGATGTTTTGAAAAAATATTTAAAAAAAAGAGTACAATTGAGGATCCAACAAGTGGAACATTTTATGTGTATGAACTATGTAGCATATGTTAATGTTTAATGGCTTATATTTTTAACCCCCCCAATAAAAGAAAAAGAAAAAAAAGAAGTGGAACATTTATAGCATTTGGTTAAGTTAAAACCAAGAAAGAGTTATTGAATATTAATTGAATTTGTTAATAGAATAAGGGCTAGTCTTAAGAATTTTAGTTGTTTTAAACTATAGAGAAAGTGATCTTCTGTTCAAACATTTTTTTTTTTTTTGCCTGCTCCTCACGACTTTAATTTAGGCATATAATTAATAGGTATATAGAGTTCTACTCGAGTATAAATAAAGCTTGTTTTGTAAAAACAAGTATATATGCATTTTGAGCGTCATTTATAAGATCAATTTATCTAAGTCTATAAATGATAAAACACCCTTATATAAATATAATTGTACTCTCTTTGCTTACCTCCAACATGAGTTTTTTACACGTGAATCCACTCATAATCTGGATTATATATATATATATAGCCTAAAACCTTGCGTCATACAGTCTAATTTAATGGAACCACAAATCATGGATTTGGTATGATCTCGGACTCGGATTATTCTTATATTGGAAGATCTCACTGTTCTGGAGCAAGATATCTTGATTTTATCTGTGTACGCGTTTTCCATTTTTGAAAAGCATATTTGTCTTGCCCGGAACGGTCCTAGAAGTAGCCGTGCCGGTTCTGCTCTCGTCTGAGCCTTTGGCGTAACCCCTAAGGAAGGAAGGAAACGCGTTCCGGACACCATTCACGGAAGGACTTCCAAGTTCCAAATATTTAGTCTTTTCTTTTGGCCATTACTGGATATCACCTAGACTTGAACGAATGGATATTATTACGGTGAAGATACGGGAAAGAATTACGACGGAAAAAAACCTTAGGACGGAAAGAACGTAGGTTGAAAGGAAAAAAAAAAAACAAAATTATAAGTTTTCTTCTTTTAGATAATAAATGAGTGAAAGTGGATGGAAAGTTAGTAATGTAATTTTTTTTTTTATTAAAGTGTCATAAAAGTCTCTATAGTTTTAAAGTATGCTTTCATTTTAAGGTAATATAATAATTTTGGAAGAAATCACAAATAATCCTCTTTAAACTTTGACTTACGTGCGAATACATTTTTTAAAATTTAAATATTGTAAATTACCTCTCATCTTCAAAAAACTTTAATAACTTAGCAAAATAAAAAACATTTACTTTCTTGGTTCAAAAAAAAAAAAAATCAAATTTTAAGGGGTTTTAGAGTACATTTTGATAAGTTTGAAAATGTGTTTCGTATTAAGATCAAAATTTAAAAAGGTTATTTGCTAATTTATTAAAATTAAAGAAGATAACATGTAATATTTCAAAATTTAAAAGTTGTATCTACATTTAAGTCAAAATTTAGGTTTTTTTTAGCATATTTTTTAATGCATTTTCCCCATGATTTTGTGTTAATTCCTTCTAATTCTCCGCAAACTTGGAAGTATTGGTTTTGTGAGTATGGAGAGTTTTCCCTTCCACATCTATTCCCTTTTTCCCTCCATTTTTTTTTATATAAAATGAAGATTTCTTAAAAGCCTCACTTTCCTATCTAGCTCTATTCGTCCCTTCAATCCACACATAGTGTGAATTTGTCTGAATTCTAATCGTGTAATAATGAACCGATTATTGCATAAGTGTTTATTTTAAGTGTCCTGGCCACATGTATGTTCTATTTTACTCAGATTGGAACGTGAGATTATAATTGTATTATGACATAACAAGTCATGCCAAATGATATGTTTGAATGAAAACCTAATATCAAAGACAAATATCATCATTATTTGATGTAAGTAAACAATGATGATGCAACCTAATGGTGTTCCTGACAATTGAATAATAAAGGAACATTCAACTGAATTGCAACAAGACAGAGAACAAGAACAAAATGATAATTCAATTCCAACATCCTTCGAGACGGTTTTCTTGACATTTTATTTGACCGCCGTATGATGATTTTTGTTTTTAATTTACGCATAACTCCAACGTAAGCATAAGTCTGATGTTTATTCCATCCTTTTCGTTGTAATTTTCGGAAATTTGGCTTCACATTGAGGAAAACTAAGAATAATGCATTGACAAAGCGAATTGAAAAACATATCATATCATCCTTGCATTTGTTTCCGTATACATACAAATCAACATATAACAATGGAAACAAAATAAAGAAAATATTTCTTTTTCGTTTAGTTCTAATGCTTTGCAACAATTATTCTAGTAAGAAAGAATCTAAAATACTATTTATTTCATTCCACCTAAATTAAGAAAAGAAAAATAATCAATTAAAATATAAGTATATCTGGACCTTTTTTCTTCGATCTTTCTCTAATTCTTTCCTAAAATTTAAGATATAAAAAAAAAGCTAAATTATTCTTTGCCCTATTAATTGGAATTATTGCTATTTTTGTTCTGCCCATTGCTAGTGCTACTATTCTTAGAGCCGAAAAGTGTATCATTGGCAATATGGTTAGTGGTAGTGTTGCTCGGGCGCGGTCCACCAATGATGGAACTGATGGCAGCTGCCAGGGCAGCTGTGAGATTCGGATCCGCGGTGATGGCGGCGGTTGCGGCGCTTAGGTTGTCCGGTGGAGGGTTATCCTGGTCTCCTCCCAATTGGGGTGATTTATTGGCATCTTGGGACATTTGAAGGCCAGAAAATTTTGATTGATTCAGTAGGGCCTGGCCCAATATCTGAGGCAACAATGTAGCTGAAGAGTTGCTAAAAGTTTGGCTAGGGTTTGGGAATGGCAACTGGAACTGGCTTGGTTGGGGCTGAAATTGTAGTGGGTTGTTGCTGTTTTGGGTTTGGGTGAGGTCCAATGTAACAGTTGGAAATGGGGCTGAAGCAGATATGGTTGCCATGCTAGAAGAACATGGCAGGAGTGTTCTTGTGAAGAAATTGGAATTCATTAGACCATCGGCGCTCGACATGGAGCCGGATAACAGCATCCGCGCAGCCGAGGAAGTGGTTGATGCCATTGCCACAGCCGCGGGTGGCAGGGGATGGTTGTGGTTGCCCTCATATGTAGTGATTAGTATTGTTCTATCCTCCGCACATCTTTGTACCTAAGCATATGATAAATGAGCATATCTTAGGCAAATAGATTAATGCTAAAATGGAAGACACCGAGTATATATACAAACTCACAAAGCAACCGGTTACATTATTTATACTCACTTATCATATTATACTATACCATCTATTGCATATATAATGTTTTCAAACTTTTACTGAATTATTCATAAAAATAGTTAAATTTAAACTTTTAAAAGTATCAATATTTCAAGTTTTAAAATATTATTAATTTAGATACCAAATAGTCAATATATATAGTAATTATATAGATTTTTTTTTAAATATCATTCTTTTTATGTGAAAATATCGAGATGAGAAGAATATAGGGAAAAGATTAAACAAAATAAATCCAACAGTGAATGGCCTAAAATTAAATAGATAAATCTGGGTACATACTTGTTTCCGAACCGGGCAGCCGGCAGCCATGGTGCAACGATAATATGCTCGTGGGCATGGATTTCCTTTAGCCATCTTCTGTCCATACTTCCTCCATTGACATCCGTCGGTAATCTTCAAAAACACCACAGAAATTTAATTAAAATCGCACGATTCAACTACACAACAAAAATACAATTCGATAAAGTTCTAACCAAAGTGAATCAAATCAAATTCAAATCAAAATCAACCATCATCACTGACCATGGGAGCCTCGGATCGGGCTCGAACCGAAACCCGAGCCTTTCTCATGGTAGCCTCCGTTTGATCGACACTAGTATTGGATGGACTAAACCTAGCAACCTTATTTGCATTTCCCCATCCTTGTGATGGATGATCCGGGCTATCTTCATTGTCTCTCCTCCTACCCCTACCGCATTCATTCTTCCCATCATCATTATCATCGTCCATCAAGCCATTAATCTCCTCCTCATATCGAGTTTTTCGCAACCCGTGATCCTTAGATCGGCTTCCCTCAGCAGCATCAGCCGGCGATCCAGACCGGTCCCGAGTCCTCCCTCCTGACGAAGAATGCGAATTATCATCCGCGTCATGATTGCTGGAAGCAAGACCAAGATCTATAAATTGCCTAGGCACGATTTGGCCATCATTTTGCTTGTTGTCATCACCTAATTTCCCATTGGACGTATCGCCATTTTCGGTGTTTTCAGACTTTTGGTCACGCATGAATGAGACCAAGTGCATGTGTAGAGCATTGTAATTACTAGTGACTTGATTCAACATGTCTCTTAGACGATTGTTCTCAACTCTCATTCTTTCAAGTTCTGCTTGAAGAACTGCTAGCTGAAACCGATTAAACAATAGGTTGCCAATTAGATGAAATTTAATTTACTTTATGTAGATTATTAAATAACTAATCATATATTTAATTTGCACCAAACCCTCAAATTAAATTAATTACATAAAATATGATTGAATTTATCTAAATCTTCACAACCTTACCTCACTCCTAATTCTTTTATCTTCCACGTTCGGTGAGATCCCATCATCCACCATGGATTGATCACTGCTTGCATTCGTAGTCAGGAGATTCAGACCGGTCTATATAGCCAAAAAAGAAGAAACAAAGGAAAAATTCATTATAGATACTTATAAATCCTAATTATTCTATTATCGACTACATATATATATATATCTACTTACGTTAACCTTGAAGTCTAGCCGATCCGGTCCACTGGTCGGGACATTTCTTCCATCATCATAGTCTTCGACGGGATTATCTGTTTCGCGGTTCCTGATGGCAAAAAAGTCCATCTCGTCGACGACCATCCGCCTTTCATCAGATGGTGGGGGATGATTAGCATCCAGATGATCTTTCTTCGTGAGAGAAGTGAGGTTTACAGGGAATTGAACAGTAGGAGGAGGAGAGGAGGAGGAATTGTTGAATGTGGCACCTTCCATAGCAGAACTAGTAAACTTCATCCACTTCTTATGATGAGCAATAATATTATTACTGGTGGTAGTACTAGGAGTAATAATATTATTAGTGTTTTTAATGATGTCTTGTTCTGGGAAGGAGTTGATGACTGTGGGGTGGAGAGGGAAGAATAACCCTAGTACTGGATCTGAATCAATGGAGAGTCCACCTCCTTTGGCCATAAATCAACAAAATTATGGAGAGAGGGAGAGAGAAGAAGAAGAAGTAAAGTCAGTCTTTGAAACGGTGGTGCAATGGACTCGGCAATAAAAGGGGTTGAGTTGAAGACTTTGGAAGGAAGAAGAATGCGAAGATGCAAATTAGCTAATGAGTTGGAAGGCATTGCTTATTTATTATATGCTTTTTATATTTATTTCTTATGTATGTTTTTCATTTATTATTTCTTTTGCAATTCATTTATAATGTATGTGGTCATATGAGTTGACAACTCCATGGAATCGTATGCCACAAGAAAACATACTCTTGGAGAGATATAATTCTTTTTCTTTTTTTCATATCATATTTACGTTTTTAAAAATTACATTTGAACATTAATTGCAGGAGAAAAGAACAATTACAGCTGCAAATAGTAGTGATAAATGAATAATTGCTATAATTACCAATTTATAACAATAATTCTATTTTTAGTAAATACCTATTTCAGCAATCATTTTTATACTATTGCAATAATTGGTATATTTGAAAAACATTTAAAATTTTGCAATATAAGAACAACACTTTTAAACTTTTGGTAAGTACTAGCTATTGTTTTTCAAAAGTGTGAGGAGTATTACAATAGCAAAAACATTTTGCCACATTTTAAAAGTATCCATAATGTACAAACTATTGCTAAAATATGAAAAAAAAATTAAATTGTTTCTATAAATTGATAACTATAGCAGTCATTCATAAATTGCTATTTAATTTAAATAATTTTTTTTTTCTTATAGTGATACTATATATTATTAATTTCTTTTTTTTATATAGGTTAGTGTATATTTACATTATTGAACCAAAATATCATATGCAACTCCACACTTTCATAGCATTTAAAAACCACTATTGAGCCAACTTTGGGTGATTTGCAAAGATAGTGGAGGTAATGTTAAATTTCTTTGTGCTTCTTTTATTTTCAAATTGAATTTTACAGATATTTAACTTAAAATTATATATCGAAATGTATCTATTTTTTTTCAAACTAATTAGTTTAGTTATTCTTATTTATTCCAATGACTATTGTATGCTAATATATATTTTCCGCTAAAATTTTAAGTAAAATGCAAGAAAACATATGAATATGTTATCTTCTGGATGATCCTTTACATATAACGTAAATATTAAACACGAACTTCAGATATTGAATTTCAAGAGCACTCATATATATCATGAAAAATATTATTGTGGACGTATTTTTCGATTAAAGCAAATATATCAGATTTCACAAACATTTGCGGTCATATTTAAATTGACTATCGAAATTTAAGCAAACCATATAAAACATTGTCATATCATGTATTCATGTATCCCTTTTAAAATTAAATGTGCTCCTATACTTCTTCTTCTTCTTCTTCTTTTTTTTAATTTCATAAACGCATTTAAAGTGCTAGACAATTTGTAAACTAGCTTTATGATTTATGGTTATTTGAATATAATATATATGCTAGTGCCTTTCTCTAGTATAGTTATGCCATAGTTTCTGCACATTATCATTTTCTTTTCAAATAAATTACAATCACAGAAAATTTTTTGATTGATGATAATTTTTTTTTTCTTTTTTGGGTACAGAATATAAAACAATGGAGTCAAGATACTTCTCTTTATATAAATGTGGACGAAAAGTAAGATCACGACGTATTAAGCAATTCAGGACCACTGAGTAAGAAGGATATGCCGTAAGTTCCTGGAAATTAGAGAAAAGGGCCATGACATGACAAATATAAAAGAAAGATAGAAGAAGCCCTAAGTGGATAAGCTGGATGAAACCATCTTGTCTAAATTGGAAGTTGCTATTTGTATATTGCGAATCATACATTACTATATATATATGTAAAAGAGTACGTAGAAAGTGAAGGCAGCATTATAAGGTAAATCTCCATATATAAAAGTACTTATTAGTTATAAAATAAATGACAATAACAAACGGTGATAAAAATTCTATCCTAACCATCATAATGTGGTCTCGTTTGATTAATTTCAAGGAGAGTGTTTCCGTGGAATGGAGTCCAACTTTTATTCTAATTTCTTAGTGTATGAATAAAAGAGAATTTTTTTTTTCTTCTTTCAGATCCTTGGAATCTTAATAACTTAAAAGGAGAGGAATGATATTCTAAAGTATTGAAAATAACTGATATTTATTTTGTGGTATATTTTTTAACATTCTCATTAAGGTATTATTAATAATAAGAGCAAATTAATCCAGATGGAATCTTATTACATGAAAAATTAACCTCATTAGGCAAGGGTGTCCCTGTGAAGTTTTTTAGCCAGAAATTGGTCCTCTTTGACTGTATTGAATAAGTGAAGGTCCCTGGTACTGTTGTCCATAACAACAAACGTATAGAGATGCACATGTTAAAAAACTCCTTTGCTTGCGACTAGTTTCTTCTTCTTTTTCTTTTTTTTTTTTTTTTTACGATGGGAAAAAAAATTCAAAAGAAGCAAATTAGAAAAAGTATTTAGATTAATATCCCGTATATTGCATCTGCCAATCATATATTTAAAAAAAAAGTAGGTTTTAGCATCATATTTATTTTACTAGAAAATATTCAATAATATTATTAAAACACATGTTAAAATATTAAATAAAAAGTTTTTCATAATTTTTATATATTTATTTTTTCATAAAGTATGATAATAACAAAAAAAAAATATGAATTTTTTTTTAATCTATATAATAAGTCTCGAGATTATCCTTAATTTGAGGCTCATTTATATATATATAAGAGAGAGAGAGAGAGAGAGAGGCCACCTAGATGTAATGCAGATGTTAAAAGCGTGTAAGAGATGGATGGGAATGGGGTGTGGGGATAAGGTGTGAGATGGGATTTAATTTGACGCGTTCCAAAAATTCATCGCCCCGATTGGCCCGGCACTTCTTGCTCATAGAAAAGAGCAGTCTAAGTCAACGGATGCGATCAAGCAGGTGGGCCCACTCCATGACGACTACCTGTAGGGCCCAAGATCTCTATCTCAATCACTTTCTCTCTCTCTTTCTCTCTCTTGACCACGCACACGTAGCTAAGGAGGACGGGCCCCAGCGGACGGAACGGGTTGACTCCGTCTTCCGTTATTGAAGTGACCGAATCCTTTGGCTTATTTACCTAACTCACTCTTTAATTTTTGTATTCATTTTTTATATTTTCTCTTTTTTCTTTTCTTTTTTTTTGCAATTTGGGCCAAATTTGTCTAAAATTTGACATTTGGAAATTCTTGTTTCACTATTTTGTCAGTTTTTATCCAATGCTTTTTATTGAATTTGAAATAATTTCTAACTTTTCTTGTTTATATATTGTAACTACTTTTATCATAAAACTAGTTTTTAGTATAAGAATAATTCATAGTGACACAAAAGTGATAAAATCATTTTGCCTTGCAATGTATTATTGTATATTTTCTTTTTTTTTTTTGAATAATGATGAATTTTAAATTACTATCAAGGTCTTTAAAAAAAATTTCTTTTTATGATAATTTTTTTTCTGATCAACTTTTTAATAATATTTTTTTTACATTTTTTAAAGTGTAAAGATTCTTTCATAAATTTCAAAATTTTCAATCAATTTTACTTAATAAATTTCATGAATTAAATATATAATAACAACTTTGTTATTACATGATGATAATACCGATATTCTATAAATCCATCATAATTTACTTTATAGCTGTCCCTATATGTATGTTATGAATTGAAGTGATAAGGTTAAGTACATAAGAATAATTTCTAATCCATAAAGGTAAAATTTTTATATGTTTTTGCAACAATATTGTCTTATGTTATTCTTTTTGCTTATCATATATAATGCCTAAGAACCCCTCTCCGAAGACAATAGGTTTAGTTTAAAAATTTAGTAAATTGCGCCAAGTGAAGTCGAGGAAACTACTTGTAAAAACACTATGATTAAAAAAGAGACGAGGTCGGTGGGACAATCATAGGTTTGGAAAAGTATATGTCTAATCAAATTAAACTGATGGGCAATTTCCTCTTCTTATTGAAATGGCATGGTCGAAATTTAAGGTTGATGGGCTATATATATATGTATGTATGTATGTATGTATGTATGTATGTATGTATTAATCAAAATAATTGATGAACAAGCTTATGAAGTTTATGCTGGTCACATCCATTGATTTTTTTTTATTTATACCAACTTTATCATTTTCAAAATTTTGATGTTATGGAATATAAATATTTTTTTATTTTTTAAAATATTTAATTCTTTATATATTTTCTTTCATTGATTAATTAATTTCTTCGTCACTAGCTAGTATGAAATCCTGCGCAATTATCTTTTTTTTTTTTTTTCTATTTCCACGAAGGGTCAAACCCATACATTGAATATATATGGTTAACGAAATATAACTTTTCCCATTTATTTAGAAGCACTTTTGCATAGCTTCGGCTGGACATTTGGTGAGGATTACTGCTAATGTCATGGATGAGGATGATATCATTTATTCACACACGTCCTCATTAATTAGTAGAAAGGCCGCATGCCTTTTCGGGAAACAATGTTGTAAAGAAAAAGAAGAAGAAAATATTGAAGATAAAAGACGCAATAAGTTTAGACTTATGAATTATGGTGTCAGCGACTAAAACGCCAGAACCCTAACCAAATCCATGATTAGAAAAACTAGTTTTCAGATCATATTTTATTATTTCCTTTTAGATAAAATGATTAAAAAATATCAAAACTATTCTTGTATTAAGTTTTTTAAGATGGCAAATGGACATTAGAGCAATTAAAAAATGTTTTTTTTTAAGATTTATATAAATACTTAATTTTTAAATATAAAAAGATTAAATATATGTAGAAAAATCTAAAAGGGTATTTTATTAAATATACGAAGAGAAAATAGCAGTGCTTGAGTTGTGCAACGCTTGTTCAACCTAATAGGTATGGGTAACATCCTTAAATATAGTAATTTTTTAAAAATATTTTATAAATATTATACTCGAAATAATTATTTTAAAAATAGGTTTCGAAGGCACGGATGCGATTTGCATCTTCATAAATTTGTATTGAATGCGTAGTTTAAAAGTGTAGACGATGTTTGTATCTTAAACAGATTTATACTGAAGACACGAATGCTATATGTGTCTTTCATATAATTTTTTTTATTAAAGATATAGGTAATGTTCATGTCTTAAAAAAAAAATTATATTAAAGATGTAACCATTTGTGATTTTAGTGTGATTTCTTTTTTTTTTTTTATATTCACAAAAGAAAGAAAAAAAATTATACTAAAGATTCGAATGACGTTGGTGCTTTCGGTATAAAACTTTTTTTTTTTTTGAACTAAAAGCTTGAGTGTCATATGTAGCTTAATAATTTATTTTTGGCATAATTTTTTGAATATAATATTTATAAAATGGCGGGGCAGAACTGATGAATGACAAGCACAAGCCGCATTCCTTGAAAAGCCAGTCAAAGAGGTCCAGTTCTCAGTCCCACCCCGCCTTCACTCTCTCTCTCTCTCTCCCCCACGACTCACGTTATTGCAATCGAAAGTTTGCATTGATTGACGACAACTTTCGTCAATTTCAGATATCCATTATAGATGCATACTTAATGAAATGAATGCGACGGGACCGGGAAGAGAGAGAGAGAGTAAGAGTAAATGCTTGATTTGAATATATACATACATCGGGACTTAGCGTATGCCAATCCTTTTCTTTGGATAATTTTCCAATGTCAAGAATAGCGGTTATTTATAATTCTGCCGATGGGATTATCCAATTCATATTCTAATGGTTGATATCTCGATTGCATTAATTTCTATAATAACTATATCAACGAGACTAAACAGTTTCATCGATGAATTGTACAAATCTTTTTTAGTAAAATATAAACTAACTTTTGTATTATTTTTAACTTATTGTAGATTTAAGAGAGAATCAATATTTATATTAATTATAAACTATAATGGTATTAATAATTTTTTATATATTTCAATCTCTTTATTCAATTCTATGTATATGCCTAATTTTTTGTGATTAATTAGGCTGTATTTTTTCCCAGCAAAGGGAATAGTTTTGATTTATGGATGAAAGGAATACCGAATAAACATAATTAGCTGTGGGTACTTGTTAATTGTTACATAAATAGTAAAACTAATTATATAACATAGAAATAAATACATGCCATGCTTATCCATCAAGATTTGCTTTATGTTGCTTCAATTGCTCCTTTCCATAATAACTTAGATTCTAGTTGATCAATTTTAATCAAATTACTTTGGGGAGAAAAAAGTGATTATAAGAGTTAACATAACAAGGAATTCAATGGTTAAATAATGAATTGTATGATTCAATCGATAAGACCATAGAATAACCCTACAACAAGAAGAGATATAATAAAAATAGTTATAGTTATCTTATATTATCATTATTACAAATCATTTTTCCTAGCAAATGGTCCACCGTAGTCTTATAAACTTCTATAACTTGAAGTATAGAGCGATCTACGGCGCACATATTGCATTTGATTGTTATGTCCAAGCTCACTATGGCATCAGCTAGGGCATAAATTTCGTAGAAAAGGGTAGTAATGCGAATGCCAACGAAAGAGGAGGTATTTTCAGACAGCCAAGCGTAGATTTATGCTAAGTTTGCAAATGCATACTTAAAAAAGAAGGATGTACAAGCCAACATTGGTTTATTGGTTGAAGAATTAGTAAAATCCGATAATTCGTAAGAGAAGCAGGTGAGTATGTACGCACGAGCTATTCAGCACCGGTTAAATTCAGTTTCAATTTCGGCGGTGATCCTCCAAAATGCCCTGGTGGAAACGAAATCTGTACACTTATACAATTTCCGGTATAGTGTTTTTCCGTAAATTTAGATTCACAACTAAAAGTCATCTTAAGAGTTTAAACTTGATTTAATATCTTATTAGAAGGTAAACTTATTTTGATACATTTTTAGAAGGTACATCTAGCTATAGAGATAGGCTCGAGGTTCCAACTTGACTTGACTTAGGTGAGCCCGTCGATTCTAGAAATTAAAACCCACCAACATACTGTACAAAATAAGTTTGCCTATGCCCATATCTACCCAGCTAAATGGGAGTCCTTACTAATTGGCCATGGTTCCCCTAATCTCATTCTTTTTCTTATCGCATTCCATTCGCCAATTCGAGAAATAAAGTGAGAGAGGAGATTTTCTTATTATCTAGGCTATGCAAGTATTAAATTTAGATTTATAGTAAAAGAATGATCTTAAAGTTAAAGTTTAAATTTAAAAATGTCATGGCGTTTTACATTTATTATTCTCATGCTGCCTCTCAATGTAAGTCCCATATGAAGCCTATCAATTGGAATGATTTAAAAATGAAATAAATGATATCAAGATTATTTGAATTTATGATCACTTATAACTAGATAAAACTTTAAATCACTATTTGCTAATTAAGACCTTTGTAAGAAAGTAGTATAAATATCAGTTTTTCAATAAAATGAATTGGGTTTAATTTTTTCTCTTCCACAGTATAATGTAATTTAAAAAAAAGGAAGCAAAAGCTACTAAATGGAAAGCGGGATGTTTTGTCCATGATGATCTAACCTAGAAACCTGACATTATGAAACAAATGTTCTTTTATATTCATTACCGTTCCCTAAATGAAGTCAATCCTCGTTTATATTTAGATATTATTTAATGAATGTAATACAAAATTAATAATCAATGAAACTCAACTCATAGTCTTTTACTAGAAAATTGAGTTTACAAATGGTAGAAACCCAGTACAATAAACTTAAAGTAATAAAGACTATAATTTACATACAATTGTTGTAACTGACAATTTATATTGGTAAATTTATTTTTGATAAACATCAACTATGGCAACTTTTTTTTTTTTTTTAGCTATAATCTTATACATTAGGACACTTTTCAAAATTTATAATATAAATAATCGATGTAAAATGTACTTTACAACCATTTTATACCCAGTACATTTAAACCATCACCGCTTGTCATCGACTTGAAAGTACTAGATGCATTATAGTAGCAAAGTATATTTTAGTAGTTTTTTACATTTCAATTTTTTTCTGTAAAAAAGGATTCTTAATACTTATTAAAAATAAATATTGCTACTCTAAATTGAGCAATTATAATTACATATAATTTATAGTCTCGATTGCTCTATTTTCTTATAAGTGATTTTAATGATAAGTGTGAACCTAAATTTGGCACTAGTTGCCTCTCACCATGTTTCTCTCTCTTCTCCCCAAAGACACAAGAAACCAAGAGTCACTTAAGACTTAGGGGTGGTTGATTGCTTAGACGCCAACCATCGCTCTTGTGCCGCCACACTAGCCCCACCTCATCTTCTCACTACTCTCAACTCCCTACTCTCAAATTTCCCTTTTTCTTTTTTCCATTCTCAAATCCCTTCAAAAATTCTTTAGATCACCTCTTTCACATATGTTTGGCTCTTGTCTGTCACTTTGTTACTTTCTGCTTTAGGTGAAGTTTTGAAGATAAGTGTGGTAGTTGAAGGAAAGTGAAAAGGTTGAAATAATGAGATTTTGTCTCTAATGCTTTGTTTTTAGCCTCCTTGTTTTGTGTGGTTGTTTTATATCCGTTGGCATATTTTTGTCTATTAGAATGCTGATTTTTATTTCTGTAGGAAATTCTGTTTTGTAGAAGTGATATTTTCATCCTCAAACTCTAAAAGAGACGTGTCCATTTTTTTATTAGATCTTCTAAATCCATCTACGTATTTAATTAATGGTATTCACTGTACTTGGACGATCGTATGTCCAATCATATGTGAATGAAATTTCCATTCTTCTCATAAAATGAAAAATTAAAGGGTATGTAACCCCCATCTACTTATTTGTAGACACTTCCTGTGTAAAAGAAGATGACCATGGCGACTCTTGTCTCTTTTATTATAATGATAAGTTTATATTACAAGATGTGCTAGCTGTACTAACTATTATATCAAATTCGCGCTGAAAGACAAGTGAGATTATGATGACATATGTTATCATGATTTAGGGCCACAAATATTAATAAAATGAATCTTTAAACCTATAACTTTATGTAAATATGACTAATGTTACCGACAAAATCAAAACCCTAAAATATGACTTAGACAAACCCCTTCTGCCCATGTCTGTACAGTTTGGAGAGAACTGCCACAAGAAGTAGGAAAAGATACTTTTCACACGGAGATATATAGGTCCAAAGGTGTAAGCTTTATTTTTAAAGTTTATTATATTAAAAATATGCAACACTATTTTGATAATTAGAATTATATAAGTGCTTTATTAGTTTAATCTTTGTTTAAATACGTTATTATAGTTTCAGCCTACAGTACTAATAGAGTATATAATAGTGCAATTCATGAATCCGAAGTCTTTGGTTTTTCGATACTTTTCAAAGGGTCTTAGGATAGCTCATCTAGAAGAGAAATTAACCTAAGTCAATTATTTTTTCTACATAAAGAAAGTTCATATTCTACATCAAGAAAGTTCATAGCAACTGGACATGAAAAATGATACTTATACACTCAATGATGATGTAAAGATTTTTTTAGAATATGCAAATATTACTTTTTGTCGGTAATCTTGTAAAACATCAAGTGGCTTTTCTCGTAGCCAACGTTGATGACCAACTGACCTACAGCTGGGAACAACTGAATATTAAGTTTTTGCTAGCCAAAAACATTATATGGTGCAGATCTCTAAAGCACCTTTAGGTCAAACTTAGAAAATAAACAAAGAAAAACCCATCATTCTCTATCGACGTAACTGCAAACTTGCCCCTCGTCTCATTTTGCTCCTGAGGATTGCCCTCCAAATGATTGCTGAGATTTCTCCAAGGCAGTCCTAGCTACCATGTGTTTGGTAAATTTTTCGTTTAAATCATTAGGGTTTTCTCACTTCAAGGATCAATGTATAATCCTTTATCGCAAGAATATCGATTTCCATTAATTGATTCCAAGCTTAATATGTTCCCATAGAAGCTCTGGGGGTTAATCGCACGACGAGTGAATAATAAGAGGGCCTGTATGTTGCACTAATTTTTGTTTTTCCTAAACTGATATTGAAATACCAATTAGGCAATCCAAACGGGATGAATTGGTTCTAAAAATAATTTACAAAAAATAATTATATTATAGAATTAATGAACCGATAGTTGTAACGAACAAGATAATAAATACTGAGTCAAGATCTTGTAGTATAGTTGGCACGAATAATGTTGTTTCTCTGGATGGAACAGATGTGAATCAATTCTCATCAGTTGTGTAATATATAGTTGATCAATAAAAAAAAAAAAGGATAATGAAGGCTGAAAATAAATGGGATGGTCAAAGAGAAATCAAAACACTCCGGTTAGGTTTCGAAAGAAAAATATATGTGGGGCACTTGTAGCTGTAGTGAACTCTACTGAATCTTATGGAAGCTTGGACCAGAGTCATATTTTGATAACTGATAGGGAAGCCATCAGCCTTATTAGTTGGTTAGCTTTGACTCTCGGAAGTCTTGTACAGCACCATCAATTAAAATGGCTCCATGCGCATCGCCTTGTCCCCTTTATTTTATCTTTGTATATTTTGTCTCTTTATGCTCTTGGAGCTTCTTAGACCCTATTTCCAACCGTATCATTATTCACACCATTCTCCGTATCTCATATTCTAGGGAATGGCCATAAGATATGAAAATAAGAAAGAAAATCCCCATCGTTGCATTATGCGTATGAGCTAAAATCTTTGGAGTAAATAGCTTAATTAAGTTCAAAATTGTGTTTAGTGACAAAAAAGAGGAGAAGAAAGGAGAACTTCAACAACATATTAAGAAGTGCTAACAACTCTAATTTTTTACTTAATGTGTTGAATCTTTTTTTTTTTTTTAATATGCATTTGAAGATGGAATAGTGAATGAAGTTTGAGTTCGAATAAGCTCCAATTGGTTTTGTGATTTGAAATGGTGGGTTGATGGATGTTTGTAGTCATGATTCAAAATAGTGTTAAAACCTTGATTTTGGACCTACGAAGATTAAATCTACTAGATGTCATAAGGATTGAATATGATTTGATGAACTTAGAGTTTGAAGTTATAAATCTTTGTTTCGTAAGAGTCTAATTCAATCGATAGAAATAGTGATCAATCAATCATTTTATCTTGAATTGTTTAGTTTGTATCATGGACAATTCGAACAAGGGAATACTATGTAGACTAACTTAATCACATGGGTTGCGATGTAAGGTTTAAGGTGGTTCCATTTACTAAACCTCAAGAACAATCGACCAAAGTACCTCAATAGATGGTTTTTAGTCTAATTAGTCAACCAAACTAGTAGTTAAGTTAACCAAACATGAATTAGGTCGACCAAACTTGTGAAATGAAGGTTAATTAAGTTTCCAAGGAGGAAAAGGACAATTAAACATGAGGAAAGATTGACCGAGCATGTTAGTTCAAGCCTTTTTTTTTAACTTGAATTCTATAGGTAATCCTATTTTAACTCATGATCAAGATCTAACTCTACATGAAAGTAAAGATATCTATTAATACAATAAGAGTTGAGATCCCATCCCAATGGTTTCTCTTTCCTGGATAATTGATTAATTGCTTATTTATTAGTTTTCCATTGCTTTTATGACCATGATGCATGCTAACAAACCTAATAACAAGTCAATGTAGTGAGAATTACTACTTGTTGTTTGATGATTGAATTACTTGATGAAAGTTGCTAACTCCTAATATAAGTTAAGATACACATAGGTTATGCACCAAGCTATGGTGGCCAATTAAGTGTGCCAAAACATTAGATGATAGGTTGTTAGATGCCTATTGTCACAGTCCAAAAGTTTAGAGTGAGTATGGAGCAATCAACTCGAGTATAAAATGTAGTAAATTGCATTAGCAGGATAGTTTGTTGTAAGATTTTGGGTTTTTTGAAGGTAGGTTTGGCATTTAGTGAATAAACTTGTCAGGAGTTGATGTTGCTTTCCTGATAATGGCCACAGTAGGGTGAAACCAGTTGAAATAGTTGGTCCTCTCAATCATATAATGGATTGTGGTTAAGTTAAGAGGGCACTCTTGAAGTGAAAGATGGGCTCATAATAGATCTTGAAAAGATAGGAATGAGAAGGCTGGTTCAATACCAAAAAATGAGATAATTAAGTAAATCAATGGATGCTTGAGTGTTGCTTAGATATTAAGAGAGGAGAACCTCCCACTTATGACAAGTGGTATTAGAGTCAATATTTCAACCACATCGAGCCAACTAAATGCTACTAGAGTATCATTTGAGCGAGTAGTTCTTGTGAACATAAGGGCTTGTGTGGGTTAAATTTAAAGCAGCTACTAAAGGGGGGACATCATTGCTAAAGGGCAACTATGTCGTGAGTTAGAGGACTCATGTGGGAAAACTTCAAGACGAGAAGCAATCACTAGAGCAATGATATCATTATCAAAGGGCAATTGTGTCGTGAGTTAGTTGTAACAAGATCTGCCCAAATTATTTATAAAGAGTGAGTGTGAGCCTTTCTATCGCTAAATGACTCAACAAGAGAAGATCTAGAAGGACAAAGAGAGGAGTGAGGGTGAGAGGAAACCTACAAAAGCCCAAAGTCCCAGCGTAAGTGATCTTAGGTGGAGTTTGACAATGAGTTGAGAAGGGTTGGTGATCTTGAGGAGTGAGTAGTGGTAAGACATTAGCCTCATGATGAGAGTGTCACAAATTTAGGTAGGGGAGAGTGTCACGGTCTAAGAATTTAGAGTGAGCATGAAGAGATTAACTTAGCTATAAAATGTAGTGAGTAGCATCGATATGATAGTTTGGTCTATAGGGTTGGATTCTTTGAAAGTGGGTTTACTTTCATGAACAAACTGGTCAAGAGCTAATGTTGTTCCCCTAATGATGGCCATACTAAGCTGAAACCGCTTAAGGTAATTAGTCCTCTTAATCACATGATGGATCATAACTAAGCTAAGAGGGTGCTCCTAAAGTAAAAGATGGGCTTGAAATAGATCTTGAAGGGACAAGAATAAAAAAATTGGCTCAATATCCAAAAATGAGATAATTATGTAAATTAAGGAATAGTCGAGCACCACATGGGTACTTTAGGAGAGGAGAAATTATCGTCCCATGACACCTGTCATCTAAGCTATGGACTAACTAATAATGGCTGTAAACACCCCATTTTTGCCATAAGAATCAATAATAATCAATAATAATCAATTTCCAATTTTTCCTAATTTTTTCCAATTTTCCTCTAATTTGGCGAAAATAGGAAAAATATTCAAAAAATAAAAATAAATAGGAAAACACATCAATTTTGAAAAATAATTTCAGAAATGGCAATAATAAGGATTAAATAATTTTTACAAATATTTGAAATTTCAAAAAATACGAAAAAAATAATAAAAAAAATCGCATTGCATATATGCAATTTGCGAAATAGATAAAATCGGGAAATTAGGCCAGCTCAGCTGGTTCGTGTGTGCGCCTGGAAACGTGTGTGAAGTCTGAGGTCTTGAGTTCGAATCCCCCCGCGTGCGCTCGGAAATTTTTTCTCTTCTTTTCCCTGGAGCTGCCACGTGGCAGCATGCGATTGGCCGAGTAAAAACACGTGCCTCGCACTTGGTCATCTTCTTTCTCGAGCCCAGCCGGAGAAAAATCCAGCAGAAATCCGACGAGGTCAAAATTACTGGATTTCTTCAAATCTTTTTGGATTTCAATCAATCTAAAACTGAATTATCCAGTTAAATCACAAGATCACAACGAATCGGCATCAAATAGGTTGGATGAACTCAAATCTAAAAAACGGAAAAATTCGGATTTATCCAAATCGAGGATTTGAGCTTATCCGGAGGAGTTTGTGAAAGCCTATAAATAGAGGATGAAGGTAGCAAGCTAGAACACAGATCAAAAGCGAGAGAAAGTGAGAGAAAAGAGAGAATCGAAGTTCACCGGAGTTGTTTCGAAATTGCGACAGCCAATTTGCATACATTATACTAAAAAAAAAAAAAAACAAAATGCGCGCCAGGTATCAAAGATAGCTCCCAAGCAACCAAACCCTCTCAGAAGCCCAATTTGCACACGTTCAAGAGCAAAAATGGCAAACAGTAGCGACAACCGCAACAACAGTAAGACCAGCACTGACTACATTCCTACACCCTAAGAAGAGGTACAAGCCAAAGGTGTCAAAGGCAGGATGAAAGAGAAGCCAAGCAACACCCCAATGCGCATTCCACCCCTCTAACAATCATTCAAACAAGCAACTGTCATTTAAGAGCCTCGGAAAAGCGAAGGTGACGTCAGCAATGAGAGCCCAACCCCCCGCACGTCCAATTAGCATCCAACTCTGAATAATTGGTTCTGTTATCTTATTGATAGCTCTAGGTCAGCTCAAAAGTAGAGAACAATTATTGAACAAATTTTATTGAGACTCTTCAATTAATTCAATTACAATATGTTTTTCCTTATATATATGCTTTCATTTTTACTTTACCCAGATCTCCTACCATCGAACATCAGGATATTTCGCGCAGGTAGGAAATAAAAACGCTGATATCATTTCCAACGCTACTGGGTCAGTTGTTGAAGGCGATATCCTTGACCATGAAATAATACAAGAAAATTGGCAAAAACATGAGCAAAGAGGAATTTCGATCGATGAGCCGGTGGAGACAGTAAATCTAGGAAGCATGGAAAACCCTAAAAACGTCAAAATTGGGACCAGTTTAAGTGCCGAGCAAAAATGTGAGATAACCGAGCTATTAACAGAATATGCAGATGTGTTCGCCTGGTCATATGGTGACATGCTGGGACTAGACCAATCAATAGTGATTCATAGGCTTCCCACAAAGGAAGATGTCAAACCTAAAAAACAAAAACTGAGAAGATTTAGGCCTGACATCTTACTAAAGATTAAGGAAGAAGTCAAGAAACTGCTAGAAGTAGGGTTCATCGAAGTATCCGATTACCAAATGGGTGGCAAATATAGTTCATGTTATGAAAAAGAATGGAAAAGTACGTGTATGCATAGACTTCTGGGACTTAAACCAAGCTACGCTAAAGGATAACTTCTCCCTACCTCACATTGATGTTCTAGTGGACAACACTACGGGAAACCATCTTTTCTCATTCATGGACGGTTTCTTAGGATATAATCAAATAAAAATGGCCGAAGAAGATAAAACCAAAACGACTTTCATCACAACATGGGAAACTTTCTGTTACAAAGTCACGCCCTTCGATTTGAAAAATGTCGGGGCAACGTATCAGAGAGCCATGGTCGCGATACTTCACGACATGATGCATCGTGAGGTCGAAGTATACGTCGACGACATGATAGCCAAATCTAAAGAAAGAGAAAGCCATATAGATATCCTGAGGAAATTGTTCAAACGACTGAGAAAATTCCAGCTCAAGTTAAACTCAGAGAAATGCACTTTCGGGGTCATAATGGGGAAATTGTTAGGGTTTGCCATAAGCCAGGAAGGCATTAAAATTAACCCTGACAAAGTAAAGTCTATATTAGAGTTACCTTCCCCACGCTCCGTTAAAGAAGTAAGAAGCTTGCTGGGAAGATTGAATTATATAGCTCGTTTTATCTCACAGCTCACTAATAAATGCCGGCCACTATTCCGTCTGTTGAAAAAGAATGCTACAATAGAATGGGATGACGAATGCGAAGAAGCATTCAGGACAATCAAAGACTACCTTATAAAACCTCCGATCTTGATAGTCTCGAAGCAAGGAAATCCCTTATTCTTATACCTCACTATACTCCTGAATCCATGGATGCGTGTTGGGGCAGAAAGATGAAGAGGGAAGAGAGCGTTCCATATATTACTTGAGCAAGAAATTCACAGATGGGGAATAGAGGTACTCAGAGGTGGAGAAGACTTGTTGTGCTCTAATTTAGGTCATGCACCGACTAAGGCAATACACCCTTTACTATCATATTGAGCTACAGACAAGACATGATCCCTTGAAATACTTGGCAGAGAAACCAGCCTTGATAAGGAGAATCTCTAAATGGCAAATGCTTCTATCCGAGTTTGACATCACATACATGAATTAGAACTCGATGACAGGGCAAGCCTTAGCCGACCAATTGGCAGAACACCCTGTCAAGACAAATTCCCAAGAACTACAAGCCCAATTCCTGGATAAAAATATATTAACAGTGGAAGATATACCGATAGAAGACTTTGGGATAGAGCAGAACGCTAAGTGGAAACTGTTTTTCGACGGAGCTGCCAACGTATTCGGTTGCGGGATTGGGGCAGTATTGATATCCCCGACGACACACAATTCCCTGCACTAACAAGACTCACATTTCCATATACTAATAATATCGCGGAATATGAGGCGTGCATTCTTAGCCTCAAAATGGCCTACCAAATGGAAATCCGCGAATTAGAAGTATACAGAGATTCATCGCTCATCATACTACAGACAAGAGGGGAATACAAGACTAAAGAACCCAAACTGGTACTGTATCATCAACATTTGACAGAGTTGATCGAAGAATTTAAGGCAATCACTTTCACATATATCCTGAGAACTCAGAATCAGTTTGCAGATGCACTAGCCACACTAGCATCTATGATCCAGATAACAGGGGGAGCCGAAGTCCAATCGATGAAGATAGACATCGAAAATCGGCCCACCTACTGTTTAACAATTGAAAAAGCACAAGACAACAAGCCTTGGTATCATGACATCAAGACCTTTCTCCAAGAAGGTAAATGCCCTGAAATGGCTAACAAGAATGACCAAAGAACACTTAGAAGGTTAGCAAGTCATTTCTTATTAAGTGGGTCTATACTCTACAAAAAATCATCTGATACCACCTTGTTAAGATGTGTGGACAAAAATGAAGCCTGTGAACTAATGAAAGAAGTGCATGAAGGAGTATGTGGACCTCATATGAATAGCTACATGTTAGCCCGAAAAATCATGAGGTTAGGATACTATTGGTTAACCATGGAATTAGATTGCATAAAGTATGTCAAGCACTGTCATCTGTGTCAAGTATACGCAAACCGGATAAACGCTCCGCCCAATGAGCTACACTTGTTGTAAGCACCATGGCCTTTCTCCATGTGGGGAATCGACATAATTGGCCCAATCACTTCGACAGCATCCAATGGCCACAGGTTCATATTGGTAGCAATTGATTACTTCACCAAATGGGTAGAAGCTTCGTCATATGCCAATGTCACAAAGGGGTAATAGTCCGCTTCTTGAAAAGAGACATAATAGCTCGATATGGAGTTCCTGAGTCCATCATCATCGACAACGGTACCAATCTTAACAACAAATTGATGACAGGTTTATGTCAACAATTCCACATAAACCATAGAAATTCAACTCCCTACCGACCTCAAATGAACGGGGCAGTAGAAGCAGTTAACAAGAATATTAAAAAGATCATCGAAAAAATGACAACAACTTACAAAGATTGGCACGAGATGTTGCCATTTGCTCTCATGGCTTATAGGACTTCAATAAGAACATCTACTGGAACTACCCCATATTCTTTGGTATATGGTACGGAAGCAGTGCTACCAGTCGAAGTTGAAATACCATCATTCAGAATTCTATCAGAAACTCAGCTAACTGAATCCGACTGGGTAAAGAAGAGGCTTGATCAGTTGAATTTGATTGATGAAAAAAGACTTACTGCACTATGTCATGGCCAGTGTTACCAACAAAGGATGGCACGGGCATTTAACAAGAAGATGAAGCCGCGATACTTCAAAGAAGGGGATCTGGTGCTAAGGAAGGTTCTCCCAAATGCCCAAGACTCTAGAGGAAAATTCACCCCAAACTATGAAGGTCCCTATGTGGTGAAAAAGTTTCTGTTAGGACGTGCTTTGATACTGACTCAAATGGATGGTCCGGAATTGAGAGACCCCATTAACACAGATGCTGTAAAGATGTACTATCCTTAGGCAAGAGAATTGAAATTTTGCCAATGTTTATGAAAGCCAATGTTCAATACAAATTTCGTTGAGTCGAGTTTTTTACTTTTTACAAGCAAAGTTAATATCCTTGAATGGTCAATAATCCCAATTAATTCTCATCACAACAAATATTCCTAAACATATGACCCATCACTTCACCAATAAACGATAAACACTTAAATAATAATGAATTTCAATATATTTTGTGATATAATTCTATCTACTTTTGAGCATTAAAACTTAGCGCATTAGTAGGATAACACTACAGGCAAAAGAGCCATGCGCACAAGAAAGGAAGCACATTAAGATTTTCAACCCCGTGTCAAAGTAAGAAGAAGTGAAGCAAAAGCAAACCAGCACGAAGGTTCGGTTGTTTGGTTGCTATCCACGATGAATTGGCAAACATAAAAAATAAATGACTATCATCTGCATATCATGAAAAACATCACATCATTTAGCTCAGTCAGTAGAAGCATATTCAAAAGCATAAGATGAGTCAGCCCATAATGGGGCACTTGTTTAAACATCCCCTTTTATAGGTTAGTCAGCCCAAAGAGAGGCACTTTCCTAGATCTCCTCCTAAGGTTAGCCTATAAAGGTACCTTTCAAGACATTTATTCCTGCCATAAGTTAGTCAGCCCACATTGGGGCACTTCCACTAAATATCCCCTCAGGGTTAGCCCATAAGGGCACCTTTTTAAAGACATCCTCTTTTAAGGTCAGCTCACAAGGGCACCTTTTTGAAAACATTTCTTTATGCTATAGGTTAGTTAGCCCATAGGGGTACTTTTTGAGACATTTCCCCCAGGGTTGTGAGTCTAAGAAAGACACTTTCCGCTATAAATCAGTTAGCCTAAGAAGGGGCACTTTCCTAGACACCTCATCGATTAGTTAGCTCAAGAGGAGCACTTTTCGAATCCCACGATTAGTTAGCTCAGAGGAGCACTTTTCGAATCTCTCGATTAGTTAGCTCAAAGGAGCACTTTTCGAATGCATCGATTAGTTAGCTCAGAGGAGCACTTTTCGGATCAAAGGAGCACTTTTCGAATCCATCGATTAGTTAGCTCAGAGGAGCACTTTTCGAACCCCTCGATTAGTTAGCTTAGGGGAGCACTTTTTGAATGCCTCGATTAGTTAGCTCAGGGGAGCACTTTTTGAATCCCTCGATTAGTTAGCTTAAAGGAGCACTTTTCGAATCCCTCGATTAGTTAGCTCAAATGAGCACTTTTCGAATCTCTCGATTAGTTAGTTCAAAGGAGCACTTTTCGAATCCATCGATTAGTTAGCGCAAAGGAGCACTTTTCGAATTCCTCAATTAGTTAACTCAGAGGAGCACTCTTCGAATCCCTCGATTAGTTAGCTTAGAGGAGCACTTTTCGAACCCCTCGATTAGTTAGCTCCGGGGAGCATTTTTCGAATTCCTTGATTAGTTAGCTCAGAGGAGCACTTCTCGAATCTATCGATTAGTTAGCTCAAATGAGCACTGTAAACACCCCATTTTTTCCCTAAGAATCAAGAATAATCAATAATAATCAATTTTCAATTTTTCCAATTTTTTTTCCAATTTTTCTCTAATTTGGCGAAAATAGGAAAAATATCGCATTGCATATATGCAATTTGCGAGATAAAGAAAATCAGGAAAATGGGCTAACTCAGCTGGTCCGAACCACGGTCAGGCAGGTGCGTGCGAGTGCGAGGTCAGGGGTTTGAAACGCGGGGGGAGCAGAATCCGCGTTTTGCAAATTTTTCCTTTACCTGGGACACGTGGCAGCATCTGATTGGCTGGAGCAAAAGCATGTGCCGGGCGCGTGATCGTTTTCAACCTCGGTCCGAGATCGCCGGCAAAGGGAAAAATTCGAATTTCGGCTGTTTTGATTCGATTTTTTGCACAAATCCAACAGATCTTCAACAGAATTGAGATAAACATCATCTAATTGGAATCAAATCTCAACAAATCGACGGATTTACACGAATCGGAGTTGGTTCGTTTAACCGCAAATCCGATTTGCCTCGATCGGTGGAAATCTGAGCTTATCTAGCTCGATTTCGAAAGCCTATAAATAGAGGACGAAGTGAGGAAGCTAGATCACAGATCAAAAGCGAGAGAAAGTGAGAGAAAAGAGAGAATCGAAGTCCACCGAAGGAGTTCGAAGCCGCGACCGCCGATTAGGAGTTGAGTAACCACCAGGAGGCATTTCTGGAGCAAACCACTGCCACCATTGGATTCCTCACCCTCGATAACCTAGGATTTGACACCTCAACCGCCGAAGAAGACCGTTGGAACGCCGTTAACGAGCACTCTCCGCCGCCGTGTCCGACCGACCCAACCTGAATCGCTTCGACCCGATTCGACCCGACCTGCGCATTGACTCGGATCCAGGTAAGTCAGATTTTCCATTTTTTTATTTTATTTTGTTTATTTATTTGATTTATTTTATTCCGAGTTGATTTGTTAATTTTGTTATTTATTTATTAATTTGTTATTTATTTATTTGTTTATTTACTTATGTGTTATTTATATTTCAATAAATAGAAAAATGTTAGAAATTAGATTTTTTAGGAGTTAATAATATAAAAAATAAAAAGAAAAAAAAATAATCAAAATAATAAATAATAAAAATGTAGAAAATAATGAAAATATTAGAAAAAAATAATAATAAAACTTTAGATTTTGAAATAGGATAGAACCTAGGAGGAAAATTTTTAATAAAACAAAAATGCACAAAAATTATGAAAAATTAATAAAAAATCATAAAAATAATAAAAAATTATAAAACTTATAAAGATTATAAAAATTGTAAAAGAATAATAAAAATCATAAAAAATCATAAAAAATTACAAAAAATTAATAAAAATTAATAAAAATTCGAAAATTAAGAAAAAAAATAGAAAAAAAATGAGTTTTATCACTTAGAAAAATCATTTTCTCAAATAAATCCAAAATTGATGTTTTCCCTTAAAAATATCATTTTCTAAAAAATCAAATCATTAAGCTTAGGTTTAGATTTTTAGAAAAATCTAAAAAATGGTAAAAACATAAATCAAAAGAGATTTCAAAATTAAAATTCACAAACCCACTAAATCTTTTCAGGAAAAGCGAACTACGGCTTGTTTGATCCTGAATAGCAGGTACGTAGGCACCCATTTGGGTCAACCCATAAAATGAAATAAAAAAAATCATTTTTTTTCAAATAATTCATTCAAGAACATAATAAAAAGCAACAGAAACAAAATAAAAGAAATTTCTAGATAGAGATAATTTTAGGAGATAGGTGGTAACCGTAAGGTTTTAATAGGTTAGCCTCCGAATTTAGAAACTCTGATTTTCCTTTTCCTCTTTTCACAAAAAACGAGAAGAGGAAATCACGATGACTAGTGGTCCAAATTAAGACTAATCTGCTCCTTTAGTCTTAATTCAATCTTTCCCAACAACAGTTGAGTGGCGACTCCAAAATTAAACGAAGTTCCTAACTCAAGTCGATGATCTATATTAGATGAGCATAGGGTCTAGTCTAGATCGGATTAGGAATGGGAAAATTCAAAAATTAGACTCGACAGGATGCGCGACTCCACTGGGGACTCATTCCAATAGGCTAGCCACATGAATCTCCTCAAATTGTTCCTTTTTCTTTAAGAAATGTCTTTCGATTATTCTGTTGCTAACTTTGCAGGAATTAGCTAGATTTATGATTCGGTTTTGAGTCTGCATGCATACATTTGTGTGAATAGATGCGGTCGAACCCGGACCGTACTAGGACCCTAAGACGGGGAGCCATTGTGTAGGTTTCGGGCGAAGTGAGTTGATCACCGTTCGGGACCATGCTTCGATATGGCCTGAGATCCATTTCTCCGAGAATACGAGAGGCCATAGAGCTTGGGGACCAGTTAGAACCAACCTATTTGCATACATAAAGTCATGGGTTGACAATTGACGATAATGTAATATTTGTTGTTTTGTTCGATGGAGTTCGGACCTATTTCCCTGTAATGTTTTCATGGTTCTGGTTGTAATTAGGAAATTTTTGTTGTAATAGATGGCTAGTATCGCAGTCGACTGCCTCCTCCGCAAAGAGATTCGGGTGTACAAACCTTTGGACCCAAAGTTGGTACTGGACCACTGGTTCACCTTATCCAATCCAGAGGAGCAGGCCTTCATCTAGCAGAAAATAGGGCCCATCCTCTCACTAACAAAGATGGAGGTTAACTTGCCCTTGGTATGGGCCATGCTCCAGTTATGGGAAGTAGAGCCCACAACTTTCTTCATTGGGCCACATGAGATCATTCCCACTCAAGACCCAAGCCAAAGTCGAAGAACTAGAAGCCGTCATCAACGGGAAGCCTGAGTCTCCACAGTAGAAGACCAAGAGAGCTAGGAAATAGATTATCATTGTACTATTTCATTTGTTTATAAAGTATCAAACTCCAAGGTTTCCAATATTAATAAAAATGAAGTTTCAATATTACATCGTCAATCAATTGTCAACCCTTTTATTTTTAGCATCCGTGTGACACACGCATCACATTTGCATACATTATACTAAAAAGAAAAGAAAAAATGCGCGCCAGGTATCAAGATAGCTCCTAAACAACTGAACCCTCCTAGAAGCCCAATTTGCACACATTCAAGAACAAAGAATGGCAAACAGTGGTAACAACAGTGACAATCGCAATAAGACCAGCGTTGAGTACGTTCCCATAACCGAAGAAAAAGCACAAGCAAAATGTGTCAAAGGCAGAATGAAGGAGAAGCCAATCGACGCCTAGATGTGCATTCCACCTCTCCAACAATCTTTCCGAAGAGCAAATATTATTCAAGAGCCTCGGAAAAACGAAGGTGACGTCAACAATGGGAAACCAACCCCCCGCACGTCCAATCAGCATCCGACTCTGAACAATTGGTTTTGTTATCCTATCAATAGTTCTAGGCCAGCTCAAAAATAGAGAATGATTATTGAACGAATTTTATTGAGACTCTTTATCAATTCAATTACAGTCTGTTTTTTTCTTATATACATGCTTTCATCTTTACTTTACCCAGATCTCCTACCAGCGAACATTAGGGATATTTCGCGTAGGTAGAAAATAAAAACGCTGATATCGTTTCCAACACTGTTGGGTCAGTTGTTGAAGGCGATATCCTTGACCACGAAATAATACAAGAAAATTAGCAAAAACATGAACAAAGCGGAATTTCGATCGACGAGCCGGTGGAGAGAGTAAATCTAGGAAGCATGGAAAAACCTAAAAACCTCAAAATCGGGACCAATTTGAGTGCCGAGCAAAAATGTGAGATAACCGAGCTATTAACAGAATATGCAGATGTGTTCGCCTGGTCATATGGTGACATGCCAGGACTAGACCAATCAATAGTGGTTCATAGGCTTCCCACAAGGGAAGATGTCAAACCTAAAAAACAAAAACTAAGAAGATTTAGGCCCGGCATCTTGCTAAAGATTAAGGAAGAAGTCAAGAAATTGCTAGAAGTAGGGTTCATCGAAGTATCCGATTACCCAGAATGGGTAGCAAATATAGTCCCTGTTATGAAAAAGAATGGAAAAGTACGCGTATGCGTAGACTTCTAGGACTTAAACCAAGCTACACTAAAGGATAACTTCCCCCTACCTCACATTGATGTTCTAGTGGACAACACTGCGGGAAACCATCTTTTCTCATTCATGGACGGTTTCTCAAGATATAATCAAATAAAAATGGCTGAAGAAGATAAAACCAAAACGACTTTCATCACAACATGGGGAACTTTCTATTACAAAGTCATGCCCTTCGGTTTGAAAAACGCCGGGGTAAAGTATCAGAGAGCCATGGTCGCAATACTTCATGACATGATGCATCGTGACGTCGAAGTATACGTCGACAACATGATAGCCAAATCTAAAGAAGGAGAAAGCCATATAGGTATCCTGAGGAAATTGTTTAAACGACTGAGAAAATTCCAGCTCAAGTTAAACCCAGAGAAATGCACTTTCGGGGTCACAACGGGGAAATTGTTAGGGTTTGTCATAAGCCAGGAAGGCATTAAAATCGACCCTGACAAGGTAAAGTCTATATTAGAGTTACCTTCCCCACACTCCGTTAAAGAAGTAAGAAGCTTGCTAGGAAGATTAAATTATATAGCTCGTTTTATCTCACAACTCACCGATAAGTGCCGGCTACTATTCCGTCTGTTGAAGAAGAACGCCACGGTAGAATGGGACAACAAATGCGAAGAAGCATTCAGGACGATCAAAGACTACCTTATAAAACCTCCGGTCTTGATAGTCCCAAAGCAAGGAAAGCCCTTATTCTTATACCTCACAATACTCCCTGAATCCATGGGTTGTGTGCTGAGGCAGAAAGATGAAGAGGGAAGAGAGCGTTCCATATATTATTTGAGCAAGAAATTCACAAACGGGGAACAAAGGTACTCAGAGGTGGAGAAGACTTGTTGTGCTCTAATTTGGGTCATGCATCAACTAAGGCAATACACCCTTTACTATCATATTGAGCTACTGACAAAGCATGATCCCTTGAAATACTTGGCAGAGAAACCAGCTTTGATAGGGAGAATCTCTAAATGGAAAATGCTCCTATCCGAGTTTGACATCACATACATAAATCAGAACTCGATGAAAGGGCAAGTCTTAGCCGACCAATTGGCAGAACACCCTGTCGAGACAGATTCCCAAGAACTACTAGCCCAATTCCTGGACGAAAATATATTAACAGTGGAAGATATACTGGTAGAAGACTTTAGGATAGAGCAGAACCCGAAATGGAAACTGTTTTTTGATGGAGTCGCCAACGTATTCGATTGCGGAGTTGAGGCAGTATTGATATCCCCAGATGGCACTCAATTCCCTGCAGTGACAAGACTTACATTCCCTTATACCAATAATATTGTGGAATATGAGGCATGCATTCTTGGCCTCAAAATGGCCTGCCAAATGGAAATCCGCGAATTAGAAGTATACGGAGATTCGTCGCTCATCATACTATAGACAAGAGGGGAATACAAGACTAAAGACCCCAAACTGGTACCGTATCATCAACACTTGACAGAGTTAATCGAAGAATTCAAGGCAATCACTTTCACATACATCCCGAGAACTTAGAATTAGTTTGCAGATGCACTAGCCACATTAGCATCTATGATCCAGATAACAGGGGGAGCCGAAATCCAACCGATGAAGATAGACATCGAAAATCGGCCCGCCTACTGTTTAACCATTGAAAAAGTACAATATGACAAGCCTTGGTATCACGACATCAAGACCTTTCTCTAAGAAGGTAAATATCCTGAAATGGCTAGTAAGAATGACTAAAGAACACTTAGAAGGTTAGCAAGCCATTTCTTACTAAGTGGGTCTATACTCTACAAAAGATCATCTGATACCACCTTGTTAAGATGTGTGGACAAAAATGAAGCCTGTGAACTGATGAAAGAAGTGCATGAAGGAGTATGTGGACCTTATATGAATGGCTACATGTTAGCTCGAAAAATCATGAGGTTAGGATACTATTGGTTAACCATGGAATCAGATTGCATAAAATATGTCAAGCACTGTCATCTGTGTCAAGTATACACGAACCAGATAAATGCTCCGCCCAACGAGCTACACTTATTGTCAGCACCATGGCCTTTCTCCACGTGGGGAATCGACATAATTGGCCCAATCACTCCGACAGCATCCAATGGCCACAGATTCATACTGGTAGTGATTGATTACTTCACTAAATGGGTAGAAGCTCCGTCATATACCAATGTCACAAAAGGGGTAATAGTCTGCTTCTTGAAAAGGGACATAATAGCTTGATATGGAGTTCCTAAGTCCATCATCATTGACAACGATACCAATCTTAACAACAAGTCGATGACAGGTTTATGTCAACAATTCCACATAAACCATAGAAATTCAACTCCCTACCAACCTCAGATGAACGGGGCAGTAGAAGCAGCTAACAAGAATATTAAAAGGATCATCGAAAAAATGACAACAACTTACAAAGATTGGCACGAAATGTTACCGTTTGCTCTCATGGCTTATAGGACTTCAATAAGAACATCTACTGGAGCTACCCCATACTCATTGGTATATGGTACTGAGGCAGTGCTACCAGTCGAAGTCAAAATACCATCATTCAGAATTCTGTCAGAAACTCAGCTAACTGAATCAGACTGGGTAAAGAAGAGGCTTGATCAACTGAATCTGATTGATGAAAAAAGACTCACCGCACTATGTCATGGCCAGTGTTACCAACAAAGGATGGCCCGAGCATTTAACAAGAAAATGAAGCCTCGATACTTCAAAGAAGGGGATTTGGTGCTAAGGAAGGTTCTCCCAAATGCCTAAGACTCCAGAGGAAAATTCACCCCGAACTATGAGGGCCATATGTGGTGAAAAAGGCTCTATCAGGAGGTGCTCTGATACTGACTCAAATAGATGGTTCGGAATTGAGAGACCCCGTTAACACTAATGTTGTAAAGATGTACTATCCTTAGGTAAGGGAATTGAAATTTTGCCAATGTTTATGAAAGCCAATGTTCGATACAAATTTTGTTGAGTCAAGTTTTTACTTTTTACAAGCAAAGTTAATATCCTTGAATGGTCAATAATCCCAATCAATTACAACAAATATTCCTAAACACATTACCCATCACTTCACCAATAAATGATAAACACTAAAATGATAATGAATCTCAATAAATTTTGTGATATAATTCTATCTACTCTTGAGCATTAAAACTTAGTGCATTAGTAGGATAACATTACCGTCAAAAGAGCCATGCGCACAAGAAAGGAAGCACATTAAGATTTTCAACCCCATGTCAAGATAACAAAAGTGAAGCAGAAGCAAACCAGCACGAAGGTTCGGTTGTTTGGTTACTATCCACGATGAATTGGCAAACATAAAAAATAAATGACTATCATCCGCATATCATGAAAAACATCACATCATTTTAGCCCAGTCAATAGAAGCATATTCAAAAGCATAAGATAAGTCAGCCCATAGTGGGGCACTTGTCTAAACATCCCCTTTAATAGGGTAGTCAGCCCAAAGAGGGGCACTTCCCTAGATCTCCTCCTAAGGTCAGCCTATAAAGGTACCTTTCAAGACATTTATTCCTGCCATAGGTTAGTTAGCCCGCATTAGGGCACTTTCCTGAACATCCTCTCTTAGGGTCAGCCTATAAGGGCACCTTTTTAAGACATTTTATCATAGGTTGGTTAGCCCATAGAGGGGCACTTTCCTAGATATCCTCTTTTAAGGTCAGCCCATAGGGGCACCTTTTTGAGACATTTTATCATAGGTTAGTTAGCCCATAGAGGGGCACTTTCCTAAATATCCTCTTTTAAGGTCAGCCCATAGGGGCACCTTTTTGAGACATTTTTATCATAGGTTAGTCAGCCTATAGAGGAGCACTTTCCTAGATATCCTCTTTTTAAGGTCAGCCCACGAGGGCACCTTTTTGAAAACATTTCTCTATGCTATAGGTTAGTCAGCCCATAATGGGGCACTTTCCTAAATATCTTGTCTCAAGGTTAGCCCATAGGGGCACTTTTTGAGACATTTCCCCCCAGGGTCGTTAGTCTAAGAAGACACTAGCTCAGATGAGCACTTTTCTAATCCCTCGATTAGTTGGCTCAGAGGAGCACTTTTCGAATCCCTCGATTAGTTAGCTCAGAGGAGCACTTTTCAAATCCCTCGATTAGTTAACTCAAAGGAGCACTTTTCGAATATATCAATTAATCAGCTCATAAAAGCACTTTTTCAAACTTTTGATGACCGATTAGTCAGCTTATAGGAGCACTTTTCGGAGGTATTTTTCAAAAACAGTCGTTAGTCTATTCAGACGCTTCTGTTGACCGGTAGCCAGCTCATAAGGGCGCTTCCTAAAATAATCTTCTCTTCAAGCTTGCTAGTCTGATAAGACGCTTCCTATTATCAGTTATTCTACACTCCTAAACAATGCTTGAGGTGTTTTCCTATAGCCAATTAGTCAGCCCATGAAGCGCTTTTTGGGAGGATACATTGCTCTAGATTGTTAGGACCATTTCAAACTCGTGGGATTATTAGCTTTTGGAGCATTTTCCTACCAAAAAAAAAAAAACCAGAAACCAAATTCTAAATAACCAGCCAAACCAAGGCGTTATCTATTCAACAAAGAGGCCAAAAATGACGTTTTTCTTGTCTTTGTAGTCAAGTTTTTTCAAACTTTACTACAAAGAGGGGCAACTGTAAACACCTCATTTTTGCCCTAAGAATCAAGAATAATCAATAATAATCAATTCCAATTTTCCAATTTTTCTCTAATTTGGCGAAAATAGGAAAAATATTCAAAAAATAAAAAATAAATAGGAAAACACATCAATTTTGAAAACTAATTTCAGAAATGCAATAATAAAGATTAAATAATTTTTACAAATTTTTGAAATTTCAAAAAATACAAAAAAAATAAAAAAATCGCATTGCATATATGCAATTTGCGAGATAAAGAAAATCAAGAAAATGGGCTAGCTCAGTTGGTCCGAACTACGGTTAGGCAGGCGCGCGTGAGTACGAGGTCAGGGGTTTGAAACGCGGGGGGAGCAGAATCCGCGTTTTGCAAATTTTTCCTTTACTTGGGACACATGGCAGCATTTGATTGGCTGGAGCGAAAGCACGTGTCGGGCACGTGATCGTCTTCAACCTCGGTCCGAGATCGCCGGCGAAGGGAAAAATTCGAATTTCGGCCGTTTTGATTCGATTTTTTGCACAAATCCAACTGATCTTCAACAGAATTGAGATAAACATCATCCAATTGGAATCAAATCTCAACAAATCGACGGATTTACACGAATCGGAGTTGGTTCGTTTAACCGCAAATTCGATTTGCCTCAATCGGTGGAAATCCGAGCTTATCCAGCTCGATTTCGAAAGCCTATAAATAGAGGATGAAGTGAGGAAGCTAGATCACAGATCAAAAGCGAGAGAAAGTGAGAGAAAAGAGAGAATCGAAGTCCACCGAAGGAGTTCGAAGTCGCGACCGCCGATTAGGAGTTGAGTAACCACCAGGAGGCGTTTTTGGAGCAAACCACTGCCACCATTGGATTCCTCACCCTCGATAACCTAGGATTCGACACCTCAATCGCCGAAGAAAACCGCCGGAACGCCGTTAACGAGCACTCCCCGCCGCCATGTCCAACCGACCCGACCCGAACCGCTTCGACCCGATTCGACCCGACCGACCCGACCTGCGCACTGACCCGGATCCAGGTAAGTCGGATTTTTCGTTTTTTTTTTTATTTTGTTTATTTATTTGATTTATTTTATTCCGAATTGATTTGTTAATTTTATTATTTATTTATTAATTTGTTATTTATTTGTTTGTTTATTTACTTATGTGTTATTTATATTTCAATAAATAGAAAAATGTTAGAAATTAGATTTTTTAAGAGTTAATAATATAAAAAATAAAAAGAAAAAAATATATAATAAAAATAATAAATAATAAAAATGTAGAAAATAATGAAAATATTAGAAAAAAATAATAATAAAACTTTAGATTTTGAAATAGGATAGAACCTAGGAGGAAAATTTTTAATAAAACAAAAATGCACAAAAATTATGAAAAATTAATAAAAAAATATAAAATAATAAAAAAATAAAAAATTATAAAACTTATAAAGATTATAAAAATTGTAAAAGAATAATAAAAGAATCATAAAAATCATAAAAAATCATAAAAAATTACAAAAAATAATAAAAATTTAATAAAAATGCGAAAATTAAGAAAAAAATAGAAAAAATGAGTTTTATCACTTAGAAAAATCATTTTCTCTAATAAATCAAAATTGATGTTTTCCCTTAAAAATATCATTTTCTAAAAAATCAAATCATTAAGCTTAGGTTTAAATTTTTAGAAAAATCCCAAAAATGGTAAAAACATAAATCAAAAGAGATTTCAAAATTAAAATTTACAAACCCACTAAATCTTTTCAGGAAAAGCGAACTATGGCTTGTTTGATCATGAATAGCAGGTACGTAGGCACCCATTTGGGTCAACCCATAAAATGAAATAAAAAAAATCATTTTTTTCAAATAATTCATTCAAGAACACAATAAAAAGCAACAGAAACAGAATAAAAGACATTTCTAGATAGAGATAATTTTAGGAGATTAGGTGGTAATCGTAAGGTTTTAATAGGTTAGCCTCTGAACTTAGAAACTCTGGTTTTCCTTTTCCTTTTTTCACCAAAAACGAGAAGAGGAAATCACGACGACTAGTGGTCCAAATTAAGACTAATTTGCTCCTTTAGTCTTAATTCAATCTTTCCCAACAACAATTGGGTGGCGACTCCAAAATTAAATGAAGTTCCTAACTCAAGTCGAGGATCTATATTAGATGAGCATAGGGTCTAGTCTAGATCGGATTAGGAATGGGAAAATTCAAAAATTAGACTCGACAAGCACTTTTTGATTCTATCAATTAATCAGCTCATAGAAGCACTTTTTCAAACTTTTGATGACCGAGTAGTTAGCTCATAGGAGCACTTTTCGAAGTATTTTTCCAAACAGTCGCTAGTCTAGTCAGACGCTTCTGTTGACAGATGGCCAGCTCATAAGGGCGCTTTCTAAAATAATCTTCTCTTCAAGGTTGCTAGTCTGATAAGACGTTTCCTATCATCAGTTATTCTACACTCCTAAAACAATGCTTGAGATGTTTCCTATCACCAATTAGTCAGCCCATAGAGCACTTTTTGGGAGGGGACATTACTTTAGATTGTTAGGACTATTTCAAACTCATGGGATTATTAGCTCATGGAACATTTTCCTACTAGAAACCCATTTCCAGATAACCAGCCAAACCAAGGCGTTATCTATTTAACCAAGAGGCCAAAAATGGCGTCTTTCTTGTCTTTGTAGTCAAGTTTTTCAAACTTTACTACAAAGAGGGGCAGCTATAAACACCCCATTTTTGCCCTAAGAATCAATAATAATCAATTTCCAATTTTTCCCAATTTTTTCCAATTTTCCTCTAATTTGGCGAAAATAGGAAAAATATTCAAAAAATAAAAATAAATAGGAAAACACATCAATTTTGAAAAATAATTTTAGAAATGGCAATAATAAGGATTAAATAATTTTTTACAAATTTTTGAAATTTCAAAAAATACAAAAAAAATTAAAAAAAATTGCATTGCATATATGCAATTTGCGAAATAGATAAAATCGGAAAATTGGGCCAGCTCAGCTGGTTCGTGTGTGCGCCTGGAAACGTGCGTGAAGTCTGAGGTCTTGAGTTCGAATCCCCCTACGTGCGCTTGGAAAGTTTTTCTCTTCTTTTCCCTGGAGCTGCCACGTGGCAGCATGCAATTGGCCGAGTAAAAACACATGCCTCGCACGTGGTCATCTTCTTCCTCGAGCCCAGCCGGAGAAAAATCCGGCAAAAATCCGACGAGGTCAAAATTGCTGGATTTCTTCAAATCTTTTTGGATTTCAATCAATCTAAAACCAAATTATCCAATTAAATCACAAGATCACAACGAATCGGCATCAAATAGGTTGGATGAACTCAAATCTAAAAAACGGAAAAATTCGGATTTATCCAAATCGAGGATTTGAGCTTATCCAAAAGAGTTTGTGAAAGCCTATAAATAGAGGATGAAGGCAGCAAGCTAGAACACAGATCAAAAGCGAGAGAAAGTGAGAGAAAAGAGAGAATCGAAGTTCGCCGGAGTTGTTTCGAAACCACGACCGCCGATCAAGAGTTGGGCAACCACCAGGAGACATTTTTGAAGCAAACCACCGCCACTATTGGATTCCCCACCCTCGATAACCTAGGATTCGACACCTCAACCGCTGCAAAAGGCCGTCGGAACGTCGTCAACGAGCACTCCCCGCCGCTGCATCCGATCGACCTGACTTGACCCACTTCGATCCGATCCGACCTGACCGACCCGACCCGCACACTGACCCGGACTCAGGTAAGTCGGATTTTTCGATTTTTGTTTATTTATTTGGGTTATTTTATTCCGAATTAATTTATTAATTTGTTATTTATTCGTTACTTGTTATTTACTCATGTGTTATTTATATTTCAATAAATAGAAAAATATTAGAAAATATATTTTTTAGGATTTAATAATATAAAAAAAAACAAAAATATAATCAAAATAATAAATAATAAAATGTAGAAAATTTATAAAGAAAATTATAAAAATATTAGGAAAATGATAATAAAACTTTAGATTTTAGAATAGGGTAGATAAAAATCTAGAGAAATTTTTAATAAAAATGAAAATTATAAAAATTATGAAAAATTAATAAAAAGTTATAAAAAATAAAAAATTATAAAAATCATGAAAATTCATAAAAATTAAAAATTAATTTAAAAATTAATAAAAAATAATAAAATTTATAATAGCATAAATAAGTAAAAAAAAATAGAAAAAAAATGAGTTTTATCACTTAGAAAAATCATTTTCTCAAATAAATCCAAAATTGATGTTTTTTCTTAAAATAATTATTTTCAAAAATCAAATTAAAGCTTAGGCTTAGATCTTTTTTAGAAAAATCCCGAAATGGTAAAAACATAAATCAAAAGAGATTTCACAATTAAAATTCACAAACACACTAAAAGTTTTTAGGAAAAAGCGAACTACGGCTTGTTTGATCCTGAATAGCAGGTACGTAGGCACCCATTTAGGGCAACCCTAAAAAGGAATAAAAATCATTTTTCTAGCATAATTCACTCAAAAAAACACAATAAAAGGCAATAGAAATAATATAAAAGACATTTCTAAAAAGAGATAATTTTAGGAGATTAGGTGGTAACCTTAGGGTTTTAATAGGTTAGCCTCCGAACTTAGAAACTCTGGTTTTCCTTTTTCCTCTTTTCACAAAAACCTGAAGAGGAAATCACGACGACTAGTGGTCTAAATTAAGACTAATTCGCTCATTTAGTCTTAATTCAATCTTTCCCAACAACAGTTGGGTGGCGACTCCAAAATTAAATGAAATTCCTAACTCAAGTCGAGGATCTATATTAGATGAGCATAGGGTCTAGTCTAGATCGGATTAGGAAAACACTGATATCGTAAAAAATGAAAACACTGATATCGTTTCCAGCACTGCTGGGTCAGCTATTGGGGGCGATGTCCTTGACCACGAAATAATACAAGAAAATTGGCAAAAACATGAACAAAGTGGAATTTCAATCGACGAGCCGGTGGAGACAGTAAATCTAGGAAGCGTTGAAAAACCTAAAAACCTCAAGATCGGGACCGGTTTAAGTGCCGAGCAAAAACGCGAGATGACTGAGCTATTAACTGAGTACGCAGATGTGTTCGCCTGGTCATATGGTGACATGCCAGGATTAGACCAATCAATAGTAGTTCCCAGGCTTCTCACAAGGGAATATGTCAAACCTAAAAAACAGAAATTGAGAAGATTTAGGCCTGACATCTTTCTAAAGATTAAAGAGGAAGTCAAGAAACTACTAGAAGTAAGGTTCATCGAAGTATCTGACTACCCATAATGGGTAGCTAATATAGTACCCGTTCTGAAAAAGAATGGAAAAGTACGCGTATGCGTAGACTTCCGGGACTTAAACCAAGCTACGCCAAAAGATAACTTCCCCCTACCTCATATCGATGTTCTGGTAGACAACACTGCAGGAAACTGTCTTTTCTCATTTATGGACGGTTTCTCAGGATATAACCAGATAAAAATGGTTGAAGAAGATAAAACTAAGACGACTTTCATCACAACATGGGAGACTTTCTGTTACAAAGTCATGCCCTTCGGTTTGAAAAACGCCGGGGCAACGTATCAGAGAGCTATGGTCGCAATACTTCATGACATGATTCATCGAGAGGTCGAAGTATACGTCGACGATATGATAGCCAAGTCTAAAGAAGAAGAAAGCCATACAGATATTCTGAGAAAGTTGTTTAAGCGATTGAGAAAGTTTCAGCTTAAGTTAAATCCAGAAAAGTGCACTTTCGGGGTCACGACAGGCAAGTTGCTAAGGTTTGTCATAAGCCGGGAAGGCATTAAAATCGACCCTGACAAAGTAAAGTCTATACTAGAGCTACCTTCTCCATGTACTGTCAAAGAGGTAAGAGGTTTGCTGGGAATGTTGAATTACATAGCTCGTTTTATCTCACAGCTCACAGACAAATATCGTCCACTATTCCGTCTGTTAAAAAAGAATGCCGCAGTAGAGTGGGACGACGAATGTGAAGAAGCATTCAGGACAATCAAAGACTATCTCATGAAGCCTCCAGCCTTGATAGTTCCAAAGCAAGGGAAGCCCTTATTCTTATACCTTATAATATTCCCTGAATCTATGGGATGCGTGTTGGGGCAGAAAGATGAAGAGGGAAGAGAGCGTTTCATATATTATCTAAGCAAGAAATTCACAGACGGGGAACAAAGGTATTCAGAAGTAGAGAGGACTTGTTGTGCTTTGATTTGGGTCATGCACCGATTGAGGCAATATACCCTTTACTATCACATTGAGTTGCTGACAAGACATGATCCTCTGAAGTACTTGGCAGAGAAACCTGTTTTGTTAGGGAGAATCTCCAAATGGCAAATGCTCTTATCGGAATTTGATATCATATACATAAATCAGAACTCGATGAAATGGCAATCTTTAGCCGACCAATTGGCAAAACACCCCGTCGAGGGAGATTCCCAAGAGCTACAAGCCCAATTCCCTGATGAAAATATATTAACAGTGGAGAGTACACCAGTAGAAGACTGTAGGATAGATCGGAACCCTAAGTGGAAGATGTTCTTTGACGGAGCTGCCAATGTATTCGGTTGTGGGATCGGAGCAGTGTTGATATCCCCAGACGGAACAAAATTCCCTTCAGTAACAAGGCTCACATTTCCATATACTAATAATATCGTGGAATATGAGGCATGCATCATTGGCCTCAAAATGGCTTGCCACATGGAAATCCGTGAATTAGAAGTGTACGGAGACTCGTCACTCATCATACTATAGACAAGAGGGGAATATAAGACTAAAGACCCTAAATTGGTACCATACCATCAACATTTGATAGAGCTAATAGAAGAATTCGAGGCAATTACTTTCGCATACATCCCGAGAACTCAGAATCAGTTTGAAAATGCACTCGCCACGCTAGCATCTATAATTCAGATAACAGGGGGAGTCGAAGTCCAACCGTTGAAAATAGACATCGAAAATCGGCCCGCCTACTTTTTGGTAATTGAAAAAGCACAAGATGATAAGCCTTGGTATCACGACATCAAAACTTTTCTCCAAGAAGGCAAATACCCTGAAATGGCTAGCAAAAATGACCAAAAAACGCTCAGAAGGTTAGCAAGTCATTTCTTATTAAGTGGGTCTGTGCTTTACAAAAGATTGCCTGATACCACCTTGCTAAGATGTGTGGATAGAAATGAGGCATGTGAACTGATGAAAGAAGTGCATGAAGGGGTATGTGGACCTCATATGAACGGCTACATGTTGGCCCGAAAAATAGTGAGGTTGGGTTACTATTGGCTAACCATGGAATCAGATTGCATCAAATATGTCAAGCACTGTCATTTGTGTCAAGTGTACTCAAACTGGATAAACGCTTCGCTCAACGAGCTGCATTCATTGTCAGCACCATGGCTTTTCTCCATGTGGGGAATCGACATCATCGGTCCGATCACTCCAACAGCATCCAATGGCCACAGGTTCATATTGGTAGCCATTGATTACTTCACCAAGTGGGTCGAAGCTTCATCATATGCCAATGTGACCAAAGGGGTAACAGTCCGGTTCTTGAAGAGGGACATAATAGCCCGATATAGAGTTCCTAAGTCAATCATCATCGACAACGGTACCAATCTCAACAACAAGTCGATGACAAGTTTATGCCAACAGTTCCACATAAACCATAGAAATTCAACTCCCTATCGACCTCAGATGAACGGGGCACCTTTTTGAGACATTTCTCCTGCCATAGGTTAGTCAGCCCACATTGGGGCACTTGCCTAAACATCCTCTCTTAAGGTCAGCCCATAAGGGCATCTTTTTGAGATGTTTCTCCCTGCCGAAGGTTAGTCATCCCACAATGGGGCACTTCCCTAAATATCCCTTCAAAATGTCAGCCCATAGGGGCACCTTCTAAGGCATGTCCTCTCTCTATAGGTTAGTTAGCCCGCAAAGGGGCACTTTCCTAGACTTTCTTTCTTGAAGTTGGCTCATAGGAGCACTTTTCGAATCCATCGATTAGTTAGCTCAGAGGAGCACTCGTCGAATCTATCAATTAGTCAGCTCATGGGAGCACTTTTTCAAATTTGTCGATAACCGATTAATCAGCTCATAAGAGCACTCTTCGAAAGTATTTCTCCCTAAATAGTCACTAATCTAGCTAGACGATTCTGTTGATAGGTAGCCATCTTATAAGAGTGCTTCCTAAGACAATCTTCTCTTTAAGGTTGCTAGTCCGATAAGACGCTTCCTATCATCAGCTATTCCACTTACAATAACACACTCCTAAACAATCCTTGAGATGTTTCTTATCGCCAATTAGTCAGCCCTTAGAGCACTTTTTGGGATGATACATTGCTCTAGATTGTTAGGTTGTTTATGACCATTTCCTAAGCAATACCAACTGTCACAAAGTACTCGTGGGGTTATTAGCTCATTGAGCATTTTCCTACTAGAGACCCAATTCTAGATAACCAGCCAAACCAAGGCGTTATCCATTCAGTTAAGAGGCTAAAAATGGCGTATTTCTTATCTTTGTAGTTAAGTTTTTCAAACTTTACTACAAAGAGGGGCAATTGTAAACACCCCATTTTTTCCCTAATAATCAATAATAATCAATTTTCAATTTTTTCCATTTTTTACATTTTTTTTCTTCTAATTTAGCAAAAATAGGAAAAATATTCAAAAAATAAAATAAATAGGAAAAATACATCAATTTTGGAAAATAATTGTAGAAATAGTAATAAAAGGGATTAAATAATTTTTATAATTTTTTGAAATTTCAAAAAATATAAAATAATAAAAAATCGCATTGCATATATGCAAATTGCGAAAATAAAAAAATCGAGTAAGTGGGCTAGCCCAGCTGGTCCGAACCACGGCCCTGTGCGCACAGGAGGGGGTCAGGTCATGGGTTCGAAACACGGGGGAGGCAGATTTCGCGTTTTGCAATTTTTTTTACTCGCTTGGGACACGTGTCAGCGGTTGATTGGCTGGAACAGGCGCATGCGCTGGGCGCGTGATCATTGATAAAGGCATATTTTACTCATAATTCATTAAGCAATTTGCAAGTATTCATTATTGATTTTAGAGAAATCACAAGGAAATGGTACTTAATCATGTTTATTTTTACATTTCAAATGTTGGAGGACTTTGAGTTCAAAGCTTAATCAATTTGGAGAGATTGCATACAAATTGAAGCATGAAAAGATTGAAGGATGGCAAAGGAAAAATCAAGGTTACCGGCCTTTAAAAGGCCACCCTACTTTGGAGCTCCGCTGGCCATTTAGGTTGGCAAAATGACATTCAAAGCCGCCGACCTTTATGGCCGGCTTTCCATGCAACACCGCCGGCCTTTATGGCCGGCTTAAATGAAGGCTGTCGGCCTTTGGCCGACCTTGGGTCGGTCTTGTTTTAATTGCATCTCCTCGCCTCCCCTTGCATATATATAGGTCTTAGGTTGATTTGTAGGGGATCTTTTGTCAATTTTTCTTATTCTTAAAGTAGTTTTAACCTAGTTTTAAGGGAGAATTGTGGAGATCAAATCTTGGAGAAAACTTTGTGATCTTGGTGGAGATTATCATCCTTTGTGAAGGATTTGTGGAGTTCCTTGCAATTAAGGTTTTATTTGTATTGTTGAATTGGTGATTTCTGAACTTTATCTCTTATATGCAATTCAAGTATTTGATCCAACTATTGAATATGATTTCTTTTGCACGAATCTCCTTGAATCATAATCATGTCTTTATCTCCATGAATTGCTAAGTCTTTTCCTTGGGAAATTGGATGAAACCCTATAATGTTAAAGGGATAATTGTAGCCATGTTATATGATTAGGAATTATTAGGATTATTCATGATTGCAATTCCTTTGATTTCAATTATAATTGGTGTTTGATTATAATTGTTAGAAATCCTTTTGATAAGGGAGTTGATTAGGATTTGTTAGGAATTCTTAATTAGGCTGATTGTCAATACGGGAGTTGCGATAATTGGTTTAATTAGAGTTTATGGAGGGTGCAATGCAATGTTTCTTGTTAATTAATCACTAAGGGATTAGGGTTAATTGATTTAGGGCATTAGTTGTTTGTAGCATCGGGAGGTGTATGAACATAATTTTGATTCCTTGGTTAATTGGAGATGCAAAAGCCAACTAATTGATTTAATGTTAACTTCCCTAAAAAGGATTTTCTAAACTCACTTGAATAACCTTATAATCACTAGTTGATATAACATAGTAGCAGTTTGATTAACGAATCTAGGGTGAATTCTAATTCCCCTCGTTCATAATTGATAGATTCTTCATAAAATTCTCTTTGTTTGCTTTAAGTTAAATTTTTAGCTTAGACATTTCAAAACCCCTTTTTAATCACCTAGATATTGATAAGAATTACCATAGGTCTAGTACTCTATTTGTTCCTCGAGGGATCGACAACCTTACTTTTCACCACTCTATTACTTGATACGACCAGTGCACTTGCTGCTATTGCGCTTATATACATTCTGAGCGTATCAATCATCTTCAACCTTCGTCCGAGATTGTCGTCGGTGGGGGGGGGGGGGGGGGGGGGGGGGGGGTGGGAAATCGAATTTCAGCCTTTTTGATTCGATTTTTTGCACAAATCTTCAACAAAAATAGGATAAACATCATCCAATTGGAATCAAATCACAACAAATCAAAAGATTTACACAAATTGGAGATGGGTTTTTCAACCAAATCCGATTTACTTCAATCGAAGGAAATCCGAGCTTATCCAGCTCGATTTCTTGTGCCTATAAATAGAGGAGGAAAGGAGGAAGTAGGATCACAGATCAAAAGTGAGAAAAAGAGAGAAAAGGAGAGAAATCGAAGCCTCGCTGGATTCTTCCAAGCCGCGACCGTCGATCAAGCACCGAACTGCCACCAGGAGGCGTTTTTAGAGAAATCCACTACCACGGTTGAGTTCCCCACCACCGAAAACCTAGGAAACGACACCTTAACCTCCTTGAAGGGCTGCCGAAACGCCGTCAATGAGCATCCCAATTGCTATGATCGATCAACCCGACCAGACCCGCTTCGACCCGATCCGACCCGACCGAGCCGACCCGCGCACCGACCCGGATCTAGGTAAGTCGAATTTGTCAATTTTTTCGTATTATTTATTTGTTTAGTTATTTTATTTTTTTGAATTTATTCATTTATCTATTTTTTATTTATAATTCAAAAATAGAAAAATATTAGAATTTAGATTAGTTTTTTTTTTAGGATTTAATTTAGGATGAGTAATAGAAAATAATAAAATAATAAATTATAAAAATATAAAATGATAAAAAGAATGATAAAAATATATATTAGAAAAAATGATAAAATTTAGATTTTAGTTTAGGGTAGATAAAAAATATAGGAGAAAATTTTTTCAATAAAAATTTATAAAAAATTAATTAAAAATTATAAAAAATTAATAAAAAAAATATTATAAAAATTAATAATAATAGAGGTGAGTTGAAAAATAGGGAAATAAAATTTTTATCACTTAGAAAAATGTTTTTCTTAAATAAATCCAAAATCGGCTTTTTTCCTAAATAATTATTATTTTTCTGAAAATCGAATGATCAAACTTAAGCTTAGATGTTTTTTAGAAAAATACTAAAATGGTAAGAACGTAAACCAAGAGAAATTTCATAATTAAAAATCACAAACACATTAAAGTTTTTTTCAGGAAAAACAAATTACGGCCCGTTTGATCCTGAATAGCAGGTACGTAGGCACTCATTTGGGATAACTCTAAAAAGAATAGAAAATCATTTTCTTAGAATAATTTACTAAAAAACACAATAAAAAGACAACAAAAATAAAATAAAAGACATTTGGATAAGGTTTTGATTTCAAGAGAATAGGGTGGTAACCTTAAGGTTTTAATAGGTTAGCCTTCGAACCCAAAAACTCTGGTTTTCCCTTTCCCCTTTTCACAAAAACGAAAAGAGGAAATTTCGCTGACTAGTGGTCTAAATTAGGATTAATCCGCTCAATTATTCCTAATTCAATCTTTCCCTACCACAGTTGGGTGGCGACTCCAAAATAAAATGAAATTCCTAACTTAAGTCGAGGGTCTACATTAGATGAGCATAGGGTCTAGTATAGATCGGATTAGGAATGGAAAAAAAAAAATTAGACTCGACAAATGTGTAACACAAGGTGTCCAATATAAGCATTTTCTCTTCTCCATCAATTTTTCTCCTGCTGCTTTATAATTTACAGCATTATTAGTAATAACTTGTACAACATTTTCCTCTCCAACCTTCTCCACAATATCATCTAACATTGCCAAAACTTTGTCGGTTGTCTTGGATACATCAGAAGCATCTATAGATAATAAGAAAATTGTTCCTTTAGGGCTATTAACCAAGAAATTGCATATGAACGCCTCTTTCTATTAGTCTATTCATCAGACATAATAGAGCAACTTGTTTTTTTCCATTCAACTTTGTAGTCATTAAGTAATTCCATTGTTCGAGCTACTTCTTTCTTCAAACAAGTCACCATTAGCTCATGATAAGAAGGAGGTTTAAGCCCACATCCATATCGACTAACCACTTAAAGCATCTTCACAAACTCTAGATTTTTGACATAATTAAATGGAATTGCACTAGTATAGAAAAAACAAGAAATTTGTTGGCTACATTCTTCTCTCAAATCTTTCTTCATGAATTAGTTAATTGTACCTTGCATTGCCCATGTTCCACTTTCACAATTTTTTTTTTCAGAAAGAAGTCCATGCAATTCCTTTCTTTTTTGTTTATCCATGTTTGCTCCACCTTATCATCAGCATCATCAGAATCTTCAATGCCATGAATTTGCTTTCTCTTCATTTCTGATAATTTTGCCGCTTTTAGCAACATTGTTAACATTTCATTTTTTACATCATTCGGGACACTGGTGCATGGCTCTACATCTTTACGTGTACACCCCAAGTGATTCTTGAATCTGTAAATGCCTCCACTAACAACTTTATTACAATACTTATATTTAACTTTTTTTTCCCATTGTTGTCTACATCAATTCCATGCTCCCAACCTACATCAGATCTACTTCCAAGTGAATTCTTTCTTTTCGAACTCTCTCTAGATGATTTGGAAGATGACATTTTAACTCAATCAATACTTAAGATCCTATAAGAAAAAAAAAAAAGAAAAAAGGAGTAAAGAGAACTATGGTAGAAAGTAGAAACTATAAAGTACTATTACATATTTACAAATTACATATATAAAGTAAATTGCTCATGCTCATGCTCATGTAACAAGTAATTACTAAATAGAACTAGAAGAGATAGCAAGAAAAATAACTATAAAGGTTTTCTTTAAATCATTATCAAGAAAAGGAAAGCAAAACATAAGGGGTAACAAGCTTTACATTCCATAAAGCTAGAAAAATGAGTATATTATAAATTTATAACTAAGTAATATAATCTCATTTCCAAATTATAACAATATAACTTAGCACACCACATGCTCAACCTAAACCCTCCAAATGCAACTTGTATGAAGGATTAAGTTTCTCTGGAATTGGCTTCATTGATATTTAAGCACATAATACATTTGGACGGGATATCAACTTGGATTGAGATCGAATAAGAAAACACGAAGAAAAATGCTTTTTGGAAGGAACAGGGGAAGAGCACGGCCGGGTAATTAAATTGCACGATCGTGTGTCAAGGAAACACGCCCACAGAAGCACACACGGTAAAAAGTACGACCGTGTGTTGAGCTTGGAAAATCCACATAAGCACACACGATTGAGTACACGGTTGAAGGCACGACCGTGTGTTGAGCTTGCAAAATCCATAGAAGCACACGCGGTTGAGTACACGATTGAAGGCACGACCTTAAAAACCATCAACCCATTCACATTCACAATCACAACTCACAAGCATAAAAATTCACATGATACACTACATTACAACTGTACAAGTACAAGTATTGCTAGTCAGTAGTCATACAAGTCATACCTAACACAAAACTCGCATATATGAAGAAGGATCTCAACTTGGTGCTTGCTGCAAGAAGGATCGCTACTTGGCGACGCTTACCGTTTCCAATTTCATTCAATACACAATCGTAACAACATGAAGGAGAAGGATTGCTGGCTCGCTTCTTGGCGTTCTTTGTTCTGATAGTATCAGCTCAGCTCAGTGTGGAAGTGGAACTATAGATCTTGGCTCGCCTCTCCTGTTTTCACTGTCTCTCTTCTCCTCTCTCCACTAAACTTTGAAGAACTTCAACGTACAGGCTACAACAGCAAGCCGGAAATTGCAAAGGATGCGCTGAGTCGCCGGTTGGGCTGGGCTAGGCTGGGCTTGGATCCGATCCGAATGACTTAAGCCTGCAATTGGAAATATTTGCGGAATCGGTTGAAACGGATAGAATCGCGATTTTGAACAATTTTATTGTTCAAAATTGCGATTTTATTACGATTTTGCTTCTCTCCGGTTTTGTGTGCGAGTTAACTGGAAATATATATACAAACTCATAAAATCGTTGAATCGTACAGGTTAAAACGCGATTTTGACAACAATGCATACACCAACTATCAATGGCTGGCTCAAGTTAGGAACTCAGGGAGAAGTGACTGTCACTTAATGTGGAGCATGCTACAAGATTATAGTAGCAACTACAAATGGTTAGATTAGGTAAAAAAACTTGAATAAACCGACTATTTCATGTTAAGTATGAATGACTTAGAATAATGTAACAAATGGATATATGTGATGAATAGATTTTTGTTAAGTGTGAAACATGTTTACTATGTGCATTTGATATCCTATTTTGGGCTTCTATCGCATGTGAGGCTTAAGAAATACAAATGATAACTTCTACTCAAAGGAATATAGGCTAGACTACCAGTTTGAGGCTTAGGACTATTAGAAGGAAGATTGTGATTGTTGACTTGATGATAATGTTTGTGGAGGATGGGCATGATGGAGCATCCTTGAGAAATTCCGTTAAATCTCATCTATTTTGTAAACCAACTTATAATCTAAACTTGTTTGCTTTAATTAATTTTTTAATTACTAAAGTTTTACCCTAAAATGGGTTTCGGTCATGCAATAGAGCTGCAATATCTTGAACTTCTAAGCGAGCCTTGCATGGTCCGGCAGGTCATATTTAAGGCCACACGGCGTGGTATTATATATAACTCAATTTGAATAGCAAGAAAAGCATCTGGCGTCTCTCGGATATATATATATATAGTCAATCTACTGAAATGCTGATTAAAGATGCCTCCTAGAGTGCGCTGTGAAGTCGTTCCAAGACCTGACCCGGCTATTCAAATCTCTTGAGAGTAAAATAATGAAAGATAAAAGAACATGGCAATCAAAGATTCAAAGTCCTCTGGTTTGAAATATAATCCCCACCACTGCCATTACGTGCCGCTCGCTATGAGTGTTCCAGTTGTCCGCAGTGCATGATGTTTACATGTTAAATATATTATAAACACAGAATTCATCTCTGCTCTCTAGTAACTGTCCCCTTTGATACTCCCACGTATTACATGCTTGCGTATAGATAAGAAGACATAATGCAGTGCCTAGCATCAACTGTCCATCGTGTATGTCTGCATATGATTGGCTTGAATATAGACTATAAGATAACTTTATTTCTAGCTTCAAACGTCGGTCAACTAATGAAAGTTAATATATGATCATCGAAAGTAATTTCCTTTTCCTGTCATTGACGTAAATCTAGTTCAGGTTCATGCTACTGATAGTACACACGTACTAAGTAGCTTACTCACTAACTCTTTATGCCCGTGTAAAACCAGTTGCAATCGGACAACTTGAACATATTAGAGATTGGAGGAGAATCGAAGACATTTCATCACATGAGAACAATATAAAAGCAAGCCCCTTTTAAGACTTGAAAATGAATCTGCATATGTTTTATTCTTTAACGGAAGGAGAAAAATTATAAACGAGGAAATCAATATTTGGAAGAAAAATTAAATATAAAATCAAACTTTTAAATAATTAAAATAAAAAATTAACATTATATTAAATGATTAAAACAAATAATTCAATTTTTAAATATTTATAATAAAAAATTAATGATATACTAAATAGTTCAAAAGAATTCATAACTGTATTATAAATATATTGAGTGATTCAAATAGAAAATCTATTATTATTCATAACGGCATTGTAATGGAAATTCTCAGTTTGAACTACTTAATGTAATATTAATAATTTATTTTAACTGATTAAAAGTTCAATTCTTTATTTAATTTTACTCCAAACATTAATTCCACCTTATTTGTAATTTTTCATAACAAAAAGCATGATTTGAAAGTAACGCGTTATCGTTTTTATTTGGATAAGTAACGCGTTATCTGTAACACATAATTCGCACATCAGATTATGATACAAAGATTGTGACCAAATCCAGATTCCCGAAACTGGCACAGTTTTTCTTCAAGTACCCGAGCAATCGCCTTCAGTCCGCCATCACAAGAAAAATTGTGACGGCAATTATGACTTCCTGGTAGCTTCCTGAGCCAGGCAAGTTTTTCAAACTTGGACAAAATAGTATCCACCTCAATCAAAAACCACACCAGCACCATAATTGTTGAAACCTTAGTAACATCAATGCAACCTTGCAGATGTAGAGTCAAGCATTTGGTCCACCAAGGAACCACAACATTCATGCTTCGCCACATAGTCAGTTGATCAACAAATTGCATCTCTTTCATAAGCTGCAATTTGGCTAGAACAAATAGATAATGCTAAGCCTATCGACCTCATCCTCTTACGATGTGGTTTCAAAATTAAAATTAATTATTCCACCTCATTTGTTAGTTAGCTACTTGTCGTGGCGTGTGCTTTTGAACATGATCACAACATGAAGACTTTGATCGTAGGATGTACATAGTAGCTAAGACGATTGACTGGATCGTATTGCTGGACATGCAAATAGATAGTAACAAACCTACCTCATATCTTAATACTACTTGTAAAGTGACACAAGAAGCGCAGACATCCATAATTACATAGTAGGTAATTCATTCAAGGAGGTAAAGCGTCATCCACGAGTGGAAGCGAGACCATGCAAGTTGGACTGCAGCTCCATCTTCATCCTCCATTCCCATACTCTTCCTCCTCTTTATACCATCTTCTGATCTGTTCATAAAAGCATGGCCATTCCCAGGGTAAATGTGTACCTCATAGGGAACTCCCGCAATTTTCAGTTTCTCGTCCAAAGCCTTGGCAGCCTGGCAGAAACAGAAAGCATAAATGGATAGCATCTTTAGGATTTAGCATATCAAACCTATAATATCCATGTAAGTTTAAAGGCATATATGGTGTAACATTTAGATCTAGCGGCTCCATAACAAGACACACACCATTCAACTTAGCCTTGCTTGTCTTGAATATGGATATCTAATTTCAGTTTGGTTCTTTCTTTCCATCAATCGGTGGAAAGAGTAAAGCTCCTCTTTTGATGTTTCAACTCTATAATATGATGTACTTCAATGGTTACAACCACGAAAATATGAATTATACCCAACCAATCAAATAGCTTCGCATGACACAGGTCTCAGGATGTATAATTACGTAAAGCATACTAAATCCTCTATTGACAATCAACGTCTCTTTGCACATACATATACTGCACTTTTCTGAATTTGATAGAGCAGTACTTACGAAAAGCAAAACCTCAAAATATATAAATAAATAAATAAACCATGCAGAAACTTCCGTTTATCAATTTTATTAAATTAGTATTGACACTTTCCATGTGATAGGAATTAACTCAAGATAATATCACCACAGGATTTTACACGTAAGCATGCAAAAAAAAAAATGTAGTTATAAGAAGCATTTTTTCATCTAGCAAAAGGGACATGGCTCTATACTTTGTGCCAGCAAGTTTTAGATGATTACAGTCCCTAAAAATATTACCTATACACAATCACAGGGGGATGAGTGAGAAAATGCTCTCTCCTCTCTCTAACCCATGCCCCAACCTACACCCCTAAAGGACCACTTCCTTTAGGTGACCAAAAAATTTCATTAATACCCCATACACACCCCTTACCTGCCCGTAACCCACCGCAACAATTCCTAAAATGGAAGCCATTGGAAACTTGCAAACCGCAACCCGTTGCACGTCCCTAGAGGTGGATTGCACCGTTTGTCTTAAAGAGGAAAAAGCAAAAGTTACTTTTGCTCTCTCAAAAAGCAACCAGGAAAGCAAAGACGAAAATGGAAATATGGAGCCTTGTGCCAAGTCAACCCAGGCCACATTACAGCCAGCTTGTCCCCCCATGTCAGCACATCCAACCAATGACAATCCACTGCCACATTTTGCCAGGTCTGCTACCCAAACTACCTTGGGCAATGCTACAAGAACCCAGGGAAACCAAGTGACCGGGAACCACCACTCACCAGCCGTTTCTCACGTGACCACCGCCACCAATCCAAAGTCCTACACAGCTGCCTGTGGTCAGAACCACCCAGGTCAACTGCTACTGACCCCACCGTAGGCACCTATGACTTTCCGCTCCGGTTTATCCCTCCGGCGAGCAAGGGCTCTATCACTCAAGTAACTATACCGCTTGCAGTCAAGAACCATGGTGCCAACTATTGGGAGACCACCCTTGTAGGATACTTCCTAAGCCGGAGGATACCATACTAGCTAGTAAAAACTATTGCATTCCGGCTGTGGAAGGACTATGGACTAGTAGAGGTCCTAGGCAACAAGGAAGGTGTGTTTTACTTTAGGTTCGGACCAGGGGTGGACCTCACGCCCATTTTGGAGAAGCATTGGCACTTTGCTCAAAGGTTTCTCATGCTACATAAATGGAGGAGGGGACTGCCGCTTGATAAACCCCAGCCCACCAAAGTGCCGGTCTGGGCACAGCTCACCGGCGTCCCTTGTGAATTCCTAAGTGCAGATGGGATCAGCTACATTGCGAGTGGTGTAGGAATACCCCTCAAAGCCGACACCCTCACCATGTCACGACAGAGGGCTAACCACACTAGAGTACTAGTGGAGATTGATGCGCAGGAGGAGCTTGTAACCAACGTGGAGGTGGAAAGATCTGATGGTAGGACTGCATTGGTTAAGGTTGAATACCAATAGTTGCCCCCTAGGTGTGGCGAGTGTAATGTCTTTGGCCACAAGTGCGATGGCCAAGCCCCTACAACGAAACCACCAACTACATCTGATCAGCATGTGGCCAACGAAGAGAACTGGCAACAGAGCTGCCGGTCAAGAAAAGGCATGGGGAAAGGGAAGGCAAGTGCGGTGGGGACAGGAGCTCCAAGTAGTAATGAGCGATGTGAAGAGAAGAGGGGAGGAACGGACGAAGGTACCTCCAAGGTGGATATATGCATAACACCAAAGGAGATGGGAAATCTAAATTGGACCCCTTATTTAAGTCAGCCAAGGAGGATGCAATGGAGTCAGATGTGGTCATGCCAAAAGGAAAGGAAAGTATGGCAGAATTGGGCACCCCACCTGATGGCAGGAACGCAGCACTTGCACTGCCCTCCGTTGACATGGCTGAACGAGCACACCCAGAAGGAGACAGGAAGGGAACTGGGGCATGCGCTAGAGGGGCAAGGGAGAAGGTGAAGGACTCGGAAGATGTTGAGCACACCCCTCTTGCCAAACTGATACCTTAGTTACTTCAAGCACCAGATAGCTCTGCAACAAACAGCAAAGGATCCTCCTCTTCTAGCTGGCGGAAAAAGAAGCTGCACAAGAGGAGAAGACAATTTACTTAACTTAATGGAACCCCATCCCCATGTATATAGCAGCTTGGAATATACGGGGATTAAATGACCTCATAAAGGTTGCGGAAGTTCGAAAGGTTTGTGAAGCCCAAGGAATAAGTCTTATTGGTTTACTTGAAACTAGGGTCAACCCTTCAAATGAGAATACCGTTAAGAATATGATGAGGCGTAAGTGGCAGGTGTGGATCAATACGGCTGCAAGGAAACGTGTTTGGATCGCATGGAAGCCAAGGGATTGGAATTTTAGGGTGGAGTGAGAGCATGCGCAATACATGCACTGCACGGCCACCAATCTATGTCACAACATGACTTTAGCTATAACATTCATCTATGGGTCAAATTGTGATCGGGAGAGACGATCGTTATGGCTAGATCTTGGGAAGTTAGCACCTTCAATGCGATCGAGCCCTTGGGCGGTTCTAGGAGACTTCAATACCACAAGATACATATCTAAAAAACAGGGGGGAAACATGCGGCTTACTGAAGTTATGGTTGACCTCCAGAATTGCATTGCACAAGTGGAATTGGAAGACTTGAGGCAATCAGGAGATCTTTTCACTTGATCCAATAAACAAGTGACAAATCCTATACTAAGAAAGCTTGATAGGATTATGGTTAACCACTCTTGGCTTAGTTCCCTTCAGAGAACACAAGCCAAATTCCTTCCGCCTATGCTATCAGACCACTCCTTGGCAGTTATACACTTTGATCATGGACGAGGGGCTAGAAAGATTCCGTTCAAGTTTTTTAACTTTTGGGCTGACCATAAGGATTTTAAGGAGATTGTGAGCTGTGGGTGGAAGGAAGACATGGAGGGTTCCAAGATGTTTCAGGTGGTAAAGAAGCTAAAACAACTCAAAATGGCATTTAAAGCATTGAATAGAACTGAATATTCAGACTTATCCAACAGGGTGAAGACTGCCAAGGATCATTTAGCCCAAGTTCAAGAGGGGATGCTTACCACAGGTACCTCCACCAGCATGGAGGAAGAAAGGGCTGCGCTTAGAACATACTATCTCCTAAGAGGTGCTGAGTAGAGCTTTTACAAGCAAAAGTCAAGAACCTTGTGGTTGAAGCTAAGTGACAAAAACACCTCTTACTTTCACAAAGCGATGAAAAATCTGCATAATAGGAATGCTGTATACCAACTAACCAGAGAAGATGGCAGTGAGGCAGTTGGAGAGGAGGAGGTGCAGGGCCTAATAGTCAGCCATTTCCAGCAGTTGTATGGCACACCTTCCACAACTGGCTGTTCAGAGGACATCGAAGATAGGGTGATGCGAACTCTAAGTGAACAGCAAAGTAATGAGCTTGAGGCCCCATTCACAAATGAGGAGATAAAATGGGGCTTTACATCTCAAGCTAATGAGAAGGCACCAGGACCAAATGGGTATATGGCCAGATTTTTCAAAGAAGCTTGGGGAATAATTGGCAATGACTTGATAACCGCCATAAGAGAATTCCTTGTGCAAGGCCACCTCCTCAAACAAATAAACGCAACAATCATCTCCCTAGTCCCAAAGATAGCTAATCCTATCAAGATAGGGGACTTCCGGCCCATTGCCTGTTGTAATGTAATTTACAAGGCAGTATCTAAGATTCTTGCTGCATGCATAAAAAAGGTCTTACCACATTTAGTGTGGAAGGGAACAATCTGCCTTCATCTCGGGAAGAAGAATAACGGACAATATCTTTATTGCGCAGGAGTTGATGGCCGGATGCCACTCACAATCGGGACCCCCACGATGCACACTAAAGGTGGACTTACAAAGAGCTTATGATACATTACATTAGGATTTCCTACTAGCAGTCCTAAAAGCAATGAAGTTCCCCCACCACATGTGTACCCTCATTGAGCAATGCGTCACCACCCCTATGTTCTCTATCAACATAAATGGTGAATTGTTGGGCTTCTTTGCAAGCAAGAGAGACTTGTGACAAGGAGACCCTATCTCCCCTTACCTATTTGTATTGGGAATGGAAGTACTTTCCAATTCATTGAGAAGGTTAACTTACAACCCCCAATTCACCCTACACTGGCGATGCAAAACTGAGAGAATAACACATCTTTGTTTTGCCAACGATTTACTTATATTCACATATGGGAATGTGGAGTCCACACGATTGGTTATGCAAACCTTACAACACTTCCATACCCTCTCCGGTCTACAGGTTAATCATGCCAAAATCAACATATTCTTCTCAAATGTCACATTGAGTACTAGAGAAGATATCCTCCTTGCCACCCAGTTTTGTGAAAAGGAGTTGCCAGTGCGCTACCTGGGGGTACCACTCGTATCTTCTAAGCTCAGAAAAGTAGATTGTGAGGCACTATTGGAAAGGATTACAGCACGCATCACTACCTAAACTACTAAATACTTGTCTTACGCGGGTAGGCTCCAACTAGTAAAGTCGGTCCTATTCTCCATGCAGGTCTACTGGTTCTCAGTGTTCATCCTTCCAAAGTCCATCATAGTGAGGATAGACCATCTCATCCGGAACTTCTTATGGAGTGGTCAACCAAACACACACACCAAAGCCAAAGTCCGTTGGGAGAAGGTGTGTCAACCTATGCGGTGTGGGGGGCTGGGAATCCCGAACCTAATTCAGTGGAATAAGGCTATCCAACTTAAGCGCATCTGGCACCTATGCAAGGAGGGACCAAAGAGCATATGGCCTGAATGGGTACATTCCACCCTTCTTAAAGGAAGAAGCTTTTGGTCTATTAAGGCACCTGCTAGATGCTCATGGTCCTGGAAGAAGTTGCTGAAATTGAGGACAAAGGTTTGACATTGTTTTCAATGGGAACCCAACAATGGGCTAGAGATATCACTTTAGGCAGACTACTGGCTCCCGATAGGGTCTTTGGACATGCTATTCAGTACCAGAGAAAGGGGTAACACGGGGTTTCCTCCAACAACGAGACTATATTCCCTAATGAATGATAATGATTGGCGAATACCGGCAACCCCATTTTGGAACAACATTCATATACCAGCTTTTCTACGCCGAATGCGTCATGCTCAGACCACTTCTATTGGAAGCACTCAAGTTCAGGTGAGTATACCATCAGAAGCGGCTATGAGTTCCTTTGCCCCCCAGACACTACTATACCATGGTGCATAGTAGTGTGGAACAGCAGATCCTTACCAAGGCACTCATTCATACTTTGGCTAGCCTGGCAAGGCAAACTAGCGACCCTGGATAGAATGATCTCATGAGGGATCTCAGTGCCTGCTACATGCTTTCTTTGTAACCAAGGTAGAGAGAGCCATGAACATCTCTTCTTTACTTGTGGCTACACATCGGCGTTATGGGGTCTGGTCTGTAACTGTTTCCAATGCCCTCCCTCATTTAGTACATGGCAAGGAACCATGAGTACTCTAGTGGCGATAGCGGATTCCTCCACCCGAGTGGCTAAAACATGGAGTGCAGCTCTTACAGCTTCAGTATATTGTATATGGTATACACGTAACCGTGTACACTTGGGAGGAAATCTATCTACTATAGGCTTTATTGTAAACCAAATTAGAATGTACGCTACATTAATGTAAAGTAGAGTTTGTACTACCTAGGAAGCACCATGTTGCTATATTTGTACCTTGGTTGTCTTGTATCTTGCCTTTTGGCAATGTAGACTATTCTCTTTGGATTAATAAAATTTACTTGATAAAAAAAAAAAGGGACATGGCTCTAACTGAACTAGACGTTAAGACAAAAATTTTCTAATATGGATTTAGACACAATCTTGGATTTTAGTAAAATCCAATTACATTGTATTATCAAACTTGAAAAGATTCTGCATAGAATGGAATACATATCAATTGAGATATAGAACTTGAACTTCATGCAGTCACTAGAATGGATAGATGTCTAAGCATAAAACATATAAAATAAATGAAGCCAATCAGAATTCCAGCACAAGACCAAGAACTCCTGTCTATTCAATACTTAGTGAACCGGAACTTTTTTTCCCCAGCAAATATGATTCATATTCAACCACTCATGCCAGGGATAACCCTTTTGTCAAGTACGTGAACATATACAAAAGAATGATCTTTTGGTCAAATTTGTGGAATTTATGATGAAGGTTATTGATAGAACTTTCAGTTGTGCCTAAAGCACATGAACCACCAGTTTTAATGGTCTATTATAGGAAGAGGCTTAAGGGAAACAAAATGTAAGCCGGGGCCACCGTTACTTTCTTTTACAGCAAAGCAAGCACACACAAACCAGGGTATATGACACATACTAATAGCATGATAGGAGAAAAATGTAAAAATTTAGTCACTACTCATCAATAGAAAACTCATCAACAGAAACCTCTTCTACTGCTTTTGAGCTTTAAGCTCTGTGTTCCTCTCTTCCACTTTCATTCTTCTCATTGCAGCTATTTTTATTTCAGTTCTTGTCTCTATACCACCATGAGATTTTTATGCTCAGTTGCCAATTTACTACAAACTAAATATATTAAACAAGTGAAAAAAAGATTGAGCAAATCCTTAAATGAGAGAACTAAATATTTTCAGTTGATGATATCGCTGCAAGACTAGGTGCAAGATGGACTAGATGAGAAGAAAAATTATTTTGAGCAGCAGAATTTAAAAAACAGAGATATTTAATAGAACAACAAAGCTATACCGTCACATCTGAAAAGCCAACTAAACTATCAAGCTCGCCAAAATGAGCCTGGATAGGTGCCTTAGCTTTGGCAGGATCTGCAAGCTCTGGAGATGGTACCCCATAAAATGCAACAACAGAATCAACCTCTGGGACTAAAACAGAGCTAGAAATTGAAAGAGCACCTCCCATGCAAAAGCCAGTGACACCAACCTGTAGCATACAGGATAACGATATGGTTTGGTAAACCATCCAATAAAGGAGATATGCTTCCTTAAATGAGAAATGGGCATAGATAAAAACCTTTTTTTTTTTTAATGGTAATGGAGGGGCACGGCCATATTGTGACCGGCTATCTCTAGGTACATAAAACATCATACAAGACCCATGAACCAGGTGAGAATAGCTTGTGCTATGTAGATAATTCCTAAAAGTGTCCATAGTGGGATTTGAACCCAATACCTCATGCTAGTTGTCAAGATTGTGTTGGCTCAACAACAGGCTATTATAATGGAAAGAAATCAGACACAGCTCTTAAAGCAGACCTTTCAATCATGGACAATCAGTCCTCAATGACAGGCTATTATAACGGAAAGAAATCAGACACAGCTCTTAAAGCAGACCTTTCAATCATGGACAATCAGTCCTCAAAAATTAATGGGTAAATGTCTCAATCAGCTTAAACACTAGACTCATTCATACCTTCTTTGAACCATTTGCCTTGAGCCAGTTAACAGAGGCACCTATATCTTTTACTGCACCTTGCCAGTCAAGGCCATCCATCAAGTGTTGAGCTTCTGCAACTTCCAAACCTACCTTTCCTCGATAGAGACTGCAACCAGAACAATACATTTCAACAAAATTAGTTGTTGCCTGCCAAAAGCAAGTCTAGTAACCATGTTACTCAGAGAAGTGCTATTTTACTCGGGAATAAGTGCCTTAAATCCAGGATCCATCTGTGAAATTTTCAGAGCATGATTTTTGATCTCGAAATCCACTCCCCACCACTCCTGAAGCACAACAATCCCAGGAGCATTCTCTTTGCCAATCACATAAGCATCAAAAGTCTATTCAACAGGAAAAATTATAGTCAGCTGTGCAGTTTCTCACACATAGCATCGGCACAAAAATAGCCATATGGTAGGGCATGTATGGAAAACATAAACTATGAATCATTAAAGCACATGTGAGATATGGCAGATGGAACTTTTATTTGTTTTCCAAGCATATAACACATCGAAAAATCACTTAATTGACAAAGTTTTCTCTTATGTAACTACTCAAAGTATTCTAAATTGCAGCATAAGACACAAGTATACATGGTGGTGAGTTGCAAACTTATCTAGGAACTAAAGCCCAACATCTTTTGGAGCGTAATCACTCAAGGCATTGATTAAGGGTGGCAATTTCTGACACCAGGACTCATGGCAATAAAACTCTAAAAGCAGCTCATTTTGAAACACAATTCCAGAAAGAATTCAAAACAATGAGGAAGACCTAACATGGATGCAAAAAAACTGTATGATTATGAAGTAAATTTTAATTATATCCAATGTGTAGTCAATTCTATATCACTTGCACAAATTTGAAACAAGAAGAACTCGGTTAGGACCCTTGGCATTAACAGGAAAAAAAACTATCTTCCAAATGAAGTTATGATGTAAGATACAAAAAGCACATATACATGGCTGCGATTCACAAACTTATCTCGGAACTAAAGCCCAATATTTTTGGATCGCAATCACTCAAGTCACAAGTAAGGGTGGCGATTCCTCATATCGCATGACTCAGGGCAATAGGACTTTAAATTGACCCCATTTAAAACACAATTTTAGAAAGAATCCATAAGAACGGGAACGCATGTCTAACCTGAACGCCTTATCCGGTCAAGAAAACCCGAACTTCGTCAGGTAATTTTCAATTGTTTCCTACCAATAGTCAATTTTATGTACTTTTAACACTCACATAATTCGAAACTAGATAAAACCAGCTACAACGCCCAGCATTAACAAGTAAAAACCCATCCTCCAGATCGAAATTGCAATATCAAACAATTAGCATTCAAATATTGCTATCGGTATCAATCACACAAACACTTTAATATACCACACACCTCTAAATGTTCTATTTAAGTTTACGAAAAATCAGATTATAAATAATTTTCTTCATACCCAACATTTGCAATCCGATAAAGCATGGAAATTAGTAACCACATTACCAAATTCGTACAGAAACAATAAACTTCAAATAACAGTCAAATTTTTCAACTTAACATGTTCATAAACCATCAAAAAAAAAAAAGAATAAAGTCTTGAGCTTTACTGAACCCATTAACGAATTGTGGAAAATAAATAAATAAATAAGCATTAGAACTTACGGTGCTTTCTCTATGGATTTGGACTTTGTTGAAAGGAGGAGATTCTAATGAAGAGTAAGCCATTGAACGGACTGAGAAGGGAGAGAGTGAGGAGCATAAGATAGAGAAAGTGGGTGTGGGTTTTGGGGAAAACCTGGAACATAACAGGGGTGAAAAAGCTTTCGTCCTGAGCATCAACATTGCCATTGTTTAAGCTTCAAAATAAAAAACCCTGGGAATATCATCGAAGGGCTTTTGCACTGAAGTGAGTGTAGTTTAGGAGATAGTGGGAATCAGATTCTACCTGTGAAAAAGAAAAATAAAAAGACAAAAAAGAAAAAAGAAAAAAGAAAGAAAAAGGCGCAATAGGGCAATGTTTCGGATGGCGGATCCCATTTTTATAGAATTAATATAAAATAAAAGAGATCGTAGAGTAAAGAATAGTTGCACTTATTGATTTATATATAAATAAAATTTAAAAATTAAATATTTTATATAATATAGAATTGGTTTAGAACATACATCATATATAGGTTACAAGCAAATATTATTATTAGTATGTTATTTTTTTTGTTAGGTTAGGTTTTTATCATTTTTTTTAGTCCTAAAACTCGATTCCAACTTTTACAAAGTTTTAAAAAATATCCCAAAATTTATTAAAAAAAACTTAAAAAGTAAATATTCTATATAGATTTTATTAGATCAAGCAAATCAAATACCTTATAACAATTCATCCAATTACATCCGTAAATCAACTCTTTTTTAGTTTTAAAAAACTAGTGAACTAGTCGGTTTCTAGTATGTATCTTTGTCTCTTAAACAAGTTGTCAAAACATCTATTGATATTTTGTTTTTATGTGTTATCAATCATAAAGTTAGGTTCCCATAATCAAATAGAGTATAGACAAATTTTATTATGGTTCGAATTGATAAGATTACTAGAATATTATTTGCAAAATTCATTGGAAAATCCGCATAGTAAGGATGGGTGAGCAATCTTAGTAACATCATTGGGTTAGGCTATGTCAAGGAATAAAAAAATAGTGTAAATTTCATATTTGATAACTGGGTTTTTTTTTTATTTTACAATTAACTATTTAAAGTTTAAAAGTGTCAATTTATTACTTATAAACTTTTCAAGGTCATTCGTAGTATCTAAATAGAATAGTTAATAGTAAAAATGAATTAAATTTTGATAGGTAATTGTAAAAATAGGTAAAGTCCAGATAGTAAATTGATATTTTAAAACTTTAAGTAATTAATTATAAAAATGGGCAAAATTCAAATATTAGATATGACATTTACTAAAAAAATGTAAGAAATAAAGACACTATTTATTTAGAATAATTATTAATTAGAATAATTAAATAATATTTACATCATTATTTACCGTCCATAAATCTTTATTATAAAAATCTATATTATTATTTACTTCATGTTATTATATTATATTATTAAGTTGGAAAAATGATAAAAGTACTAACATATTCCTATTCGGTAAAAAACCAACATTGTATCATTACCACAGGTTTTTACTACCTTAATTGTATCCACCACCCAATCCCACAACCACTATGCCACCATGCTAACTACATTATCTCTATAATCGCCACCATCATTCATACTCCACCGCTATCACCTCCATCATTGCCACCATCACCATTGCCAACCTCATTGTGGTATTAATAGTCATGAAGTCATAATAGTGATGGTGGTTGCAGTGGTGTTGGTGTAAAGGTAAGGCAGTAGTATAGGGTAATAATAATAGTGCCAATAGTGGTAGCAACATAGTGATGGTATTAGTAGTAAGGTTGTAGTAGCGATGTTGGTGGTGATGCTTCTCGTAGAGAGAGGATGGTGGTGATAATAGTGGTAGTTGATAGGTGCTTAACTAGATAAATATATTAAGTGAGATTTAAAGTATTTTTTTCCCTTATTTTGGTAAGTTTTTGAAGAATTTGAATTTTAATTGAGTAATATTTTTATTTTAGGGTTTTGATGGATAATTAAATTAAAAAGGAAGAAAACGAATCCAAATTTACTAGATTTGGAGCTAAATAGAAGAAGTCATAAAGTTTTGAAGATAGACACGGGCATTAGATATGATCATATCCAAAACGTGTTGAATTTGAAGCATAAAACCGAGAGTTATATGGCGGCTAGACATGACCATGTTTATTGGTCGTGTATTTCTTAGAAATAATTTTTTCTAACCATGACTTGTACATGACCTTAGATATGATCGTATCTAGGCCGTGTTTATTGTAGCATTTCGTTTTTCAAGTTTTTGATCAATGATTTTGACATAACCCGAAGCACGATCATATTAGATAGTGTGTTGACCTAAAAATAGAGTTTTTGACACTCATTATATAAAGGGAAAGGGGGACTCAACATTAGGAGAGAAGACATTTTTTATTTGTTCTAGGGTTTTTTGAGTAACTAGAGATTACTTCTTTTTTTTTTTTAATACTTGGAGAATTACTTTTTTTTTTCTTTGATCTCATTAATGATGCATTCTTTTACATCATTAAGGATTTTTGTTTTCAATATGATTAGAGCTTAAATTTTCTTAGTATTTAGAATTATAGATCCTAGGATTATTATGTGATTGGATTTATTATTATTCAATAAATTTTTAGATTTCTTGATTCAAGCATGTGTTCTTGATTTTGTTTAGATTAATATTTCTAGGGTATTATTCTATCTATTTGATATTATACATTATAATTGAGAAATCTAATGTATAATTAGATGTAGTATGTTTGAAGAGATCTAATGTAATATTAGAGATAAGTTACATAATTTTTCAAGAATAAATTAATTTGCTTAAGGGAATTCATTGTTTTTAATGCGATATTCAAAATATGCTATTATGAAGAGATTCAAATTAGTAATTTTAAAGTCAGAGTTAATAAACTTGAAAATGTTATTAAACTACTTTAGAAATTCCCCTAGTTAATGAAATTAAGAAGGATTTGAATAAATTTTGTTAATGTTACATAATAATTCATTGGGGAAATAAAGTGTAGATACTGGTTTTACCATCTTGAAGTTAATTATAGTATGTTTTTCTTTTCTTTCTTTTAATTTAATCTCTAGTTTATTAATTAATACTTAGTTATAGGGTTTATATCAATTAATCTTTATAATTTACCAGTTAGATAATAGGATATAGGTTAGTATTAATACTCGTAATCCATGTGGAACAATATTCGTATTTGATACATTATATTACAAAATTTAATAGGTATACTTGCCTCCTATCAGTAGTGCAAAAGTAGTGGTGATGCATGGTAGTATGATTGTGGTGGTGATATAATAGTGTGGCACATTGCAACAATCAATATGGTATAATGGCATGAAGGTAATAGGTTGGTGGTGATTGATGCTGATGTGGCAATAATGGTGATGGTGTTATGGCAACATGGACAACAATTGTGAAGTTGACGGTAGTAGTATGACAAGAAAGAGAGAGGTACATGGTTAAAGTGGTGATGGTATAAGGATAACAACGGTGATATATTTTATTTCTCCCCTTTAATACTACATCTATTGTTTACATTGTTGCTATAAAAAATGTATATATACTAACTTCTCAAAAAAATTGTAATTTTATTTTATTTTATTTAATCGATAGCTATAGGATGTGATATGTTAGGGTTTCACACCTATTTATCTTATACTCACTCACTATTACTTTTGGATGTGTATTCATAAGCATCAAAGAAAATCTTCTCATTGGAGTTAATTGAGGCCTACAATAATAAGAAGAGTCTAATGGTAAACTTAAAAAACTTTGTTTAAATAGACACCTTTTGTATATTTAAAGGTCATTGAAATGCCTCGCAAGGCCATTTGAATGAAGTTCCTAAATTCACTTCAAAGCTTCTCAAATATTGGTACTCATTAGAATTAGTCGAAGTCCCATTAGGATGAAGTCACATAGAAGCCTTAAGACACTCTTTTTGTTAGACTTAGTTCGAGTGCCTTAAGAGACCATTTCAATGAAGTCCTTTAGGAGAATTCTATCACGCTTTTATTTGACTCTATTTGAATGGAGTGATCAATCACTCGAGTGGCTTTTCTATTGCATGCTTCACAAGCTTTGGTTTTGACTCAAATGAAATGCATTATGCCTTTTCTAGATAAATTACACTATGAACTTGTGCTTCCAACAATATGAATATTTGAAATTCACTAAACCAATTTAATTCCTTTATCTAAAATACTAGTTAATTTATTTATAATGTGATTTTGTCTCATCAAAATTAAGCAAAAACTTTTTGGTTCAAGAAGTATATTAAATATATATGATGCTAATTATTATTAGATTAGGAGAAAGGATTGAAAGAGTTATATGTGAAACCTACTAATATTTTTGTGGGTTAATTACTATAGAATTAAAAATATAGTTTTCTAATTTATGATAAAAAAAGAGTTAACCCAAAAATTGAATGCATTGTAACTCATGAAACTTTCTTTGAAATTTATTCTTGTGCATATATTAGTTGATGTACCATTGCTGAAAAAAGTATTACAATGCCAAAATTATATATCAATACATTATAAAATTTAGTATATTCTAAATGTGTTCACTAAGAAAAATTAACTAAACAATAAGTAAAGGTTAGTGAGTAACTCTACTATTTAAGGTACTAACTTGCATCCTACTTGACTAAATAGGTTCTAGATTGATATTAAAGATCATAAGATAGGTTTTAAGTAATATTTTTTCAAAACCTACTTCCACTTGTTAAGATACATGCATGATGTTTTCGTACTTTATACCCACCTAGAACTTGTAATCTATATATACAACTATACAAGGTATAGGTTTTAAAATACTTTATACCTAATTTGTAAAATTTATTAAATAATATAGTATATCTTAATGAAAGAAAATAATCTTATATTTTTATTGATAAAAAAAAGAATTAAAAAATATAATATTTATGTTAGAAAGAAATAGTCTAAGTTCAATATAAACCTAAGCCTAAAGCTTGTTGCCTCTATTTAGATGCTAATTTTCATTCCAATTTGTTGTAGGTTCAATAGATTTTGTTTAACATCACATATAACTTAAAAAGATACTAAGATAAAAAAAAGTGCTTTTTTGACATCATAGGTCTTGTTATAAGCTCTATAGATTTTACTATAAGTTTCATAGGTTTTATATAGAAAAAAGCTTATAATATTATATATAAATTATTTTTTTAATATCACATAATATTTAAATTTATGAGAAGATATAGGTTCTATACGTGTCACTATACCTTATGATTCTATGGGGTATAGATTCCAAGATGGTTCAAGAGTATTACAAAGTAAGTTTCGGTTTTAAAATTTGAGAACTAGTACCTTATAAGTAAAGGTGGGGCCTCATGTCTTACCTACTTTATATTGTTTACCTTAATAATGAGTGATCAACATATTATATGGCAAGTGATATTTTAAAATAAGAAAATGTATAAAATGACAATTTAGGTTATTCACTATTAAGAACTTGCAAGCTTTTCAAAGAAGTGTTCACATAATTCATTAATGGTAAAGAGCTTTTGGTAATTTAGCAAATATTGTTATGTACCAAAGAGATTTCACATGTTAAAAAAAATCATTTAAAATATATTCGTGCATTATGTGAAACTTATAGCTGTCCATTATTAGATACACAAGCAGGAAGCTGTTTAACCAAGGAGATTGTTAATATGAAAAGAGTGTTTATTGATAACAAAAAATGACTTTAAATCATAACTATTTGTTTATTCTATATTTATACTTAACTTTAATTAATAAATTTGTCTGTTGTTCTTTTCCATAGTCGTTTGTTGTTTTTTTTTTTTCCATAGTTGTTTGTTATTTTTTTCCATATTCGTTTGTTGTCTTTTCCATATTTATAGACAGAACTCATAGTAAAAAAAAAAAAAAACAAATTCGGTTGCAAAAGAAAGAATCAAGAATTGCAAAAGAAAGAATCAAGAATCGAAATTCAAAAAAAAAAAGGAATCAAATTCAGTTGCAAAAGAAAGAATCAAGAACCGAAATTCAAAAAAAAAAAGGAATTCGACCTTGAAAGAATTACAATTGCCGAAATCACAAGATAGCTTCTTAAATTGTCAATTACATAATTGGTTGAGTCAATTCACTTTTCATATCAATTGTTTCCAATTCCAACCGTGATAAATGCTTTGTGATTTCTAAATTGTGCATCCAAAAATTACATTCCATAATCATTCATTGTGTTTTAGTGCAAATTATATCCTTTTGTGTTTGATTGCATATCCATTCAGTGTTGAATCTTTTCCATATCAATTAGATTGTGTAGTTAGTCTTCCTTCATTCATGTGACTTAAGCTGATATTAACCATTAGTGTTGACTTAGTAATTTGAGTTTAGGAGTTCCAAATTGAGTTCCTAGCAAAAGAATTACAAAAAGTGGGTGGTGAGATCATATTTTGTGAGAGATATACACGAGTGGAATTATGAGCATATCATTTGTAAGTAATACACGAGTGAGTGTGAGGAACATACTTATATATTTTTTGTAATTGTGATCGTAACTTGTTGTAAATCATTAGAATTATGTCGGGACAGAACATTAATGGAGGAGAAAGTCGGGTGATGTTTGAGGAATGATGGGGGAGATGAAGAGGATCCTAATGAGTGAATTAGAGCAGATCCATGATAGGATGGAAAGGAGTAGGGAACCGTCTAGCAGTACCACTGTTAGGTGAAGAGTAGGTAGACATAATAGGGGAGGAGTTAGGATAGATGAAGAAGAGGAATATGATTTTGGAGATTACCAACACGTGAGGGATAGGGGAAGTATCCAGAGGCGTGATAGTAATTTAGGGAGTATTAAGTTGAAAATCCCAACTTTTTAAAGAAAGAATGATCGGAATTGTATTTAGAATGGGAGAGGAAGATGGATCATGTCTTTGAATGTCACAACTACATTGAAGAGAAAAAGATAAAATTAGCTGCAATAGAGTTTTCAGATTACACCAGTGTATGGTGGGATCAGTTGGTGCACAATAGGCGCAGGTATAGAGAGCGACCTATTAGCACTTAAGAGGAGATGAAAAAGATCATACAGAAGCATTTTATTCCTAGTCACTATCATAGGGACTTACTTAGGAAAGTCTAAGGGTTGACTCAGGGGAATAATAGTATAGAGGGTTATTACAAAGAGTTAGAGATGGCCATGATTAGGGCAAGAATTGAGGAGGATGATGAGGCCATTATGGCTAGATTCATCAACGGATTGAATCGGGAGATAGCTGATGTAGTAGATCTTCACCATTACTTAGATATGGAATAGTTATTGCATAGAGCTATTAAAGTAGAGCGACAGCTAAAATACAAGAGTGAGTAGAGGATTGGCTTGACTTCCAAAACCCCATAGAAGTCTACGTGGAAGAGAAACCCCATCGATTCAAAGCCTAAGGAGGACGTGAGGGCTAAGAATCCAGTTGTTGCACCGAAGGGAAAGATTGACACTAAACCCCCTTCTAGGACGAGGGATATAAAGTGTTTTAGGTGTTAGGGATTTGGGCACATTGCATCCCAATGTCCAAATCAGAAGGCTATGATTATTAGTGATAGTGAGGATATAGAGAGTGTGAGCTCTAAGGATGAGGAGGAGTCACCATCACAAGAGTATGAGGATGTTGACTTAGAGGGACCCGTGAGTGGCAAGTTGTATGTTATGAGGAGAGTGCTTAGTGTACAACCTCAGGAGGATGGTGAGGGGATCCAGCGTGAACATATTTTCATACACGATGTCATGTGCAGGGTAGAGTATGTAGCTTGATAATTGTTAGTGGCAACTGCACTAATGTTGCTAGCACTTTACTAGTAGAAAAGATGCAGTTGAAAGCAGTGAAGCATCTTAGACCATATCGATTGCAGTGGTTGAGTGATTGTAGGGAGGTTAAGGTGACCAAGCAGGTACTTATAGCGTACTCTATAGGGATTTACAAAGACGAGGTTATGTGTGATGTGGTACCTATGCAGGCTAGCCACATCTTGTTAGGGCGACCTTGGCAGTTTGATAAGAAGGTTATATACGATGAGTACAATAATCAATATTCTTTTGTTTTAAATAAAAGGAAGGTGGTTCTTACTCTACATAAACCATGGGAAGCTTACGAGGACCAAGTGAAAATTGCCAAAGAAGTTGGAGCGAAACACGAGAGTGTGCGAGAGTAGGGAGAGAAAAAAGAAAAGAGTGAGAGATAAACACTGGTGAGCTATGAGGGAAGAGAGTCTGAAACACTGATAGGAGAGAAAATTGTAAGAGAAAGTAAGTGTGAGAGTGCAATGTTGGCGAGGAAACAACTACTTGTACTTATGTACAAGGATGTTTATTTTACTTATATTGACACTAATCTTTCGTTACCTAGTATGGTGTTTTCTTTTGACTTTGTTACAGGAACAAATGAGCTAGCTATAGATGAGAGGAAATTGGATGTGATTCGAAAGTGGCCAATACCAAAGGGACGTGTTAGGATTGTGTTTCATCTAGGAGAAAAGGTTTGGGTGCATTTGAGAAAAGAAAGATTTGCACCACAGCGAAAGCCTAAATTACATCCTAGAAGAGATGGACTTTTTCAAGTCTTGGAGTGTATTAATTACAACACCTACAATATTGATTTGTTGAGTCACTATGGTAATATAAGCGCAATTGTAATATTTCTAATCTTAATTTTTATAATGCAGGTGACTCGATGACGAATTTTTTCGAAGAAGAAGGGAATGATGAGGATCAGCTAGCATGAAAAAGGAAGGAGCCAAAATTCCATGATCCATTACATGGCATTGGAGGCCCGATGACCCAAGTTAGAGCTAAAAGAATGAATAAAGCTCTAAAAGACTAGTCATAGACTTGCAAGCCAAGGAATCAAGCTACACTAAAGGAGCACATACATATGTCAACTTGATTCACGTGACCATGGAAGGATGAAATAATTTAGGGACATTAAATATTTGCGTGGAGTGCTACACTAGAGGATACATTTGGTTTTGTTAATGTTTATTTTTATTTGTTGGTTTGTTATTTATGTTATTTAGTTGCCTGCTTGGTGACATAAGGCTAAAATAGGCAACTTCGGATTTTTAGTATTTGTTTTGGTTTGTAATTTATATTATTTAGTTGCCTACTCGGTCACATGAGGATAAGGATAGATTAGGCAACTTAAATTGTCCATATTCTTGTGTGACACTATATAAGCCGTGCAATGGCCGGCCATGAGGATACAACTTTGATATGAAAAAACACATCTTTTTCGTGAGATACGAAATACCTCTTTTTGTTTTTTTTGCAAAAGAACTTTTCCATAAGATTTTTATCCAAATTATTAGGAATAACTTTTGATAACTTAGGTTACAGTCAATGGGTTTAATTGGGGTCTAATTATGCATCGCTTATTCAAGATGATTCTTGGGGTAATTGAAACCAACTAGCATCGTTAGGGTTTTAGGTTTAACATACCTAGGGTTACATGCATTAAATAGCCCCATCAATGTTAGGATATTGCGAGGGAGGAATTATCATAGGCTATTTGTGAGAATTGAAAAAATTGTTGGAATAGGTATAGTATTTGTAAGAAATATAATTCCCGCTAAGTGATAGCATTTGCGAGGAAAAAAATTGTCAGAAAAGGCTGAAACACGCCAAAAAATGAAAAGGTGGTTGTGAGGAATTAAATTGTGGCAATAAAGTATTTGTGAGAAATCAAGTTGTGGCAATAAGGCAATTGTGAGGAATCAAATTGTGGTAATAAGGTATTTGTGAGGAATCAAATTGTGGCAATTAGGCATTTGTGAGAAATCAAATTGTGGCAATTAAGCATTTGCGAGGAACCAATTGTAGCAATATGCTTAGTTGTGGGAAGTTATGAGGAAAATATTGTGGCCATACATATTTACAAGAAATAAATTATGGCAAATGAAAAAAACATTTGCCATTATAACCAATGTTTATGATAAATGAATTGTCACATAATGTATTTTTCGCCCCGCGTTACACATTTTTTATAAAAACTTATGATGCAATATACATTTTCCATCAGCCTTATGATATAATATACATTCTTCACCAGCCCAGTAAAGTGACACCCTCCATTAGCAAAAAAGAAACGGAATTCACAAGGAATGAGAAAAAATTTCTCGTAATAGCCAATATTTATGAGAAATGTATTCTTGCAAAATGTAATAAGATAAGATAGAAAAAAAAAAAAAAAAACCATTCCAATTTGTCACAAATATGCTACTACACTACACACTATTGATTCCCAAAACAAAAAGCAACCAATCAAACATCTTACCTTAAGTATCCATCAAAGTTCAAAAAAATATACACATCACTTGAGATATAGGGAAAAAAAAAATAACAAAAGTGATGTGGTACTTGGCCAACAAAAAAAGTGTGATATGATATCTAGCCAAGCAAAAAAAAAAAAAAAAAAGTCACTTGATAAATGTAAAAAATAGGTAATATAATCTACCTTGATCATGTACTACACAGATAATTAAATTGATCACTGATGCTTATCTACTAGAGGTTATGGTTGCTATTATTAGACATTGAGGAAACTATAGAGTGAAGTTAGAAAGAAAGATTATGGATGCCTGACCTGTGGTTGTATTAGGAATTGGGGGTATGATGGTTGCTATGAGTATCCACCCAATGGTGTAATAAATGGAGCTAATGGCATATTCCCAATGCCAAACCCACCAAAAAAGGTGATTGCAATGATGATTTAATTTTTTGTACCAGTGGTGAGGTGAAAACCACTGCTGTTGTTGTGCAATAAAAGAATCAAGTAATTTTTTCTATTGAGCAACGATATCTTCGAATGTAGATATCTTGTTCTCCAACCTTATCACTTGTTTGTTAGATGTTGTAGGTGTAGAATGGCTAAGAAAAGGGATCTGAGGATGGGATGAAGGTGGTTTAGGGCCACCATAGCCTAAACTACGGCTATATTTGGCTTTATGACCAAGGACCTCTCTCATGACCTCAACTTGTGTCTTCGGCTTCTGACCATATGATTGAGATTGTTGCAAATTTTGCTCATATGATTCCACCATAGCTCTCTAGATCATGTGAAACATAGTTACAAGACAAATAGTGGAAAAAAAAAAGAAAAAGAAAAAGAAATAATCCTTACTAAATTATAATGGTTAAAAAAAAAAACTTGAAGTAAGTGTTGATATATAACTTACATGCTTATCTTGTGCTATAGAGTTCATCCATTTAGATGATTCACCTTTTTTTTTTTTTTTTTTTGCTTATGGATGAGTTCAAATGTTCCCATCTCTAATAATCCCTAATATATTGTAGTAAAACAAGTTAATATTAAGACATAAGTTGTATCAAGTATCGACATAAATAATAATCTTTGAAACAAATGATCATATCATCCTAAATAATAACAAAACTAAGGATCTTTTTTCCATACCTTACTAAGTTGAATATTCATGAATGATTTCGTGCCAACAATCTAGTTATATTGTAGCTTTTTTCAGTTGATAGTGTTGCCTAAAGAATGCTTTTGAATGAAAAGGAAAATGACTACACTATTACATATAAACACATACAATAAGTATTAAATAGGCGAATTACCTTATGATAGGGGTCATTGTAAAAAAAATGTCACATAAAGTAACCCAATTAGTAGGTCGATGAAGCAAACCCTTTGGTACTTTCTGACGTGCTCTCTCACCCTCACCATACTCCTTATACTTTCGTTTCAATCGATATCACAACTCACTATTTGTTCTACCAATGATCCTGTGAAATATTAATGGTTATCGAGGATCATTTTCTAGGCTAAGATCAAACTTTTCCTGCAAATGTCAAAAATTTGACAGGAATGGATGAACCTTTGTTTTGCATCATAATATAAAACAAGATCAAGAGTAACAAGGAAACAACTCACCACAACCACGCTAGTCACCCTTCGTCGTATCTTTAATGGCACTTTTGACCAAGCTTTACCTCCAACTTCGAGATAGCACAACGGAGAAGAGTGACGATGTGCTAAAGTAAACTCTTTGGATAACATTCGTACATGGTCTCCTTGTGGTGCATTGTAAATGTCATGCAATTGTAAAATAGGATTATGACCTATGCTTCGCTTAGTTAGCTTGTAATGGGTTCCTTTATAAACACCCCTATGCCTAGGCTCTTTGTCATGCTTTGATGTATTATCCTCTTGTGTATTCTCATAAGAAGGATCTTCATGCTGCTCATCAGAAGAATCATCACTCTGCTCATCACTTGCTTCATCATCCGATGTATCTGATGACTTTGGAGGATCTTGATAATTAAGGTGCTCCTAAATAGCATCAACCCCAAATGAATTGACAAGATCATCTTACCCACAATCAGGCCCTGGAACATCTATACTACACAAAACAACATTAGTAAAATTAGTAAAAGTTAAACCGCATGAAAGGAATTTTTGTATATAAAAATCTAATGAAAAAAGAATTCACAAGATCAAAGAATAAATATTACATAAAGATTTAATAACATAATCTTATAATATCTACTGTTCTTCATCACTACGATTTATATAACTAAAGGTAGACTTTCTTTTGGTACCGGAACACAAAGATCACTCTACCACTTCTCTATTGTTGTAGTGGCTCATCTAATCGTGGTTGGTCAGTAGTCTCATGATCAACACTATTGTGTGGCTTAAATAATTCTCGATGGAATAAATAGCGATAATGAACCTTTTGAACCACCTTCTAATTACCAGTAGACTTTTTCGAATCTTTTAGATAGAAAACCTATTGAGCTTGATCAGTGAGAATGTAAGGATCATTTTCATACCATGTTCAACCGGTATTAATTGTAACCATATCACCATCAATTAACTCCGGTTTATCTCAATACGTATCATACCATTTGCACTTAAAGAGGAACACACGCCTACCATGAGTGTAGTTTAATTGTATGATGCTAGTTATCATCCCATATAATGTAATGGTGTTTCCATCATGTCCCCCTAAGACAACAACACCATTATTTTGTGATTGAAGACATGCCTCTTGATCTTCTATAATGAACCTAACTTTATTTACCACACAATTCTAATAAACCTGGACATGCTTTTGTAGGTCCCATGAAAGGGCATCTAAATCTTCAATTTTTTTAAATATGCCTATACTTTTAGCAAATACAATATGTGTAGAAATAAAAAAAAGTTCAGTTGGATTTTGAAATCCACAAGTGAGGAATCATAAGTTAATTAGTTTATTATATACACTTACTTTAGTCTTAAACAACACTGGAAATTGCTCCATAACAAGTTCTTGTGTATTGGTTTGTCCATAAAGTTCTTGTAACTCTTGGTCAAATTCCTTAATTATTTAAAAATTGTACGAAAGATTTTCATTTCTTCCATTAAAAAGGTTTAAATTATAAAGAAACGCTTACCGAATGTATAGACGGATCTCCTCACAATTGTTCAATACATGCCAATGCATCTTATTCATCTCCTCATTCACTTTAGCATATGTACAATTGCCCATAAGGTGCACTGGTTGTGAGAAAACGCAAAAGCCTGCTTTAGGGAGCTTAAGATCATCCTATTGCCTATGAGGCCTATTAAATCTTGAATCCATGTTTCCAAAATACATAGAGCAAAACATTAAACTTTCGCGTACTACATAGGCCTTGTCTTTGGATCCCTCCGATTGAGCTTTATTTATAACATACCTTTTTAAAACCCTCAAGTACTACTCAACTAGATACATCCACCTATATTGCACTAGGCCACAAATACGTGCTTCTCTTGGCAAATGTATTGCTAGATGAATCATGACATCAAAAAAAGCAGGTGGAAAAATCATTTCCAATTTACACAATGTCAAAGTAATGCTCCTCTCAAGCGATTGTAGCACTTCTACTCTCAACTCTTTAGCATAGAGCTCTCTAAAAAACCTCAACATCTCACTTATTGCCCCATATATGTCATCTCTAAGATATCTATATAGTACAACGAGAAGAATCTTTTCAAGCAATACATGGTGTCGAGTCTAATTTTTTATTTTTCCATTCCTAATCCGACTTATACTAGACCCTATGCTAATCTAACATAAATCCTTGACTTGAATTAGGAATTTCATTTTATTTTGGAGTTGCCACCCAATTGTGGTTGAGAAAGATCGAATTAGGACTAATTGAGTAGGTTAATCCTAATTTGGATAACTAATTAGCGAGATTTCCTCTTTTCATTTTTGTAAAAGAGGAAATGGAAAACCGGAGTTTCTGGATTCGGAGGCTAACCTATTAAAACCTTAAAGTCACCACCCTATTCTTCTAAGATCTAAACCTTATCCTAATGTCTTTTGTTGTTATTTATTTTTTTTCTTATTTTTGTTATTATTATTTTTTTGTTGTGTTTTGTTTATTGGTTAAAGACAACTTATTCTAGCTATGGAAAATAATTTTTTTATTCTTTTTAGTGTTGCTCCAAATGGGTGCCTACGTTCCTGCTATTCAGGATCAAACGGGCCGTAGTTCGCTTTTCATGAAAAGCTTTAATGTGTTTGTTCATTTTAATTATGAAATTATTTTCGATTTATGTTTTTATCATTTTAGTATTTTTTGCTAGAAAAATTTAAGCTTAAGCTTGATTATTTGATTTTTTGAAAAATAATAATTTTAAGGAAAAAAATTTTGGATTTATTTAAAAAAAACATTTTTCTAAGTGATAAAAAATTTATTTCTCTATTTTTAACCTATCTCTAATATTATTATTTGTTTTTATTTTTTATTCAATTTTTTATTTTTATTTTTATTTTTTTATTAATTTTTGTTAATCAATTAATTAATTAAAATTTTTTCTTTTATTTTTATTATTTTATCTATCCTAAACTAAAGATCTAAATTTTATCATTCCTTCTTTTTTTTTAATATATCTTTATTATTTTTCTATGATTTTATTATTTTATAATTTTTTATTTTATTTTTATTTTTTTTAGAATTTTTCATTATTCATCCTAAACTAAACCCTAAAAAAAAAATCTAAATTCTAATATTTTTCTACTATTTATTTTTTTGAATTATAAATAATAGATAAATAAATAAATAAATAAATTCGATAAATAAAAAATAAAAAAAATCAGAAAATCTGACTTACCTGGATCTAGGTCGGTGCGCGGGTCGAGTTAGATCAAGTCGAAGCGAGCCGGGTCGGGTCGAACGATCACAACGGTTGGGAGTGTTCGTTGATGACGTTCTAACGACCTTTCGAGGAGGTTGAAGGGTTGTTTCTTAGGTCTTCGAGGGTGGGGAACTCAACCATGGTGGTGGATTTCTCCAAAAAAGCCTCCTGGCGGCGGTTCAAAGCTTGGTCAACAATCGCAGCTTGAGGAACTCCGGCAAGGCTTCGATTTATCTGATTTTCTCTCTTTTTCTCACTTCTGATCCGTGCTTTTGCTTCCTGCCTTCGTCCTCTATTTATAGCCACAAGAAATCGAGCTAGATAAGCTCGGATTTCCTCCGATTGGGGCAAATCGGATTTTGATTGAAAAACTCATCTCCGATTTGTGTAAATCCATCAATTTGTTGCGATTTGATTCTAATTAGATGATGTTTATCCCATTTGAGTTAAAGATCTATTGGATTTGTGCAAAAAATCGAATCAAAACGGCCGAAATTTGATTTTTTCCCTCGTCGGCGACGATCTCTAACGAAGGAGGAAGAAGGTCACGCGCTCGGCACATGCGTTCGTGTCAGCCAATTAGGAGCCGACAAGTGTCCTAGGCAAAAATAAAAAACGGGAAAAATGCAGAAATGCCCCCTCCGAGTTTCGAACCTGTGATAAGCCATCCCCCCGCATGCCTCGAACTACAGCTCAGACCAGCTGGGCTAGCCCACTTGTCAGTTTTTTCTTTTTCTTTTTTGCAATTTGTATATATGCAATGCGATTTTTATTATTTTTGTATTATTTTGAAATTCTAAAAATTTATAAAAATTATTTAACCCCTTTTATTATTGTTTCTATAATTATTTTTCAAAATTGATTTATTTTTCCTATTTATTTTATTTGTTTGAATATTTTTCCTATTTTTCCTAAATTAGAAGAAAAATTATAAAAAATAAAAAAAATTGAAAATTGATTATCATTGATCATTAAGGGCAAAAAATGGAGTGTTTACAGCTGCACCTCTTTGTAGTAAAGTTTAAAAAACTTAACTATAAAGACAAGAAAGACGCCATTTTTTGCCTCTTGACTGAATGGATAACGCCGTGGTTTGGCTGGTTATCTGGAATTTGGGTCTTTAGTGGGAAAATGCTCCATGAGCTAATAATCCCACGAGTGCTTTGTGATGATTGATATTACTTAGGAAATGGCCTTAAACAACCTAACAACCTGAAATAATGTTTTCTCCCGAAAAGTGCTCTATGGGTTGACTAATCGGCGATGAGAAACATCTCAAGGATTGTGTAGGAATGTGTTATTGTGAGTGGAATAGCTGATGATAGGAAGCGTCTTGTCGGACTAGCAACCTTAAAGAGAAAATTGTCTCAGGAAGCGCTTTTATGAGCCGGTAACCTGTCAACAGAAGCGTTTGGCTAGACTAGCGACTGTTTAGGGAGAAATACTTCCGAAGAGTGCTCTTAAGAGCTGACTAATCGGTTATTGACAGATTCGAAAAGTGCTCTCATGAGCTGACTAATCAATAAATCCGAAAAGTGCTCCTACGAGCTGACTAATCAATAAATCCGAAAAGTGCTCCTACGAGCTGACTAATCAATAAATCCGAAAAGTACTCCTACGAGCTAACTAATCGATAGATTCGAAAAGTGCTCCTTTGAGCTAACTAATTGATAGATTCGAAAAGTGCTCATCTGAGCTAACTAATCGGTAGATTCAAAAAGTGCTCCTTTAAGCTAACTAATCGATAAATTCGAAAAGTGATCCTCTGAGCTAACTAATCGGTAGGTTCGACAAGTGCTCATCTAAGCTAACTAATCAGTAAGTTCGATAAGTGCTCCTCTGAGTTGACTAATCGATATATTCGAAAAGTGCTCCTATAAGCTAACTAATCAATAGCGGGAAGCACCTTCTTAGACTTACAACCCTTGAAAAATAGGTATCTCGAAAGATGCTCCTATGAGCTAACCTCAAAAAAAGTGTTTAGGAAAGTGCCCATTCATGGGCTAACTAACCTATAGCGAGAAGGAATGTCTCTAAAGGTGCCCCTATGGGATGACCTTGAGAAGAGATGTTTAGGAAAGTGCCCCTATTGTGGGCTGACTAACCTATGGTGGGAAGGAATGTTTCGAATGGTGCCCTTATGGGCTGACCTTAAGAAGAGGTGTTTAGGAAAGTGCCCCTATTGTAGGCTGACTAACCTATGGTGGGAAGCGTCTTCTTAGACTCGCGACCCTGGGGAAGGAATGTCTTAAAAGGTGCTCCTATGGGCTGACCTTGAGAAGGGATGTTTAGGAGAGTGCCCCATTGTGGGCTGACTAACCCATACGAATGGGTTAAATGATTTGATAAGAGATGTTTTATGATATGTGAATGATGGTTATTTATTCTAAGATGCTTACCAATTTATCGTAGATAGTAACCAAACAATTGAGCATTCGTGTTGGTTTGCTTCTCCTTTGCTCACTTTTGCTTCAAAACAGGGCTGAGGGTCTTGATGTGCTTCCTTTCTTATGTGCATGGATCTTGTGATTATAGTATTATCCTATTAATGTACCAAGTTTAATGATCAAAAGTAGGTAGAATTATATCACAAAATTTATTGAGATTCATTATCATTTCAATGTTTATTATTCATTAGTGAAGTGATGGGTAATGTGTTTAGGAATGTTTATTTTAATGAGAATTGGTTGGAGTTATCTATCATTCAGAGACATTAACTTTGCTTGTAAGAAAAATGAAAACTAGACTCAACGAAATTTGTATTAAATATAAACATTTGCAAAACTTCAATTTTCTCGCCTAAGGATAGTACATCTTAACAGCATCTGCATTAATGGGGTCTCTCAATTCTGGACCATCCATTTGAGCTAATATCAGAGCACATCCTGGCAATACCTTCTTTACAACGTATGGGCCCTCATAGTTTGGGGTAAATTTTCCTCTGGAATCTTGAGCATTCGGGAGAACTTTCTTTAGCACTAAATCTCCCTCTTTGAAACATCGAGGCATCATTTTCTTGTTAAATGCTCGAGTCATTCTTTGTTGGTAACATTGGTCGTGATATAACGTAGTGAGTCTTTTTTCGTCGATCAAATTCAATTGATCAAGCCTCTTCTTTACCCAGTCTGATTCCTCTAACTATGCTTCTAATAGAATTCTGAAGGATGGTATTTCGACCTCGACTAGTAAGATTGCCTCAGTGCCGTATACCAGTGAATATGGGTAACTCCAGTAGATGTTCTAATTGAGGTTCTCTAAGCCATGAGGGCGAATGGCTGCATCTCGTGCCAATCTTTGTAAGTAATTGTCATCTTTTCGATGATTTTTTTGATATTCTTATTGGCTGCTTCTACTGCCCCATTCATTTGAGGTCGGTAGGGAGTTGAATTTCTATGGTTTATATGGAACTGTTGACATAAATCTGTCATTGACTTGTTGTTGAGATTGGTACCGTTGTCGGTGATGATTGATTTAAGAACTCTATATCGGGCTATTATGTCCCTCTTCAAGAATCGAACTATCACTCCTTTTGTGACATTGGCATATGATGAAGCTTCCACCCACTCGGTGAAGTAATCAATGGCTACCAATATAAATCTGTGGCCGTTGGATGCTGTTCGAGTGATTGGGCTGATGATGTCAATTCCCCACATGGAGAAAGGCCATGGTGTAGACAACGAATGCAGCTCTTTAGGCGAGCATTTATTCGGTTTGGATAAACTTGACACATGTGACAGTGCTTGACATATTTGATACAATCTGATTCCATGGTTAGCCAATAGTAGCCCAATCTCATGATTTTTCGGGCCAACATGTAGTTGTTCATGTGAGGTCCACATACTCCTTCATGTACTTCTTTCATCAGTTCACATGCCTCATTCTTATCCATACATCTTAGCAAGGTGGTATCAGGCGATCTTTTGTAAAGTACAGGCCCATTTAATAAAAAATGACTTGCTAACCTTCTGAGTGTTCTTTGGTCATTTTTGCTAACCATTTCAGGGTATTTGCTTTCTTGGAGAAAAGTTTTGATGTCGTGATACCAGGGCTTATCATCTTGTGCTTTTTCAATTACCACATAGTAGGCGGGCCGAGTTTCGATTTCTATTTTCAATTGCTAGACTTCAACTCCCCCTGTTATCTGAATTATAGATGCTAGTGTGGCAAGTGCATCTGCAAACTGATTCTGAGTTCTCAGGATGTATGTGAAGGTGATTGCCTCAAATTCATCGATTAACTATGTCAAATGCTGATGGTATGGTACCAATTTGGGGTCTTTAGTTTTGTATTCCCTCTTATCTATAATATGATGAGTGAAGAATCTCTGTACACTTCTCATTCACGGATTTCTATGTGGCAAGCTATTTTGAGGCCGATGATGCATGCCTCATATTCCGCAATATTATTTTCCTTCTAGGGATATCAACACTGCCCCGATCCCACAACCAAATACATTGGCAGCTCCATTAAAGAACATCTTCCACTTAAGGTTCTGATCTATCCCACAGTCTCCTACTAGCGCACTTCCCACTGTTAATATATTTTCATCAGGGAATTGGGTTTATGATTCTTGGGAATCTCCCTCAACTGGGTGTTTTGCCAATTGGTCGGCTAAAGATTGCCCTTTTATTGAATCTTGATTTATGTATGTGATATCAAATTCTGATAAAAGCATTTGCCATTTGGAGATTCTCCCTAACAAAACGGGCTTCTCTGTCAAGTACTTCAGAGGATCGTGTCTTGTTAGCAACTCAATGTGATAGTAAAGGGTATATTGCCTCAATCGGTGCATGACCTAAATTAGAGCACAGCAAGTTCTCTCTACTTCTGAATACCTTTGTTCCCTACTTGTGAATTTCTTGCTTAGATAATATATGGAACACTCACTTCCTCTTCATCTTTCTACCCCAGCATGCACCCCATGGATTCAGGGAGTATCATGAGGTATAAGAATAAGGGTTTCCCTTATTTTGGAACTATCAAGACTGGAGGATTTATGAGATAGTCTTTGATTGTCCTGAATGCTTCTTCACATTCATCGTCCTGTTCTATTGCAACATTCTTTTTTAGCAGACGGAACAGTGGATGGCATTTGTCTGTGAGCTGTGAGATGAAACGAGCTACGTAATTCAACCTTCCCAGCAAACCTCTTACTTCTTTGATAGTATGTGGAGAAGGCAGTTCCAATATGGCCTTTACTTTGTTGGGGTCGACTTCAATGCCTTCCCGGCTTATGACAAACCCTAAAAACTTGCTTGTTGTGACCCTAAAAGTGCCTTCTCTGGATTTAACTTGAGCTAAAACTTTCTCAACCGCTTGAACAACTTTCTCAGAATAACTGCATGGCTTTCTTCTTCCTCAGACTTGGCTGTCATATCGTTGACGTATACTTTGACTTCTCGATGCATCATGTCATGAAGTATTGCGACCATGGCTCTCTAATACGTTACCTCGGAATTTTTCAAACCAAATGGCATGACTTTATAACAAAAAGTTCCCCATGTTGTGATGAAAGTCGTCTTAGTTTTATCCTCTTCAGCCATTTTTATTTGATTATATCCTGAGAAACCGTCCATAAATGAGAAAAGATGGTTTCCTGCAGTGTTGTCTACCAAGACATCGATGTGAGGTAAGGGGAAGTTATCTTTTGGCGTGGCTAAGTTTAAGTCTTAGAAGTCTACGCATACATGTACTTTTTCATTCTTTTTTAGAACGGGGACTATATTCGCTACCTATTCCGGATAGTTAGATACTTCGATGAACCCTACTTTTAGTAGTTTCTTGACTTCCTTTTTAATTTTTAGTAAGATGTCAGACCTAAATCTTCTCAATTTCTATTTTTTAAGTTTGGCATCTTCCCTTGTAGGAAGTTTGTGAACTACTATTGATTGGTCTAATCCCAGCATGTCACCATATGACCAGGCGAACACATCTGCATACTCAGTTAACAGCTCGATTATCTCACGTTTTTACTAGGCACTTAAACTGGTCCCGATCTTGAGGTTCTTAGGTTGCTTAGTGCTTCCTAGATTTACTGTCTCCACCGGCTCGTCAATTGAAATTTCACTTTGTTCATGTTTTTGCCAATTTTCTTGTATTATTTCATGGTCAAGGATATCGCCTCTAACGGCTGACCTAGCAATGTTGGAAACAATATTAGTGTTTTCATTTCTTACCTACGCGAAATGTCCCTGACGTTCGACGGTAGGGAATTTGGGTGAAGTAAAACGAAAGTACGTATATAAGCAAAAAACAAACGAATGAATTGCAATTTATTGAATCTGAAAAGAAACCACAATGAAATTTTGTTTAATAATTGTTCTCTATCCTTGAGCTGACCTAGTGCTATTAATAGGATAACAGAACCAATTATTGAGAGCTAGATATTGCTCGAACGTGCGAGGGGTCGGGCTCCCATTGTTAACATCAACTTCGCTTATCCTTGGCTCTTGAATGGTAGTTGCTTGTTTGAATGATTGTTGGAGGGGCGGAAAACGCATCCGAGTATTGCTTGGCTGCTCTTTCTTTCTGCTTCTGATACCTCTGACTTGTGCCTCTTCTGGGCTGTAGGAACGTACCCTAGTCTAAACGTCCCTCGCTGTCCTTCTTTAAACTGATGGCCCTCCTTGTTGGTTACTACACTCACCTCATTGAATATTTGGAGACCAAAATCTTCGGAGTTGTCTTCCCCAATGTAGGGTATAGCGGTCTCTTTGTAGATGGCGTAATCTTGCTCCCCCAGCACAGTGATGATCTGTCTGTTCACCATGAACTTGACCTTCTAATGGAGGCTTGAGGGTATGGCTCCAGCGGTATGTATCCACGGCCTTCCCAAAAGTAGATTAAAAGACCTTGGAATGTCGAGGACCTGGAAGGAGATGTGGAATATCTGCGAGCCAATCTCCACTGGCAAGCTTATTTCCCCTACTATGTCTCTCTTCGACCCATCGAAAGCCCTAACCACTATTGAGCTTGGTTTGATGTTGCTTGGATTGACTCCCAGTAGGTCGAAGGTAGCCAATGGGCATACATTGAGAGAAGATCCATTGTCGATGAGTACTTGGGAACGATTGTGTTGTTGCATTTTACCACCATGAACAACGGTTTTGTATGTTGGTCTCCATCTTCTCCCAGCTCTTCAGGAGATAAAGATATCTGGTCCATGGCAAAGATCGAATATGCCACATGGCTCAATTTGTCTGTTGCGATGCCCTCTGGTACCTTGATCTGTTTGAGCACTTTGAAGAGTGCTTCCCTGTGGGGCTTAGAGGTGGTGAGGATGCCCATAAGTGATATCTAGGCTGGAACCTTGTTTAGTTGTTCCATGATCTTATATACGCTTGCCTTGACCATCTTTGTAAATGCAGAGAGCCTCTCTTCTTCTTCTTTTCCTACCTCAGTGTTGGGCTCTTCAATTGAGACCTTGTATTTTAAGTCATAAATTCTCCTAGAACAAGTGATTCTACCTACAATAGGAGGTCTTTCTTGATCAAGAGCCCGATAGTCAAATGGCGCCGCCTTATACCTCTCTGCGGGTATTGAGACATTGAATACATACCTCTTCTTTGGAATTTGCACCTTAGTAGATTGTCCTTCGTAGCACTTTATGACTATCGGCTTCTAGTTAAATTTAATCATGTTCACGGACTTCTCCTCCTCTTTTGGTGGGTTGTCTTCTTTCTCAAACTTGGGCCCCCATCCGCTAGGCGGCCCATACTCAGTTAGAGTGAAGGAATAATTTACCAGATACTCAAATCTCCCATGCGATCCGCCTAAGGTACCGACCGTTAGGTCTCCAGCTAACCATATCGTCTTGATATGTGATTTAGGGGTTTCCTCTGAGGTTTGGTGTAGGTGACTTTCTCGCTGCACTATTGCTTTTTTCTGTTTTTGGGACTCTTTGGAATTTGGCTCTTTGGATGTGATCATATTGACAGTGGGTTTATGGTTGGGCAGCGGATTAGTGTTGACATTGGGTGTTGGTGTGTTAACAAAGTCTAGCTGCACAATCCCGGCGCCAATTAGATCTTGAATTTTGTTTCGAAGCCTCCAGTATCTATCTGTAGGATGCCCCTCTTAGCCCATATGATAATCACATTTGAGGCTTGAGTCGAAATTTCTGGCTTGTACCAGTCATTCGGGATCTCAAAGTTGATCAAATTATCCGCTCGCAGCCGAGCGAAGACCTGGCTGAGTGGGATCGGGATTGGAGTGAATTGTCTCAAGACTTTAAGAGCCTGGGTGTGGTTTGCCAGGGACTGCTAGATTAGGGCAATTGTGGTCTGGAATGTTTCGCGGGTCCCAACCTTGTCTGCTTTGCCGAAATTAATTGTGCTAATGGTAGACTCCTTGGCTTTGTTACCTCCTAAGGGCCTTTATGATGATGTGACCCTGGGAGGATCTATTGTCTGGAGTCTGCTTGATGTGATGGCATTCTCGATTCGGCACCCTGCTGCCACTACCTCTGCGAAGCTGGATGACGTCTGGCCCACCAGATGTAAGAAGTAGGTCTTATCCAAAGTATTGACAAAGATGAATGCTAACTCTTTTTCAGAAATTGGGGTCGCTACCCTGGCAGCCTGAGCTCTCCAGTGCTGAGCGTACTCCTTGAAAGACTCAGTGTGTCTCTTCTGAAGACTTCCCAGGTCGATTACCAAGGGGGCAACTTCAATGTTGAATTTGTATTGGTCATAGAATGCCCGAGCAAGTTTTTCCCAGGTATTGACCCGGTTGAAGTCTAGGTGTGCATACCAGATGAGGGTAGGGCCTGTAAGGCTGTCTTGGAAGGTTTGGATCATAAGCTGGTCATGTTGGGCATACTTGCTCATCTTCCGTGCATACAACCTTGTATGCATCTTGGGGCATCCAGCACCATCATATTTTTCAAATTATGGGATCTTGAACTTCTCTAGGTATACCTCCTCCCCATATACTGGTAAGCTAGTGATCCTGCCTGTTCAAAACGTTGGGCCCCTCTATTGTCTTCATCTTATCAGCCAACTGTTGAAAAAGTCTCCTTTCCATCTCCTTTTGTCTGTCCTCCATTTCTCTCTTTATGTCATCAGAGGTCGAACCTAGGTTGGCTTTCGGTTCATACTCAAAAGTCGGGTTTGAGGTGGGAATTGATCTCTTTATATTCTGGAGGTTGACCCTCCACTACTTTCCCCTTTCTGGCCCCTGAGTGTTCTTCCTGAGTTGGTTAAGTGGTGCGAAGGAGGCCAATACTCTCAGTCAGGAGGTAGACTTGTGCAGCCAATTGCTGGACCATTTGTTCCAGCGATACGATCCTAGGATCTGAGGCGGCGTTAGCATTTGTGTTGTTGTGGTTGTCGCTGTTGTTGCCACTGTTTTCCATTTTGGTCTTTGAGCGGGTGCGAATTGGGTTTCTTGGAGGGTTCGGTTGTTTGGGAGTTATCTTTGATACCTGGCATGCATTTTTCTTAGTATGATGCAGGTATGTAAATATGATGCATATATCACACAGATGCTAAAATAAAGGGGGCTAATAATCGATTAATGATATATTACTGAAACTTTATTTTTATTAATATTGAAAACTTGGAGTTCGATACTTGAAAAAAAATGAAAAAGTACATATTAATCTATTTCTTAATTCTCTTGGTCTTCTGTTGCGTAGGCGCCAGTTTTCCGCTGATGATACCTTCCAGCTCTCTGACTCTAGCTTGGGTCTTTTCCAGTTGAGCTTCCAAGGCTTTGTTCCTTTGATCAGACTCCTTGAATCAGCCCTTCCAGATATCCTTCTTGTAGTTTGCAGCTTCGAAGTATACTTACATCCGAGCCCTGACTTGCACAAAATAGGTTCTCAGCTCTGGGTCTACTTTGTTTAGCTCAGGTTGGGTGATATCTGAGACCCGGTATGCCCTTTCCCTTGTTTGATATAGCTGGTGGATTACGAAATCCTGGTGGCTCGATGCTTGCCTACTTCGCCATCCAGTTCTCTAAGGTCTACATTAGGGCTCTTGATTTAGGCTTCCCATAGGGCTTTGACCTCTGCTAGCTTGGCAAACTTCTCGGCTACCAGCAGATTTGGGTCTTGATACTCGAATGTGATTGCTTCTAGCGAAGGCCGATAAACTATATCTTAAATGGTACCGAACTGGTGGACCACCGAGTTTAGATGATAACCTATACATCTGTTGATACCGATTAAAGGTACAGTATGAAGGTTTCTGCAGGTTAGGATGACTTTGTTGCAGCAACTCCATCTAGCCGTCCACAGGATGTCGTCGGCACTGAAACTCTTGAGCACTTCTACCCAACTGTGGCTAATAAGGTCGTTGGGTAACTTTATCTTTTCTATGCATGAGCCCACAAGGTCCACTTATTGGGCCAAAGTTTTTTTGGACCAGGTTCAGCCTAAAACATTCAAGGTGGCTCAGAAACCAGATCAGGATAGGTTGATGTTTGAGCGAAGGATCCCGTGGCCCTTTTTCTTGATAAAGTTCAAGTTCCGGATCTTTTCAGCCAGTAGAGCTGGGACGTAAGATTTCCTTTCCAAGAATTAGGCTACTAGTTCTACAACTCTGTAATGGAAATAAAAAGTTCCGGTAGGGAAGAGTATGGTGGCGAAGGCTGTCAGGATGAAAGCACTTACCCTCCTCTGTTTGTAGCTCTTGGGGTCCCCACATAATATGTCTTTTCTATCCCCATCATCCTCCCGGCTATGAACCAGGCTTCTAACTCATCCATCCGTATGCAATATCCGTTATAGTTTGCTAAGGCTTTGTTGATTACTGTCTTGCGAATACCCAGAAGTCTGCTGAAGATACCGGCTGGTCCAGCCTCATGATCCAGCACATACACTTCGCCGGTTGGTGATGGAGCTTGTAAAGTTGTGTGTACTCTTCTAGAGTGGGGGTGATCTCATGTGGCCCAATGAAGAAAGCTGCAGGCTCTACTTCCTATAGATGGAGGATGGACCATATCAAAGGCAAGTTTATTTCCATCTTCATCAGTGAGAGGATGGGCCCTATCTTCTGTTGAATAAAGGCCTGCTCTTCTGGGTTGTACAGAGTAAACTAATGGTCTAGCACTAACTTTGGGTCCAGAGGTTTGCAAACTCGGATCTCTTTGCGGAGGAGGAGGTCGATTGTGGAACTAGCCATATTACAACAGAAATTTCTAATTACAAAAACTATATTACAATGATAGTATTATAGAGAAATGTATCTGAACTCCATAAACAGAATAAAAGTATTACATCATTAATCGATTGTCATCTCATGACTTCATGTATGCAGATAGGTGGGTTCTAAACAATTCCCCAAGCTCTATGGCCTCCCGCATTCTCGAAGAAATGGATCTTAGGCCATATCGAAGCATTGGGTGGGGTAGCCTAATCAGTCCCGAACGGTGATCATATCACTTCGCCCGAAACCTACACAATGGCCCCCCGTCTTAGGGTCCTAAACGGCCCGGGTTTGACCGTATCTATTCACACAATTACATGCATGCAGACTCAACAGTAAAAGTAAATAACCAAACCCGAAATCTAGTTAAATCCCTAAAAGGTTAGCAGTAGCATATCAATCAAAAGACATTTCTTGGAAAATGTGATTTGAGGAGATTCAGGTGGCTAGCCTACTAGAGAGCATTTCGTCCCCAATGGAGTCGCCATCTTGTCGAGTGTAATTTTTTATTTTTCCATTCCTAATCCGACTTATACTAAACCCTATGCTCATCTAATATAGATCCTCGACTTGAATTAGGAATTTCATTTTATTTTGGAGTCGCCACCCAACTATGTTGGGAAAGATCAAATTAGGACTAATTGAGCAGGTTAATCCTTAATTTGGACAACTAATCAGCGGGATTTCCTCTTTTCGTTTTTGTAAAAGAGGAAATGGAAAACTAGAGTTTCTAGATTCGGAGGCTAACCTATTAAAACCTTAAAGTTACTACTCTATTCTCCTGAAATCTAAACCTTACCCTAATGTCTTTTGTTGTTATTTATTTTGTTTTTTTTTTCTTATTTTTGTTATTATTATTTTTTTGTTGTGTTTTGTTTATTGGTTAAAGACAACTTATTCTAGCTATGGAAAATGATTTTTTATTTTTTTTAGTGTTGCCCCACACGGGTGCCTACGTACCTGCTATTCAGGATCAAACGGGTCGTAGCTCGCTTTTCATGAAAAACTTTAATGTGTTTGTTCATTTTAATTATTAAATTATTTTCAGTTTACATTTTTATCCTTTTAGTATTTTCTTCTGGAAACATCTAAGCCTAAGCTTGATTATTTTATTTTTTGAAAAATAATAATTTTAAGAAAAAAAAAAACAATTTTGGATTTATTTTAAAAAAAACATTTTTCTAAGTGATAAAAAATTTATTTCTCTATTTTTAACTTATCTCTAATATTATTATTTGTTTTTATTTTTTATTAAATTATTTATTTTTATTTTTATTTTTTTATTAATTTTTGTTAATAAATTAATTAATTAAAAAAATTTCTTTTATTTTTATTATTTTATCTACCCTAAACTAAAGATCTAAATTCTATCATTCATTCTTCTTCTTTTTTTTTAATGTAAACACCCCATTTTTGCTCCTAATGATCAATAATAATCAACAATAAACAATTACATTTTTCCAATTTTTTCCATTTTTTCTCTAATTTAGAAAAAATAAGAAAAAATTCAAAAAATAAAATAAATAGGAAGAATACATCAATTTTGGAAAATGATTGTAGAAATGGCAATAAAAGGGACTAAATAATTTTTACCAATTTTTGAAATTTCAAAAATATACAAAAAATAAAAAAATCGCATTGCATATATGCAAATTGCGAAAATAAAAAAATCGCGAAAGTAGGCTAGCCCAGCTGGTCCGAACCATGGTCTGAGGCGCGGGGAAAGGGGCTCGGTCATGGGTTCAAAACGCGGGGGAGGCAGAATCCGCGTTTTGCAAATTTTTTCATCACTTGGGACACGTGTCAGCAGCTGATTGGCTGGAGCGGACGCATGCGCCAGGCATGTGATCATCTTCAACCTTCGTCCAAGATCGCCGGCGAGGAGGAAAAATCGAATTTCGGCCGTTTTGATTAGATTTTTTGTACAAATCCAACAGATCTTCAACAAAAATAAGATAAACATCATCCAATTAGAATCAAATCGCAACAAATTGATGGATTTGCACAAATCGGAGGGAGGTTTTAACCGCAAATCCGATTTGCTTCAATCAGAGGAAATTCGAGCTTATCCAGCTCGATTCCTCGTGGCTATAAATAGAGGATGAAGGCAGCAAGCATAGGCACGAATCAAAAGTGAGGAAAAGAGAGAAAAGAGAGAGAATCGAAACCTCGCCGGAGTTGCCAAGCCACAGCCACCGATCAAGCACCAAGTTGCCACCAGGAGGTGTTTTTAGAGAAATCCACCGCCACAGTTGAGTTCCCCACCCCCGAAAACCTAGGGAACGACATCTCAATTGCTTTGAAAGGCTGCCGGAACACCGTCAACGAGCACTCCTAGCCGCCATGATCAATCGACCCGACCCGACCTACCCAACCCGGATCCAGGTAAGTCGGATTTTTTAATTTTTTATTTATTTCTTATTTGTTTATTTAGTTATTTTATTTATTTTTTCGAATTTCTTTAGTTATTTATTTGTTATGTATAATTCAAAAATATAAAAATATTAGAATTTAGATTAGTTTTTAGGAATTAATTTAGGATGAATAATAATAAGAATAAATAATAATAATAAATAATAAAAATATGAAAATATATAAAGAAAATGATAAAAATATATATATTAGAAAAAAAATAGTAAAAATTTAGATTTTAGTTTAAGATAGATAAATAAAATTGGAGAAAATTTTTCAATAAAAATTATAAAAAATAATAAAAATTTATAATATTAGAAATGGGTTGAAAAATAGAAAAATGAAATTTTTATCGCTTATAAAAATCATTTCTTAAACAAATCTAAAATTGGTCTTTCCTTAAAATTATTATTTTTTTCAAAAAATCAAATTATCAAGCTTAAGCTTAGATTTTTTTAGAAAAATACTAAAATGATAAAAACGTAAATCAAAAGAAATTTCATAATTAAAAAATCACCAACATATTAAAGTTTTTCAGGAAAAGTGAACTATGGCACGTTTGATCCTGAATAGCAGGTACGTAGGCACCATTTGGGGCAACCCTAAAAAGAAACAAAAATCATTTTCTCAGAATAGGTTATTCAAAAACAAAATAAAAGACAACAAAAAAATAAATAAAGGACATTTCGTATGAGATTTAGATTTTTGGAGATTAGGGTGGTAACCTTAGGGTTTTAATAGGTTAGCCTCCGAACTCAGAAACTCTAGTTTTTCCTTTCCTCTTTTCACAAAAAATGAAAAGAGGAAATCACGCTGACTAGTGGTCTAAATTAGGATTAATCTGCTCAATTAGTCTTAATTTAATTTTTCCCAACCACAGTTGGGTGGCGACTCCAAAACAAAACAAAATTCCTAACTCAAGTCGATGGTTTACATTAGATGAGCATAGGGTCTAGTATAGATCGGATTAGGAATGGGAAATAAAAAATTAGACTCGACAGGATGGCGACTCCATTGGGGAAGCTCTCTAGTAGGCTAACCACCCGAATCTCCTCAAATTGCTTTGTCAATAAATGTCCTTTTTGACTTATTGCACCGCTGCTAACCTTTCAGGGATTTAATTAGATTTAGGGTTCAGTTATTTACTTTTGCTGTTGAGTCTGCATGCATATAACTGTGTGAGTAGATACGGTTAAACCCGGGCCGTCTTAAGACCCTAAGACGGGGGGCCATTGTGTAGGTTTCAGGCAAAGTGATATGATCACCGTTCGGGACTGATTAGGCTACCCCACCCAATGCTTCGATATGGTCCGAGATCCATTTCTCCGAGAATGCGGGAGGCCATAGAGCTTGGGGACCTATTAGAACCTACCTATTTGCATACACGACATCATGGGCTGACAACTGATTGATGATGTAATACTTTTATTCTATTCACGGAGTTCAGACACGTTTCCCTGTAATGCTATCATTGTAACATAGTTCTTGTTGTAATTAGAAATTTCTGTTGTAATAGATGGCTAATTCCACAGTTGACCACCTCCTCCGCAAAGAAATCCGAGTATGCAAACCTCTGGACTCGAAATTGGTACTGGACCACTGGTTCACTCTGTACAACCCAGAGGAGCAAGCCTTCATCCAGCAGAAAATAGGGCCCATCCTCTCATTAATGAAGATGGAGATGAACTTACCCTTGGTACGAGCCATGCTCCATCTATGGGAAATAGAGCCCGCAGCTTTCTTCATAGGGCCACATGAGATTACTCCTACCCTGGAAGAGTACACCCAATGCTACAGGCTCCAGCACTAACCAACGAAGTGTATGTACCAGATCTTGAGGCCGAGCTAGCCGGTATCTTCAGCAGACTTCTAGGTATTCGCAAAACAGCAATCAACAAGGCTTTAGCAGACTGTAACAGTTACTGCATACGGATGGATGAGCTGGAAGCCTGGTTCATAGCTCGAGAAGATAATGGGGACAGGAAAGACATATTGTGTGGGGACCCCAAGAGTTATAGACAAAGAAGGGTGAGCGCTTTCATCTTAACAGCCTTCGCCACCATACTTTTCCCCACCGGAACTTTCTATGTCCTACTACCGAGTCGCAGAGCTGGTGGCCCAGTTCCTAGAAGGAAAATCTTACATCCCGGCTCTATTGGCTGAACAGATCCAGAATTTAAACTTCGTCAAGAAAAAAGGCTACTGGATCCTCCGTTCAAATATCAACCTTATCCTGATCTGGTTCGTAAGCCACCTCAAGTGTTTTAGGTTAAACATGGTCCGGAAAACCTTGGCTCAACAAGTGGATCTCGTGGACTCATGTATAGAGAAGATAAAGCTGCCCGATGACCTTACCAGGCTACAATTGGGTAGAAGTTCTTAAAAGTTTCAGTGCCGACGACATTTTGTAGATAGCTAGATGGAGTTGCTGCGATAAAGTTATATTAACCTACAGTAACTTTCAAGCCGTGCCTTTAATCGGTATCAGCGGATGTATAGGTTATCATCCCAACTCGGTGGTCCGCCAGTTCAGTACCATTCAAGACATAGTTTATCGGCCCTCACTGGAAGCAGTCACATTTGAGTACCAAGATCCGAACTTATTAGTAGCTGAGAAATTTGCTAAGCTGGCAGAGGTCAAAGCACTTTGGGAAGCCTGAATCGAGAGCCCGAATGTAGACTTCAGAGAGCTGAACGACGAAGTGGGCAAACATCGAGCCACCAGGGAGTTCGTAATCCACCAGCTATATCAGACAGGGGAAAGAGTATACCGGGTCCTAGATGTCACCCAACCTAAGCCGGACAAAGTAAACCCAGAGCTGGAAATTTACCTAGAGCAAGTCAAGGCTCGAATGGAAGTATATTTTGAGGCTGCAGACTATAAAAAGGATATCTGGAAAGGCCGATTCAAGGAATCCGATCAAAGAAACAAAGCCTTGGAAGCTCAGTTGGAAAAGACCCAAGCTAGAGTCAAGGAATTGGAAGCCGTCATTAATGGGAAACTTGAGTCTACACAACAGAAGACCAAGAGAATTAGAAAATAAATCTATTGTACTTTTTCATTTTTTCAAGTATTGAACTCCAAGTTTCAAGTATTAATAAAATAAAGTTTCAGTATTATATCATCAATCAATTGTTGGCCCCTTTATTTTAGTTTTCTGCTGTGACACATGCATCACATTTTCATGCATACATCATACTAAAGAAAAATGCGCGCTAGGCATCAAAAATAGCTCCCAAACAACCAAACCCTCACAGAAGCCCAATCTGCACTCGTTCAAGAACCAAAATGGCAAACAGTGGTGACAACCGCAACAACACAAGTGCTGACGCTGCTTCAGACCCTAGGATCGTATCCCTGGAACAAACGGTCCAACAACTAGCTGCACAAGTCCACCTCTTGACTGAAAGCATTAGCCTCCTTCGCACCACCCAGCCGACTCAAGAAGAACACTCAGGGGCCAGAAAAGGGAAAGCAGTAGAGGGTCAGCCTCCAAAGTATGAAGAAATCAATTCCTACCTCAACCCGGCCTTTGAGTATGAACCGAGAGCCAACCAAGGTACGACCTCTGATGACTTGAAGAAAGAAATGGAAGAGAGACAAAAAGAGATGGAAAAGAGACTCTTTCAATAATTGGCTGACAAAATGAAAACAATAGAGGGGCCTGACAGTTTCGAACAGGCCGAGATCACCAGCTTGCCAGCATATGGGGAGGAGGTATACCCCGATAAATTCAAAACCCTAGAATTTGAAAAGTATGACGGCATTGGATGCCCCAAAATTCACACAAGGCTATACGCCCAGAAGATGAGCAAATATGCTCAAAATGACGAACTTATGATCTAGACCTTCCAAGATAGCCTTACAAGGCCTGCTCTAGTCTGGTATGCCCACCTGGATTTCAATCAGGTCAATACCTGGGAAAGGCTTGTTCGGGCATTCTATGACCAATACAAGTTCAACATCGAAGTCGCGCCCCCTCAATGATTGATCTAAGAAGTCTTCGAAAGAGACACGCCGAGTCTTTCAAAGAGTATGCTCAGCGATGGAGAGCTCAAGCTGCCAAGGTAGCAACCCCGATTTTGAAAATGAGTTGACATTCATATTCGTCAACACTCTGGACAAGACCTACTTCTCACATTTGGTGGGCTAGACATCATCTAGTTTTGCAGAAGTAGTGGCAGCAGGGTGCCGGATTGAGAATGCCATCACAACAGGCAGACTCTAAACAATGGATCCTCCTAGGGCCACATCATCACAAAGGCCCTTGGGAGGCAACAAAGCCAAGGAGTCTACCATCAGCAAGTCAACTCCAGCAAAGCAGATAAGGCTGGGACTCATGTGACGTTCTAGACTACGAGTGCCCCAGCCCAGCACTCCCCGGCAAATTTCGCCCAGGTTGCTAGAGTCCTGAGATTGTTCACTCCAATCCCGATCCTACTCAGCCAGGTCTTTGCTCGGCTGTGGGCGGATAATTTGGTCAGCTTCGAAATCCCGAATGACCGGTATAAGCCTAGAAACTTCGACCCAAGCCTCAAATGTGACTATCATATGGGCTAAGAGGGGCATTCTACAAATAGATGTGGAGGCTCCGAAACAAAATCCAGGATCTGATTGACGCTGGGATTGTGCAGCTGGACTTTGTTAACACCCCGATGCCCAATGTCAACACTAATCCACTACCCAACCATAAGCCCACCGTCAATATGATCACGTCCGAAGAGTTGGCTCCCAAAGAATCCTCTAAGCAAAAGGCGACAGACCAGCAGAAAAGGCATTCCCGTCAAACTCCAAAGAAAACCCCCAAATCACATATCAAAAAGAGATGGTTAGCTGGAGACCTGACAGTCGGTACCTTGGGAGAATCACATGGGAGATTCGAGTACTTGGTAAACTATTCTTACACCCCAACTATGTATGGGGCGCCTAGCGGATGGGGGCCCGAGTTTGAGAAAGAGGACAACCCACCAAAAGAAGGGGAGAAGTCTGTGAACATGATCAATTCAAACCAAAAGCCGATGGTCATAAAGTGCTATGAAGGACAGTCGATCGAGATACAAATTCCAAAGAAGAGATATGTGTTCAATATCCCAATACCCGTAGAGAGGTATAAGGTCGCACCATTTGACTATCAGACCCTCGAGCAAGAACGACCCCCTATGGTAGGAGGAATCACCCGCTTTGGGAGAGTTTATGACTTGAAAAATAAAATCTCAACTGAGGAGCCCAATAAGGAGATAGGAAGGGAAGAAGAAGAGGGGCTCACTGCATTTACAAAAATGGTCAAGGCGAGCGAATATAAGATCATGGAACAACTGAACAAGGTTTCAACCCAAATATCACTCATGGGCCTCCTTACAACTTCCGAGCCCCACAGGGAAGCACACTTCAAAGTGCTCAAACAGATCAGGGTACCAGAAGGCATCGCTACAGAAAAATTAAGTCATGTGGTAGATTCTATCTTCACCATGGACCAGATATCTTTCTCCCCCGAAGAGTTAGGGGAAGATGGAGACCAACATACAAAACCACTATTCATAGTGGTGAAATGCAACGACACGATTGTCTCCCGAGTACTCATCGACAACGGGTCGTCCTTCAATGTTTGCCCATTGGCTACCCTCGACTTATTGGGGGTCGATCCAAGCAATATTAAACCTAGCTTGACAGTGGTCAGGGCTTTCAACGGGTCAAAAAGAGACATAGTAGGGGAAATAAACTTGCCGGTAGAGATTGGCCCGTAAGTGTTCTACATATCCTTTCAAGTCTTCGACATCCCAAGATCTTTCAACTTACTTTTGGGAAGGCTGTGGATACATACCGCTAGAGCAATACCCTCAAGCTTCCATCAGAAGGTCAAATTCATTGCAAATGGGCAGATTGTCACAGTACTGGGAGAGCAAGATTATGCCATCTACAAAGAAACCGCCATACCTTACATTGGGGAGGATGGTTCCAAAGACCTTGGTCTCCAGATATTTAACGAGGTGAATGTGATGACCAGCAAGGAAGGCCATCAGTTTAAGGAGGGGCAGCAAGGAACGTTTGGACTAGGGTACGTTCCTACAGCCCAGGAAAAAGCACAAGCCAGAGGTGTCAGAGGTAGGAAGAAAGAGAAGCCAAGCCACACCTAGATGCGCATTCCACCCCTATAACAATCATTTAAACAAGCAACTACCATTCAAGAGCCAAGGATAAGTGAAGATGACGTCAGCAATGGGAGCCCAACCCCTCGCACGTCCAAACAGCATCTAGCTCTCAATAATTGGTTCTGTTATCCTATTGATAGCGCTAGGTCAGCTCAAGGATAGGGAACAATTGTTAAACAATTTTTATTGAGACTTCTTTACATAATTCAATAAATTACAATTTGTCTTACTTATATATATCTGCTTTCATTTTACTTCACCCAGATCTCTTACCATCGAACGTCAGGGACATTTCGCACAGGTAGAAAATGAAAACAATGATATCGTTTCCAATACTGCTGGGTCAGTTGTTGGAGGCGATATCCTTAACCACGAAATAATATAAAAAAATTGGCAAAAATATGAACAAAGCAGAATTTCAATTGACGAGCTAGTGGAGATAGTAAATCTAGGAAGTGTTGAGAAACCTAAAAACCTTAAGATCGGGACTAGTTTAAGTGCCGAGCAAAAACGTGAGATGACCGAGCTGTTAACTGAATATGCAAATGTGTTCGCTAGGTCATATGGCGACATGCCAGGATTAGACCAATCAATAGTGGTTCATAGGCTTCCACAAGGGAAGATGTCAAACCTAAAAAGCAGAAATTGAGAAGATTTAGGCCTAACATCTTACTAAAGATTAAAGAAGAAGTCAAGAAACTGCTAAAAGTAGGGTTCATCGAAGCATCTGACTACCCAGAATGGGTAGCAAATATAGTCCTCGTTCTAAAAAAGAATGAAAAAGTACGCGTATGCGTAGACTTCCGGGACTTAAACCAAGCTACACTAAAAGATAACTTCCCCCTACCTCACATTGATGTTCTAGTAGACAACATTGTAGGAAACCATCTTTTCTCATTTATGGACGGTTTCTCAGGATATAACCAGATAAAAATGGCTGAAGAGGATAAAACTAAGACGACTTTCATCACAACATGGGGAACTTTCTTTTACAAAGTCATGCCCTTTGGCTTGAAAAACCTCGGGGCAATGTATCAGAGAGCCATAGTCGCGATACTTCATGACATGATGCATCGAGAAGTTGAAGTATACGTCGACGACATGATAGCCAAGTCTAAAGAAGAAGAAAGCCATACAGATATCCTGAGAAAGTTGTTTAAGCGATTGAGAAAGTTCCAGCTCAAGTTAAATCCAGAGAAGTGCACTTTCGGGGTCACAACCGGCAAGTTGTTAGGGTTTGTCATAAGCCGGGAAGGCATTAAAATCGACCCTGACAAAGTAAAGTCTATATTAGAGCTACCTTCCCCACGCACTGTCAAAGAAGTAAGAGGTTTGCTGGGAAGGTTAAATTATATAGCTCGTTTTATCTTACAGCTCACAGATAAATGCCGCCCACTATTCCGTTTGTTAAAAAAGAATGTTGCAGTAGAATAGGATGACGAATGTGAAGAAGCATTCAGGACGATCAAAGACTATCTCATAAAGTCTCTAGTCTTGATAGTCCCAAAGCAAGGGAAGCCCTTATTCTTATACCTCACGATACTCCCTGAATCCATGGGGTGCATGTTGGGGCAAAAAGATGAAGAGGGAAGAGAGCGTTCCATATATTATCTAAGCAAGAAATTCACAGATGGGGAACAAAGGTATTCAGAAGTAGAGAGGACTTGCTGTGCTCTGATTTGGGTCATGCATCGATTAAGGCAATACACCCTTTACTATCATATTGAGTTGCTAACAAGACATGATCCTCTGAAGTACTTGGCAGAGAAGCCCGTTTTGATAGGGAGAATCTCTAAATGGCAAATACTCTTATCGGACTTTGATATCACATACATAAATCAAAGCTCGATGAAAGGGCAATCTTTAGCCAACCAATTGGCAAAACACCCTGTCGAGGGAGATTCCTAAGAGCCACAAGCTCAATTCCCTAATGAAAATATATTAACAGTGGAAGGCATACCGGTAGAAGATTGTGAGATAGAGCGAAACCCTAAGTGGAAAATGTTCTTCGATGAAGCTGCCAATGTATTCGGTTGTGGGATTGGGGCAGTGTTGATATCCCTAGACGGCACACAATTCCCTTTAGCAACAAGGTTCACGTTTCTATATACCAATAATATCGCAGAATATAAGGCATGCATCCTTAGCCTCAAAATGGCTTGCCACATGGAAATCCGTGAATTAGAAGTGTACGAAGATTCTTCACTTATCATATTACAGACGAGAGAGGAATACAAGACTAAAGACCCCAAACTGGTACCATACCATCAGCATTTGACAAGGTTAATCGAAGAATTCGAGGCAATCACTTTCACATACGTCCCAAGAACTCAGAATCAGTTTGCAGATGCATTCGCTACACTAGCATCTATGATTCAGATAACAGGGGGAGTCGGAGTCCAACCGTTGAAAATAGACATTGAAAATTGGCCCGCCTACTGTTTAGCAATTGAAAAAGCACAAGATGACAAGCCCTGGTATCACGACATCAAAACTTTTCTCCAAGAAAGCAAATACCTTGAAATGGCTAACAAGAATGACCAAAGAATACTCAGAAGGTTAGCAAGTCATTTCTTATTAAGTGGGTCTATACTTTACAAAAGATCGCCTGATACCACCTTGCTAAGATGTGTGGATAGAAATGAAGCATGTGAACTGATGAAAGAAGTACACAAAGGGGTATGTGGACTTCATATGAACGGCTACATGTTGGCCCGAAAAATCATGAGGTTAGGTTACTATTGGTTAACCATGGAATTAGATTGCAAACACTGTCATTTGTGTCAAGTGTACGCAAACCAGATAAACACTCCACCCAACGAGTTGCACTTGTTGTTTGCACCATGGCCTTTCTCCATGTGGGAAATCGACATAATCGGTCCAATCACTCCGACAACATCCAATGGCCACAGGTTCATATTGGTAGCAATTGATTACTTCACCAAGTGGGTAAAAGCTTCATCATATGCCAATGTCACCAAAGGGGCAATAGTCCGTTTCTTGAAGAGGGACATAATAGCTCGATACGGAGTTCCTAAGTCAATCATCACCGACAATGGTACCAATCTTAATAACAAATCGATGAGAGGTTTATGTCAACAATTCCACATAAACCATAGAAATTTAACTCCTTACCGACCTCAGATGAACGGGGCAGTAGAAGCAGCCAACAAGAATATAAAAAAGATCATCGAAAAAATAACAATCACTTACAAAGATTGGCACGAGATGTTGCCGTTTGCTCTCATGGCTTATAGGACCTCAATTAGAACATCTACTAGAGCTACCCCATATTCTCTGGTATATGGTACTGAGGCAGTGCTACCAGTAGAGGTCGAAATACCATCATTCAGAGTTCTGTTAGAAACACAGTTAACTGAATCAGACTGGGTAAAGAAGAGGCTTGATCGGTTGAATCCGATTGATGAAAAAAGACTCACTGCATTATGTCACAACCAGTGTTACCAACAAAGGATGGCTCGAGCATTTAACAAGAAAATGAGGCCTCGATGCTTCAAAGAAGGAGATCTGGTGCTAAAGAAAGTTCTCCCGAATGCCCAAGATTCCAGAGGGAAATTTACCCCAAACTATAAGGGTCCATATGTGGTGAAGAAGGTATTGTTAGGAGGTGCTATGATATTGATTCAAATGGATGGTCCAGAATTAAGAAACCCCATTAATGCAGATGCTGTTAAGATGTACTATCCTTAGGCAAGGGAATTGAAATTTTGCCGATGTTATAAAAGCCAATATTCAATACAAATTTCGTTGAGTCCAGTTTTTATTTTTTTATAAGCAAAGTTAATGTCTCTGAATGGTCGATAATTCCAACCAATTCTCATTACAACAAACATTCCTAAACACATTACCCATCACTTCACCAATAAATGATAAACATTGAAATGATAATGAATCTCAATAAATTTTGTGATATAATTCTACCTACTTTTGAGCATTAAAACCTAGTGCATTAGTAGGATATTATTACCATCAAAAGAGCCATGCGTACAAGAAAGGAAACGCGTCAAGATCTTCAACCCTATTTTGAAGCAAGAGTAAGCGAAGGAGAAGCAAACCAGCATGAAGGTTCGGTTGTTTGGTTGCTATCCGCGATAAATTGGTAAGTATCTTAGAATAAATAACTATCATCCACGTATCATAAAAACATCAAATCATTTAACTCATTCAGTAGAATGCATTTTCAAAAGCATAGGTTAGTCAGCCTACATTGGGGCACTTCCCTAAACATCCTCTCGTAGGGTCAGCACATTGGGGCACCTTTCGAGACGTGTCTTCCCACCATAGGTTAGTCAGCCCACAATGGGACACTTTCTTAAATATCTCTTCTCAAGGTCAGCCTGTGAGGGTACCTTTCGAAACATTTCTTCCCCAGGGTCGCGAGTCTAAGAAGACACTTCCCACCATAAGTTAGTCAACCCACGATGGGGCACTTCCCTAAATATCTCTTCTTAAGGTCAGCCTGTAGGGGTACCTTTCGAAACATTTCTTCCCCATGGTCACGAGTCTAAGAAGACGCTTCCCACCATGGTTTAGTCAGCCCACAATGGGGCACTTTCCTAAACATACCTTCAAAAATGTTAGCCCATAAGGGGCACCTTTTGAGGCATGTCCTCTCGCTATAGGTTAGTTAGCCTGCAAAGGGGCACTTTCCTAGACACCCTTTCTTGAAGTTAGCTCACAGGAGCACCTTTTAAAGCTATCGATTAGTTAGCTCATAGGAATGCTTTTCGACTCTATCAATTAGTCAGCTCATAGGAGCACTTTTCCAAATTTGTCGATAACCGATTAGTCGGCTCATAAGAGCACTCTTCGGCGGTATTTCTCTTCCAACAGTCGCTAGTCTAGTCAGACGCTTTTGTTGACAAATAGCCAGCTCATAAGAGCGCTTCCTAAGACAATTTTCTCTTTAAGGTTGCTAGTCTAATAAAACGCTTCCTATCATCAGCTATTCCACTTACAATAACACACACCTAAATAATCCTAGAGATGTTTCTATCGCCAATTAGTTAGCCCATAAAGCACTTTTTGGGATGATACATTACTCTAGATTATTAGGTTATTTAAGACCATTTCCTAAGCAATACCAACAGTTACAAAATACTCGTGGGGTTATTAGCTCATGGAGCATTTTTCTACTAGAAACCCAATTCCAGATAACCAGTCAAACCAAGGTGTTATCCATTTAGTCAAGAGGCTAAAAACAGCGTCTTTCTTGTCTTTGTAGTTAAGTTTTTCAAACTTTACTACAAAGAGGGGCAGCTGTAAACACCCCATTTTTGCCCCTAATGATCAATAATAATCAACAATAAACAATTACCATTTTTCCAATTTTTTCTATTTTTTCTCTAATTTAGCAAAAATAGGAAAAATATTCAAAAGATAAAATAAATAGGAAAAATACATCAATTTTGGAAAATGATTGCAGAAATGGCAATAAAAGGGACTAAATAATTTTTACAAAATTTTGAAATTTCAAAAAAATAAAAAAATTGCATTGCATATATGCAAATTGCGAAAATAAAAAAATCGCGAAAGTAGGCTAGCCCAACTGGTCCAAACCATGGTCTGAGGTGCGGAGAAAGGGGCTCGGTCATGGGTTCGAAACGTGGGGGAGGCAGAATCCGCGTTTTGCAAATTTTTTCATCGCCTGGGATACGTGTCAGCAACCGATTGGCTAAAGCGGACGCACGCGCCGAGCGCGTGATCATCTTCAACCTTCGTCCGAGATCATTGGCGAGGAGGAAAAATCGAATTTCGGCCGTTTTGATTCAATTTTTTGTACAAATCCAGTAGATCTTCAATATAAATAAGATAAACATATCCAATTAGAATCAAATCCCAACAAATTGATGGATTTGCACAAATCGGAGGGAGGTTTTAACCGCAAATCCGATTTGCTTCAATCGGAGGAAATCTGAGCTTATCTAGCTTGATTCATCGCGGTTATAAATAGAGGATGAAGGCAACAAGCATAGGCACGAATCAAAAGTGAGGAAAAGAGAGAAAAGAGAGAGAATCGAAGCCTCGCCGGAGTTGCCAAGCCACGACCACCGATCAAGCACCGAGCTGCCACTAGGAGGTATTTTTGGAGAAATCCACCACCATGGTTGAGCTCCCCACCCTCAAAAACCTAGGAAACGACACCTCAGTTGCTTCGAAAGGCCGCTAGAACGCCGTCAACGAACACTCCTAACCGCCGTGACTGATCGATCCGACTCGACCTACCTGACCTGCGCACCGACCGGGATCCAGGTAAGTCGAATTTTTTGATTTTTTATTTATTTCTTATTTGTTTATTTAGTTATTTTATTTATTTATTTTTTGAATTTCTTTAGTTATTTATTTGTTATGTATAATTCAAAAATATAAAAATATTAGAATTTAGATTAGTTTTTAGGAATTAATTTAGGATAAATAATAATAAGAATAAATAATGATAATAATAAATAATAAAAATATGAAAATATATAAAGAAAATGATAAAAAATATATATTAGAAAAAAATAGTAAAAATTTAGATTTTAGTTTAGGATAGATAAATAATATAGGAGAAAATTTTTCAATAAAAATTATAAAAATTAATAAAAATCAATAAAAATTTATAATATTAGAAATGGGTTGAAAAATAGAAAAATGAAATTTTAATCACTTATAAAAATCATTTTCTTAAATAAATCCAAAATTGGTCTTTCCTTAAAATTATTTTTTTTTTCAAAAAATCAAATTATCAAGCTTAGGCTTTGATTTTTTTAGAAAAATACTAAAACGATAAAAACGTAAATAAAAAAAAATTCATAATTAAAAAATCACCAACATATTAAAGTTTTTCAGGAAAAGCAAACTACGACATGTTTGATCCTGAATAGCAAGTACGTAGGCACCCATTTGGGGAAACCCTAAAAAGAAACAAAAATCATTTTCTCAGAATAGGTTATTCAAAAATAAAAAAATAAAAGACAAAAAAATAAATAAATAAAGGACATTTCGTATAAGGTTTAGATTTTTGGATATTAGGGTGGTAACTTTAGGGTTTTAATAGGTTAACCTCCGAACTTAGAAACTCTAGTTTTTCCTTTCCTCTTTTCACAAAAAACAAAAAGAGAAAATCACGCTAACTAATGGTCTAAATTAGGATTAATCCGCTTAATTAGTCCTAATTCAATTTTTCCCAACCACAGTTGGGTGGCGACTCCAAAACAAAACAAAATTCCTAACTCAAGTCGAGGGTCTACATTATATGAGCATAGGATCTAGTATAGATCGGATTAGGAATGGGAAATAAAAAATTAGACTCGACATTTAATATATTTTTATTATTTTTCTATTATTTTATTATTTTATTATTATTATTATTATTTAGAATTTTCCATTATTCATGCTAAACTAAACCCTAAAAAAAATCTAAATTCTAATATTTTTCTACTATTTTTTTAATTATAAATAACAGATAAATAAATAAATTCAATAAATAAAAAATACAAAAAAATCAAAAATCCGACTTACCTGGATTTGGGTCAATGTGTGGGTTGGGTCAGTCAGGTCGGATCGGGTCGAAGCAAGTCGAGTCGAGTCGAATGATCACGGCAGCTGGGAGTGTTTGTTGACGGCGTTCTAGCGGCCTTTCGAGGAGGTTGAAGGGTCGTTTCCTAGGTTTTCGAGGGTGGGGAACTCAATCATAGTGGTGGATTTCTCCAAAAATGCCTCCTGGTGGCGGTTCGAAGCTTGGTCAGCAGTCGCGGCTTGAGGAACTCTAGCGATGCTTCGATTTATTGATTTTCTCTCTTTTTCTCACTTATGATCCGTACTTTTGCTTCCTACATTCGTCCTCTATTTATAGCCGCAAGAAATCGAGCTGGATAAGCTTGGATTTCCTCCGATTGAGGCAAATCGGATTTCGATTGAAAAACCCATCTCCGATTTGTGTAAATCCATTGATTTATTGCGATTTGATTCCAATTGGATCATGTTTATCCTATTTTAGTTAAAGATCTGTTGGATTTGTGCAAAAAATCGAATCAAAACGGCCGAAATTCGATTTTTCCCCCCGCCGGCGACGATCTCGGACGAAGGAGGAAGAAGGTCACGCGCCCGGCACGTGCGTTCATGTCAGCCAATCAGGAGCTGACACGTGTCCCAGGCAAAAATAAAAAACGGGCAAAACGCGGAAATGCCCCCTCCAAGTTTTGAACCTGTGACGAGCCATCCCCCTATGTGCCTCGGAGCACAGCTCGGACCAGCTAGGCTAGCCCACTTCTCAGTTTTTTTTTTATTTTTATTTTCGCTATTTGCATATATGCAATGCGATTTTTTATTATTTTTGTATTATTTTGAAATTCCAAAAATTTATAAAAATTATTTAACCCTTTTATTATTGTTTCTGCAATTATTTTCCAAAATTGATGTATTTTTCCTATTTATTTTATTTTTTTGAATATTATTCCTATTTTTGCTAAATTAGAAGAAAAATTGTAAAAAATGGAAAAAATTTAAAAATTGATTATTATTGATCATTAGAGGCAAAAATGAAGTGTTAACACATGGCAATCATGGCTCTTTAACCCCTTTAATGTTGCCACAGACACCCCTAAGCATGTAAAAATGTTGGAGGCCTATCCATCACGAAGTTTTACGTCCTTTATTAAGCTACACACTTCTCTCACTTGATTAGGAGTCAATATAAATTGTGCTGGAGGTTTCACTATCCAGCTTGTTCCATGTTGAAGATGCAATTCAGGCTAAATTCCCATCTCTTGTAGAGTTAATCTTACTTTATCAATATCTTTTGCTTTACCCTTAAAGTTTAGAATGGTACCAACTAAGCTGTCACATATGTTTTTCTCGATGTGTATGACATCTAAGTTATGTCTGATAATTAGTTTATCCCAATAGGGCAATTTAAAAAGAATACTTTTTTTACACCAATTAGGCTCATCATCTGACCTCCTTCTCTTCCTACGACCAATTGTCTTTCCTAAGATGACATGCTCATATTGACTCAATTACATCAAAATCTCTTCATTGCTTTATAGCCTAAGAGCCATATGTTTCTCCATAGTTCCATCAAACTTCATCTTTTCATGACTCCACTTGTGGTTCATTAATAAAAACTGTTGATGTCCCATGTAATGAAATTTACTTTGTGTATGCCCATTAGTCACATCAACATTGTAAATAAGACAAGCCTTGCAACCTTTTGTGATCCAACCTGATATATCACCATATGCAAGGAAATCATGGATTGTCCATAATAGTGTTGCATGCATCCGAAATGATTGACCTAAGACAACATCAAAGGTTTTTACCCCTTCTACTCACAACTCCTTTAACTCATCAATCAAAAGTTGTAAGAGAACATCAATGTCTTTGTCTAGTTATGTAGGACCTGGTATTATTAAAGACATGAAAAGATATGGTTCTTTCATAGAAGCCTATGGCAGCACATTATAGGGAAACAAGATAACAAGTCATGAACTATATGTCGTACTCAAATTACTAAATAGATTGAATTCATCTATTGCAAGTCCCAACTGTACATTCCTTGGATTAGATCTAAAATCAAGGAACTTTTGGTCTAAATCCTTCTTTGCTTTTGAGTGCCTTAGAACATTATCCTCAATCACATGCCCTTCCTTATGCCAAGTCTCATCTTCCTCAGTAACACACCCCTCCTTATGCTATCTCATTAGAGGTGAAGTCTTTTTGCACATGAACAATCATTGAAGACGTGATATTAGTGGAAATGCCGTAAAACCTTCGTAGGAGTTTTCTTCTTATTCTTGTTAGTCTTCATTGTCCATCTTGAATGGTTACATTGTGGATAATAATCTAAGTCTTTAAATGCTTTCATAAATAAGACACAGTCATTTATATATGCATGAATAAAATGAGTATCCATTTCCAATTAGCATAACATTTTTCAACACTTATTGTAGGAACTTAGGAGTATTTTCCCCTCTGGTAATATACTCTTCACAAAACTAAGCCAATTGTTGAAACTTTGTATAGACTGTCGATCGTCAACCTTAAAATGTATCATTTGTATTACAATAAATAACAATGAAAATTCGTTACATCGTGGATAGATCTCACATTTAGCTTCTTCAAATAAGCCACTCCACTTATCCATGTCAATTTCTTCTCCTCCGTTATCCTCCAACATATCATCTTCAAAGTCACTACCGCTACATGCTAAGTCATATAATACCTAACGATTAGCATCATCCTCAAACGTATGGCCATTATCACATATGACTTCTTTCAATGTTGGTGGGTCTTGCACACTTGCTTGATTATTAATAATCCTAGAGCCATTGAAACTCGAGTATGTATGCTCCAACCTATCAATATGTGATGTCTCCCTATGAAATATCCAAGTAGTGTAAGACCATACTATTCCTTGATTGATTAGAGAACCTTAATGGCCTCTATTGGTAATCATTCATGATTAAGACAATCTCGACAAGAATAATGGATAAATCCATTTAAATCCCGACAATGGTGCACGGCAACTTCAAGGAAACTCCATACCCCTCGATATATTTTGGAGAAGTACAAGTCATGTGCCACCTTCTTCCACTCATTCTAAACATGTAATAGCTATTGTCACAAACCATACCTACCCTTAATAGCTAGATAATACTATGCAAGTGTTAATGTTTGCGTTAAGTTATTTCATAAAAAAAAAAATGTGTACCTAATTGGTCTTTCACAAAACCATTAAATACTGAAAATAAGAAATAAAAAGAAATGTTAAAACTAAAATTTAAAAAAAAAATTGAAACTAGCAATATTTTTATCCCTATCGGAAACCAAATCTGTTCTGTCCTGTCATTGCAGCAAGCGATGTCATCGCAGTTAAAATTGGAACGAACATGGCAGCATCCGATCGAGGCGGGGCTAGGTGCAGGACCCTCTTTAGTTGCCACAGTAGACGCGGAGACAAGAGAGCCATCATGACGGTGAAAAACAGCTTTATCTTATGTGATTCCATTGCTAAATCATATTGGCAAAAAAAAAAATACATGAATAAATAAAGATTAAGGCTGTTTTATTTGTTTAGCAAACAGCAGAAAATTTGAGTGGGCAAGATAATTAATTAATTGGCGAGGAAAGGTGTTTGGGGTTTTAATATTATAGATAAAAAAAAGGACCTTATAATAATGAAGTCATAAATAAAAATAAATTCTCCAATTGACAAACTATTTCAATCTACAGTTAAGCTCTAAACATATTAACAAGCTGTAAGTTAGTATAGATATATTAACTCTTCCATTAAATTCACATTATATGCCATGTCTTATCAAAATTCTTCCCAAAGAATCATGAATTCATCCGTTCTTAGATCGATTTTATGTTAAAACACACGAGTATCTTGAATATTTTCAAAAGATTTGTGGCTTGCAGTTGATGAGTTTAAGTACAGTAACAATAGCCAAGTTAAACAGGATAAATTTTTATTTATTAACACAAAATAAATGTACACATGAAACAACAATTAGCACAAATATAAAGAAAGAAAATGACTCGCTTGATGTTGATGCTTTTGAAACCAAAATATCAATGAAGCTGCTCTCCACTAGTAATAGTTAAAAATATCAATTTTTTTCTAAAATGAAACACAATAAATAAATAAATAACAGAGTACAAAAATAGGTAGCAACATATAGAATTATGAGATCACATAGTATAGAAAAAGAGAGCAAGTTAAGCATAACTGCATTAATATTTGTAGTCAATGCCACATATATTTTAATATTCAAAAACATTCAAACATTTAAAACTTGTAATTGTGTAGAAAATAAATAGATGCTTAAAGAATCATAATTTCAAATCCAAAAACCACTTCATTGTTCTTCAATATGAAAAGGAGATAGAGTGAGTAGAAACATACCTACAAAAACTCAAACCAAGTTGAGATGAGAGTGAGACTTGGAGATGAGACTAATAAAAATGAAAACAAAAAGAATAATATAAGAAAACCAAGTAGAATACTGATTTCTTTTCTTTGCTTTCTTTGCTTTATCAGCAAAGAAAAGTGATTGCTTTCCTTTATAGGATTTGTTTTAAGGGTTCCATCTTGAAGGCACATTACAAACTGAGTTTTACCATTTAGCTTAGCCTATTATATATTGTTATTTAGAGTGGTAAGAAATATAATATTGCTCCATGGCCTAGTAAGCATCTCATCAATAGGTGCACTTGAGATATATGTTAAAAATTTAACCAATATATACATATATACATGTACAAAATTAAGTTTTTGGAAAAGATAAAAGAATTCTTTATTTATTGCTTAAAAAGGAACTTGAGGGATTCACTAATATTTCTCATTTCATAAACTTACTATATTTAATGATTTCAAATTGGATTTCACCCAAAGTCTAAATTAAGAAAACATGATAATATACATTTGACTGCATGCCTTTAGTTTCTCACCCGACTTCCATGCTTATTTATGCAATCAGGGGTGAACATTCAAATCAGTGTCTTAAAACATCATACGCATTTCAACTAACCTCTATTGGACAAAACATTTGTCCTATTTTCCTCCATTTATCTTCTTTGTCTCTAACGTAAATATTTCCAACCACCTCATTCAGTATTCGTCACCTGCAATTTATTGAGCATTATTGATATCGAGCTTATACGTTCCTTGATTCAGCTCGTGAATGAACTTCTTCTCTCCTTCTCAGCAATCTTCTATACCCCATTTTGTCATATTTGCTCTATCACGAAGTTCTATTTCTATACAAAAAGTGTCTTAACGAGGATAGTAACTTGATAAAAAGTGTCTTAACGAGCTAAATAGCTGCTCCAATGAGAAAAGACGCAAGAGCTCTTGTAACATAATCAAGGATCTTTCTAGTGCTTTGGGATCGTTTCACTCTAAGGATTATTAGCAGACCGTAGGCTAGAAGAATTAAACCTTACTTTTACACTCCTTTTCAATCCATACACAAAATACAAAACCTTCTTCTTCAACAAACAGTTTCTTTCAACTAACTAGATCGTCTTCATTCTCTCCACTGGCAAAAGTGATCAATGGTATTCTCGGACTCACTACTGTTGTTTTAACATTGTCCTTAGGTGTACTAACACCAACTGAGGCAGGATTACTTGGCAAAGGTAACCTAGATGAACTTAAGCAAGGGAGCTCACATTACTTGTGTGGTTTCACCTTCATTAGTCGAATTCGAAATCATCACCACCACTTCACCCGTTCTTTTCTTCTCTGCGGAGTTTCTCTCCATGGACTCTTTACAACAATGTCTGATAACCCCTCTCTATCTTGGTCTAAGCTAGATTTACCAAATTAAGCTATTATAGAAAACCCTACAATAGAATTCTAAAACTGAAGACTGAGTACTTATGACAAAAGTAGGACATACATCCTAATATAGTAAAATTTTAGCTGCAATGAAGCATATAAGATAACCTTGTGTAGACTTTAAGCTCAATGGTTTAAATTTCAGAAATAAACATGAAGTCTCCTGTCTATATTGTCAATTTCATCTCTTTTTTTAAGAAATCGTCATCGAGCACAAGAACCCTAAATGTATAAGTGAAAACGTACTTACCAACGAAAATGAATGAACTTTGTATCACCACGAAACAACTACACGCACTATATGTCCCAACTTTCACGGTCTCTCAATCCTTCACCACAACAGCAAACCTAAGATCGATGATTAGTGTTTTGACCTTGTTAAATCCCAACACAATACGAAAACACAAAATGAGAGAAAACAAAAATGAAGAAGTTACATACTATATATCAAGTCTAATTTTTTATTTTTTGCTTTCATTCCTAATCCGATTTGTACTAGATCATATTCTTATCTAATATAAGTCCTCGACTTGAATTAGGAATTTCATTTTATTTTAGAGTAGCCACCCAACTAAAGTTAGGAAAGATTATTGAATTAGAACTAATTGAGCAGATTAATCCTAATTTGGACAACTAGTTAGCGAAGTCTCCTCTTTCTATTTTTGTGAAAGAGGAAAGGGAAAACCAGAGTTTCTAGACTCGGAGGCTAACATAAACCTTAAAGTTACCACCCTATTCTCTAGAAATTTAAACCTTATCCTAATGTCTTTTATTGTTATCTTTTTGTTGTGTTTTTAAATAAATTATTCTAATATGAAAAAAAAATGATTTTTTATTCTTTTTGAAGTTGTCCAAATGGGTGCCTACGTACCTACAATTCAGGATCAAACAAGCCGTAATTCACTTTTCATGAAAAACTTTAGTGTGTTTATTAATTTTAATTATGAAATTACTTTTGGTTTACGTTTTTATCATTTTAATATTTTTTGGAAAAAATCTAAGCTTAAGCTTGATTATTTCATTTTTTTGAAAAATAATAATTTAAGGAAAAACCAATTTTGGATTTATTTAAGAAAAGCATTTTTCTAAGTGATAAAAAATTTATTTCCCTATTATTAACCTACCTCTAATATTATTATTATTTGTTTTTTTTTATTTATTTTTATTTTTTATTAATTAATTAAATAATATTTTTTTATTTTTATTATTTTATCTACCCTAAATAAACATAAAAAATCTAAATTCTATCATTTTTCCTAATATATTTTTTATTTTTTATTATTATTTTATTATTTTTTATTCTATCCTAAACTAAAACTAAAAAAAAAACACTAATCTAAATTCTAACATTTTCCTAATATTATTTTTTTAATTATAAATAACAAATAAATAAATAACAAGTAAATAAAATTCGATAAATAAATAAATAATAAAAATCAAAAAATCTGTTTCTATCGATCAGGGGGTGTTTCCAACGTTTTTTAGGATGAGGGACTCGATGGTGGTGGTGGATTTCTCTAAAAGCTTCTCCAAGTGGTGGTTCAAAGAGGTTGTCGATGGTCGTGGGTCACGTGAACTCCGGCGGCTCCAATCTCTCTTATTTTCTCTCCTTTCTCTATTCTGATTCATGCTTTGGCTTCCCCACATCGTGCTTTATTTATAGGCACGAGAAATCGAGTTGGATAAGCTCGGATTTCCTCTGATTGAGATGAATCGGAATTGCGGTTAAAACCCTCCTTCGATTTTCCTTTTATTCTTGTGAATCTTGGATTTTGTTATGATTTGATTTCATTTGGATGATGTTTATCTTGTTTTAATGAAAGATTTAGTGGATTTGTGTAAAAAAAAAAACGAATCAAAATGGTCGGATTCCATTTCTCCCGCTCGCCGGCGACGATCTCGAACGAAGAAGAAGATCACGTGCCGGGCACGCGCATCGTGTTATCCAATTGCGAGCTGACACGTGTCCTGGGCAAGGCAAAAAATTGCAAAACACAGAATTTGCTTCCCTCGCGTTTCGAACCCGCGACCTAACCCCTTACCCCGTGCGCACGGTCATGGCTCCTACCAGTTGGGCTAGCCCACTTACTCGTTTTTTTTTTATTTACGCAATTTGTATATATGCAATATAATTTTTATTATTTTGTATTATTTTGAAATTCCAAAAATTTGTAAAAATTATTTAACTCCTTTTCTTATTATTTCTACAATTATTTTCCAAAATTGATATATTTTTCCTATTTATTTTATTTTTTAAATATTTTTCCTATTTTTGCTAAATTAGAAGAAAAAATGTAAAAATTGAAAATTGATTATTATTAATTATTAGGGGAAAAAAATGAAGTGTTTACAGCTACCCCTCTTTGTGGTGAAGTTTGGAAAACTTAACTATAAAGACAATAAAGACGTCATTTTTGGCCTCTTGACTGAATGGACAACACCATGGTTTGGTTGGTTATTTGGAATTTGGTCTTTAGTAGGAAAATGCTCCATGAGCTAATAATCCCACGAGTGTTTTGTGATGATTGGTATTGCTTAGGAAATGGTCTTAAACAAACTAACAACCTGAAGTAATGTATCCTCCCGAAAAGTGTTCTATGGGCTGACTAATCAACCATATGAAACATCTCAATGATTGTTTAGGAGTGTGTTATTGTGAGTGGAATAGTTGATAATAGGAAGCGTTTTATCGAACTAACAACCTTAAAGAGAAGATTGTCTCAGGAAGCGCTCTTATGAGCTGGCCACTTATCAACAGAAGCATCTGGCTAGACTAGCATTGTTTGGGGAGAAATGCTTTCGAAAAGTGCTCTTATGAGCTGACTAATCGATTATCGACAAATTTGAAAAGCGTTCCCCATTAATACATTCGAAAAGTGCTCCTATGAGCTAACTAATCGATAAATTTGAAAAGTGCTCCTATGAGCCAACTATCGATATGTTCGAAAAGTGCTCTTATGATCTAACTAATCGATAAATTCGAAAAGTGCTCCTATGAGCTAACTAATCGATAGATTCGAAAAGTGTTTCTATGAGCTAATTAATTGATAGATTCGAAAAGTGCTCCTATGAGCTAACTAATCAATAGATTCGAAAAATGTTCTTATGAGCTAACTAATCGATATGTTTGAAAAGTGCTCCTATGAGCTAACTAATCAATAGATTCGAAAAGTGCTCCTATGAGCTAACTAATCGATAGCGGGAAGCGCCTCTTAGACTTGCAACCCTGAAAAATAGGTATTTCCAAAGGTGCTCCTATGAGCTAACTTTGAGAAAGGGTGTTTAGGAAAGTGCTCCTCTACGAGCTGACTAACCTATAGCGGGAAGAAATGTCTCGAAAGGTCCCCCTATGGGCTGACCCTAAGAGAGGATGTTTAGAAAAGTGTCCCATTGTGGGTTGACTAACTTATGATGGGAAGCATCTCCTTAGACTCGCGACCTTGGGGAAGAAAGGTCTTGAAAGGGGCCCCTACGGGCTGACCCTGAGAGAGGATATTTAGGAAAGTTCCCAATTGTGGGCTGACTAACCTATGACAGGAAGCATCTTCTTATACTCACGACCTTAGGGAAGAAATGTCTCGAAAGGTGCCCCTATGGGCTAACCCTGAGAGGGGATGTTTAGAAAAGCACTCCATTGTGGGCTGACTAACCTGTACCTTTGAAAATGCTTATAACAAACGGGTTAAATGATTTGATAAGAGATGTCTTATAATATGTGAATGATGGTTATTTATTCTAAGATGCTTATCAATTTATCGCGGATAGCAACCAAACAACCAAACCTTCGTGCCGGTTTGCTTTTCCTTTCTTATGAGCATAGCTCTTGTGATTGTAGTATTATCCTATTAATGTACCAGGTTTAATGCTCAAAAGTAGGTAGAATTATGTCACAAAATCTATTGAGATTCATTATCATTTCAATGTTTATTATTCATTGGTGAAGTGATGGGTAATGTGTTTAGGAATGTTTGTTTTAATGAGAATTGGTTGGAGTTATCGATCATTCAAAGACATTAACTTTACTTGTAAAAGAAACGAAAACTAGACTCAACGAAACATGTACCGAATATTGGCATTTATAAACATTGGCAAAATCTCAACTTCCTTACCTAAAGATAGTACATCTTAACAGCATCTGTATTAATGGGGTCTCTCAATTCCAGACCATCCATTTGAGTTAATATCAAAGCACCTCCTGACAATACCTTCTTTGCAACGTATGGGCCCTCATAGTTTGGGGTAAACTTCCCTCTGGAATCTTGAGCATTCGGGAGAACTTTCTTTAGCGCCAGATCTCCTTATTTGAAATATCGAGGTTTCATTTTCTTATTGAATGCTCGGGCCATTCTTTGTTGATAACACTAGCCATGACACAACGCAGTGAGTCTAATTTTTTATTTTTCGCTTTCATTCCTAATCCGATTTATACTAGACCCTATGCTCATCTAATATAAGTCCTCGACTTTAACTAGGAATTTCATTTTATTTTGGAGTCGCTACCCAAGCGAAGTAGGGAAAGATTATTGAATTAGAACTAATTGAGCAGATTAATCCTAATTTGGACAATTAGTCAGCGAAGTCTCCTCTTTCTATTTTTGTGAAAGAGGAAAGGGAAAACTAGAGTTTCTGGACTCGGAGGCTAACCTATTAAAACCTTAAAGTTACCACCATATTCTCTTGAAATCTAAACCTTATCCTAATGTCTTTTATTGTTATTTTTTTTTGTTATCTTTTTATTGTGTTTTTGAATAACTTATTCTAATATGAAAAAAATGATTTTTTATTCTTTTTAGAATTGCCCTAAGTAGGTGCCGATGTATCTGCTATTCAAGATCAAACAAGTCATAATTCGTTTTTCATGAAAAACTTTAGTGTGTTTATTAATTTTAATTATGAAATTACTTCTAGTTTACGTTTTTATCATTTTAGTATTTTTTGGAAAAAAATCTAAGCCTAAGCTTGATTATTTTATTTTTTTGAAAAATAATAATTTAAGGAAAAACCAATTTTGGATTTATTTAAGAAAAGCATTTTTCTAAGTGATAAAAAATTTATTTTCCTATTATTAACCTACCTCTATTATTATTATTATTTTATTTATTTTTATTATTTTTATTAATTAATTAAATAATAATTTTTTATTTTTATTATTTTATTTACCCTAAACTAAACATAAAAAATCTGAATTCTATCATTTTTCCTAATATATTATTTTATTATTTTATTATTTTTTATTCTATCCTAAACTAAACCTAAAAAAACACTAATATAAATTCTAACATTTTCCTAATATTATTTTTTAATTATAAATAACAAACAAATAAAAAATAAATAAATAAAATTTGATAAATAAATAAATAATAAAAAATCAAAAAATCCGACTTACCTAGGTCCAGATTCGGTGCACAGGTCGGGTCGGTCGGGTCGAATCGAGCGGTGGTCAGAGATCGTCATAGGTGGCGTTCCAGCGTCCGTTTCTATCGATCAGGGGGTGTTTCTAACGTTTCTAAGGATGAGGGACTCGATGGTGGTGGTGGATTTCTCCAAAAGCTTCTCCAAGTGGTGGTTCGAAGAGGTTATCAGTGGTCGTGGGTCGCGTGACCTCCGGCGGCTCCGATCTCTCTTATTTTCTCTCATTTCTCTCTTCTGATTCGTGCTTTGGCTTCCTCACATTGTACTCTATTTATAGGCATGAGAAATCAAGCTGGATAAGCTCGGATTTCCTTTGATTGAGATGAATCGGAATTGCGGTTAAAACCCTCCTCCGATTTGCCTTTGATTTGTGTGAATTTTGGATTTTGTTGTGATTTGATTTCATTTGGATGATGTTTATCTTGTTTTAATGAAAGATTTAGTGGATTTGTGTAAAAAAAAAAAACAAATCAAAACGGCTGGATTCCATTTCTCCCGATCGTCGGCGACAATCTCGGACGAAGAAGAAGATCATGTGCCGGGCACACGGATTGTGTCATCCAATCGCGAGCTGACACGTGTCCTGAGCGAGGCAAAAAATTGCAAAACACGGAATCTGCTTCTCCTGCGTTTCGAACCCGTGACTTAACCATTTCCCCCGCCCCTACGGTTTTGGCTTGGACCAGTTGGGCTAGCCCACTTACTTGTTTTTTTATTTACGCAATTTGCATATATGCAATATAATTTTTATTATTTTGAAATTCCAAAAATTTATAAAAATTATTTAACTCCTTTTCTTATTATTTCTACAATTATTTTCCAAAATTGATATATTTTTTCTATTTATTTTTTTTTAAATATTTTTCTATTTTTACTAAATTAGAAGAAAAATTATAAAAAATAAAAAAATTGAAAATTAATTATTAGGGGCAAAAATGATATGTTTACACTATATAATCTTGATCGACGGCTAGGTGTATCATCTTCTCTGTTCGACCATGGTTATTGTTTCTAGTTACTATTTCAAAACGGGGAAAGAGAGTGTTTACATAACTAGATAATAGATACGTGGGAAGGGAAAGTGTGAAAAATTGGGGGAAAAGTTGGGTGCAGAAAGCTGGGGAAAATAGAAACGCCGGAAGGGGAAGCGTTAGATATTGGGGAAAAAGCTGGTGCAGGAAGCTAGGGAAAAAGTTGGGCATAGTGAAGACCATTTGTGAGAATTGGACAACCACATAAGCATGTATGTGGCGATTATTTTCTAGTAAATGATAATTGTGAGAATAAAATTATTTTATAATATTTATGTGATAATTAAATTTTTACTATTATAATATGCGATAATTTTTAATTCTCGCGGATACTTTTTTAATTGTGACCATCTTTTTTCTTATATTTTATTTTCTTGCTTTTTCTCATTTTTGTTATAGTGACGCTTGCTGAAATTGAACCGTTAACATCCTCATCATGTGATGATGGCTTAATATATATCACCACTAGAAAAGCAACCCAAATGGGGCTCTAATGGTTATATCATCTACTTCTTACAAAATGGAACTCAAATTTTGGCAAATGAAGCCGCTCTACTGCAAGACATGGGATCGGTGAGCGGCCGTCGTCCGAAATATAGTACTTCTACTTTTCGACCGACAAGCAATTGCCATAACATAATACCTATACTTTTAGTTAATAAATTAATGTTTAACTACACACTGAACATAGGAAATAGCAGACAGCAAATACTGAGTTTTATTATCATATGCAACAAATTTCCTATACTCTCTCTCTCTCCTTTCTGTCTTTCTTTCTTTCAATTATTGAACTAATTTTTGTTTTAACCACATACTACACGATGAATGTCTCCACTTTTTCGGCTTTCGATGTGAAATGAAGGCGTTTATGTTTGAATTAGGAAAGGAACATCATCAAATGGAGAACAAGAAGAGTTGTATTATTTGTTTGTTCTCTTTTGTTGTGGCATCTTGTGACCACGTGTGGACGTGGATGATGAATGGGTGATGCAGTTGCTTGGGATTAATATGGCAGTATATTTGCAGGACGGCAAGTCGAATGGAGTAGGGCGTTTCGGGTCCCAAGATAGCTACCTCGATGCAAGATTTTAGTGTAAGAAAATGATCGACATTCAAGCCGGTTCATTTTGGCTTTATCCGAAATAATCAAGTTGTTATTATAAACTCAAAATTCCACCATACCCAATTACTTGTGTGTCAATCGACGGTTGATTCACATAAAATCATAAATAGTGATGGTTTCTTTTTTTCTTTTTATTTTATATATATTCTCAATTATTATACTTTAACTCTATTATTATCCATCAGTCCAAAATTTTCAGTTTATAACTTTAATAATATTTTTTATAGTTTCTTTTTGCTAACTTTATAGAAATAAAAGTCAATTAAACTCTCCACTCCGCATATTAATCGTAAATTTGATAAGATCAATACAACAATAAAACCAATTTATTTTATATATAATAAAATTTTGATTATAAAAAAAACTATTTGAAATTTAACACCCATCCTTTACTAATCATGCATGTGCGATATGTACTAATCATGCATTCACACTTATCCATGATTTTCCATCTTGAATTTTTTTGGAATTTTCTATGTTAAATTTTGTATAGCATGTTCTTTTTATCATTTACTTGTATATATTTTGTGATTCACAACGATAAATTTGATATAAATCCCTAACAGAACGGTACTTAAAGCAACGTGTTCCAAGGAACTGGTAAGAGAGCGATGGTGGAGCAAACCGAGGTTGGTCGAATAGGGATGGAGCCATTGTAGCTAGAAGTTGCAGCCAAGGAAGTTTCCTGATGCTATTGTGATGTAGACAACCCATTATTAGTGGCTATGGCTTGTGGGGAAGGAAAAATCAAGTACGTATTTTCTAATAAGGCAAAAACGTTAAATAAAAAAAATAAAAATTGGTTTAAAGAAGACAAAAACTATGGCATCAGCTATAAAAGTTATGATCTTCTCTAGAAAAAAACTCGGTAATTGATATATATAACTTATTATACACATGTAATATATAAATATCAATAAATTTAGATAATAAATATTTTAAAAAATTACTTATTTTATTATTATATATATTAAAATCTTATTAATATTTATATATAATAATACATAATATATAACATATATTAACCAATCAAATTTCTTTTCTTGCACTTTACTTTTGGAATCGTTGGAATCTCCTTCTATCCGTCGATTTTGGGATTAAATAAACAAGGGTTGCTTTCGTTTAGTATCAACAAGTAAAGATTACCGAAAAAATAAAAATCAACAAGTAAAGACTTCTATACCACGTATTAATATTATAATGGCTGCGCATGCATTATATAAAAATTTTCCTTTTTTTAATTTAAATTACTACAAGCACAACTTGCAAATCGGTGAAAATTACTTTGTCGGTATAATTGAGCACGTAAACATTTTTCATCTATTAAACGTGCAATTAAATTATCTATATATTCGGTTCCGTGATAGTATAGACGTAATCGGGTAAATTAATTAAAGAGAGACGTGTCGGTATAAATAACAAATTTCCTAAAATATATTCATAAATGAAATCTCTCCAAAATGGAAGGCTTCGGTTTTTTCTTTCCATTTTTTTCCCCTTCATTTAAGAGAATTATTATTGTCTATGTTCTAAGTTGTATACCTTGAAGGATGACGATCGAAATAACATCCAACGTCTCAAAATTTAAAAATTGACGTAACGCGCATCCATACATGATTTCAATATGATTGCGGAATAATTTGATTAATGTTATGATGAATCACAAATGGCAATTTTAATACACTCGAATGGATTAGGATTGGAATCGTAACTCTAATTTTTTACTCTATTTATCTGTTTTAATGCATCTTTAAGAGTGAAATCAATATAAGATTTCAACTTTTGAACTTGAGATAGGAATCACTATTCTATTCTAAATCATTTTTATGCATTAAATGTAACATAAGTTAACAATAATCGAAAATAAAAAATGAAAAAAAAAGCCATATTTCATCACGAGAAAACTATAATTTTACTTTTCAAAAAAAAAAAAAAGCTTTAATACTTTAAACCAGAAAGGTCTTTAGAGGTTTACTTTAGAGTTAAGACCTAGATAATGACCTGAATGACCACAAAATATTGTATATAGCTTATTAGTCGATATGTGTATAGAAATCCGTATGTCATATATATATATTATCAGGCGACTAGAATCATATCACTAAAAGTTGAATATATAGTACTAAAATCAATATTCAAATTATTCATAGAAAAATATTCACTAATCATTGTAATTATAATAATACATCTTAAATACATGAAATAAATGTACTCTCAATATAATCTAATAATAAATAAAAAAATAAATTTAAACTTATTTTTATGTATTGATTATGGCTATTTGATATACTTTTGTGAAAAGTTAAAAGAATAAGTTTTTTAGTAAAATTATAAAAAAAAAAATCATATAGTTTTTATAATTTTTTATACTGACTTTGTAAGATTATTTTATTAACAACATCATAAAAAATATATATGCATATACATTTTTTTAATATAAGTAATTAGACAATTGACTAACATTAATGTTCATTTCTTTTCATAATATTAATATGAAAGAAAATGTTAGTATTTTAAGTAATATAAACTACTATTATTTACTATTGTTTTGTGCAATATAATTAAAACACTTAAAATATCGAATATAATTATTATATATCGTAAAGTTACTAATAAATAAATAGTATCTATTAAGAAATTTTTTGTTAATTATTATCTTTTTATTAATGAAATTCAATTGTATATGTTATAGCGGAAAAAAATAAAAAATTAAAATCGTGTATTAACTTGAAAAGGCGAAAATGATTTTTATGGGAATTGAACCTATGACCTTGAGTATGCAAAAATAAATCTCTAATCACTAAACCATAATAAATTTTGTAATAAAATTTATACTTAAAAATATAAATATTATATATATAATTTTAAAATAAATTTAATTAAATAATTTTTTTTTCTAGATTTGAGGATTGGAGCCCCTTTGATCTACCTCTATATATAATCGATTTTTAAAAATATAATATGTTTATATTTTGGTTCATAACAATGGCTAGATAACACCTATTAATAGGAACCTTTATTAACTTAAAAATTCTAGAAAATAATAAGTATAATATGTACTTGGAATCATTGCCGCATCTTTCTCTAACTTTACCCATTTTTTAATTCTAAAACAACAATTTTTAATTTATCATTACTCGTTAATGTTACCACCTTATAAAATTTCATCAACAATGGTCATCCTAATTAATCACTTTTTTTAACCAATCACAAATAGATATATCAATTAAATAGAAGAAGAAGAAGAAGAAGAGGAGGAGGAGGAGGAGTTGGCGGCTCATACGAAGCACACTCTAAAGAAGGATATTTTGGCTCATACCATAACTAGTTTTTTTATTTTTTTTTTTCGGTGCTAACTTGATAAGACATATGAGATTCAACGATTTCATGATATTTTCCTACCCCACTTATTTAAAACGTTGGCTCTACGTGAGAATAGCAGTCCAAATAATATATGAAATGCAGGTGATAAAATAATACGAAGTTGAGGATTAGCAATTAAATTTAACCTCCAAATGGGTTGACTACAAACCATTAAATTTACACCGTCATATTGCCATGAGGTAGAGGCAAGAATGTCAAAAGAAAGAAAGACACCTTCCTATCTGGTGTAATTTTACTAAAGTATATATTGAAATCTTTGACATATTTATTTTATATAAAAATATATACTTTTTAATAATAGAATCTTATGTGCTTATATATATATATTGTATGTGTTTGTGATTGGTTAGAACAAATAAGTGATGGTTGCCATTTATGAAAGTTTGTGGTATGCTAGTAAAATAATTTTTAATTGGATGTATAAAATTTCACGTATAAAATTGAAAAAAAAAAAAGGACCATAATTCAAGCAATGGATGTGACATTATCCCCCTCGCCATGATTTGTAGCGTTAAGCCACTCCTTTTTAAAACTATTATGATAATATTTTACACTTGTAAAATTGTAATAAATGTAAAATAAGTTTTGAAAATTGTTTTTAGTGAAACAAACACACAATTAAAAGTTTTGACCTTTTGCATCAACAAAATGACTACACCTCCCTTAAAATATTAACAAAGAAGAGTGTAAAATGACTAAAAACTATTATTAACAAAAAAAAAAGAAGTACAAATGGTTAAAGTTTTCGAAATATATATCCTTAAGCACTATCCAATAACCGGATCCACCACCAAGACGATTTCCCGTGAGTCACTGAGGGTGGTTTTCACTTCTAATCCCATCCCACCAACAGTGTTACAAGTTTTTTCCTTTTAATTTGGTGCAATTTATATTTCAAGTTTCCAACTATGCTCGTCACCTTTTATCTATGTGTGAGCTATCTTGTAATTTTCCTATTTATAGATTCTTTTTTATTCTAAAAGATATTATTATAAAGTTGAATAATATGGTTCAATCTTAAATAAAAAATAATATCTGCCACAAGAAATTGGCATAATTTTAAGCTTTGTTAATTTTATGTCTACATTATTTGCTCGAAGACTTATTAGTATTTAAGCTAATATTGCCTATTTATCGTTGTTTCCCCAAAGATTATATCAGAAAATAAGGAAGGTGCAAAAGGAGAAGGATTGCGTCATTTGATTTACGTTTCAAGGGAAAAGCGACCCAAGCTTCCTCATAACTACAAGCTTGGCACTATAAATGTTTTGGTAATACTTTTGTTCTTACTTTTTATATGTTCCCACAAGTTTTGAAAACAAATGTATTGCACTTTTATTTCTGTGTGTGAAAATGCATGCAATGGCATGTTCGTCTTTTATTTTACTAATTTTCCCATTATTGTTTATGAATAATGTAGAGTCTCTAGAATCAAGACGAATGCATCGTTCATGTTGATTGTGGATTGTGTTACGTAAACCAATAATCCTCAAATTGTTCAGCATGCCATGTGCATACTTCTCGACTCAAAATCGGAAAGAGAGTGTAGTTTTGTTCAAACTCCTAGTTATTTTATGATGGTGAAAGAGATGATCCGTTTGAGAACCAACTTGTGGTTATATATGAAGTATGTAAATTTCTCTATATTATTATTGATATTTATTAACTTCAATATATGTCAAAGAATTTTTTTTCATTTCATTTTCTCATGAAATTCAACACACAATTCTAGTATATGGAACATGGAATAGTAGGAATTCAAGGACCTTTCTACGCAACAATTGGGTGTTTTCACCACCGTCGAGTTATTTATGGATCATGGTCGAATGATGAAGTTAAAGAAAAGAAAAATGCTCCTTCAAAATATGGTAAAATTTTGGGAGATTATGCAAGTACATCTTTAGATAATTTATTAGGTACATATAGACTTCATAAACTTCAATGCTACACATCTAACTCTCCATAAGTTTTAAAAATAAACACATGTACCTTCAACAAGTCGCTAAAGTCCAAAAGAACCACGCTTTAGCAACAATGTTAAGGTTTAATGACAGCCCAAGAAATATACTATACATTTTCATAAGTTATGGAAGATGAAGCCACATTTAGGAGTTTATAAGGTCTATCTATATCTAACTTATAGATTTAAGAATGTATTTGCAATTGTCCCTAAATTTCAACTTATAGTTTCTTACATTCCATTCATATTTTATTCCCTTTTTTTCACATTTTCTCACTTACTTTCTTACGAGAAGCTACTTGTAAAGAGAAAATACTAAAAGGATTTAGAAGTTCAAAAGTGCTTATTAACTCAGTTGCTCTTGCTTTGATGGCATTAGAGGTTCTCAGTTCAATGATATCATTACCAATCTTGCAACAACACATCTTCTCGCAAATTATGATAATGAGCATGCTACAAAATGGGGCAAACAAGTAAGATTTTCCCTTTTAGTTGTACTATCATAGAAAAGGGAGATGTCAATCTTGTTCATTTATTTCTCTATCAAAAGAGATGAAAGCAATAATAATTACTAAAATATTCATTATTTTAACCATTGTTTATCCATATAAAGAAAGATTCAAGTGGCCATCATGCTTAATAATGGCCATTATCTAACTTGAAGTCAACTTAGTGAAATGGAGAAATAGAAAGTAGGCATAGGCATACTTATTTTGCAAAGTCTAGCTATTTAGCATATGATACAAAGGACTTTACTTGCAAATTGCACTGATTTTTATGTTTACACTATAACTCTAAGCTTGCCCAATTTTCTAAGCAAATCTTATTTGATTCTAACTCTGCTCATAATTTATATTTTGGTTGGTTGGATTTATGGATCCACAACGAAAGATATCAAGACAAGACTAAACATATAATCAAAGGGTTATAGAACAGACTACTGTTCAGCAGGCCCACCTACTTTCTAGGCTCTGCTCTTTCCAATGCGCCAACATCAATGGCCCAACAAAAAAGATGGGGCATACAATTGCTTGAAATCTTGTTGACGAGCAAAAGCCCAATAAAAAGCACTCTTCAAGATCATTTACAGTTTAGACAACGTTTAGCTTATTTGTGGGTCCATTTCTGGGCGTTAAGATCTATACCTAAGTGTTTATATGCTCTTCTTCTTGCTTATTGTTTCGTCACCAACTCCAATTTCTTGCTCAATGTAAGTATCCACCTCGTTTTTCACTATTTATTTTTCTCTCTTTGTTCTATTAGAAGTTTTTCTAATTCTTCTTGTGGGTAATGCTAGCACTTCTCTAAGACTAAGAGTCTTACAAGTGCATGGTTTTTTGTAGGATAGTTCATGTGTTCATAGGTGTCGATCCATATATAAAATCTTATCACTTTTCTTAAAAACTAAAACAGGAAAATGGTATTCACAAATTAAGGATATGTGCACATTAAATAACAAAAGAACAATATGTAAGTAGGTTACACAAATGTTAATTTGTATGTAAATATGACATCTTGAGAAGATTTGATGTATTAACTAATATAGGTAAAATTTAGGTGCATCTTCTTTTTATCTTATAACACATAGGATAATTAGAACATACATATAAAAATGGACCATATAAGGGTCTCCTTATCATATATGTCAAAGAAAATTCTGTTTTTAGTCCCTATAGTTTAGCATCCTTTACCATGATATGTTAGATTTTGGTAAGCAAATGGTTTAAAGTTTCATAATGAAAGATGAAATGGACAAACCACTGGTTTTTTTTTTTTTTTTAATCTCAAGTCCTTGCCATTTTTCTACTAGCTCCATCTTCTTGATCTATAATGCATATTGCATATCAGGGTACCTTTCGATGGGCTTGCCATTATGTGCATGCTGGAACAACCTAAAAAAGCAAAGGATAGCCTCTGTATGTGCATGGACTTTGGTAGTTCTAGTGACAATATTTAAAGTGATAAAGAAAAAGCAAACCAATTCCAATGACAACAACAATGTGAATACTGGAAGGTTCACCTTTCATGAGTATCCAGTTATATACTAGGAACTACTCTCGTGTTTGTGCATTTGATCGCTCTATCAACAACATTATCTAGGTTACAACCACCGATGCATGGTAGATATGGCTCTGGCATAGGCGAAGTGGTGTGTTTAGTGTGGTTGCTATTGGCTTTCTTACCGTTCATTAAAGGGTTCTTTGGAAAGGGGCAATATGGTATATCTTTTCCCACCATTTGCAAGGCTAGTATTCTAGCTACACATTTTGTTAAGTTTTGCAGGATAAGCAAAAGATATTTTATTCAGTCTTTAGATTTTGACAAAATATTTGGCAAAATTACAAATTATCCTCTAAAACTATTGAACAAATGCTCATAAATCCCTTAAATATTCATAATATGCTTTTATCTTCCAAAACTTTTGAAAATATGCACCTATCTAGGGTAACTTTGCTATTTATAATCCTTATAGCAATGGTTTTCCAGTTATCGCAATGATTTGAAGGGTTTAAGTGTCCTCTTAAAAATTATGGGATATAATATTACACTTTTGTTTAGGAGATCTATCTGTACATAACCTATAATATAGAGAATGTATTTATGATTATCATAAATTGTTTTCTTTAGTAACTTTGTAATTCCTTGACTTTGATTGAACAAAACGCAAGCCAAGTAAAAATTTGATTGACTCTTCATTACACGATATGAGAGGTTGTTTAGAGACCATATAGAGTGACTATCCCTTGAGACCAAATGGTTCAGACATAGATATACTATCAATCAACCAAGTTATTGTGAAGATATATTCTTCCCAAAACTTTTGTGAATTCGGTAGAGAACATGTTGTATTTAAGAGGTGTCTATGCATCCTCTATATTGCAACATTTTTGTTGCAGTTTGAATTATGAAAGGAGCATCACATGTTTGAACTATGAAAGGAATATCACATGGAGAGAAGAAAAATTCAATTATTTGTTAGTTGTATCTCAAAACTACATGGGTGAGCTGAGTGATGAGCAGGTGATGCATGGGAAAATATGGCAATATTTACCTAACTGCAAGATTTTAGTGGAAGAAAATGATCAACATTCAAGAAGTTTCATTCTAATAACTAAATTTGATATTATGCTATATAAAATATATAAAGTTGAACAGACACTTATAACTTAATAAAATTGATTAACATATTGCTCCAAAAAAGTTGAACAGACTCTTTTAACTAAATTTGATATATGTTTTATTAGTGATGTTAAAAACCCTTGCCACTAGGTTAATCTTTTGAGCTCAATCATTTTACTCTATCGCCACCGGTTCCTTAACTTGATTTAGTGTTTATGCCGTGGTCCATAAGCTTAGAATTAAAGGCGGAGTGATCCTCTCGGGCAAACCTCCCATCCCATCCCACTTGCATGGCCCACCAGCAACGCCTACTGCGTATACATTCAAGATTCTCTATTGATGAATGGCCGAGCCTGACAAGGTGATGAATTGCAGCCACAAAATTTAAGTCCACTAGTCAGGATAGTGAGATATGCCTCACTTTGCTCGGTCAAGAAGAACATAGATTACGAATACTAGATCAAAATTAAATCATAATTTTATATGATTATTATGGTTTTAACCCCTTCAGCTATGAGAATTATTATGGTCTAAGATCTACGTTGTGCACGTTGAAGGATGAGTGTCGAGTCTAATTTTTTTATTTTTTTCCATTCCTAATTCAATCTATATTAGACCCTATGTTCATCTAATGTAGATCATCGACTTGAGTTAAGAATTTCGTTTTGTTTTGGAGTCGCTGTCCAACTATTATTGGAAAAAATTGAATTAAGACTAATTGAGCAGATTAGTCCTAATTTGGATCACTAGTCGTCGTGATTTCCTCTTTTCGTTTTTGTGAAAAGAGGAAAGGAAAAAAACCAGAGTTTCTAATTTCGAAGGCTAACCTATTAAAACCCTAAGGTTACCACCATAATCTCCTAAAATCGACTCCACCTAGAAATGTCTTTTATTTTATTTTTTGTTGTCTTTTATTGTGTTTTTGAGTGAATTATTCTAAAAAAATAATTTTTTATTCTTTTTAAGCGTTGCCCCAAATGAGTGTTTACGTACTTGCTATTCAGGATCAAACAAGTCGTAGTTCGCTTTTCCTGAAAAACTTTTAGTATGTTTGTGAATTTTAATTATGAAATTTATTTTGATTTATGTTTTTACCATTTTAGGATTTTTCTAAAAAAATCTAAGCCTAAGTTTGATAATTTGATTTTTGAAAATGATATTTTTAAGGAAAAACCAATTTTGGATTTATTTAAAAAAATGATTTTTCTAAGTGATAGAAATTCCATTTTTCTATTTTTCCACTCATTTCTATTATTATAAATTTTTATTGATTTTTTTGTTAATTTTTATCATTTTTATAATTTTTATTAATTTTTATAATTTTCACAATTTTTATTAACTTTTATAATTTTTATTGAAAATTTTCCCCTAGATTTTTCATCTATCCTATTCTAAAATCTAAACTTTTATTATTATTTTTTTCTAATATTTTTATTATTTTCTTTATAAATTTTCTACATTTTTATTATTTATTATTATAATTATTATTTTTATTTTTATTATTCATATTAAATCAAATCCTAAAAAAATAATCTAATTTCTAACATTTTTCTATTTTTTGAATTATATTACAAATAAACAACTAAAGAAAATTCGAAAAATAAAATAAAATAACTAACTAAATACATAAAAAAAAAGAATAAATAAAATAAATAAATAAATAATCCGACTTACCTGGATCCAGGTCGATGCGCAGGTCGGGTCGGTCCGGTCAAATCCGGGTCACATGCAGGAGAGAAGGCGGCGACGATGAGATGATTCTCCGAGCGATGCTGGGCGTCGTTAACTACAACGAAAGGATGGACTCCCATGCTTTTAGGGTTGGGGAAATCAAATCTAGCCGCGGCTTTGCATGAAAGGGAGCTTAAGGCGATGATCCAAAAGTGGCCGAGTGGGGTAGATAGTGGGTATGGTCAGTCGGAGAGAGAAAGTGGGTGGAATTCGATTTCTATGACTAAGATCTCCCCCCTCCCTTCTTTTTTTTTTTTTTTTTTTCTAATCCTTGAGCTCTAGCCTATTTATAAGTGTAATTAGAACTGGAGATCAACCCAAATTGAACCCTTAACCCATGATTCATGAAAACCGTTTCTACCCGTTTCTTGGTTAAGTTTTATTTTTCATTTTTTTAGATTTAATCCCAAAAAAATAAACCTTTTCATGGTAATCTTGTTGATCCATAGCAATAACTTGATAAACTTCAATCCTTTCCGTTTTGATTCGTTATTATGTTCGTTTTCCCCTTTTTTCTCTTTCTTTTCCTTCGATTTCTGCTAGTTTGGAGGAGGAAGACAATCATGTGCCTTGCACATGCCTTACTCCAGCCAATTATATGATGCCACGTGGCAGCTTAAAGACAAAACAAAAAAAATGGCACATGATGTCTACTGCAAGAATCAAACCCATGTCCCTTGCTTCCACTATGCGTTTCCAAGTCAATGCTCGAGCCAACTAAGTTGGCTCAAATCTCAATTTAAGTCTACACACATATTATACATAAACCATTTTTTATTTATTTTATATTATTTTAAAATTATAAAAATTTGTAAAAATTATTTAACTCATTTTCTTATTATTCCCATAATTATTTTCCAAAATTGACGTATCTTTCTTATTTATTTTATTTTTTTGAATATTTTCTCTTTATTTTTGCTATATTAAAAAAAATGAAAAAAATTAAAAATTGATTATTATTGATTATTAATGACAAAAATGAGGTATTTACAATAAGCAATCGAAATTACATCTAGCGTCTCAAAATCTTAAAACTGCATTAAATGCAAAGAGAACGTGCATTCTTACATTATTTCAATATGATTGCAGACAAATATGATTCATCTTATAATGAATTATTAATAGCATGCTTGGATAAGCACTTAAATTGCAATTTCAAGTTTTATCCGTTCCTATATTTAAATATGTTTTTAAAAGGTATAATTTATGTGAGATTTCAATTCTTTAACTTAAGATAAGAAATCATGATTTTATTTTAGATCATTTCATTCTAAATTATTTTTATGTACTAAACATATTATAAGTTGATAATAATTTGAAATTTAAAATAAAAAAATAAAAAAAGAAGCCATATTTTATCTTCAGCATGGATTTTTCTTTTCAATAAAAAGTTATAATACTTGTTATTTGATTTTAATCAATAATAATTTTATCTATAGAAACCATCATTTTGGACAGATAAATAATTATAATGTAGCTAAACATATAAAGAAAAGAATAGGAAAAAAAGACATAAATAACATAAGAATTTACATAAATATTTAGATAAATTTAAGGTATAAAAGCATATTCTCTCTAATATTATCGACTTTACATAAGTTTATATAAATGCCACATAAATATTAGATTTTGCATTTTTTAAATTAAAAAATGTTATTTATTAAAAGAAAAAAAAAACCAAATCTTACGTTATATGGTTTTTAAAAATAAAAATAAGAGATTCTTTTTTAAATTGGAAAGGTCACAGAAGGTTATAATAATCTGTACGAAACATTATATATTGCTTATTATGTACATGTATGGCGCAAGCATGTTGTCCAACTAGTTGGTAGTTCACGACTCTATCTATTAATTGGAATACGAAACCTTGCTAACCCCATCGAGATAGTGTCCATTAATAACACAATAATGCCCATCGACAACCCTCCTCTCTACGAGGTAGTACCTCGTAAGAACCGTGTCAAGAGAGCAACAGAGGTCACCTTGCTCTGCCTTCTCCTGTCACTTCTCGTATATCGATTGCTTCATTTGGCAGACGGTGGACTCTTATGGCTTTTGGCTTTCCTGTGTGAATCTTGGTTTACATTCATTTGGGTTCTTGTCGTTAGCATGAAATGGAGTCCGGTTTTCTACAATACTCATCCTCAACGTCTTCTCCAAAGGTAATGGGACTTTTCTTGACTGGATGTTTTGCTTCCGTGCATATATTAAGCTCTGCAGTGTTTGTCGGAAAAATCATATAAAATCGATAAACTTTATGAAATATATTATGTCTTTCAATATGTACATGTTTCGCTATAAGGACCCTGTATATCCATATACTTTGTGTACGACGGTAGAGTTTTATATATTTTCACTAATAGCGATTTTGTAAAAGTATTAGATATTAATATATGCTTCCTTGAATATATACATGCTAAGCTTTAAGAATTGTACTATTACTTATCAATTTCACACATGAAGTTTGATTTTGCTAAAAATATTTTATTAAATTTTTCTGTTAAATTTATTATATTCTATATTTAAAAAGATATGACTATTTGTTATGTTTATTAATTTTTTTTTGTATGGTATAAATATAATGATAAGAAATCAATTAAATATGGTATTCAATGACTTCTAAACTGAAGGTGAACACTTGAAAACATGATTTTTACATAATCCCCCCCCTCCCCCCTTCCTTTTTTTTTTCCCAAAATATGGCATATAAAATGTTTTCGTTCCATAAATATCCTTTGAAGGAAGATCGAACTTCCTCCGGTGGACATGCTCGTGACAACGGCGGATCCGGTGTTAGAAGCGTCTATAATTACGGTGAACACGGTGTTGTCGCTAATGGCGGTGGATTATCCGGAGAATAAGTTGGCCTGCTACGTTTCCGACGATGGCTGCTCACTGGTCACATATTTTGCATTAGTGGAAGCAGCCAAATTTGCCAAACTTTGGGTTCCTTTTTGTAAGAAGTACAATATACCTATTAGAGCCCCATTCCGTTACTTCTCTGGTGCTGACACTAAGCCATCAAATGGGGATGTTAATGGATCCTTGGAATTTCAACAGGCGTGGAAAGCTATGAAGGTAACTATTCCTAAAGTACTAGTAAACATCACTATGTGTATTATAACAAAAAGATAAGGTCATGGAAATCATATTTCAGCTAGAAATAGTGATATTTATTTATTTATTTACTTATTTAGTGGTAATATATTGAAATCTTTCAATGGATGTTTAAGGGATAGTTGTTAAGAGATTAAATAGTAAAACTTTTTATTTTTTATACACTTACTTTCTTACAAAGTATGAATTTTTTTTTATATAAATCCTTAACAAGTTATCATGTTAATTAATATTTATCATTATTTAAGATATGATAGTATCTATATATATATTGATAAATAGTGAATATTTTGAAAAAGCTTTATAACTTAATTATGAATCTATTCATAGATGCTTGAATAGAAAGCCTTTCATGCTTTTCGACATTAACTATGTACTTTATAAAACGATTAAATGTGTGTAATCCTTAAATGTGACAAAGGATGAGTACGAACAACTCAGCAAAAAGATAGATGAGACCAGCCAACAGCCGGTTCCAAGTGATCTTACTGGAGACTTGGCTCCTTTCTCCAACGTAGACCCCAGAAATCATGCTTCCATCGTTAAGGTGAGTTTCCTTTTTCATTAATTGTTTCCTAGAATGAAATATCATATCAGTTTTTTTACATTATTTTCTCCTGCCGATTTATCATGATCTTTTATTACTCAATTAATATTTCCTTAATCAATATATGTCAGATCCAATGAAAATCGGCTTCAAAGAATAATTACAATTATATATTAATACAAAAAATTAAATAAATATTGTATTAGAGAAGAAATTTTATGATGTTAATATTTTTTTAGTTATATAAATACATTATTTTAAAATTTTAAGGCATATATAAAACTCGGAATTTTCTAAGATCCTCCCTGTATTTTTATCCTTGATATCAAAATATTTTACATGCTATACAGTATAATTTTGTCTTAGCTATGTAAATTTTTAATATCAAAATGCTTAAAGGCGTTTGTGTCAAGTTTTATGGAATATTATGTACACTACCGAGGTGATAGCATTGTGGTTATTAAGACCTAAAGAGTTTTGAAAATAAGTAGTTCTATAATTTGGAACATAAGTATTAAAATTGTTTATGTAGCTAAAGCTCTAATCCTTAGATGTGACAAAGGATGCCTGACCTACTGCTTTGGGTAAAAAAAAAGGTCAAGGGCAAATATAAAATATATTCTATTCGTCTGTCAGAAATAACTCCTGATATATACCGTATAGATACTTTACTGTATGTTACCTTAGATAGTAACCATGTCATCCATGGATGACAATAGCTCGATAATACTCGTTATAGTATTCTTTATTAACTTAAAAGGTTTATATTGTTATTCTAATAATTTATTTCAATCAATCATGAATAGATATGTCACTTAAATAGAGAGGGAAAAAGAAAAGAGAGACTCATAAGAAGCTGACATGTAATATAAAATATTGGTTCTTATTAAAATTTAAGAAAAATGGAGAAGTTCTCTTTATTTATCCTTTTTGTCTAAGTTATATACAATCCAAGGCTATAGATAGCTACATATCTTTTTCTACATAACAAATTGTGATATTCGTATATATATACAGCTAGATAAATCTAAATTATAACTAAAACTAAATCTCAAACAAACAAAACAGTTATACAAAGATAAACCATATCTCGGACGTAATACATGACGTAATACACGACCATGTTTCATGGCCGTGCCTACAGCCGTGTCTGTTTCTGGGAGAGAAATACACGGCCATGCCTCCTGACCGTGTAAGAGACCGTGTATGTTTCTGAGAGAAATACACGGCCGTGCCTCCTAACCGTGTAAGAGATCGTGTATGTTTCTGAAAATCGTCCAGGTTTCTCACACGGTCGTGCCTGACATGATACACGACCGTGTATCAACCTCCACATCATTCTCAATACCCTCCCTCAAGGTGGAGCGTGAGGATTACAAATGCATATCTTGTGAAGAAGAAATTGAAATTGCTCTCGTCCTAAAGCCTTTGTCAGGATGTCTGCCAATTGTTCAGTGCTACGAACATAAATGGTTTTGATCAGTCTGGCCTGTATTTCATCATGCACGAAATGACAATCAACCTCAATATGTTTTGTGCGTTCGTGAAAAACAGGATTTGCAGCAATATGCATTGCAGCTTGACTATCACAAAACATGGTAGCAGATTGATCATGATGCACGCCTAAGCACAGCAACAATCCTTTAAGCCATTTCAATTCACAAACCGTGGCTGCCAAAGATCGATATTCTGCTTCCGCCGAAGAACGAGAAATAGTATGTTGTTTCTTGGTCTTCCATGAAACTGGAGAGTTTCCAAGAAAGACAAAATACCCGGTAAGTGATCTTCGAGTCAAGAGACAACCTCTCCAATCTGAATCACAATAGGCTGTCAGCTCAAGATTGCACTCAACTTTAAGAAGAATACCTTGTCCAGGACTACCTTTTAAATATCGAACTATACGCAACGCTGCATCCCAGTGTTCTTTTCTTGGTTGTTGCATAAACTGAGCTAAAATATGAACACCATACGATAACTCAGGTCTAGTGAAAGTCAAATAAATCAAGCGTCCTACCAGCCTCCGATATTGTTCAAGATCACACACCAATTCACCTTTGGCAAGTGCAAGGTGGTGATTTTGCTCCATCGGAGATCTTGAGGGCCCAGCACCTAGTAACCCGGCTTCATTAATGATGTCTAAGGCATATTTTCACTAACACAAAAATATGCCTTCGTCATTTCTAGCTACTTCAATACCCAAAAAATACTTCAAAGAACCCAAATCCTTCATATGAAAACACCGATTCAAGTATGTTTTGAACTCATCTATCAAGTGTGGTTTACTTCCAACAATGATGAGATCATCCACGTACACCAGGACAGCCAATTGCATTTTATCTTGTATCAAAGTAAACAAGGAATAATCTGAACGAGATTGACAAAAGCCATACCGTTTTAGTGCTTCAACCAATTTTGCAAACCAACATCGCGGTGCTTGTCGTAAGCCATAAAGAGACTTCTTTAAACGACACACTTTTCCGAGTTGATGAGTATGAAATCCAGGAAGCATTTTCATATAAACTTCTTCTGCCAAATCTCCATGAAGAAAGGCATTGTGGACATCCATTTGATGCAGTCCCCAACCGTTAGCCGCTACTACAGAAAGAAATGTGCGCACCGTAACCATTTTCACTACTGGGGCAAAAGTTTCATTGTAATCTATCCCTTCAACTTGATTATTTCCGAGAATCACCAAACGCGCTTTGTACCACTCAATTGTACCATCAGAATTATACTTAATTTTGTATACCCACTTGCTACCGATTGCTTTCTTCCCTTGTGGTAGGTCAACCAAAGTCCATGTTCTATTCTGTTCAAGCGCATCAATCTCTTTTTGCATAGCTTCTCTCCAACGTGCATCCTTCACTGCCTGATGGAAGAATTTCGGCTCCATGTTGACTGTTATGGCTGCTAAGAAACCTTGATGACGTGGTGAGAAATTTGTGTAATTTATACATTGAGCTAAGTCATAGGACATACCTGAGGATGATGCTGGTTTGGCTGAACCTGCAGAGGGGCTATCACTGTGAGTAGCATAAGTCACACAATCTTTTAACCGTGTAGAAATTTTCTTAGACCGAAGGCCACGACCAAGGGCCAACGAACCTTCTTCTACATTCTCCAATCTGACCTCTAGTGATGCATCACCCTCCCTGACTTCAGCACTATCATTTTGATCATCATTCAATTGCTCGTGAGTTTCATCAACAAGTTCTGTGAATTCCTTTTCCTCTGCCCCGATCAGATTAGTTTCTCCCTCGTCAATGCACTCATTTGTTTGAGAGTTCATTGCATTATCCTTGTTCATTTGTACACATGCATCTACATATGGAAACTCATTTTCATGAAAAACTACATCCTGAGACACAAAGTAGCGTCGTGTTTCTAAATCATATAATCTCCAACCTTTCTGTCCAAATGGATATCCCACGAAAATACATTTATGACTTCGACTAGCAAACTTATCCTTTTCACGATTCAAACTCCGTGCATAGCACAAACACCTAAATGTACGAATGTAGCGATAATCAGGTGGCTTACCATACAAAATTTCATAAGGTGATTTTCCTCCTAGCACCTGAGAAGGAGTGCGATTGATTAAATGTCCAGCTGTTAACACACATTCCCCCCAAAACTCAATTGGCAAGTTAGCTTGAAATCGCAATGCTTGAGCCATGTTAAGTATATGTCAATACTTTCTTTCCACTCGCCCATTCTGTTGTGGTGTTCCCACACACGAAGTTTGATGCATTATCCCATTGTTTAAGAAATAACCTTTCAAGCTAATGAACTCACTTCCATTATCGCTTCTTACTATCTTAACATTCTTATCAAATTGCCTACGAACCATAGTAACAAAATTTTGCAGGATGCATCCTACTTCAGTTTTAGCAATCAGCAAATATATCCACACACATCTAGAAAAATCATCAACAATTGTGAGGAATTAATTTACATTAGAAGAACTAGAGACTCTATAAGGTCCCCACAAGTCACAATGAATAAGCTCAAACAATTCACCAGCTCTACTATCACTAGAATAAAACACACTTCTAGTTTACTTTGCTTTGAAACAAGCATCACAAGACTTATTAGAATCTAACTGAGTCTTATTTCCAGAAATTAAACCTACGATCTTTGGAGACAAATGCCCCATCCTTCTATGCCAAAGTTCATCAGAAGTCAGCGTCCGAGACTGAAGTACTTGAATTGATGGCTCCTTCTTGAAATAATATAGCCCCTTGCAACGTTTACCCGCTCCAATCACCATCCTCGAAGTGCGGTCCTATATCAAACAAAGCTCATCAGTGAACAATACATTGCATTTCAATTCATCAACTAATTGTGACACAGAGATCAAATTGCAATGCAATCCTGGAGCATGAAGAATGTTATTCAGTTGGATGTTCTTCCCCATGCGAACAGACCCTTCCTGCAACGCCAGCACTTGTTCTCCATTAGGCAAGCCAATTGGACAGCATAATGTGTTTTTCAAGCTAGATAAAGATCCTGAATTTCCTGTCATATGTTGCATAGCTCCAAAATCAATTATCCAAACAGAATTTTCCTTACCAGTCATCTTCTCACTACTACTACCTGATTTGTAAGTGTTTAACAAGCTCATGACTATTGCCCATTGTTCATTCGTCAACGTTCCAGGAGTTGCAACTTCCTTTGTTTCTGTGTTGGGCTCCTCAATCACTTGAGCAGCATTAACTCGAGCTCCACTCCGTCCTCTTCCTGTCATCTTGCCACGTCCTCTGCCTCCTAACTGTCTTCCTCGACCTCTACCAACTGTTTTAGGCCGATCACCCCACCAAGTGGGATAGCCAATAAGCTGAAAGCATCCCTCGGAGTCATATCCTTCTCTATTGCAATGTGTGCAGACAACACTTTTATCTTTGATTCCTTCATTAGTTTGGACCATAAAACTAGCAGCTTCGTTCTTAATCTCCTTTCCTTTGGAGATATTTCGAACCCTTTCCTCTTGGCACATTAATGAATATGCCTTACTTACACTGGGCAACGGTGTCGTGCTTAGAATGTTTGTCCTCACTGTGTTGTATACATTGTCTAACCCCATCAGAAATTGATGAAGTTTTTCTTCTTCTCGTTTCTTAGTTATTTCAGTTGCGAAATTGCACTTGCAACCCCCACATTTGCACGCAGATATCACATCATAATTTGCTAGCTCTTCCCACAATTGTTTCAATTTCTCATAATAACTCATGAGTGACATTCCTTGCTGTCTGCAATTTGCAAGTTCCGCCTTCAACTGCTGTACTCGTGTACCATCAGTCACAGAGAAATAGTCTTTGATGTCTTCTCACAAGTCCTTTGCAATCTCCATGTGCGTTAAAGTGGATCGCACCGTTGGCTCGATTGTATTCATTATCCATGATACAAGCATGGAATTCACAGTCCACCAATCTTCTAACTCATCCGAATTTTCGTCAGGCTGAGTCACAGTTCCATCGAGAAAACCAAATTTCTTCTTGGCTCTCAAAGCAGTCCGAATTGCTCTAGACCATTCATCATAATTGTCTTCTTTCAATTGCACCTGGGTTATTATATTTCCAGGATTGTTATTCGCATACAACGTGTATGGTGACAACGATTTCTTTTCTTCTCCTGCCATATTGTGTTCAAGGCTCTAATACCATATTAAAATTTAAGAAAAATGGAGAAGCTCTCTTTATTCATCCTTTTTGTCTAAGTTATATATAACCTAAGGCTATAGATAGCTACATATTTTTTTCTACATAACAAATTGTGATATTTGTATATATATACAGCTAGATAAATCTAAATTATAACTAAGACTAAATCTCAAACAAACAAAACAGTTATACAAAGATAAACCATATCTCGGACGTAATACACGGCCGTGTTTCCTAGCTGTGCCTGCAGCCGTATCTGTTTCTGAGAGAGAAATACACGGCCGTGCCTCCTTACCGTGTATGTTTCTGATAATCGTCCAGGTTTCTCACACGGTCGTACCTGACATGATACACAACCGTGTATCAACCTGTGTCCACATCATTCTCAATAGTTCTACGTGGGACCAGCAGTCTAATAATATACAACATGCACGGCATGTGATGAGATAATACAAGTTGAGCGCAAGCGGATTGGCTAAAATCCATAAACACCTTAATTTTATCATAATCATGGGGTAGAGGCAACAAGTTCCTGTGATCTGGTGGGGTTGTACTCACAAGTGGAGTAGGTAAAGGGTGGTGGCTATTTTTGGACGCTAATAGGGGATGTAGCCATAAATAGGGTTTAGAGTTAGGTTGAAGATTAATCATATTGTTTTTTTCTTTTTTAAATTATTTTACTAAAGTGTATTTTGAAATATTTGATATATTTGTTTTATATAAAAATACTCTCTTTTATAATAGCATGTGATCTTATGTGCTCTTTTTTGTGTAATTTTTGTATATATTTGCAATTGGCTAAAACAAATAAATAGTGGTAGATATTAATGGAATTTTTTAGCATACTAACAAATAAAATTTTAATTAGATATATAATTTAATAAGTTGAAACTTTGAATATACAACTAATTAAAACAGACTAAAGTTAAAGCGATAAATATGATATTATCTCTCTCACTATGTCTTATAAGTAAATCCCTCTCAAACCAATCCGACACTATCAAAATAATATTTAACAATTGTAATATTCTTATTGTAACAAAGGTAAGATAAGTTTTGATAAAAAAATTTAGCGAAACAAATACACTATTGAAAGTTTTGTCTTTTGTATCATGTAGAGTGACTGCACCCTCTTGTAAAATATTAATAAAGAAAAGTATAAGTAAAAAACATGAAAAATTACAAATGGCTAAAAACTATTATTAACAAAAGCTTCCAAAATTAGAAATATAAGAAATCTGTCCATAATCATTATACAATAATATTACAAGTTTTTTTTTGGTATAATTTATATTTTAAGTTCCCAAGTATGCTCGTCACCTTTTGTCTATGAGTGAGCTATCTTGTAAATTTCCTATTTATAGATTCTTTTTCATGCTGAAAGATATTATTATAAAGTTAAATGCCATAGTTCATTCTTAAATCTTAAATCAAAAATAATATGCCACGAAAAATTAGTGTAGTTCCAAACTTTGTTTATTTTAGTTTACATTATTCACTTGAAGAATTATTAGCATTTAACCTAATATTGCCTATTTATCCTTGTTTTCCCGAAGATAATATCGGAAAATAAGGAAGGTACTGAAGGAGAAGGATTGCCTCATTTGATTTACATTTCAAGGGAAAAGCGACCCAAGCATCCTCATAACTACAAGGCTGGTGCTATGAATGTTTTGGTAATACATTTATTTTTACTTTTATATGTTTCCGCAAACATTGAAAACAAATGTATTATGATGATATAATCCGATCCTTCATCCTAAACCTATAGACTAGGGCATTTACGATATTATGGTATAATGGATATTAAATCCCTATAGAATTATTAATTCAATTAATTAATTATTATCCAATTCCATTATTGTATTCTTGAATTGTAGGAATCTTTAATTTGAACTAATAACTCTTTCAAATATGTTAATTCCTAACCCTAAGTTGATTAACCAGAATCTCTTTCTAATTAAAACCTCTAGAATCACATTACTTTCATTCTATTAATTCCTCTATTAGGTTAACTATAATTTGGAAGATTTATATCGTTATATCTCTAGAATTCCTGACAACTCCTTTGAATTATGTTATATTTATTCAAATATAGAATCTTTTCATCTTTATGTATGAATTCAAATTTTAAATTAGTACACTAATAATATAAATTTGAGAACAATCAAGCTCACATAATTGGATCATAAAAATATTAATAATTTCTTTAAATAAACAATTATTAATCACACTTTCATTTTAGGGTTCATTATACCCTATTACAAAAAAAAAATTAAGTTGGTATCATATTAAAATTGAAAACAAAATTATGAGGATAATGCATAAAGAAAAGCATTAAAAAAATCAATAGCAATAGTAAAATTCTATGACTACGCTAATTTTAATACTAAAACTCTATATCTTTTAGTTAGATTCTGCACTCCTTTTATAGTAATCAAGTGCCTCCAAAGTAGGAAAACTATAGTTTCCTAGAATGTAAATTGAATCCTCATAAACTGAAAAACTTGACTTCAATGGTAGGAAATTACATCTTCAATATTGTTTGTAAACTAGGAAAGTAATCTTTAACAGTTGTAATTGAATAGGAAAGTGGCATTGTGCGTGAAATGGCCTTAACACGCATGTAAATGCCCATGTATCCCTCCTCAAGGAATCTTCTCAAAAAACTACAAATTAGCCTCAACATGTATCTGGCACAGTCACACATTAGACCTTTTAACTTCTCTTTCTCTATAAGCTCGACATGGCTTATAGCACGATCATGTTGGTGATCGTGTCACCCATTCCACTTTTGCAACATGATCATTTTAATTCTAATTTGCTTGAAACTTATGCAAATTGCTTCATTTCATCCAAAATTGCTTTTAAAGACCTAAAATCAAAATATAAGTTGATTAAATGTAATATATACTAATAGTTCTTATAAATAGATGAAACTAGATAAAAATTAATTAATTATAAGTGTTTTTCAACACTTATCACATAACCTATGTCAAGAAAGAAAATGAAAAAAAAAAAGATAGAAAGAGAGAGAGAAGAGACAACGATAAATTCACCCACAACTATTGCCAATGCATATAAATGCTATAAACCTTCAACATATGATGTTGCCTTCCATTAACCCTCTAGAATATGTATTCAAATTGTTAATAAAACCCTAAAATCATGTTAAGACATTTTAGGACATATACACATTTAGCTAAAGGGAGTGAAAGCGTGTTTAGAGTCCATTGCACATTTTGTTTCCATATGTTAAAAAAAAAATGCATGCAATGGCATGTTCTTTTTTATTCACTTATTCGCCCATTATTGTTTATGAACAGTGTAGGGTCTCTGGAATCATGACAAATGCACCATTCATGTTGAATGTGGATTGTGATATGTATGCCAATAATCCTCAAATTGTTCAGCATGCCATGTGCATACTTCTCGGCTCAAAATCAGAAAGAGAGAGTGGTTTTGTTCAAGCTCCACAAATATTTTATGATGGAGAAAAAGATGATCCGTTTGGAAACCAATTTGTGGTTTTACAAGAAGTATGTGAATTCTCTATGCTATTATTGATATTTAATCACTTCAGTATATTTCAAAAAGATTTTTCATTTTCTTCATTCATGAAATTTGTTCTATAATTATAGTATATGGTTCGTGGAATAGCGGGGATTCAAGGACCTTTCTACACAGGAACTGGGTGTTTTCACCGTCGTAGAGTTATTTATGGATCTTGGCCGAATGATGGAGTTAAAGAAAAGAAAAATGTTCCTTCAAAATATGGTAAAATTTTGGGAGAATATGCAAGTACATCTTTATACAATTTATTAAGAACAGATAGACTTTATAAACTTCTAAAGTGCATTTTTAACTCCTATAAGTTTTGAACATATACACATGTACCTTCAATGAGTCACTAAAGCCATAACAAATAGCCTTTTAGCAACAGTGTTGGGGTTTAGTGATAGCCCGAGGGATATATTTTACATTTTCATAAGTTATGTTAGATAAAACCATACTTTAGGTGTTTATAAGGTCTATCTATACCCAACTTTTAGGTTTAAGAATTTATTTACAATTATCCTTATATTTTTTTACATTCCTTTCAAAAAATTCCACATTTTCCCACTTAATTTATCTGGAGAAGCTACTTATAAAGAGGAAATACTAAAAGGATTTGGAAGTTCAAAAGAGCTTATTCACTCAGCTACTCTTGCTTTGAATGGCATTAGAGGTTCTCAATGCAATGATCTCACTACCAATCTTACAGCAGCACAGCTTGTGGCAAGTTGTGATTATGAGCATGCTACAAAATGGGGCAAACAAGTAAGATTTCCCCTTGTAGTTGTACTATCATAAAAAAGAGAGATGCCAATCTTATGCATTTATTTCTCTACCAAAAGAGAGGAAAGTAATAATAATTACTAAAATATTCATTATTTGAACAATTGTTTATCTATATAGAGAAAGATTCAAGTGCCCATCATGCTTGATAATGGGACCATTATCTAACTTGAAGTCAACTTAGTGAAATGGAGAAATAGATAAATTTGCATAGGTGTACCTATTTTACAAATTCTAGATATTCAGCATATGATACAAAAGATTTTACTTGGAAATTTTACCAGTTTTTATGCCTTCATCATAACTTTAAACTTGTCCAATTTTCCAATCTTATTTGATTGTTACTGGGTTCATAATTTTCATTTTAGGTTGGCTGGATGTATGGATCCACGACAGAAGATATCATGACAGGACTAAACATTCATTCAAAGGGTTATACAACAACGTTTTGTTCACCAAACCCACCTGCTTTTTGGGCTCTTCTCCTTTAGGTGGGCCAGGAGTAATGACCCAACAAAAAAGATGGGGCACAGGTTTGCTTGAAATCTTGTTTACTAGCAAAAGTCCAATCAAAAGCACTTTTCAATATCACTTACAGTTTAGACAATGTTTGGCTTACTTGTGGGTCCTTGTCTGGGCATTAAGATCTATACCTGAGAGTTTATATGCTCTTCTTCCTGCTTATTGTCTCATCACCAACTCCAATTTCTTGCCTAATGTAAGTACCTACCCTTTTTTCTTTATTTATTTTTTGCCCTCTTTATTTTGTTTAGAAGTTTTTCTAATTCACCATGTGAATAACCCTAGCACTTCTGCAAGAATAAGAGTCTTACAAGTGCATGAGTTTTTGTAGAATAGTTCATATGTTCATAGGTATCGACCCATGTACATAATCTTATTATTTTTCTTAAAAACTAAAACAAGGAAATGATATTCACAAATTAACGATATGTGCACATAAAACAATAAGAGAACAATATGTAAATAGGTTACACAAATGTCAATTTGTATGTAAATATAATATCTTGAGAAGATTTAATATATTAACCGGTGCAACTGACATAGCTAAAATTAGGTGCATCTTATTTTTGTCTTATAACACATAGGATAATTGGAACCTACATATAAAAATGGGCCATATGGTTTAGCATCCTTTACCATGATATGTTAGATTTTAGTAAGCAAATGGTTTAAAGTTTCATAATGAAAAATAAAATCGAAAACTAATGATTGTTTTTTACCATAGGTCCCTGCCATTTTGCTACCAACTTCCATTTTCTTGATTTATAACGTGTATTGCATATCGGAGTACCTTTCGATGGGCTTGTCGTTACGTGCTTGGTGGAACAACCTGAAAATGCAAAGGATAACCTCTGTATGTGCATGGACTTTGGCAATTCTAAATGTAGTACTCAAGCTATTAGGAATATCAAAGACAGTATTTGAAGTGACAAAGAAAGAGCAAACCAGTTCTAGCAACAACAACAATGTGGATATTGGAAGGTTCACCTTTGATGAGTCCCCCGGTTTTATACTAGGAACCGCTCTTGTGTTTGTGCATTTGATTGCTCTATCAATGGCATTATCTGGGTTACAACCACCGATCCGTGGTGGATATGGCTCCGGCATATGTGAAGTGGTGTGTTCAGTGTGGTTACTACTAGCCTTCTTGCCATTCATTAAAGGGTTGTTTGGAAAGGGGCAGTATGGTATACCTTTTCCCACCATTTGCAAGGCTGGTATTCTAGCTACAATTTTTGTTAATTTTTGCAGGTTGAGAGGAAGATATTCTGTTTAGTCTTAAATTGGAACATAATATTTGGTAAAATTGTAAATATGCCTCTAAAACTATTGATCAAGTGCTCATAGAATCCTTAAATATCCATAATGTACTTCTGTCTTGTAAAATTTTAAAAAATATGCATCTATTCGAGCAACATTCCTATTTATAATTTTTGTAATAATGTTTTTTCGGTTGTAGCAATGATATGGAGGGTTTAACCATACTCTTACACTTTAGGAGTTTAAGAAATTTATTTGTCAATAGTATGAAGAATTTATTTACGATTATTATAAATTATTTTCTTTAGTAAATTTGTCATTCCTTGACTTTGATTGAACAAAACACAACTCAAGTAAAAATTTGATCAACTCCTTATTCCACTATATGAGAGGTTGTTCTTAGATCATATAGAGTGATTATCCTACGAGAACACGGTTCAGGCATTGACATTCTATAGATCAACCAAGTTGCCCTAAAACCTTATGTGAGATTGAGGACATGTTGTATTCAAGAGGTATCTATGCACCCTTGATGCTGCACCATTTTTGTCGGGATGAATATGTATTTCCGGGTGTATTCTTTTAGAATGAAACTTGTCTACACAAGTTTGTTGAATAATCTTTCTTGATTTGAACTTATATTAGTTGGAAATGTCTTTTAATGGTTGTTGATCAAACTTAAGAAAAGAATATTTTTCATATTTACAGTCCATGTAATTTATAGAATAGAATAATATTTTGCACATTTAGAGCCCGTGTACTTTTTAGAATGAAATAGATGAGGAATATAAAAGTTATATTTTGGGAATAGATATTATCAGGATTAGGTTAGGAATTTTTATTCCAGTGTTTACTCTGTGTAATTTTTTATTATAAGGAATACGCATTCTAGTATTTACTTTACTTCATTAATTGAAATAATAAGTTAGAAATACAAATAAAATTATCAGTTTGCCTCTATTTGGTCATTAATTACAATATTAACAAGGGTATAATGGTTATACAATTTTAAACTTGTTATTTCCTTTGTAGTGGAAATACAAAATTTCACCTTTTCTTAGGTAATATGTATTCTTGATATAGTGGCAATAGAATAACCCTAAGAATTAAAATTCCCTTATCATTTTTCCAAGTAAACGAAGTAATAAATAGCTAAGATGAAATAACTATTCAACTCCATCTCTATTATCTCCCAAGTAAACGAGCCATTAAGGTTTTTTCTTTTTCTTTTTCTTTTTTTGGTTTTTTTGATACAAAACTATCCATCTAAATCTTTTGAAAACCCCCAAAATTCCAAATAAGGCCAATGGTATTAAAAAGGACGATTTGAAGTCAATTAAGAAAGGGTTTATAAAATTTATGGCCAAATTTGTTTTAAAATAGCCATTATGCTCATAAACTCGATTTATTAAAACTATTTCCAAAATAGCCAAGCAACTCTGAATAAAATTCCAAGAGCCTAATTAAGTAAATAAAATCATTAAAGAATTATTTTGAGTTAATTAGAAAGGAAAAATTGGAAGTTGAAGATCAATTTTGCAAAATGGCCATTTTGCCCCTAAACTTGATTTATAGTCTTTGAAGTTGGTCAAAATCACCAAACAACTAAAATTAAGGTCATTTGGAGTCATTTTAAATTATTGAGAGTAATCTCTTGAAATTTGAGGACAAATTACTAAAAATGAACATTTTTGCCCTTAAAAACGATTTTTATTGAAATTGGATCTAAAATTTGTGTAGACCCTAAATATAGTTTTAAAATCTTAATTAAGTGAATAAAACCAATTACAAAATATTTAGAGATAACTGGAAAAAAAAATTAATTTAGAGGCCAATTTGATAAAATGACCGAAATACCCCTAAGCTTATTTTCTTGAAGGGTGATTATTCGAATTGAGTTTTAAGGGAAGTTTTGGGAAAAGAAAAGCAATATATGTTAGCTGGAGTAAGGGGGAAAAATTAAGGAAAAAATAATGCAAAACAGGCTAAATTAAGATGGCACGTATCACCATAAGCTATAATCCACTAACCTTTATAAACCCATTTACCCTAAACCTTAAATCCTCACCAAACCCTACTATAAAAATCCATTTTAGCAGCTACCCCATTTCATTTTTTTTTATAAAATATTTTAAGGTAAATGCTCTCAAAAACACAATAAGCCTATTTTACTCTTTAAATCTCTTAATACCATTAAACTTTATACTAAACTAGTTGTTTTCTTATAAGTTTTAGGCCAAGAATCAAGTAGGACTTCAAGCTAAGAGGGGGCATCTTACATGTGATTTTAGAATGAAGATAAGTAAGAAAAAGACTAGATTCAAGTGAATTTTAATTTATAAATTGTAGGTCTATGTAATGTATAATGTTTATTACAAAGAAAGTCAATTGGGAGTTTGGGAAAAATATCATTTTGGAGGTGAGTAGGCATGGTTTGGAAAGAATTTAGGTATTTCTTAAATCTCCAATAAGGTAAGTTCAAAATCTTATTTAAGTTGATCATTCAGAATAGTTATAAGTAATGGAATATAAGGATTTGATTATTTCTTAAACATTGATTGTGTATTGTAAAACCCATCAATGACCGCCACCTATATTGAGTGTTCTTGAGTTTTATTTGATTATTTAAGAGTTAATCTATGATATAATATGTTATATGTGTTGTTGAGTGCTTGATTAAATGATAGAATTGAAGGATAATGCATGATAATTGAAGATATGTAATGGGTTGTTAGATGTAGTTGTAATCGCTACTATGAAAATGGAATTGAGACATAAATTTTCTTATTAAATCTTTGAATATTAGGTGATGGTAAACTGATGATTGGAGTATGAACATGTGATGTATAGAGTGATTTTGATGATTAATTAGTAAATATGGCCTGTGGAAGGTTAGAATTTAGTAGTATAATTGAGTTAATGGATGAATGAGTTAATTCAATTGTTAATTTATCAATTTCTATTAGGTTGCTATATTCTTAGAGTGTTACAATGATAAAATTTTATATTGCTTATCTTTTTGCGTAATGTGTTTCAATATGAATATTAATATCTGGTTAAAACCCTAATAACAATTAATATTATCAACTAAAATAAAGTATTTTTAAAAGCAGTTCGAATTGAATCGAAACAAATCAAATTGAACTGCTTTTTAGACAGTTTGATTTAGAACCCTATACTATTTAAAGCGGTTCAATTCATTAAGAATTTATACCGAACTACTTTAAATGAGATTCAATTTGGTTTGACCCTTGAATCTAATTGAACCAAACCAAACCATGAAGACCCCTAATTACAATAATTTGTGTACCGGCTTAATAATGATGCAAATTACATTCCATGTTTAGACAATCAATACCTCATAAAATCGGTAAGTATTGTAGTTCTTTTTTTCTTTTTCTTTTTTGTTTCTTACATGTAAAGTTCTCTTTATTTATAATCTATTTCCTGTTGGACGCTAAAGAACCATACATTGTAACACTTCTTATATTTCTTTTATATTTTTATTTCTCTGCCATTACGTCAATTTAATCTCTTAAAAAACCCCTCAATAGGCTTACTTAACACTCATGATGGTCTACAACATCAATGAAAAACCAAAAAGATTTCTCAGATAAAGACATGGGTCTCATAACCTAATACACATGTGGCATGCCGGATGCGCATCCATTATAGGTCAGCGGTCAACCGACTCGCATATTCATTTAGTTTTCTTTTTACTAAGATAAGCAAAATATATGACATACAAATACTTCATTGAACAAATCATGAGGTCTTTAATGATTGCATCTGTAATCCCCATTCTCTTTGTACATGCTTATAAAAAGATTACTCCTATACTTTATTAGTGGAAGTAAACTCTAAAAATTAGGGTTTGATGGTTTACGATGGAATATGATGCTTAGGCATATTAAGATACTATAAAGTAAATAATGATTTTATCTAAAAAATATGATAGGTCAATGGCTAAAGCAGCGAATATAACGAGCCATAATCGAGTAATAAGAAAAACTTAAAACGTATTACTTTGCCTTGTGCCACATGGTGTATAATTTTACTCATCATTTATTTAGGTATTTATTAACAATTTGAAGAAAAAAGTATTCATTAACAAAACCCATTTACCAAATCGAAAAGACCTACCGTAATTGTCCTATTTGAATCCATTTGAACCGAGTAATCCAATAACTAGGTTATAAAACTTTAGTATCTAATTATCTGTCTAGACGAAACTCGACAAAGTACATATATATATATATAACAAAATGGCAAGAAGAGAGCCATCCAGCCACATGAAGAAGAATAACCCCAACAAAATGGCTGCCAATAATACCTCCCCATTGTATGACATAATAACTCGTAAAAACTATGTCAAGAGGGCAACAGAGGTCACTTTGCTTTGTCTTCTTGTTTCACTTCTTATTTACCGATTGATGCATTTGGGAAATGGTGGGTTCGTATGGTTTTTGGCTTTCCTATGGGAGTCATCGTTTGCTTTCGTTTGGGTTCTTGTCATCTTCATCAAATGGTATCCAGTTTCTCATCAAACATATCCCGAACGTCTTCTCCAAATGTAAAGTACGTTAGTTCACTAGCTTCCGTAATGTCCAAAAATGACGATTTTGTAAAATTACTATATCACCCCATTACACACACACACATACACACCACCACACGTCCACATACATATATATGTGTATATATATTATATTAAGTCACATGTTGTCTCATTAAAAGCCGTTGTTTAGTACCTGAATATCTGTTTGAATAATTTATTTGAGCAGCAAAATTTGAAGTGAGCTTTAAATTTCGCATTGATTTTTGATATGAACATTACGGTGTACTAAACTTCAAAAGTTTGGACTGCTTTACGTGACATTATGTCTGAGTTGGAACATAAAGGAGATTAATATTCATTAAGCCAATCGTTTATGAAAGACAAGTGTAGTAAAGTATGCTATAGTTTTAATTGATACAATTACTTTAATCTCATTTTACATTTTACATTGTAATTTTTTAAAACTTACATAATATTAATATTATTAGCACGTGTTTAAATTATTAAGGTATCTACCACTATTTATTTGAGCACATGATTCATTACAATCAGTAAACTTTTTTCCCAAAATGGAGTCTTTCAACACTAGAGATGGGTTTCTAAAATTTTAGGAATCCTCTTTGAAAGACCCATAAAGTTTTCATATTTTTCTTTTGTTTGTGCTTTCATTTTTTTTTTTCTACTTTAGTGTTAATTTTGTGTAATTTTTTATTATAATTTTTGTAAATAATATAAATAAATGTCGAAATAGAAGGACCCCAAATGAGTCCCTAAGAATTAATAGCATGCGTGGTTAAGTTCATAAGGATGAAATTGAATAGGTATTTCTCCCCTACAAACATATTCTTATGTTTAGCTAATAGAATAGTTATTTTATAGAATTATTATTATTATGAAATGAGGAACTGCAATTCTTTTATAAAAACAAGAAATACCTATTCTTATCTACCCATGAAACCTCAAATGAAATATAAGAATAGAAGTGTAAAAGTGGGTTAAACAAACTAACTCGGCTTAACCTACTCTGGCCTATAGGTTAAGCGAGCTAACCTATAATAATCTATTTAACAAATGTGCCCGAATTTATTGGCTCTAACCCAGTCCGTGTAAATTGGTGGGTTAAATAGGTTGGCCCACTAAACTAGCTCATTTAACCCTTATATACGTTTTGATGAGTTAAATGTGCCAATACATCCTATTTAACTTATTTATATATTTTAGTGGGTTATATAAGCTAATTTATAACCCTTTAATAATATATTTTATTATTTTCATTTTAATTAAAAAAAAATATAAAGTCCATAATAACCTTATATCATTTACATAATAGTATGATGAATTAACTTGATATTTTATATTATAATATGGATATTGTAACATCTTTATAATATGGATATTATGAAATAATGGAATGGTTAAGGAATGGAACCAACAAAGAAGATGGAAAGACTAAGATAAAAAATAAATAAAAATAAACAAGAGTGAGGAAGATGGTGATAAATGATGATATGTAGTTTAAGTTTTCTAATTTATTATATTATATTTAAAAGTGAAATGAATTAATGACTCAGTATTATATTATAAATGTAATACACGGTTAAGGTAAGTTATGTCAAATTTTTTTTTCCTTGGGTTGGTATGTTGGCCTCCAGATTATACAGATTAACCCATTTTAACTCATGGGTTAAACAACCGAACTCATTTGACTCTATTTTTAAATATGTTGAAAATTTTAATTTTAATCTATTTCTTAAATGTGTTAAATGAGTCAACCTAAAAGCTATAACTTATGCATAAGTTTATATAAGAGTAACTGTTACTTATTTATTCTATTTTTTTAATTATAATTCTATTTTTATTTTATTTTCCTCCACAAACCAAACATGCTAAAGATGATATAAGAAACAACTTGCATTATTTGTCATTGGTATAGCACATGTACAGTAGCAACCTCGTTTTAGCCTAAATTTATGTGTACTAAGTTGTTTTATCGTCCCAGAACCACCAATAATAACCGCCAACACGGTATTGTCGCTGTTGGCGGTGGATTACCAGGCAGCTAAGTTGGCGTGCTACGTTTCCGATGATGGTTGTTCACCGGTCACATATTACTCCTTGGTATAAAAATCAAATTTGCCGAACTTTGGGTTCCATTTTGTAAGAAGTACAAGGTGCCCATTAGAGCCCCATTTCAGTACTTCTCCGGTGAGCGAGGGCGTGGATGGTTCACCGGAATTTCAACAAGCCTGGAAAGCAATAAAGGTAATGTAAAATCAAGCACAATATACGTATATATACGTACGTAGTGCTTGATTTATTTTTTTTCCCTAGAAAGTGTTGTATGTATTGTTATACATGGATATGTTAACGGGATGCTTAATAGGTACTTATTAATATATTAAATAAAAAGTTTTTATATTTTGATGAAAATATGTGTAATCAATGTGAAAATGTACACAAAGTTTCCTTTTTGGACTTCTGAAGGGATCCACGTTAGTGATAACTAAATTACACGTAAAATATGTTAACAACCTAAAAAAGCATTTTATAGTAAGTATCTTTCACGAGGATGCAAGGTGTTAATAACAAATATAAAGGCTACGCCGCTTGATATTCCTTATAATTTTTTTTTTTTCCCTTTTCCTTCGAAACGAAGTCATCCTACCGTTATCAAGGTGAGTTTTCTTTCTCTTTAGTGCTACATGAAAAAGTATGAATCTGCTGGGGTAATTTTTTTTTTTTTAATAGAGCAATTATTTGAATTGCTTTAATTTTTTTTCTCTTATCTAAGTACCGGAAAATATAAATAATAAAACAAATTTTAAGAAATATATATATTATAGAAATAGCCTATATCTGTCCATACTACTAATAATAGACTGAATATTCAATTCGTATTTTTATGGATGCTTTGGACATTGTATTTCCATATCTACACTGAAAAATTTAAGAGAACTCTAGATTCTTTAATATATGGATAGACAAGGACGGAATAGTATTTCTAGTCGTTATAGCATTAAATAAATGCAGATAATAATGTACAAAATCTAGGCTTCACTCGCAACATTGAATTTACTCCAAATCCCTATAAAAGATGGGAAATTCAACTCGGTTTGAAGCCTCTTCCAAACCAAAGCATTATAAAAGATTCATAAAAAATGTTTAATTTGGTTTGGTTTAGTTCTAACTTCAAATAATATTTTTTTCTTTATTTATTTTCTGTTTTATCATTTTTTTATAGTTATTATTTTTATTTATATTTAAATTTACTTTTTACTTTTCAAACCATAATAAATAAATAAATAATTGCAATTAGCTTTCACTCATTTGATAAACAACCATATATCAAGAGATGCAAAACAAGTGTTTGTAAGATAACAATAATATAGATTTGTTAGCAAGGAAAACAAATTAATTAAAATAAAATCAATAATATCAAAAGGTGGATTGAAGATTCTTTTCCAAATTAGAAATTTTTTCCTTCTCTTAAGCAATAATATACCATCTAATCTAATCCAGTGCAGTTGATTTATATATAGTTCAAATTAAATTGCTATAAATAATATTAGAATTTAACTAAACAACATTATAAAATAACCATATCTTATGGTTCATTTAATAAACATCCCTATGCCTTCTTTCTTGCTTTCACTTTCACTCATCGATGACATAAATAGACATTACAAAAGAGATGCTCTCCTCATATTAATTCTGTCTATTTCCTTTTTAGATTATATCAAAAAAAATAGGAGAGGTGCTAATGGAGAAGGGTTACCCCATCTATTTTATATTTCACAGGAAAAGTGCCCTAAGCATCCACATAACTATAAAGCTGGTGCTATGAATATTGTGGTAACACAATCGTTGACTTTGGTTTATTTGTGTAAATGGACTCCATTAGGATTAGACCTTACCATGTAGGAATTCTTCTAGAGCAACATATTCAACACACACTATGGTTTTTTTTTTTTTCCAATGCAAATTCACCTTTAAAAATGTTACATAAGTGTAAATAGACCATATAATAACCTTGAAATGTGTTTTTACCTCTTTATAGATTTTAAAATATGCACATACCTCTTGAAAATGGTCACTATTAATAATCATTCTAGTGATAGTTTGATGGTTTTAGTAATAGCTAGGAATATATATATCTTTTTAAAAATTATAAAAGATGTAGACATACTTTGAGAAGTTTCAACATCTACTTATTCCTAAACATTAGTTTTGAGGGTGCATTTGCAATCATCTCTTGCCTTTATAATTGTTAGGTTAAGGTTTCTAGATTTGTTAGTCATGCTTTCGCCTTTTTCTTTTTTGCGATTTTAATGAAACAGTATAGAGTTTCTAGACTCATGACCAATGTGCTATTCATGCTTAATGTGGATTGTAATATGTATGCGAATAATCCTCAAATAGTGCAACATGCAATGTTTATATTCCTTGGAACAAAATTGGAAAGGGATAGGGATTGAGCTTTTGTTCAAAATCCACAAGTATCTTATGATGGAGACAAAGATGATCCATTTGGAAACCAATATGTGGTTATGTTTGAAGTAAGTAAATTTCTCTACATAATCTTTTATTAACTCCATTGGCTTGATTGTACTCGTGTTTTCACACGATGTGGTCTAATTTTTCTAGTATATATTTGGTGGAATAGTCGGAATTTAAGGACCTATTTATGTTAGAACTAGATGCTTTCATCATCGAAAAGTCATCTATGGATCATGGCTAAATGAGGTTGAAATTGGTCAAAAGAGAAATGCTACTTCAATTCATGGTATAAATCAAAAACATATATACAACTTAATTTTTTTTTTTTTTTGTTTAGAAGCCAAGAGATCTAGTAAACTTTCAAAACTTCCTTTGACCTCCTATAAAAGTTGGGTTTTGGTAATAATTTGAGATATATTTCAAAAGTTTGTGTAAAATAACTATGATATCTCGTATAAATAAAATCTTACATGAATTGTCCAATTTAAGATGATAAAAAAGGGTAGAAGATTTAGGCCCAATTATAATGTAATGCCCTAAAACCCGAGCTGCACCACTACTCGCCATGTGTCCTTATCTCACTAAAACACATTAAGACTCTAAACTAACCCTAATACCTTTTTATCCTATAATTCAAGTATAAAGACATTCAATACATCTCACAAACTTCAAAATCAATTTCATGAATCCATATTCAACATCTAACGCAATAGAATCTATAAACTCCAAGTTAACATTCTCCAAATGATACTAACTATTACATTCCAAATAACAAAATTCTTCATAATTTCTAATCACCATAGTAATAATGGTAACCATCTCCTTCCTCTCTTTGTGGTTCACCCAATCCCAAGTTATATTTTAAGTTATCATCTCCCTTAATACCTGCATCTAAAAAAAGTTCCCCGAAAGGTAAGCTAATGCCCAGTACGTATAACATAAGCATACACGCATGAACAAACATAAACATACATCACATGCATTATGCAATACTTAAACACAACAACCATTTCATAATACAATTTAATTTCACAAACAACAATAGATACTCATAACCCCCTTAATACATTTAACATATTGGAACATGAATTAGTGATGGGCCTCCCCACTATGGGCCGCACACCCACATCCCTTAAGCCACTTAAACTTAGTGATGGGAACTGTAACTATGGGCCCTATACCCATGTCCTACTTAATCTACTTAAACTTAGTGATAGGAACTATCAATATAAGCCCCATACCTTAGGAACTACCACTACGAGCCCCATACCCATGAACACTTAACCCAACATTCAACCTAGATCATTTATAAGCACGACTCCACTAAAGACAACATTACATAAAGGTCATTGAGGTGCTCCCTAGGGATCTACCACTATGGGCTCCTAAGTCAGAGCCAAACATATAAAGTATACACTTAAACACTTAGGCCATTTCATTCGATTTAATCAATTTCAACACATATACTAGCTTAAACAAGCACAGAACCACATACAAGTTACATGTGCCCTAAATCCTAACCTTATGCATGTTTGGTCTTCCACTTAAGCTAAGTTTGAAATCTATAACATTAATAAGTCCTTGGTACTAATCTACAATTTAATATAATCTCTTGACTCCTTTAATCTATTGGATTATCTAAGGTTTTACTAACTATTTAGGTTGCATGGAAATTAGTTTAATTAGGAGTTAAATAGATATACAATGAAGTTATGTTTCACTCAACATGGCTATGTTGGAGACTGTGTAGCTCAACACGGGCTAATGCACGATCGTGTCAAAGGTCGTGTATCTTTTAGTGAGTTTTGGTTCAACATGGTCAAAACATGACCGTGTAGACAGGCCATGTATCTCTCGATATGTTCAGATTCAACACTATCAAATACGACCGTGTAGACAGGTCATGTATCTCTCGGTATGTTCAGGTTTAACAAGGTTGAAACACAACTATGTTGGGAGGCCGTGTATTTCTTGGTAATTTCTCACGAACCCTAATTTCTTTATTCCAATTCCTCATAAATTCAATTCTCTTTTTTATCCTAGGTTTAATTCATTCCTAAAACATATAATTCAAAATCAATTACATGGATTATGGTACTTACATCAAAATTTCTACAAATTGAATCCTTGAGTCGTTGATTCTCGTTCTCATTACTTCCTTTCCCCAAATTCGAATTCTAATTCACACAATGATTGAAAAGCGATTAGATTATCAATTCCACATGGAAAATCACCAATTCACTACCTTTCTTACCTGTTTACCTGAAATCGTCCCTGTAGTTCGATAGACTAACTTTTTCCTTTGAGAGAGTCTCTTATTTCATTTGTTGTTATTATGAGGGGGTGAAAAAGAGAAGAGCTAGGTTAGCATATAATATTTATACTTCAAACCGTAAAAAACCTTATTTTCCCCTCAAGTTTTTATGAAATCCCAATCATGACCTTAGCTTTACATTATGATACTTATAATGATTTGTTTTAAAATTCAAGTATTACATATAAAGTCTCACAATGAACACATCATGTGTTTAAGGAGATAGATTGTAATACCCTAGGTAAATGGAGTTTCATAGGAATCATGAAAGATGTTGAATAGTAGTATATAAGGCCGAGTAGGGAATAATATATTAATATTAATTAGAATTTTTTATCATGGTTTAAAAGGGTTTATTAGTGCTTGTTGGTAAAATTATTAGCTACTTTTAGCTTGGGGCTTTACAGTAAAGTCACATTATGAAAGTTTGAAAGTCAATTGATACTAATGAATATTTTGCATTGGAGATGTATTTACAATTATCTCAGCATTTAGTTTCCACTTTCTTGCTTTTTATTATGCTCCTTAGAATTTCTTCAATTATTTAGAAGGAAAAGATACTTTAGAGAAGGTATTTGGAAGTTCAAAAGAGCTTATTGACTCAATTGTTCTTACTTTGAAGGGTACTGGAGATTATAATACTCAATGCAACGATCTATATGCTAATCTGGAGGCAATGTGTCAAGTGGCTAATTATTGTTATAAGTATGAAACCAACTGAGGAAAAGAAGTAAGACTCAAGTTCTTTTATGCTCTTAGATCCATAGATTATTTAAATTTACATGTATTTTCTTCATAATGATTTTATTTTTCACCAATTTCTATTGATTGTATTGGATTTATTACTTTTCTTGTGCATCTCATGAACAAAATTTATGATTACATCTAATTGAAAAATTGCAAATAAACTCTTAAAGTTATTGATTATATTTGAATAGATATAGTAGACTCATTATGCCTTCACTTCTCTAAAATATTTGATAATATGCACTTACCTTTGAGACACTAGCTAAAACTCTAAAATTGTTACTATGTAATTGTCTTAATAGTGACAACTTGGAGCTTTAATGAGAGTTTTAAGTAAATATATATCTTTAAAAGTAGAAAAAGTTAAGATATGATTTAGGAATTTATGAGTTGCATTTGCAATCAAAATGATATGTTTATAATTTGTCCTCCACTTTATATTATTCGTATGGATATGACTTGAAATGTGTCAAAAATTTATACTTATACCAAGGGAACATGAGTGGGCTATGCGCGAGGGTGTCCATGTAATGTAAGGACTTGTGCATAGTTTTTGTGTTTTGACCATTTTTAATTCTTAAGTATCACATTAAAGTTTTAATTACATCTCATCTTTTAAAAGCTTTCCACTTTTTTGTACTTCTTATCAAAATATGCCAAAATTAGTCTTCTTTGACTTTACCCACTTTAACCGAGAAAACATTCACCGAAACATGATAACAATGTTGACTGCTCAGTGTTGAATAATTAACATATAAAATTTTAACAAATCATCCATTAATTTTTTATATGTTCATACTACAATCAAGTGATTCGCGTAACGTATCTCTCCTATCGAATCTTTTCTTTTCTTTTTAAGTCATCCTAATGCCCTTTTTTGCTTCTTCTTTTTTTTTTAAAAAAAAAAAAAGGGTGGAGTGATGTATGGATCCACAACAGAAGATTTTCTTACGAGATTAAGCATCCATTCAAAGGGTTGAAAATCAGACTACTACTCACCAAACCCACCTGCTTTCTTGGGCTTTGTACCTTCTAATGGGCCAACAATATGACCGAACAAAAGAGATGGGTCACAAGTTTGTTTGAAACCTTATTCACTAATGTTGAGTCTAATTTTTTATCATTTTTCTTAATTTCAATCTATACTAAATCCTACCCATTTAACATAAATTATTCAAATAAATTAAGAAAAATCAATTTTTAAAAGAAGTCGCTACCAACCTAAGTTAGAAAATAAAATTAAAGTTAATTAGATAGATTAATCTTAATTAACTATTAGTCTACGAATTTTCCTAAAAAACTATTTTAGAAAAGTATTGACCAAAGATACTGAATTCAGGAGCTAACTTATTAAAACTTAAACAATTAGAATATAGAATTTTCAAGAATATTTACTAAAAGGCCTTTATATTTTTTTATTATTTTTTTATGTGTCTGCTACTGCATATTATAACACGCTATTTATTTTTATTATTTTTATGCTTTTATGTTTTTATAAGATTTTGAATTTATGCTAAAAAAAAAAAAACCTAAAGTCTAGAGTTTATTGTAGTAATTTTTCTAAAGCCTTCATTGTTAATAGCCTAAAGTCTTTATTCATTTGATTTCTTCTAAAGTTTTTATTTTTTTAATTTAAATTTTTTATTCTATTATGTTCATTTTCTTAACCTAAAGTTTTTATTTTATTATGATTATTTTTCCTAACATAAAGTTTTTATTTTATTATGGTTGCTCTGAAAGTGTCTACATACCTACTAGCTTAGATTAAACTGTCTGTAATTCTCTTTTTTCTTTATAAAAATTTTAATGTGTTGGATTAATTTTATTTAATAAAAAAGCATCGGGTTTATGTTATTTAATCATATTAATTTTTATTAAAAAAATACCTAAATGGTATAGATTGTTAGATGATAATTTTCAAAAAAAATCTAAAATAACCTAAGTTTGGGAAATCCTCCTATACTTTTTTTTTAAAAAGAAAAGAACTTTAAATGGTAAAACTCTAAAAATATTAAATTTTAATGTAAGGTATTTTTATCTTTTATTATTTTATTTTTTTTTTTTCTTTTTTTTTGGTTTTTTAATTTATTTTTTATTTGGTATTTGAATTTTTATTTCTAAAATTTCATTTATACTAAGATATTTATTTATTTATTTATTTTGTTGATTTTTCTAAAAAATTATTTTTTTATTTTTTTATATTTATTTATATATATTTTTTCAAAATCCTAGCATAAAAATTATTTTTATTTTTTAACATTTTATTTTTTTGTTATTTACTTATTTATTCATTATATATATATTAAAATATTTTTAATAAAAAAAATATTTTTCGCCATCAGGCGATGGTATACACCACTACAACCCAATGGTACTCTAAATTTATTATTATTTATTTTTTTAAATTAAAGATGACCTAAAAAATGAATTAAAACATCTTAATTATCAAAATAAAAAAATACAAATAATAAATTAAAAAAAAAACACCAACTAAATTGTTATGTCATGGGCCGACATGTCGAGTCATGGGTCGAGTCGCATGTCGCGGTGGCAAGGCTCCTCGTCGGCAACAATCCAACTGTCATTAAGGGCAATTGATAAGTGATTTCTTAAGTTTTTTAGGGTGATGAATCAATCAGTGATGTCATTTTATCCTAAAAACTAACATAGAGTAGTATTTTGAAGGTGACCAGCGACAATGGTGATGGTGTTTCTCAATTCGAGCCTCTAACAAACCCTTACTTCACAAAATCAACCCTTTCTTACCCCTCACAACCTAAGGGAACTAATGACACCTAAATCTAAGCTCGAGGTTGAGTCTAAGTGGTGGAATCCTAGAGAGAAGGTGGGGCAGTAAGTATTTCTAGAGAGAGAGAAAGTCTACGGCCGATGCTTGAGGGTGCATTTTTTTTTGTGATTTTTCTTTCAACCTCTTCACTTTTAGTGCTTATACAGTATTTATAGGGATCATTAACAAGCTTGGGAGTCTTAGATAGGCATAGATCAAGCATTAGATGACAACACCCACTCAATTCCGATTCGACTCGATCCTTTCTTTTCTTTTTTTGTTGAGATTTGTGTTTATCTTTTTTTTTTTTTTTTTTGCTAAATGTTGATAGATTTGTGTAAAAAAAAAAAAAGCTTGAAACGGTCAGATTGCATTCATCTTCTCCCCACAGTCATTGGCTAGAGGTTGAAGATAATCACATGTTGGGCACGTGATCGTATCTAGCCAAACAGAGGCTTCCACGTGTTCATTTAGAGGGAAAAGAAGAAAATGGCACGAAAGTGCCTCAGGTGGGATTAAACTAGCGACCTACCCATTCCCCACATGCACCAGACCAATATACAAACCAACTAAGCTAGCTCATTTCTTAATTTATTATTGCACTTAACTTATATATAAGCTAACGATCCTAATTAATTTTATTGATTTGAGATTCTCAACTTAATTTAGAGTAACATATTTCCTTATTTTTACTGAAAATGTTCACAATTTTTATTAATTTTTGTTATTTATTATTTTTATTATTTTTAAAAGTTTTTTCATTTGCTTTCATTTTTATTCACTTTTCCTTTTTCTTTTCTTTTTTCTTTTTTTATTATTTTCTTTATTGTGTATTTTTTTTTGTAAATCAAGCTTTTTATTATTGCTATTATTATTTTTTTATTTATTTAATAAATCTAGACAGGTAAAAATGAAGTGTTTACAGTTATCCCTCTTTGTGGTGAAGTTCGAATAGAACTTTACTATTGCCACCAATTAATTTCGAAACATCGTATATTGCTCTAAAAAAATGTAGATTAAATTTCAATGTTTATAAATTTTAAAAAAAAAAACTAACTCAAAAAATATACATGGATAAATATCAAATAATCTTAAAGAATATAAAAATATATAATTAAAAATAAAAATTAAAAAAAATATTCAAAAAAAAGGCCTCAAAAGGCGGTTCAAGGCCCAACTTGGCTCGTGAACCATCGGATCAAGGAAACCGGTCTGGCCCTTCTCTACCTAGGCCAGTTCCGGTTCCCCTTCTCACGGCCCTTGACTCGACAGTTCCAAAGCTAGTTTTGGACCGGTTCAATGTCTAAGTCCACGAGTCTATCTATAAATTGGAGTACGAAACCAGCAAAACACATCGAGATAGCGTCCATCAATATTACAATAATGACCATCGACAACCGTCCTCTGTACGAGATAGTACCCGTAAGAACCATGTCAAGAGAGCAACAGAGGATCACTTTGCTCTGCCTTCTCCTGTCACTTTTCGTATATCGATTGCTTCATTTGGAATACGGTGGACTCTTATGGCTTTTGGCTTTTCTTGTGTGAATCTTTGTTTACATTCATTTGGATTCTTGTCGTTAGCATGAAATCAACGTCTTCTCCAAAGGTAATGGGACTTTTCTTGACTGGATGGTTTGCTTCCGTGCATATATTAAGCTCTGCAGTGTTTGTCGGAAAATCATATAAAAATCGAGCTTATACAGATTCAATCATGAACTTTACGAAATATAAGATGTCTTTCATTATGTACATGTTTTGTTATAAAAATCGAGTACATTCATATACCTTATGTATGATGGTAGAATTTTATATATTTTCATTAATAGCGATTTTGTAAAATTATTAGATACTACTGAATGTTTCCTTGAAATATATACATGCTAAGCTTTAAGAATCGTACTACTCCCATAGGATGCATGTTATGTCCAAAAATAAGTACATAGGAACATTTTGCTCATTGACTTATGGACTGCCAAGTCAACAAGTAAATAAATATCAGTGAAGCACAAGTTAATTTAATGATTGCAAATCACATAACAGATTCCATAAGGATTAAGTATATGAATAAATAGATACTTTCAAAAAAGTATACATGGAGATTGTAATTTTACAAATTTAAGGGTGCGAAATACAAGAAAATTTGCTAAAGCTAGATGAGGCAAAAACATTCTTGTTGGTATTAATGGACATATAGCTGCTGTAAGGATACTAAATCTAATTCATGAACTTATCACTATTATTTTAATGGATTTGACTCTTTGGGTCGATATGACAAAACCTAAAGAGTAAAGTCCATGTCATAGGATAATCATGGAAGATTTAGCATAGTAGGTTTAGAATAAGGTCTGCATGATCCAATCTTTCTTAAATAAAATTCATACACACACACACTAAAGGACTTTGGTGGGGCCTAAACCTATACAAAGCTCATATAAGGCCTCATTTGCTAGAACCGTTAATCACCATAACCATCCTACATACGAGGTTTATGACCAAACACCATAAATATTTATACCTCCTCACTAAAAAGAGACTTTTTGATGGAAAAAGTATTGTTACTTTACCGAATTTTCCTCATAAAACTAAATTACCACATTCCTCACATCAAACTTCACAAAACATACACATATCACCGTAGAGTCGAAGCCTTGTTTAAAACTAACTACTCTTCCTCCATCTTAATTACCCATTGATCATCCTCACACACGTCACTTTCTCGTTAGGCCATGTATAATATGTTTGCACTTGCACGTAATACCCACGTGACTCAAACATTATCACTTCACATTCAAGCCCATCGTCTTAGCTTATACACTCCAGCACAACATCACCTTGGATGTGGCAGCAGATATCAATCTTTACAAGCTCACTTTCTGCCTGTTTGTAATGCCTAACAAGTTTCCTCCTTTTGGGTATCGAGAAGAGTAGTGAAACAGCAATCAAATACATAAACTCTTTCAAAAATCTCCAAAAGCCCTTCGGCAGGCTTCTTGCAAAAGAACTTTCTAAACAAGGCCATGCTATCACCCACGAACACTCAAACAACAGCAAATATCAAACCAATACAAAAGAATCCACGTCACATTCATTGCTCATTCATCCAATCCATCACACAAACACACACAAAATGAGGCATGAATGATAATGTATTTAGCAGTGAGGAGTGTACATTGTGGAAGCAAAGGCAAAGAATGAATGCTACTTTGTTGGGTCTTTAATTGGCTCTAACTATACCTTAAGTAAACCATTGATAGGGCTCTTCCCTATTCCAGCATCATGATGTATGGTCAATCAACTTTGCTACCCTCAACTCTAGAAACGTGACACTTTCCTTCACAATAAGTACATGCCCCTCTAGCTTTGGCATTCACTTATCCTCCCCTGTCCTAAGGGATGAACCATCACCAACTTGCTAAATTGCACCCTTCAAGAGTTGATCTCCTCCATGCAATATGTCCACGTAATGACAATACTTCCACTCAGGTTCTAGTTTTGCTGATCCCGAAATGGTAGGATCCAACATGCTATTTCTTGGAAGATTTATGGCAACCAAGTTTTTAAACACTTCATCTCTCTCTCTTCTTTGCAATACAAGGAGATCATTACACCCATCCAGGTTGAATATCTCAATAGCAGCTAGATGTAACTAGTAGTCGTGCTTTAAAATCTCATGAACGCTATTAAACGTCCACATGCGCCAAAGGTGAGGTAAATTACTACTTATACCAACCTTCTCCTTACCCCATGCGCCACCACTATAGGCCCATGCCCTAAAGAAATTGTAAGAGCTAAATGTAGAAGGATGCTCAGATTGTATATTGATTGTTATAGTATAAATACATTTGTACATAATTCTTTTTGTTGTTTGTTGTTATCAAATTACATAAGGTTGAGATTTAAATCTATTATAGTAATCTTGTTGTTGATTTGTGATGATCTTGATCAAAGTTATTGTCGTTGCATATGTCCTAATGTTTTTGCTATTGCTGATGGTTGTTTCTGTTGCTATTGTGGATGATGTTGTTGTTCTTTCAAAGGATGTTGTGTTGCTTCTGTTGCTTGTTAAAGATGTTACTATTGTTGTTTGTGCTGATCTTTATCATGCCCCCGCAAGATGGACGGTGGTAAAGTAAGTCCAATCTTGTTTGTGAGGTGCTAAAAGTGAGAGCGAGCAATGATTTAGTGAGGGTGTTTGCTAGTTAATCCGAGGAGGAGATGTGCAAAGAGTGATTCCATGACCGGATGTGCCATAAAGGTACCGAAGTAGTTGTTTGATAGCTTGTCAATGCGTCATGGTGGGGTGGTGCATGAACTGTGAGAGTTTGTTGATAGTGTATGCAATGTCTAGGCAAGTGAGGGAGAGGTATTAGAGGCTGCCAACAACATGGCAGTACTCAGTGGGATCTGTGAGGGCATAGCCAACATGGAGGGCTAGAGGAGGTGTGATCACTAGTGGTGTGGCAACAGGTTTGGCATTGGTCATGTTAGTCCAATGAAGAAGATCTGCAATATATTTTCATTGATTGAGGAAGAGACCAGCTAGACACGGAAGAACTTCAACGCCAAGGAAGTAGTGTAATGATCCGATGTCCTTTTATGGAGAAGTGACACGCAAGGTTGTGGATGCACTTGGTGACTGCGGAGGCTTCATTACTTGTAATAATAATATCATCAACATAAACAAGAAGATAAAGGAGGATGTCATAGGATTAGAGTATGAATAGGGAGGAGTCAGCCATGGAGTTGCGGAAGCTGGATGTAAGTAAGTGTTGACGAAGTTCATGATACCAAACATGGGGAGCTTGTTTGAGACTGTAGATGGCTTTCCAGAGTTTGCAAACGTGATGAAAATGATCAGGGTCAGTGAAGCCAGGAGGTTGAGACATGTATACTTCATCTTAAAGGGTTCCTTGGAGGAATGCATTGTTGACATCAAGTTGGCAGAGAGACCATCCATTTCTCACAGCTATGCTTAGGATGAGGCAGACAGTGATCGGCTTAATGACAGGGCTGAAGGTTTCAGTGTAGTCTACGCCAGGGCGTTAATGGAACCCTTTGGCAACCAAGTGAGCTTTATACCTATCAAAAGAGCCATTAGGTAAATATTTAGTGTGAAAAATCCACTTGCAGCCAATGATGTTTTAATGGGTTGCGGGGCCATAAGTTCCCAAGTGCCATTATGGATGAGAGCATTGAACTCATCAAACATGGTAGCCCACCATTTGGGATCCTTCAGGGCTTGATTGATGGTTCAAGGTTCAAGAGGAGGGGTGAAAGAGCTGCAAGAAGATTGAGCTTTTGGATAGGTTTGCGGATGTTGTGTTTGGAGCGAATGATGATGACACGTAGGGAGGAAGGTTGGAGAAGGATGGAGGTGGGAGCGGTGTGAGAGTTGTTAGGGAGGGACGAGGAAGGTTAAGGTGAGGAAGATGGCTCCGAGGAGGGGTGGAGTGGGTGTGGAGGGGAGGGCGATAGGAGATGAAGCTGTAGGGAGCACCGCTCTATTGGCAGCATCAAGGGACTGATTGAAGGGAAAGATGGACTCGACAAAGCAAACATGGCGAGAGACATAGATTCGACCAAAGGGTGTGTGAAGGCAGAGGTAGGCACTTTAAGTGGAGGGGTAGCCAACCAACACACAAGGGAGCGATCGAGGTTCAAGTTTTGCTTTGTGTACGATTTGAGCTAAGGGTAGCAAAGACAGCCAAAGCTCCTAGGCTTGTCATAATGAGGGGTGGTGCCAAAGAGTTTGGAAAACGGAGACATGTTGTAGAGTGTTAGAGTAGGAAGTCTATTGATGAGGTAGGCTGCGGTGAGGAAGGCATATGTGCAATAGATGAGGGGCATGGACCCATGCGAGAGGAGAGCAAGTCCAATTTCAACAATATGACGATGATGGCATTCAGAGTAGCCATTGTGCTCTAGTGTGTGTGGAGGAGTTGTAAGATAAGAGATGCCATGAGTGGTTAGGTCGAGAGGGCCTGATAGTCACCACCATTTTCGGAGTAGAGCATTTTAATAGTGCGATTGAGATGATGTTCTACAAGTGTCTTGAACTGTATGAAGACATGTAGCACATCAGATTTGCGTTTAAGAGGGAAGAGCCATATGTATTTAGCGTAATGATCCACAAAGATAACATAATATTTAAAGTTATTAATAGACGTGAGTAGGAGGTCCATACATCAGTAAAAATTAATTCAAGAGGAGAGGAAGAAGTGAGAGTAGAGAATGCAAATGGTAACTTGTGACTTTTATTGCAATGACAAGAATTACAATCAAAGGGAGAATCTGCTAATCTAGAGACTGCTAAGTTGTTGGAGTGGAGGAGATGCTTGAGGACAGGTGGTGAGGGATGGCCGAGATGATGGTACTAGGTAGAAAAGATGTGACAGCACTCGAGAAGGCAAGGAGTGGCGGTGTAGTGGAGGGCCAGACATAGATGCCATCCTTAGTGCGTCCGCGGAGGAGAATTGCCCCTATTTGGAGATCCTTCACATGAAACGAAGAAGGTAAGAATTCAATCGATGTATTGTTAGACTTACAAAATTGAGAAACGAAATAAGATTGCGATGCATGGATGGAACACATAAAACATTAGATAAGGTAAAGGAGCGGGAAGAGTTGGGCGAAGAGGTGGAACCGATGTGGATTTCATCCATGCCATCATGGGGGTTGTAGAGAGCGAGATTGTTGAGATCAGTGGTGACATGGTGACACCACTATCCAGCAACCAAGAGGTATTTGCAAGAGTTGTGAGGGTAGCATTAGCCTGTGTTTTCCAGAAAGAGGTCAGGGGGAGGGAGTGTTTGATTGATTAGTGCGGGGTCACGCATGAGGGTATTGTTAATGGAAGAGAGGACAATGCGCGACAACATGCCCTTGTTCACGACACCATTGACACTTGCCAAGGAAGGGTTGTGGTGGGCGAAATGCGATGATGGGAGATGGTCCGAGAAGGGAGTGTTGCTGCAAGAGCAGGGGAGGAAGAGTTGGGAGATGATCGGGGCATATGGTTGAGGGAAGGCCAGAGATTGGAACGTGCATGTGAGATGTGGGCAGAGGCAGGAAGAACGGAGGTAGGGAGGGAGGTGTGAAGAAGGGAGAGCTCTTTGTTGATGAGTTTCTCATGGAGCTCATCAAGGAGATGGGGTTGTCAGCTGTTGACGGCATCGATGACATATTGATAGGTGTCATCTAGTCCATCAAGAATTTTCTCAATGAGGTCTTTGTGATCAAGAGGTTTGCCAAGTGCTGCAAGTTCATCAGCACGAATCTTGATGGATTGCATATAGTCAGTGATGGAGTTTGAGCCTTTGGTAATATGCTTCAAATTGTCTTTGAGTTGCTTGATGTTGCCGCGGGTGGTTTAGCATAGGTGTTGGCGAGGATCTGCCAAGCTTGGTGGGAGGTGGCTGCTTGTGTAACAAGGGGGATAATGTTGGTAGAGAGGGTACCAACAAGTGCTCCAAATAGCAACTTGTCTTGTCGATGCCAAGTGAGGTAGGCTGGGTTAGGGGAGGTGGTGCATCCACGGTGATGGTGGGTAGTGGAGGTGGATGAGTGCATCTATGAATTTGGACAAATCATATCCTATAAGGATGGCTTCGATTTGGGTTTTCCAGGAAAGATAATTGGAGGTGTTGAGTTTGATTGAGTTGTGGATTGTTATCACGATGAGAGGTTGGTTGGTTCTAGATTGTTTTGGATGATTGTTGAAGTGTCTTCTGAAGACATGTTGTCGAGGAGCAGCTTGGTGGAGTAGTGGGTTTAGTTTAGATGTGAGGAGCAGCTCTGATGCCATGAAGAAATTGTAAGAGTTAAATGTAGAAGGATGCTCAGATTGTATATTGATTGTTGTAGTATAAATGCATTTGTACATAATTCTTTTTGTTGTTTGTTGTTATCAAATCTTGTTGATTTGTGATCAAGGTTGTTGCCGTTGCATATGTCCTGATGTTGTTGCTGTTGCTGATGGTTCTTTCTGTTGCTGTTCATTCGGAGGATGTTGTGTTGCTTCTGTTGCTTGTTGAAGATGTTGCTGCTGTTGTTTGTGCCGATCTTTATCATGCCCTTCCACCATTCAAAGTTTTTTTACAGCAGTTCCCAAGAAAAAGTAGATTTGGACTGGAAATCCATTCCAGTGACATCCTTCTTCACCCCCAAGCCTGATCAATGACAGAGAGTTCATCTTCACATTCCTTCTCACAGATACACCCAGATTCATCAATGTAAAAATTCTCGATCACGTATAAGCAAAGTTCGCCGATCAGAAATATCCTCCCCAAGGTGCATCATATCATATACGTGATGAGGGAAATGCGGAAGGTTACAGGTGGAAAGAAAGGTAGAAAAAAGCGTCTCATGATCGGCAAAAGGCTAAGCTGATGATGGAGGAGGTGTTATCTGTTCTACCTCTTGACAGATTGATTGACTCATCTCAGCTGCACTCCATATCGGCCTTGGAGGATGGGATCGATCCTAGAGTCTTTTAAGACAGGCTAGACAGATTCAATCACTATTTAGCTTTTACGTTCATCCTATTAGATATCCAATCAGCGGATGCACCCAGGTTGCTATACCTGGAGTGAAGTTCTTAAGGTTTACCGATCTGTTTCTTCCTACGTCTACCACAAGCTTATACCGATTACAATCATCAACAACCCCAACCACGTGGTGTTCCTGCAAATACCCGTTCGCGTACACAACGAGATTATTAGTACCCGTTGGGGTATTATACAGATAAGCAAGATTCCGGTCTCGGGTCCAATCGTCCTGCTGCCGGTGAGTCGAATCCGATTGACTTCAATGTATCCCATCAGCCACACCAACCGGTTGGGCGTTATCCCTATAGAGGCAAAGATAGAAGAGGTGGCAGACCTCTTAGAGGAGCTACCAGGCGTTCATTTACTCACATTGGAGCATGGCACTAAAGCCGTGGAGGACTCCATGGCTCAATGAATAAAGCGCTAGTCTATGAACTTGTGGCAAAGACCAGTGTAAACCCCATTTTTGTTCTCTAATTAATTAATGTTTTCTTCTATTTTTAAATATAAAGGAAAAATAATAAAATAAATAGAAATAATACATCAATAATGGAAAATAAAGGTAAAAATAACAACAAAAAATATTTAGGGATTTTTATAAAATTTTAGAATTTCAAAATAATATAAAATTAATAAAACTTACCACGTTTATATGCAATATGCATTAAATACAAGACTAAGATTTAGGCCAACTTAGTTGGCTCGTATGCACACTTGGGACACGTGTGGAGGAGGCGAGGTCGAGGGTTCAAATGTTAGGAAGGCACTTCATGTCGTTTTTCTTTTTCTTTTCACTGAATCGCCACGTGTCAGCAATTGATTGGATGACACGAACGCATGTGCCTAGCGCATGCTCGTCTTCAACCTCCATCCGAGATCGACGTCAATGTAGGAAGAACAGAATCCAACCATTTTGATTTGAATTTTTACACAAATTCAACAGATTTTTAACTAAAAGAGAATAAATATCATCTAATTAACACTAATCCTAGCAAAAAATCAAGGATTAACACGAATCAAAAAGAAAAAAAAAGAGAGGATGAAGATGGGTCTCAACTGCAAGTCTGATCTAAGCATATCCGGAAGACTTTCGCAAGTCCATAAATAAGACTCGACGAGGAGAGGAAGAACAGCAATCGGAAGGAAAAAAAGTAGAAGAATACACAAGAAAAACCCTCGCTAGAGTTCTCTCTCTCTCAAACCCACACCATAGCCACTCAAACCGCTGCCTAAGGTGGTTCTTGACGAAAACCACCACCACCATTGGATTCCTCACCGTCGAAAGCCTTGGAAACATACCCCAATCGATGAAAACAAACGTCGGAGAGCTACCACCAAAGACCTCCGATTGCCACACAATCCGACCCAATCCGATTCAACCTGCATCCAGGTTAGTTAGATCTCTTTTTTATTTTCTTATTTTTTATTTTATTTTATTTTCATTTATTATTATAAAAAATGATAGAATAAAAAATAATGTTTTTTTTAGAATTAGGCTTATAGTTTTTTCTAAAAAATAAATATAAAAAAATTATAAATAAATAAATATGTGTGTCTATTATAATTAATAGATAATTAATAAAAATTATTAACAAATTTTTTTATAAAAGATTTTTTTAACAAAAAAAATATAACAAGTATTTTATCACTTAGAAAACTTTTTTTTATGAAAAAAATATAAAGAGTATATTTTTTTAGAAGCTTTAGTTTTTTTAAAAAAAATAACAAATAATGAAAAACTTAAACTTAGAAATTTCTTTAAATGAATTTAAACAGTAATAAACATAAACATGGTATGTTTTCATAATTAAAAATAAATAATCCACTAAAGTTTTATAAAAGCGAACTATGGCCTGTTTGATCTCGAATAACGGATACGTAGGTATCTTTATGGGGCAAATCTAAAAAATAAAAAATATATATTTTCAAATTATTATTAGTATAATCGTTGTATCATTTTTCTAATATCTTCTTTTTTATGCTAAAAAGGATATCATAACATAATTCAGATTTTAGAAAGATAAGGTAGTAACTTCAAGGTTTTAATAGGATACCTCCGAGTCGAGAATTTCTTGTTTTTCTTTCTTCTTTTTTTTCTTTTCTAAAGAAGGGAGATTCCGTCGACTAGTTCAGATTAAAATTAATCTACTCAATTAATTCTAATTCAATAATTTTTTCCAACTTCAGTTGAGTAGTGACTCCAAATAAATAAAAAAAAATCCTAATTCAAGTCAAGGATTTATATTAGATGAACATAGAATCTAATATGAATCGGATTAGGGATATAATATAAAATATTTAAAATTAGACTCAACAATCAGAAAACAGAAATACAACAAAAAATATATACATAAATTAACCAGAAGCTAGGTACTTTCGTCTATTTCCACGAGAATTGAAATCCAAATTGGACAAAACAAAGAAACAAAGAATCCTATATTGAAGAACAAAAAGAAAACAGCAGCCAATACGCCAAGAACAAAGAAATGACAATTACGAGCCAAATACTAAGCGGATCGGACACGACAATCTTACCTTGATTTATTAGCAAAAACAAAGCAAAGAAGAAAAAGAAAGTTGTGTAGCATTGCATGTCCATGAGCAGTAGTTAACTTACAACTTGTGATGATATAGAAAGCCACTGCCAAAGAGCAAAAGAGCAAGGAGAAAGCTGCTTTATCGGTATCTATCTCCAAAAAAGAGAAAAAAAAAATGGATTAGGTATTGCGTGTGTGCTGTTGGGATTTGAACTTAGGGCAATAAGGCAATGTGAATGTGTGTTTTTCAAATAAGCTGTGGGCTTATGCCTTGCTTAAAAGTGGTGAGCTTTTAATTTATTTTCATTAAAAAAAAAGAGAGAGAGAAAAGAAAAAAATTTTGAAGCATTACTTGAGGGATTCAAACCCATGACTTCTATGTAACACGTGTGAATGCCTTCCAACATGCTGTTAGCCTATGTCTTGTTTAAAAAGGGCACTTATTTATTTTATTGTTGTACTAAAGAAAATATAGAATCACTTCAAGCCAAATTTATTAATCGTTAAAGAAACTATCATTTATATATCCATTTTATGCTCTATGGTATCCAGGAATAATACAATCTCACTTAGCCAAAGCTACACACGCAATCAAACAATGTATGTATTTGTATGCTAAGAAAAACTTAAATTACTTTGCAAGCACTGGTGCTAGACTTTAATACTATGTAAGTGTATACAGCAGTAGTGTAGCTATTCTACAAATACACATGCGTCAAGTAGCTATCCTAACCATGACGAAGGCTCATTTGATGCTCAAATCCCTTTAATCTCATTCAAAAGACTTTGGTTATGGGACAAAAATGTAGAGGTACTAAATCTAATTCATGGGTTTATTGCTTGTTATTTTAATGAATTTGACTCTTTGAACTGAGGTAATAAAACCCAAAGAGTAAAGTCCATGTCATGGGATAATCATGGAAGATTTAGCATGGTAGACTTGGAGTAGGGCCCGTTAGATTGATCCCGTCCGATCTAACCTTTCTTAGATAAGACTCATACACACACACTAAAAGCCTTTGGTAGGCCTAAATCCATACAAAGCCAATATGAGGCCTTATTTGTTAAAAATCGTTGACCGCCATAACCATCCGACGGATGGGGTTTATAACCAAATACTATAAATATCTTATATCTCCTCACTAAAATGGGACTTTTTGATGAAAAAAGTATTGTTACTCTACCGAATTTTTCTCATAAGATTAGAATTACCATATTTTCACATCAAACTTCACAAAACATACATTTGTTACCATAGAGTAAGGCCTTGTTTAAGACTGACTACTCCTCTCCTCGTCTCAATTACCCTCTGATCATCCCGACATGCGTCACTTCCTCATTATGTCACGTGTAGTACGTTTACACATAATACCCACGTGACCCTATACTTAAACCAAAACCCACCCACAGCTACAAGCCTACACTTGTTAGGATTATATCAAAACTGCTCTATGGACTTTAAATGTTTTGTTAATTTTATACATGAAGGAAGACCGAACTTCCTCCGGTGGACATGTTCGTGACAACGGCGGATCCGGTGTTAGAAGCGCCTATAATTACGATGAACACGGTGCTGTCGCTGATGGCGGTGGATTATCCGGAGAACAAGTTGGCTTGCTACGTTTCCGACGACGGCTGCTCACCGGTCACATATTTTGCATTAGTGGAAGCGGTCAAATTTGCCAAACTTTGGGTTCTTTTTTGTAAGTACAACATACCTAATAGAGCCCCATTCCGTTACTTGACATTAAGCCATCAAATGGGGATGTTAATGGTTCCTTGGAATTTCAACGAGCGTGGAAAGCTATGAAGGTAACTATTCTTAAAGTACTAGTAAACATCACTGTGTGTATTATAACAAAAAGACAAGTACATGGAAATCATATTTCAGCTAGAATAGTGATATTCATTTATTTACTTACTTCTTTAGTGATAATATATTGAAATTTTTCAATAGATGTTTAAGGGACAGTTGTTAAGAGATTAAATTGTAAAACTTTTTACTTTTTTATAAAATATGAAAATTTTCTTTTATAGATCCTTAACAAATTATCAGATTAATTAATATTTATCCTTATTTCTAGTGATAAATAGTGAACATTTTGAAAAAGGTTTATAACTTAATTATAAATCTATTAATAGATGCCTAAATAGAAAGCTTTTCATGCTTTTGGACATTAATTATGTACTTTTTAAAACGATTAAATGTGCGTAATCCTTAAATGAGACAAAGGATGAGTACGAACAACTCAGCAAAAAGATAGATGAGGCCAGCCAACAACCGGTTCCAAGTGATCCTCCTGGAGTCTTGGCTCCTTTCTCCAATGTAGACCCCAGAAATCATGCTTCCATCATTAAGGTGAGTTTCCTTTTTCATTAATTGTTTCCTAGAATGAAATATCATATCAGTTTTTTTTACATTATTTTCTCCTTCCGATTTCTCATAATCTTTTATTACTCAATTAATATTTCCTTAATCAATATATGTCAGATCCAATGAAAATCGGCTTCAAAGAACAATTACAGTTATATATTCATACAAATAATTAAATAAATATTATATTAGAGAAGAAATTTTATGGTGTTAATATTTTCTGAGTGATATAAATACATTATTTTAGAAATTCAAGGAATATATGAAATTCGGAATTTTCTACAATCCTTTCCGTATTTTTAACCTTAATATAAATTATTTTACATACTTTCTATACGGTATAATTTTGGTCTTAGTTATGTAATTTTTTTAATATCAAAATGCTTAAAGGCGTTTGTTAGATTACCAAATTTCATACTGTTATTTAAGGTAAAATAAGTTTAATTTTGATTACCTCATTTCTCTAATTAACTTTTTTTGGCCAGAATTTCCGTAACTAAATGTTAATATCTCTTTGTGTCAAGTTTAATGGAATATTATGTACACTACCGAGGTGATAGCATAGTGGTTGTTAAGACTTAAGAGTTTTGAAAATAAGGACTTCTGAAATTTGCAGCAAAAGTATTAAAATTGTTTATGTAGCTAAAGCTCTAATCCTTAGATGTGACAAAGGATGACTGAGCTAGCTTTCGGTAAAAAAAAAAAAAAAATAGTCAAGGGCAAATATAAAATACATTCTATTCGTCCATGACTTTTAGATCTTATCCGTTCTGCAGATATAAAGTCATCATGATAAAACTTATATAGTATTATCCTTTGATTTTTTTTTTTTAATTTCCCTCGATAAAATCCTTGCAAGGTGACAAATGAAGACCTATACTGATGGCTTGTGAACTTAATTTGTCTTTGACGATATTTGTATAGGATTTCTCAGAATGGAATGAGTAGGTTATATATTAGAAGCAACTCCTGATGTATACGGTACAAACACTTCACTGTGTGTTGCCTTAGATAGTAACTATGTCATCCAGCTCATAGCAAGGTGGATTGTAATAGTATCCTTTATTAACTTAAAAGGTTTATATCGTTATTCTAATGACTTATTCCAATCAATCATGTAATATAAAAGATTGGTTCTTCGTAGGACCAGCAGTCCAATAATATGTAACATGCACCGCAGGTGATGAGATAATACGAGTTGAGCGCAAGTGGATTGACTAAAAACCATAAACACCTTAATTTTATCATAATCATGGGATAGAGGCAACACGTTCCTATGATCTGGTGGGGTTTTACTCTCAAGTGGAGGATGTAAAGAGTCGTGGCTATTTTTGGACGCTAATAGGGGATGCAGCCATAAATAGGGTTTAGAGTTAGGTTGAAGATTAATCGTATTGTTTTTTTTTTAATTATTTTACTAAAGTGTATTTTGAAATATTTGACATATTTTTTTTATATAAAAATACTCTCATTTATAATAGCATGTGCTCTTACGTGCTCTTTTTTGTGTATTTTTTTTTTTATATATTTGTGATTGGCTAAAACAAATAACAATTGGTGGCCACTAATGGAATTTTTTAGCATACTAACAAATAAAATTTTAATTAGATATATAATTTAATAAATTGCAACTTTAAATATACAACTGATAAAAAAAAAAAAACTAAAGTTAAAGCGATAAATATGAAATTATCCCTCTCACCATGTCTTATAAGTATATCCCTCTTAAACAATCCAACACTATCATAATAATATTTAACAATTGTAAAATTCTTATTGTAGCAAATGTAAGATGAGTTTTGATAGAAGTTTTTAGTGAAACAAATACACTATTGAAAGTTTTGTCTTTTGTATCATGTAGAGTAACTGCACCTCTTGTAAAATATTAATAAAGAAAAGTATAAGTAGCAAACATGAAAAATAACAAATGGCTGAAAACTATTATTAACAAAAACTTCCAAAATTAGAAATATACGAAATCTGTCCATAATCATTATCCGATAATATTACAAGTTTTTTTGGCATAATTTATATTTCAAGTTCCCAAGTATGCATGTCACCTTTTGTCTATGAGTGAGCTATCTTGTAAATTTCCTATTTATAGATTCTTTTTATGCTGAAAAATATTATTATAAAGTTAAATACCATAGTTCATTCTTAAATCTTAAATTGAAAATAATATATGCCACAAAAAATTAGCGTAGTTCCAAACTTTGTTTATTTTAGTTTACATTATTCACTTGAAGATTTATTAATATTTAAGCTAATATTGCCTATTTATCTTTGTTTTCCCAAAGATTATATCGGAAAATAAGGAAGGTACTGAAGGAGAAGGATTGCCTCATTTGATTTACGTTTCAAGGGAAAAGCGACCCAAGCATCCTCATAACTACAAGGTCGGTGCTATGAATGTTTTGGTAATACATTTATTCTTTCTTTTTATATTTTTCCGCAAACATTGAAAATAAATGTATTACAATGATATCAATCTGATCCTTCATCATAAACCAATAGGCAAGTGCATTTATCGATATTATGGTATAATGGATATTGAATCCCTATAGAATTACTAATACAATCAATTAATTATTATTCAATTCCATTACTATATTCTTGAATTATAGGAATTCTTAATTTGAACTAATAACTCTCTCAAATATGCTAATTCCTAACTCTAAGTTGATTAATCAAAATCTTTTTCTAATTAAAACTTCTAAAATCACATTACTTTCATTCTATGAATTCTCCTATTAAGTTTAACTATAATTTAGAAGATTTATATCGTTCTATCTCTAGAATTCCATTCAACTCCTTCAATTATGTTATATTTATTCAAATATAGAATCTCTTGATTTTTGTGTATGAAATCAAATTTCAAACTAATACACTAGTAATATTAATTTGAGAACAATTGAGCTCACATAATTGGATCATAAAAATATTAATAATTTCATTAAATAAACAATTATTAATCGCACTTTCATTCTAGGGTTCATTATATCTTAGTATAAAGGAAAAATTAAGTTAGTATCATATTAAAATTGAAAACAAAATTATAAAAATAATGCATAAAGAAAAGCACAAAAAAAATCAATAGCAATAGTAAAATTCTATAACTACTCCAATTCTAACACTAAAACTCTACATCTTTTATTCAGACTCTGCACTCCTTTAATAGTGATCAAGTGCCTCCCAAGTAGGAAAGCTATAGTTTCCTAGAATGTAAATTAAAAACTAAAAAACTTGACTTCAATGGGCAAGAAATTGCATCTTCAATATTATTTGTAAACTAGGAAAGTAATCTTCAACAGTCGTAATTAAATAGAAAAGTGGCATTTATGCATGAAATGGCCTTAACACGGCTATGTAAATGCCCATGTATCTCTCCTCAAGGATTTTTCTCAAAAAACTACAAATTAGCCTCAACATGGTCTCAACACAAGCGTATCCATGCTCATGTACTTCTACACAGCTTCTGGCACAGTCATACATTAGATCTTTTAACTTGTCTTTCTCTATAAGCTTGACATGGCTCCCAACATGATCGTGTTGGTGATCATGTCACCCATTCCACTTCTGCAACATGATTATTTTAATTTCGATTTGCTTGAAACTTATGTGAAATTGCTTCATTTCATCCAAAATTTCTTTTAAGGACCTAAAATCAAAATATAAGCCAATTAGATGTAATATATACTCAAATGTTCTTATAAATAGACGGAAACTAGATAAAAATTAATTAATTATAAGTGTTTTTCAACACTTATCACATAACCTATATCAAGAAAGAAAATGGAAAAAAAAAAAAAAAAAGAGGACAGAGAGAGAAAGAGAAGAGACAATGGTAAATTCATCCCACAACTATTGCCAATGCATATAAACACTATAAACCTTTAACATATGATGTTGCCTTCCATTAACCCTCTAGAATCTGTATTAGATTGTTAATAAAATCCCAAAATGATGTTAGCAACATTTTAGGACATATGCATATTTAGTTAAAGGGAGTCAAAGTGCGTTTAGAGTCTATCAAGCCTAATTTTAGATTTTTCCTTAATTAACCCATATTAAGTCCAACTCACTTAATACAAGTTACTCAACAATAAAATTAAGGAAAAACTATATTTTTAATTATCTTAAAAAAATTAGAGTTGCCACCAACTTAAGTTGGAAAATAAGATAAGTTAAGGTTAATAAGGTGGATTAACCTTAATTAACTACTAGTCTGTGAATTTCTTTTAAAAAAAAATTTGAAAAAATATTAACCAGAGAATCTAAACTCAAGACTATTCTATTAAATCCTAAATAGTTACTGTCGAGTCTAATTTTTGAATTCCCATTCCTAATCCGATCTAGATTAGACCCTATGCTCATCTAATGTAGATCCTCGACTTGAGTTAGGAATTTCGTTTGATTTTTGGAGTCGCCACCCAACTGTTGCTGGGAAAATTGAATTAAGACTAAAGGAGCGGATTAGTCTTAATTTAGACTACTAGTCGTCGTTATTTCCTCTTCTCGTTTTTGAAAAAGAGAAAAAGGGAAAACCAGAGTTTCTAAGTCCGGAGGCTAACCTATTAAAACCTTTACGGTTACCACCTAATCTCCAAAATTGTTCCTCTTTAGAAATGTGTTTCATTGTGTTTTTGTTACTTTTTATTATGTTTTTGAATTATTTCAAGAAAATGATTTTTCATTCATTTTATGGGTTGACCTAAATGGGTGCCTACGTACCTGCTATTCAGGATCAAACAAGCCATAGTTCGCTTTTCTAAAAACCTTAGTGTATTGGTGAATTTTAATTTTGAAATTTCTTTTGATTTATGTTCTTACCATTTTTGGGATTTTTCTAAAAAACTCTAAGCCTAAGCTTTGATTTCATTTTGAAAAATGATTTTTTAGAGGAAAACATCAATTTTGGATTTATTTGAAGAAAATGATTTTTCTAAGTGCCAAAACTTGTTTTTTTTATGATTCTTTTATAATTTTTGAATTTTTTATTAATTTTCATGATTTTTATGATTTTTGTGATTTTTTTGGGAATTTTTGTTGATAGTTTTATCCTAAGTTAATATCTATCCTATTTTGACATCTAAAATTTTATTATTATTTTTCCTAATATTTTTCTTTTTTTTCTACATTTTATTATTAAATCCTTAAAAACCTAATTTCTACATTTTCCTATTTATTGAAATAAAACATGAACAAATAAATAAATAACTAACTAAATAAATAATAAATAAAAAATAACAAATAATAAATAAATCAATTTGGAATAAATAAATAAACAAAATAAATTAATTAAAAAAAATCCAAAAAATCCGACTTACCTGGATCCGGGTCGATGCGCGGGTCGGGTCGGTCGGGTCGAATTGGGTCGAATCAGGTCGGGTTAGATCGGTCGGACGCGGCAGCGGGGGTTGCTCGATCACGGCGTTCCGGTGGCCTTTTGCAGCGGATGAGGTGTCGAATCCTACCTTCTCGAGGGTGTTGAATCCAATAGTGGCGGTGGTTCACTCCCAGATCACCTCCTGGTGGTGGTTCAACTCCGATCAGTGGTCGCAACTTTGGGTCTCCTCCGATGCTCTCCGATTTGCACTCTTTCCTCACTTTCTCTCAATCCTGATCTGTGCTCTGGCTTCCTCCTGTCCTCCTCTATTTATAGGCACTTGAAACCTCCTCCAGATAAGCTCAAATCCGGCGATTTGGATAAACCCATATTTTTCCGTTTTTAAGATTTGATTTTATCCAACCTATTTGATGCCGATTTGTTGTAATCTTGTGATTTATCTGGATAATTCGGTTTTAGATTTATTGAAATCCAAAAAGATTCGAAGAAATCCAGCAATTTCAACCTTATCGAACTTCTGCCGGATTTTTCTCCGGCTGGGCTCGAGGAAGAAGACGACCACGTGCGAGGCACGTGTTTCCTCTCGGCCAATCACATGCTGCCACGTGGCAGCTCCAGGGAAAAGAAAGAAAAAATTTTGCCGAACGCACGCGGGGGGATTCGAACTCGTGACCTCTGGCTTCCACACGTTCCCAGGCGCACGCACGAACCAGCTGAGCTGGTCCAATTTCCCGATTTTCTTTGTATCGCAAATTGCATATATGCAATGCGATTTTTTTCATTTTTTGTATTTTTTTTTAAATTTCAAAAATTTTTAAAAATTATTTATTATTCATTATTGCTATTTCTAAAATCATTTTTCAAAATTGATGTGTTTTCCTATTTATTTTTATTTTTTTGAATATTTTTATTATTTATGCTAAATTAGAGAAAAATTGAAAAAATTGGAAAAAATTGAAAATTATTGAGAATTGATTATTTTTTAGAATTATTGACTCCTATGGCAAAAATGAGGTGTTTACAGCTGCCCCTCTTTGTGGTAAAGTTTAAAAAACTTGACTACAAAGATAAACAAAAGACACCATTTTTGGCCTCTTGAATGGATTTTTTGTAGGAAAATGCTCCATGAGCTAATAATCCCACGAGTTAAGATGGACCTAACAATTTAAAGTAATGTTCCTTCCCAAAAGTGCTTTATGGGCTGACTAATTGGCGATAGGACACATCTCAAGCATTGTATAGGAATGTATGAGAAATGATGATAGGAAGCGTCTTATCATACTTGCAACCTTGGAAAGAAAATTTACTCAGGAAGCGCCCTTATGAGCTGGCTACCTGTCAACAGAAGCATCTTGTTAGACTAGTAACTATTTGGAAGAATATTTCCGAAAAGTGCCCCGAGAGCTGACTAATCGGTAGGGTTTAGGAAAGTGCCCCTCATGGGCTGACTAACCTTGAATTGAATGCCTCAAAAAGTGCCCCTTATGGGCTGACTAACCTTTGATGGGATTGTCTCAAAAAGTGCCCCCTATGGGCTAACCATGAGAACGGATTTTTTTTTTTTTTTTTTTTTAGGAAAGTGCCCCCTATGGGCTGACTAACCTGGAATTGAATTTGCCTCAAAAAGTGCCCCCTATGGGCTGACCATGAGAACAAGGTTTTAGGAAAGTGCCCCCTATGGGCTGACTAACCTGGAGTTGAATTTGCCTCAAAAAGTGCCCCCTATGGGCTGACCATGAGAACAAGGTTTTAGGAAAGTGCCCCCTATGGGCTGACTAACCTAGAGTTGAATTTGCCTCAAAAAGTGCCCCCTATGAGCTGACCATGAGAACAAGGTTTTAGGAAAGTGCCCCCTATGGGCTGACTAACCTGGAATGGAATTTGCCTCAAAAAGTGCCCCCTATGAGCTGACCATGAGGACAAAGTTTCAGGAAAGTGCCCCCTGTCGAGTCTAATTTTTGAATTCCCATTCCTAATCCGATCTAGACTAGACCCTATGCTCATCTAATATAGATCCTCGACTTGAGTTAGGAATTTCGTTTGATTTTTGGAGTCGCCACCCAACTGTTGTTGGGAAAAATTGAATTAAGACTAAAGAGGAGCGGATTAGTCTTAATTTGGACCACTAGTCATCGTAATTTCCTCTTCTCGTTTTTGTGAGAAGAGAAAAAGGGAAAACCAGAGTTTCTAAGTCCGGAGGCTAACCTGTTAAAACCTTTACGGTTACCACCTAATCTCCTAAAATTATTTCTCTTTAGAAATGTGTTTCTATTTTATTTCTATTACTTTTTATTATGTTTTTGAATTATTTCAAGAAAAAAAGATTTTTCATTCATTTTATGGGTTGACCTGAATGGGTGCCTACGTACCTGCTACTCAGGATCAAACAAGCCGTAGTTCGCTTTTCTGAAAACCTTAAGTTGGTTTGGTGAATTTTAATTTATGAAATCTCTTTTGGTTTATGTTCTTACCATTTTTTGGATTTTTTTTCTAAAAATCTAAGCCTAAGCTTTAATTTGATTTTTGAAAATGATTTTTAGGGAAAACATCAATTTTGGGTTTATTTGAAGAAAAATGATTTTTCTAAGTGCTAAAACTTATTTTTTATGATTTTTTATAATTTTTGAATTTTTTATGATTGTTATGATTTTTATAGTTTTTTTATCATTTTTTTTTCATGATTTTTGTTGAAAATTTTATCCTAATTTATTATTTATCCTATTTTGAAATCTAAAATTTTATTGTTATTTTCCTAATATTTTTATTGTTTTTCTACATTTTATTATTTTTTATTATTATATTTTTATATTATTAAATCCTAAAAACCTAATTTCTACATTTTCCTATTTAATGAAAATATAAAAAAATAAATAAATAGCTAACAAATAATAAAAAATAATAAATTTAGAATAAATAAATAAATAAGTAAAATAAAATAAATAAATAAATATTCAGAAATCCGACTTACCTGGATCCGGGTCGGTTCGGTCAGGTCGAATCGGGTCGGGTCGGATCGGTCAGACACGGCGGCGGAGGTTGCTCGATCGCGGCGTTCCGGTGGCCTTTTGCAACTGGTGAGGTGTCGAATCCTACCTTCTCGAGGGTGCTGAATCCAATGGTGGCGGTGGTTCACTCCCAAATCGCCTCTTGGTGGTGGTTCAACTCCGGTCGGTGCTCGCGGTTTTGGGTTTCCTCCGATTTGCACTCTTTCCTCACTTTCTCTCAATTCTGATTCGTGTTTCGGCTTCCTCACCTCCTCCTCTATTTATAGGCACTTGAAACCGAGCTGTATAAGCTCGGATTTCCTCCGATTGAAGCTGATCGGATTTTCGGTTATAAAAACCAACTCCGATTGGTGTCCATCCCTCGATTTGTTGCGATTTGATTCCAATTAGATGATGTTTATCTTATTTCTATTGAAGATCTATTGGATTTGTGCAAAAAATCGAATCAAAACGGCCGAAATACGAATTTTTCCTTCCGCCGGCGATCTCGGGCTCGAGGTAGGAGACGATCACGCGCCCGGCGCGTGCGCTTCCTCCAGCCAATCAGATGCTGCCACGTGTCCTGGGTAAATGAAAAATTCGCAAAACGCGGAAACTGCTTCCCCCGCATTTCAAACCCCTGACCGAGCCCCCCTGCGGGTGCCTTAGCCCATGGTTCGAACCAGCTGAGCTAGCCCACTTTCCTGATTTTTCTAATTAAGCAAATTGCATATATGCAATGCGATTTTTCTATTTTTTTGTATTTTTTGAAAATTCCAAATTTTGTAAAAATTGTTTATTATTTATTATTGCTATTTCTGAAATCATTTTTCAAAATTGATGTGTTTTCCTATTTATTTTTATTTTTTGAATATTTTTATTATTTATGGTAAATTAGAGAGAAATTAGAAAAAAAAATGGAAAAAATTGAAAATTGATTATTATTGAAAATTATTGATTCCTAGGGCAAAAATGGGGTGTTTACACCCCCTATGGGCTGACTAACCTGAATTGGACTTGTCTCAAAAAGTGCCTCCTATGGGCTGACCATGAGAACAAGGTTTTAGGAAAGTTCCCCCTATGGGCTGACTAACCTGAAATTGAATTTGCCTCAAAAAGTGCCCCCTATGGGCTGACCATGAGGACAAAGTTTCAGGAAAGTGCCCCCTATGGGTTGACTAACCTGGATTGGACTTGTCTCAAAAAGTGCCCCCTATGGGCTGACCATGAGAACAAGGTTTTAGGAAAGTGTCCCCTATGGGCTGACTAACCTTGAATTGAATTTGCCTCAAAAAGTGCCCCATATGAGCTGACCATGAGGACAAAGTTTCAAGAAAGTGCCCCCTATGGGCTGACTAACCTGGATTGGACTTGTCTCAAAAAGTGCCCCCTATGGGCTGACCATGAGAACAAGGTTTTAGGAAAGTGTCATCTATGGGCTGACTAACCTGGAATTGAATTTGCCTCAAAAAGTGCCCCCTATGGGCTGACCATGAGGACAAAGTTTCAGGAAAGTGCCCCCTATGGGCTGACTAACCTGGATTGGACTTGTCTCAAAAAGTTCCCCCCATGGGTTGACCATGAGAACAAGGTTTTAGGAAAGTGCCCCCTATGGGCTGACTAACCTGGAATTGAATTTGCCTCAAAAAGTGCCCCCTATGGGCTGACCATGAGGACAAAGTTTCAGGAAAGTGCCCCTTATGGGCTAACTAACCTTTGATGAAATGATACCTAGAATGGTGCCTTTAGGCTGACCTTAGAAGAGATCTAGGGAAGTGCCCCTTTTTGGGCTGACTACCCTATGATGAAAATGATGGCTCAAAAGGTGTCCCATGTGGGCTAACCCTGAGAGATCTAGGGAAGTGCCCCTTTTTAGGCTGACTACCCTATTAAAGGAAGAATATCCTAAGTGAGAATCTTATTCATTATTTTTTTTTTTTCAATAACAATCAAATGCAAGATGACTTAAGACTTCTGAACAAGTGATGACTGAAATTTTTCTGCAAATTTTCAAGAAAAAATGCTCTTTTGAAACCTAAGGATGATGTGGCAAAACATTAAAGTGTTTTTTTTTTTTTTAGTGAGCATTGCTAACGAGTAAAGAGTCTGACAAGGCTCCTAAAAATACAAATAAACGGTAAGCATTCCTTACTGCTCAATAATCACTTACTCTTTTGCCTCATTTTTCTTAGAGGGTTTAGTTTAATCTTAGAAACAAAAGTGTTGTCTTAGCTTAATCAATCATCTCTTGAGGGGTTTCTTGTAATTAAGACTTATATCTTCTTCTTGAGGGACATCAGTACATAAGGCTAAACAATGCCAATGAGTAAATTCCCTCATTCCACTTATAACTGGATATCTTGTTTTTAATTGGTTTAATCTAAGAGGACTTCCTTACAATCTCTTGGTTTAGATGTCACTCTTGACTTCTATTCCAAAAATTATGGTCTTTCTTGTAAGTAATACGCTTTTAATCAATCCGTTAGGCCTTTTTGATACTTGTAATGCTCTTTGGTTGTTGGTTTCAGAAAAGTATGTTAAGGTTTATTTTGAAAGAATCATCATTTCAACTTGGGTTTGTAAGTCAAGAAACCTTGAGAAAAAGAACTGGAATAGTGCTTGCCCTAGCAATTTTTGCTTAAGATAAGTTATTTTCAATGATTTGGAGAAGTCTTCAAAAAAGGGTAGTATATATTTAAACTACTCTTGTATTTGGCCCTGGTATTTTCAAGTGTTGTTGGGCTTTTTATAGGTTTAGCTACATTCTTGGCTTTTCTCATTTCTCTTCTTTTCTTTTTCTTTTCTTTCTTTTTCTTTCATTTTTTTTTTCTTTCATTCATCCTCTTCTTCCATCTTTTTTCTTTTTCTTTTGGGCCCAGTGGTGATTATTTCCAGTGGGTTATGTGTATTTTTTCAGAATGTGGACTTCTCTTCATCTCAAATAAATCATCTATGGCTAAATTTTTAATTGTTGCAACTAGGGCAAGCACTATTGATGTCTCTATCTTCTCAATTATTCCATCGTGGGGTGGTTGACGGTAGGGTTAAATTTTGAAACTCTTGTTTGTCAAAAGATGATTGTGTTTAGGGTAGCAAAAATGAATGCCTAACATTATTTTGATTTAACGTATCAAATTCAAGATAGACCTCCTTTAAGGAATGAGTCCAAAACCTCACATTAATAACACTCAACTCTCAAGTGTTTAAGGGTTAGTGTTTGGGACGTAGTTTGCCTCTTATCATCTTAAACCTTTTAAACAAAGATACCCTTCCATTTTATCAAATTTGCCTATGTTCTCCACTTCTCATGGTGCCCCCATGTACTATTGTCAAGTGATTTGGTCTTAAGTGCCTAAGACTCAAGTATTTGGAGTAGTCTTCTTTACGCCCCCATTGATAATTGACCATAGCTACTTTGAAAGTGTGCCCAAAAATTAATTGTCTCTGTGTCTAGTTTAGATAACTTTTGATGGAAAGGAAACTTTAAGTGCAGCTTTTAGGATTAGAGAGTGTTGGAACGTTTTATGCTTTGAGGCTAAATCAAGATATGAGGAGACCTTTTAAAGTGAATGGGGTCTTTTAAGTTGAGAGTAGGTTATAGAGGTCTTTGGTTTTATGTTTAGAGCAAGTAACTATGAGCTTTAGGTTAAGCTGACCATTTAGAAGTAACTTTTAGGACCTTGAAAAGATCTTTTATTGTTAGTAACTCTTCAATTTTCTTTCTTTATTTATTTTTATTGTTCTTATTTTTTAGTAAATATGCAAACCAAATGCTCACACGGCTGCTAAAAGGGTTGACAACCGATTGACAATGTAATATTGAAACTTCACTTTTGAAAATTTAGAGTTCGATAATCAAAATAAAAGATTACAAATAATGCTCTACTTCTTAGCTCTTTTAGTCTTCTATTGTGGAGGCTCAGACTTCCCATTGATGACGACTTCTAGTTCTTTGACTTTGGCTTGGCACTTCTCCAATTGTGCTTCTAAGGCCTTGTTCCTTTGGTCGGATTCCTTGAAGCGTCCCTTTCAGATGTCTTTCTTATAATCCGCGACTTCGAAGTACACTTCCATCCGGGCCTTGACCTGCTCCAGGTAGATTTCTGTCTCTAGGTTGATCTTGTCTGGTCTTGGTTGGGTGACGTCTGGAACCCGATATGCTCTTTCCCCTGTCTGGTATAGCTGGCGGATTACAAACTCTCTGGTGGCTCGGTGTTTTCCCACTTCACCATCTAACTCCCCGAGGTCCACATTCGGGCTTTCAATTCTGGCTTCCCAAAGTGCTTTTACCTCTGCCAGCTTAGCAAACTTCTCGGCTACTAACATGTTCGGATCTTGATACTCAAAGGTGACTGCTTCGAGCGAGGGCCAATAAACTATGTCTTGGATAGTACCGAATTGGCGGGCCACTGAGTTTGGGTGATATCCGATGCATCCGCTGATTCCGATCAAAGGTACGGCTTGGAAGTTACTGCAGGTCAGGATGATTTTGTCACAGCAACTCCACCTGGTTGTCCATAGAATATCTTCGGCACTGAAGCTTCTAAGCAGCTCTACCCAACTGTGGCTAGTAAGGTCGTCGGGTAGCTTTACCTTTTCTATACATGAATCCACCAGATGCACCTGTTGGGCTAGGGTTTTCCTAACCATGTTCAGCCCGAAGCACTTGAGGTGGCTTACAAACCATATGAGCAGAAGGTTGAGGCTTGAGCGAAGGATCCCATGGCCTTTCTTCTTGAGGAAATTCAAGTTCCGGATCTATTCAGCTAGTAGAGCCGGGATGTAAGATCTTCCATCCAAGAATTGGGCTACCAGCTCTGCAACCCTGTAGTGAATATAAAAAGTCCCGGTGGGGAACAGTATGGTGGCGAAGGCTGTCAAGATGAAAGCGTTCACCCTTCTCTGTCTGTAAGCCTTAGGGTCCCTACATAAGATGTCCTTTTTATCCCCATTGTCCTCTCGGGCAATGAACCAGGCTTCTAAATTATCCATGCGTATGCAATATCCGTTACAGTCTACTAGGGCTTTGTTGACTGCTATTTTACGGATGCCTAGTAATCTACTGAAGGTACCGGCTGGCCCGGCCTCGAGGTCGGGCACATAGATCTGATCGATTAGTGCTGGAGCCTGTAGCAACCGGATGTACTCCTCCAGGGTAGGGGTGATCTCATGTGGCCCGATGAAGAATGCAGTGGGCTCGATTTCCCATAATTAGAGCATGGCCCGTACCAATGGCAAATTCACCTCTGTCTTTGTCAGTGAGAGGATGGGGCCGGTCTTTTGCTGGATGAAGGCCTGCTCCTCTGGGTTGTATAAGGTAAACCAATGGTCCAGTACCAATTTGGGATCCAAAGGCTTGTACACCCGAATTTCTTTGCGGAGGAGGCGATCGACTGCGCTGCTAGCCATCTATTACAATAAGAAACAGCCTAGTTACAGAACTATGAACACGTTACAGGGAAATAGTCCTGAGCTCCAAGGACAAAATAACAAACCATTACATTATCATTCAATTGTCAACCCCTTATGATGTTATGTATGCAAGTAGGTTGGTTCTAACTGGTTCCCGAGCTCTATGGCCTCCCGAGCATTCTCGAAGAAATGGATCTTAGGCCATATCGAAGCATAAGGTGAGGTAGCCTAATCGGTCCCGAACGGTGAATCAACTCACTTCACCCGAAATCTACACAATGGCTCCCCGTCTTAGGTTTCTAGGACGGTCCGGGTTCGACCGCATCTACTCACATAGATACATGCATGCAAAACCCCCCATAGTAAAGAAAACCAAAAATCTAACTAATCCCTGAAAAGTTAGCAACAGAGTAATAATTGAAGCACATTTAAAGATAACAATTTTGAAGAGATGCAGGTGGCTAGCCTACTGGCATGGGTCCCCAGTGGAGTTGCCATCCTGTCGAGTCTAATTTTTGAATTCTCATTCCTAATCCGATCTAGACTAGACCCTATGCTCATCTAATATAGATCCTCGACTTGAGTTAGGAATTTCGTTTGATTTTTGGAGTCGCAACCCAACTGTTGCTGGGAAAATTGAATTAAGACTAAAGGAGCGGATTACTCTTAATTTAGACTACTAGTCGTCATTATTTCCTCTTCTCATTTTTGAAAAAGAGAAAAAGGGAAAACCAGAGTTTCTAAGTCCGGAGGCTAACCTATTAAAACCTTTACGGTTACCACCTAATCTCCAAAATTGTTCCTCTTTAGAAATGTGTTTCATTGTGTTTCTATTACTTTTTATTATGTTTTTGAATTATTTCAAGAAAATGATTTTTCATTCATTTTATGGGTTGACCCAAATGGGTGCCTATGTACCTGCAATTCAGGATCAAACAAGCCGTAGTTCACTTTTCTGAAAACCTTAAGTGTGTTGGTGAATTTTAATTTTGAAATTTCTTTTTATTTATGTTCTTACCATTTTTGGGATTTTTCTAAAAAACTCTAAGCCTAAGCTTTGATTTCATTTTGAAAATGATTTTTTAGAGGAAAACATCAATTTTGGATTTATTTGAAGAAAATGATTTTTCTAAGTGCCAAAACTTGTTTTTTTTTATGATTCTTTTATAATTTTTGAATTTTTTATTAATTTTCATGATTTTTGTGATTTTTTTGGGAATTTTTGTTGATTGTTTTATCCTAAGTTAATATCTATCCTATTTTGACATCTAAAATTTTATTATTATTTTTCCTAATATTTTTCTTTTTTTTCTACATTTTATTATTATTTTTTATTATTAAATCCTAAAAAACCTAATTTCTACATTTTCCTATTTATTGAAATAAAACATGAACAAATAAATAAATAACTAACTAAATAAATAATAAATAACAAATAACAAATAATAAATAAATCAATTCGAAATAAATAAATAAACAAATTAAATAAATTAAAAAAAATCCGGAAAATCCGACTTACCTGGATCCGGGTCGATGCGCGGGTCGGGTCGAATCGGGTCGGGTCAGATCGGTCGGACGCGACGGCAGGGGTTGCTCGATCACGGCGTTCCGGTGGCCTTTTGCAGCGGGTGAGGTGTTGAATCCTACCTTCTCGAGGGTGCTAAATCCAATGGTGGCGGTGGTTCACTCCCAGATCGCCTCCTGGTGGTGGTTCAACTCCGATCGGTGGTCGCAACTTTGGGTCTCCTCCGATGCTCTCTGATTTACACTCTTTCCTCACTTTCTCTCAATTCTGATCTGTGCTCTGGCTTCCTCATGTCCTCCTCTATTTATAGGCACTTGAAACCTCCTCCGGATAAGCTCAAATCCGGCGATTTGGATAAACCCATATTTTTTCGTTTTTTAGATTTGATTTTATCCAACCTATTTGATGCTGATTTGTTGTAATCTTGTGATTTATCTGGATAATTCGGTTTTAGATTTATTGAAATCCAAAAAGATTCGAAGAAATCCAGCAATTTCAACCTTATCGGATTTCTGCCGGATTTTTCTCCGGCTGGGCTCGAGGAAGAAGACGACCACATGCGAGGCACGTGTTTCCTCTCGGCCAATCACATGCTGCCACGTGGCAGCTCCGGGGAAAAGAAAGAAAAAATTTTGCCGAACACACGCAGGGGGATTCAAACTCGCGACCTCTGGCTTCCACAAGTTCCCAAGCGCACGCACGAACCAGCTGAGCTGGCCCAATTTCCCGATTTTCTTTGTATCGCAAATTGCATATATGCAATGCGATTTTTTTCATTTTTTGTATTTTTTTTGAAATTTCAAAAATTTGTAAAAATTATTTATTATTCATTTGTTGCCATTTCTGAAATCATTTTACAAAATTGATGTGTTTTCCTATTTATTTTTATTTTTTTTAATATTTTTATTATTTATGCTAAATTAGAGAAAAATTGAAAAAAATTGGAAAAATTTGAAAATTATTGAGAATTGATTATTTTTTAGAATTATTGACTCCTAGGGCAAAAATGGGGTGTTTACAGTTACCGCTTATTATTTTCTTCAAGAAACTGAATTAAAAGCTTTTTGTAAATTTCCTTCACCATTATATGTACAAGACATAATGTTTTCATATAAAGTATGAAATAGCATAAAAAAATTAATCAATTTTTTTATTATACATTTTCTATTATCATTTTAAAATGAAATAAAAGAGAATAAAAACCTTTGCATTTCTACTTGAATTAAAAATAGGATAACATATTTTTATGTTTGTATATTATAAATTGAAATTTTAAAAGGATAAAATATTTTTTGTAAATTTTTTTTATATGGGAAATTGAAATTAGAAAAGAATAAAATGTTTTTATTTTATTTTATATGTAGTTGCCCAATAGGTGCCTATGTATCCGCTAGTCAAGATCAAACTGACGTAGTTCTGCTTTTTATAAAACTTTAATGGATGGATTAATTTTAATATGTAAACAGGTCGGGTTTATGTTTATTGTCATTTTAATTTTTTAAAGAAAATTTCTAAACCTAAACTTTATTTCTCAATTTTGAAAAAACAAAACTAAAACCCTCTAGTTTTGAAAATATCAATTAAAATTTTATTTCATAAAAATCATTTTTCTAGGTCATAAAACATTATATACATACATACATACATATATATATATATATATATATATATATTAAGAAAAAGTCACATCTTAAATTAAGAAAATTTTAAAAGAAACACAAAGAGAAATTCTAAACCTAATTTTATCAATAACAAAAGAAAACAAATTCCTAAAACATATATCTTTTATCATTTTTATTTTTTTTATTTTTTTTCTTTATTTACTAATATTATTATTAGTTAAAAATTAATAATAATAATATAATAATAATGATGATGATGAAACAAACTAACCTAGACGCAAGTCGTGGTTCGGGTCGAGTCAGATTAGGTCGTGGCACAGCAGCTGGAGCTCTTCGTCGATGATGTTCCGGTGGCTATTAACAACGGTTGATGGGTGGTCTCCTAGGTTTTCAAGTATGAGGAATTGATTGGTGATGTTGGTTTTTGTCGAAAACCATCCTAAATGGCGGTTTAGACGGCTATTGATGTTGGAAATCTAAAGAGAGAGGGAACTCTGGCAATGTTTTTTTTTTTTCATGTTTTTCTTCCCCCCTTTTTTTTTCCTTCAAATTTCCTCCTCTTTCCACTCATGGGATCAAGTCTTATTTATAGACCCACAAAACCGAGCTTAATAAGCTCGAATCTCCCTCGCTATTGAGACCCATCTTCATCTTCTTCTTCTTTTTTAAATTTGAGTTAATCCGTTGTTTTTAGTTAAGATTTGTACTAATTTGATGATGTTTATCCTCTCTTAGCTAAAGATATGTTGGATTTGTGTTAAAAATTGGATTTAAAATGGCCAGATTCCATCATTCTCTCTCTCCATCATTCTTGGCCGAAGGTTAAAGACAAGCACGCACAAGTAGGGGTGGGAATTGAGGGGCGGGTCCGCGGGTTGACCCGCCCCGCCCGCAAAAATATGCGGGGCGGGCCAAAAAAATCTGACCCGCAGGGGTGCAGGCCATTATGGCCCGCGGGGCGGGGCGGGCAATCCCCGCGGGCTGCGGGCCAACCCGCCGGATACTGCACGGCAGCACCAGCACGGCACGGCAACGTCGGCTTGAGATGACACGCACGTTCACGTACGACGACCTGCTGCAGGACGTGACGACTGACGAGGACGTTTAGGCGTGTAACCTGCGCTAGTCACTTCATCTTCTTGAGACAACAATTCCTTCAACTTTTTTTCCAGAAGAGCTCCCAAAGCATCTCCACTCAGAGGACATTGATTTCGCTGTGGTGCCTTGTCATCGCTAAATTCCAACACTAGCCCCTTTTTGGGAGTGCTCTCACCAACAGTGTCATTCTGCTCCGAGATTCTACTGTGAGTTTCTGTAGAAAACGCATTTTTTTGCCGCAACGGTGAGTTGAATGTAAAAGAAAAAACACCACTGTTCTTACTGCTACTGGAGTTAATCCCTTTCCCTTCCATCACCAATTGTCTTTTAGAGCAAGCGTCATCATTAGAGCGAATTGAATGACCCACTCCTCTTCCTTGCACACTGCTGCGACGAGCATCCCTTTGTCTTCCTATGCTAGAACAGACAAAGTTTGCACTTTGCATTGGTTCAGTAACATCCATGACCCTAGTCTTCTGCACCGGAGGCCTTAGAGAAGCTGAAGTATCATCTCTTTTAGCAGTCTACTTTCTTGATGCACCAATACTAGGCTTATCCACTTTAGCAGGTACCCTAGGCCGTGCTTGGCCACTAAGGCTTCTGTTAAGAGCAATGAAATCTTTCCTCCCTGAAGCTCAAGATTTCCACAGAATCATACACGGTCCCCATACACGGCCGTGTATGAGATCGTTTGTAGGTTTTTTTTTCAAATTTTTTTGCACAAGGGAAAAAAAAAATTTGCGGGTCATTGCAGGTTGGCCCGCGGGGCGGGGCGAGTTGACTTTTCTGACCCGCCAGCCTTGCGGGCCAGTTCGGGCCAACCCGCGGGTCGGTGCCGGTCGGGGCGGGCCGGCCCTGCGCGCAAGGTATGTGCTCTCACGTCACCCAATTAACTACCACCACATGGCAACTCAGATAAAAAAAAAAACAGCATAAGGTGACCTTCCCAGTTTCGAACCAGTGATCGAAGGCTCCCCCCTACACGCACTAGGCGACCATGCAGACTAGCTGGGCTGGACCAATTCTTGTTTTTTTATTGCATGCATATTATATATTAACTTATCAGTTTTGCTAATTTTTTATTATTTTGAAATTTATAAATTTAATTTAGAAATCCAAGTGTCTTTTATTATTATTACTATTCTTATTATTATTATTATTATTATTATCTATTATTTATCTATTATTTTTATTTATTTTATTTTTTTCTTTTATATCTATATAAATATGAAAAATAATAATAATGAAAATAAAATAAAATAAATAGGGGCAAAAATTGGATGTTTACAGAGTCCATGACACGTTTTGTTTCCATATGTTAAAAAAAAATGTATGCAATGGCATGTTCTTTTTTATTCACTAATTTGCCCATTATTGTTTATGAACAGTGTAGAGTCTTTGGAATCATGACAAATGCACCATTCATGTTGAATGTGAATTGTGATATGTACACCAATAATCCTCAAATTATTCAACATGTTGTGTGCATATTGCTCGGCTCAAAATTAGAAAGAGAGAGTGGTTTTGCTTAAGCTCCACAAATACTTTACGATGGAGAAACAGATGATTCATTTAGAAACCAATTTGTGGTTTTACAAGAAGTATGTGAATTTCTCTATGCTATTATTGATATTTAATCACTTCTGTATATGTCAAAAAGATTTTAAATTTTCTTCACTCATGAAAGTTGTTCTATAATTCTAGTATATGGTTTGTGGAATAGCAAGAATTCAAGAACCTTTCCACATAAGAACTAGATGTTTTCACCGTTGTAGAGTTATTTATGGATCTTGGCCAAATGATGAAGTTAAAGAAAAGAAAAATGTTCCTTCAAAATATGGTAAAATTTTGGGAGAATATGCAAGTACATCTTTATACAATTTATTAGGTACAAATAGACTTTATAAACTTCCAAAGCGCATTTTTAACTCCCCATAAGTTTTGAGCATATACACATGTACCTTCAATGAGTCACTAAATCCATAAAGAATAACATTTTAGCAACAATCTTAAGGTTTAGTGACAGCCTGAGGGATATATTGTACATTTTCATAAGTTATGGTAGATGAAACCATACTTTAGAAGTTTACAAGGTCTATCTATATCCGACTTTTAAGTTTAAGAATGTATTTACAATTATGCTTATATTTCAACTTATAGTTTTTTACATTCCTTTCATTTTTTTTTTCCTTTTTTGCATTTTCCCACTTAATTTGTTAGGAGAAGCTACTTATAAAGAGGAAATACTAAAAGGATTTGGAAGTTCAAAAGAGCTTATTCACTCAGCTACTCTTGCTTTGAATGGCATTAGAGGTTCTCAATGCAATGATCTCACTAGCAATCTTACAGTAGCACATCTTGTGGCAAATTGTGACTATGAGCATGCTACAAAATGGGGAAAACAAGTAAGATTTTCCCTTTTAGTTGTGCAATCATAGAAAAGGGAGATGTCTATCTCGTTCATTTATTTCTCTACCAAAAGAGAGGAAAGCAATAACAATTACTAAAATATTCATTATTTGAACAATTGTTTATCTATATAGAGAAAGATTCAAGTGCCCATCATGCTTGATAATGGGCCATTATCTAACTTGAAGTCAACTTAGTGAAATGGAGAAATAGATAAATTTGCATAGGTGTACCTATTTTACAAAGTCTAGCTATTCAACACATGATACAAAAGATTTTACTTGGAAATTGAGCCGGTTTTTATGTCTACATCATAACTCTAAACTTGCCTAATTTTTCCAATCTTACTTGATTCTCACTGGGTTCATAATTTTCATTTTAGGTTGGTTGGATGTATATATCAACAACAAAAGATATCATGACTAGACTAAACATTCATTCAAAGGGTTATAGAGCAATGTTCAGCTCACCAAACCCATCTACTTTCTTGGGCTTTGCTCCTTTAAGTTAGCCCAAAGTGATGAACCAACAAAAAAGATAAGGCACAAGTTTGCTTGAAATCTTGTTTACTAGCAAAAGCCCAATTAAAAGCACTCTTCAATATCATTTACAGTTTAGGTAATGTTTGGCTTACTTGTGGGTCATTATTTGGGCATTAAGATCTATACCTGAGAGTTTATGCTTATAAACTCAATTTATCAAAACTATTTTCGAAATAGCCTAGTGATCCTAAATAAAATTCTAAGAGCCTAATTAAGTAAATAAAATCATTAGGAAATTATTTTGAGTCAATTAGAAAGGAAAAATTGGAAATTGGAGATCAATTTTGCCAAATGACCATTTTGCCCTTATACTTGATTTATAGTCTTTGAAGTTGGTCAAAATCACCAAAAAAAAAACTAAAATTAAGGTCATTTGGATTTATTTTAAATTATTAAGAGTGATCTCTTGAACTTTGAAGACAAATTACCAAAAATGACCATTTTTGCCCCTAAAAGCAATTTTATCGAAATTAGATTTGAAATTTGCATAGAGACCCTAATTATAGATTTAAAACCTTAATGAAGTGAATAAAATCAATTAAAAAATATTTGGAGACAATTGGAAAAGGAAAATTTAAATTTAGAGGTCAATTTGATAAAATGACCAAAATACCCCTAAGCTTATTTTCTTAAAGAGTGATTATTTAAATTGAGTTTTAAGGGAATTGTTGGGAAAAGAAAAGCAATATGTGTTAGCTAGAGTAAGTGGGGAAAAATAAGTAAAAAATAATAAAAAATAGGCTAAATTAAGATGACACATATTGCCATAAGCTACAACTCACTAACCCTTATAAACCCATTTACCCCAAACGTTAAATCCTCATTAAACACTACTATAAATACCCATTTTAGGACAAAAAACAGCAGCCCCATTTCATTGTTTTTTTAGAAAACTCTTTAAGGTAAATGCTCTCAAAAACGCAATAAGCCTATTTTGCTCTTTAAATCTCTTAATATCCATTAAACTCTATACTAATCTAATTGTTTTCTTATAAGTTTTAGGTCAAGAATTAAGTAGGAATTCAAGCTAAGAGAGAGCATCTTACATGTGATTTTAGTGTGAAGGTAAGTAAGAAAATGACTAGATTCAAGTGAATTTTAGTTTATAGATTGTACATCTATGTAGTGTATGATATTTATTGCAAAGGAAGTCAATTGGGAGTTTGGGGAAAATATCATTTTGGAAGTGGGTAGGCATGATTTGGAAAGAATTTAGGTATTTATTCAATCTCCAATAAGGTAAGTTCAAAATCTTATTTAAGTTGATGATTTAGAATAGTTATAAGTAATGGAATATAAGGATTTGATGATTTCTTGAACATTGATGGTGTATTGTAAAACTCATTAATGATCACCACCTATATTGAGTGTTCTTGAGTTTTATTTGATTATTTAATACTTGATCTAGGATATAATGTATTATATGTGTTGTTGGGTGTTTGATTAAACGATAGAATTGAAGGATAATGCATGATAATTGAAGATATGTATTAAGTTGTTAGATGTAATTGCAATAGCCACTATGAAGATGAAATTGAGACTTAAATTTTCTTGCTAAATTTGATTTGAATATTGGGTGGTGATAAATTGATGATTAGAGTGTAAACATGTGATATATGGAGTGATTTTGATGAATAATTAGTAAATATGGCATGTGGAAGTTTGGAATTTGGTAGTATGATTGAATTAGTTGATGAATGAGTTGATTCAATTGTTAATTTATCAATTTCCAACAGGTTGCTATATTTTTAGAGTGTTATATTTGATAAAAATTGAAATTACTTGATAAATATCCAATTTGGTGATGTTTTATGGATGAATTGAGACGATTTGGAAAATCGTAAAAACTTGAAGTATGGAATTTCCTGCATAATTTTGGAAAATACTAATTATGGAAAAATATGATAAATTATGTTTATTTTAGGTAAATTTGGTTGAATTATGATTTAATTATGAATGGGAGTTAGATTGGATATGAAATGAGACTTAAAAGTGATAATGTATTGAAATTAGACTAATTGAATTGATAAAATTTTAATTAGGGCGTGCTCCATTCCATTTGCTTTGTTTTGATGGTATTTTAAGCTTGAAAATGAAAAATAAATGATATACTAGACACTAGGAAGAAGTAAGAACAAGTGGGCTTTGGTTTGAAGTGATTTAGACCTAAATTGAATAAGTTATGAGTTCCTAAAATTGGAAATTCGTAATTAAAATTAGTCTAATGGTTCAAGGGCTTTTAATTGAATAAAACTTATATATATATATATCACGAATATGAGAAGGATCACCAAAAGAGAACCAAGATCGACTAGGGAGCCACTCACGGATGAGTGATTACCAGAAGTTAAGTCTAGGGCTTAAGGGCTGCCTAGCCTAACTCTAGTCAATAACTAAAGTAAGAGATGAGATAAGCATAAAATTCAATTAAGTGCAGTGAAGCAGATATTGGAGATGGATGGAGTGAGCATTAAGCAGTAAAATATAAAATTAAACTGCAAGGCGGAAGCAATAAAATAAAATGCAGAAAATATATGCAAAACCTCAAAAGGCGGTATAACCAGCCGAGGAGGTAAAATACAGATATAAACTGCAGAAATTGTAAAAGAACGTAACACCACAGGCGGCAGAGCCAAGGCTAGTGGGTTATTGTTCTTTAAAACATTAAAACATAAGTAAATAAACAAATATTTACTTCATTAGTTCTTAAAAAGAACAAAACATTAGTTACAGACAGAAGGACTGAACATTAAAGAAGAAAAGAGGTGAGAGAAGGGAAATGGAAGTTCAGAAAGGATGGAAGAAGATTAGTCGAAGGTTAGTGACGAAGGGAGAAGAGAAGTATACCTAAGTATGTCTGCGTACTTAGGGCCTATGGTTCATCAACCATAGTAGATGACTCTCAGGTTAGTGTGAGAGAGAGAGGAAAAGAAATGAAGAGGTAAGGAGTGGAAGAAATTGGCTGAAGGTCGGTAGCCGGAGGTAGAGGAGAAGAGGGGTTAGTAAAGAAGAAGGAAGGCTAAGTGTGTTTGTGCTCAGAGAATTATTGTCTTTAGTCTGATATGCGATGCCTACTGAATGAGGTCGCATTCTCTTTTAAAGACCAAAAATTTTTACTGTTTCTACAGTAAAAGCTCTTTTTACTGTAGTGTACAGTACTTTGTCGGGAATATTACTATTTCAATAGTAATTCCCAGCATTTTCGGTGGAAAAGTGCCACCTGTCATTCAAACCGTTTATGACGGTCTGTTCATACCAGCTTTGGGGATGACCCCATGGGTAATTGTTCCGTAAATGACGGAGGAGTGTACATACATCATTGTCCGTATAAAATACGGTATAAATACAAAAAATTATACAGTATCTAATACTGTATTTCCATTCTATGTGTCTTGCTACAAATGTAATAGAACACTTACATTTACTCCTATGGACTACCTAAGTTGATGCCGTAACAGTCATCTCCATTGCTTTGAAGCCCAGCTGATGTAGATGAGGAAGAGACATCTTCATTGGTCCTCATTTCATCATCAGACTTCTTCAACTGTGCTAGAGCAGTTTCCAAGACTTTCTTCATTTCGTCTGGATTCTGCGTTCTGGCCATGCTTGACATTAGGAAACCCCTATCATGGAGAAATGGGGTTTGCATTGTTCCTTGGACAAGGTGCTTCTGTTTTGTCAGCCATTTATCGATTGCCGACTCTGTGACCCTATCCCATAATTTGAAGCCATCCCACCACTTGACTTTGAATAGCCTGATGAGAATTGGCGTCTGAGTGCATTTGTCCGGCTTATACCCGAACGTCCATGACATTACCCATGATATACCAATTTTTATATAGTATAGCATGGTTTTATCGAACATATATTCATGTTCGTTTGGTTCATATTGTTTCAAGAAAAGATAATATCCTTTCTTGGCATCCTCGCGGACAATACTTTCTATTGCCCTATACTCATCCCACCAGTGTCCAAACCAGTAGGGTAAGTTTTTTGTTGAGAATTTGTCAAAAAAGATCAGCCAAGTATGTGACCTTTTCGGATTCATTCTCAGAAAAACATTGAACCATGCCTGCTTATAATCAAAATAATTATAAGTGGCTAGATGTGGTTCCATTGGACCCAGAGGGTTGAAACTAAGCTTATGCTTAGTATAAGTGGTGCCAGGCCAATCACATAGGTTAATGACCTTATCGATTCTGGCAGTTGAGTAAGAAATTACTCCATTGTTTTCAAAATGTTTGATTGATACAGATCCTGAATCAACCAAAATTTTCTCGTAAAAATCCATATTTTTCAATGGATCATACGGAACATGAAAAACATTTTCAGGAAATATTTTCCTGGCAAATTCAAAAGGATCCTTTTCATGCATGCCTTTTTCTACCGAAAAGACGTACTTGAAATTACCCTTTTGGTACCATTTTTGAAAAGATTTTTGAAGGACTAATGCCTTCGAAGAAGACGCCACCTCAGTAACATGAATATTGGTGGATGATTTTATCACCCTTTTTTCTTGGTCTTTTTTGGGAGACCTGGAACCCAGCGCACTAGTAATTGCCTTAATTAATTCAGGCGTAATTACTACATTTGTGTTTAAACTCTCTGTGTTTAAACTCTCATTTCCCTCTGCGGGTTGCTTGACCATTAATTTTGACGAGGCAGTTGATTCCTCATCCTTTTCTCTGATCATCAGAGGAGCATTGGTTGGTTTTGGGGCCGTGGCAGCAAGCCATGACCGGACATTTGTGAGTCCCTTACGGGGGACTTCCTTTTCCTTTCCCTTTCCCTTGGGAGGCATCTCCTTGCAGGAATTCACGAGTCAGGAAATCAGGAAGAGAATTTGACGTTCCTTTGATATGTTGTATATTGAAATCAAAACAAGATAAAATAGCTTGCCATCTGGCAAAAATCTGTTTTGAAGCCAAATTGTGAACATCTTTCTCTAAAACATTTTTGGCTGCTGAGCAGTCAATCCTTAAAAGAAATTTTTGATTTAACAAATCTCCTTGAAATTTGGAAATTGTTAAAACAATTGCTAAAATTTCTTTTTTAATTGTGGAATAATTTAATTGACATTGATTCCAGTGTTTAGAAACAAACTGGACAATATTTTCATTTCCATTAGGGGATTTTTGTTTTAGGATTCCTCCAAATCCTATGTCAGATGCATCAGTCTCTACGATTTTTGGTAGGGATGGATCTGCTAAATGAATGCAAGGGATGTCCTTTATCCTTTGCTTGATTTGTCTGACTACTTCTGTGTGTTCATCAGACCATTCAGGTGGATTCTTTGTAAGCCTGTTATGTAATGGCTTACATAGGATATTGAGATTCTTAAAGAAATCTGCTACATAGTTTAAGCTACCTAGGAATCGCTGGAGTTGGGTTTTGTCCAGAATCCTATCAGGGAACTTAGAAGCAAATTCTATAGATCTCTTAATTGGTTGGATTATACCATTGTGGATATCAAATCCTAAGAATCTAATCCGGGTTTGGAATAAGGATATCTTAGAAGGTGATACTACCAATCCATTTTTCCTAACTTTCTTAATGAAAGATCGGACATGCTTAAAATGCTGTTCTATATTCGGAGAAAATACTAGAACATCATCTACGTAGATAATTACAAAATCTAAATCACTAAAGATTTCGTTCATTATTCTCTGGAATTCAGAGGGAGCATTTTTTAATCCGAAAGGCATTACATTCCACTCGTATTGTCCAAAGGGTACAGTGAATGCTGTCTTGTACCTATCAGATTCATTGATCTGGATTTGCCAAAATCCAGACTTCATGTCAAACTTGGACAATACCTTAGCTTTATGTATTCTGCCAAGTAAGTCTTTTTTGTTAGGTATAGGATACCTAATCCATTTTAAAACATTGTTAAGAGGTTTGTAATTAATTACCAATCTTGGTACACCTCTTTCCATTTCTGCATTTTTGTTAACGTAAAAAGCTGAACAACTCCAAGGTGATTTGGATTTGCTTATTAGCTTTTTAGCTAACAGATCATTAATTTCTTTCTTACAGTGTTCTAGAACACTGCTATTCATTTGCAAAGGATAGGTGGTCCTCCTTGGCTTTAATCAAACAGTTTAACTCAGAAACTGAGTTCTGTTTGAGCATATCAATCATTTTAGTTTTTGGTTTTGAAACAAATTTAAAACAGATGGTTTGTCCGTAATAATTTGTTTCAATTCCGTTATTGGTAACCTGAAAAGGTTGAATTAAGTTGATAAAGGGTGTTCCTAATATGACATTTTGTTCAAGATTTTTAACCAGAATGAAGCTAGTGTTATAGGAAACCTTGTCTTTAACAACTTCTGCATTGGGTAATTTGAAACTAATGTTTAATTTGTTACCAGACGCTGAGCTCTGAGATTGTGATGTTTTTTCAAAATATTTTGTGGGAATCAATCCCTCTCTGATACAATTTAAATCTGCGCCAGTATCAAATAGAGCAGTAGTTTCTAAGATAAATTCCTCATTTATCTTAATGGTAATTGGAATTACCCATTTTCTAGTGGTGACTTCCACTAGTTGCATTAGGTATTCTGGGTTGGTTTCTTTCCCAGAATAATCTGAAGAACTTCCATACTCAGTGTCTTCTGAGTATTTAGTTCTAGATAATTTGAATTCCAAGAATTGCTTTTGCAGTTCCTTCTACATAGCTTTTAATTCTTGAATTTCTTTCTTTTGGGAATTAATTTCCCCTTGAAGGTCACTAAGCGTAATTGGCTTAGAACCTTCAGATTTGCCTCTACTAAGGACTTCATTGAGACTATATGTCAGATTGTTAGAAATTGAGGAAGTAGGCTTGGCTCCTTCCAACCATCTCAATTGTTGAGATTGGGACATTGAATCTAACTTAAGAAGAAATTCTTCTTCTTCTTTAGTTAGGACATTGATTGAATCTTCCTCTGAGGATGATTCAAGATCATTACATTGGAGCCCTTCTTCTCCTGACGAAGAAGGTTCTGAAGAAGAGTATCCTTCAAATATTTCGAGGATTTCTTCAAGATGTTTTTTATCAAGATTAAGAGAATTTAATTTTTTCTTAATCTTGCATTTGTCAGCTGTGTGACCAAATTTGTTACACAGATAACATCTAATTGTGCTAAAAGGTTTTCTATTCTTCTTTTTAGAATATTTCCTTTTAGGTTCTTCATTGTTTTCTGACTGTCTTCGGAATTTTTTAGAAAAATTTCTTCTTCTTTTCTTTAGAAGATTTCTTCTTGTTTTTCCTTTTATAATCAATACATTTAGATTTGTCAAAAACAAAGGATGGATCATACTGCTGGCAGAATTCTCCAAGACTTTGCTTTTTCAATTGTTTTTCTTTCTTTAATTGTTTTTGCAACCTAACTGTGTTGCAAATTTGAGTTCCTATCTTATAAACATAAGAAGTTAACTCACCATAAGAAAGATTGTTGTAAGGAATTTCTCCATTAAATTCCTCACGAATTTTGGATCTAACCTGTTCACCTATGATGTTTGGTAAACCAGCTAGAAATTTTTCTTTCCAGAAAGATTGATTGCAATCATCTCGCATCAAAACTCTCTGAAGGAATATGTCTTTGTATTGGCGGAATTCGCCTAAAGACTTACATTTCATATTGGATAAGAGATCTAGATTCTTATCACGAATATGAGAAGGATCACCTATAAAATGTTGACTAATACAAAACATTAATGTATTAACTACATCTTGAATAGGTTGATCTTGTTCATTAAGTATTTTAACTCCAGATTCATTTTTCTTAACTGCAGTTAAAATATTCATTCTTTGTTCTTCATTGAGGTAGTTATCCCACCAACCTTTTAATTGTCCAGTAAAACCGGAAATTAAAAGTACCGCAATTTGAAAATCAGACATGTCTGGCTGAATACTTCTATTAGTATTAGCAAACATGATCATCTGATTTAGAACATTAAGAATCATTTGTTCTTGTAGGAAATCTCAGATGAGTAATGTAGGAAATCTCATATGAGTAATTTTAGGAGATATTTCAGGAAAGTTAGTGGAGGAAATCAGGATTAATAGCTGTAATTAATAGCTGTAAATCAGGATTAATAGCTGTAATTAATAGCTATAATTAGCAGCAGCTGTCTTTCCTTATTTAGTGTAACAAAATTGTATATATATATAGATTAGAATGAATTGTAATGACACAATTCTTTTCTGAATAATAAAAAATCCCAGTATCTTTTTTCTACATGGTTTCAGAGCTATTTAGGGTTTACAAAAAAAATTTTCTGGCTTTCATTGTTGGAATTCTATAGAATTTCCATTTATTTTTGGCTTTCATTGCCAGAATTTTTTTTTATTTTCGTAAGCATCGGAAGCTGAAACCCGTGCTTCTTTGACCGTGCCACAGATTAAGGTTAGGGTTTGCATCTTTGATTACGAGTTTGCTTCTTCGACTGCGCCCTTCCTTCTTCAACCACAACACAGATTTGGGTCTGATTCATCGTTTCCCGATTCTTGTTAATCCTAGCCTTAATTGCTGGATCATTTTGATTTCTTTTTCCCAGCCTTCATTGCTGATTTTATTATTGGCCTTCATTGCCAACCTTGTTCTTCCTCCCTATTGGATTTTTTTTTATCAACTTTTTTTTTTCTTCTATTCTCGACTTGAGGTAGAGATTATAGAGAGATTACCATTTCTGAAAAAAAAAATTACCACCTTCGCTTCTTGTTATTCCGGCCTCAATTGCTGGTTCATTTCGATTTTTTTTTTTTTTAGTCTTCATTGCTATTTTTTTTTCTTCTCTTTCCATGGAAGAAAACCAGATTAAACGAAGCACAACAGAGCTTCAAAACATCCAAGCAGCATATAGACTAAATGAAAAAAATTATTTGAAGTGGTCTCAACTAGTACGAACGTTCCTGAAAGGAAAAGGAAAGTTAAGTCATCTACTGGAGACAGCACCGGAGAACGGAATGCTAGGATTTGAAGCATGGGAAGAAGAGGATTCAATGATCATGTCGTGGTTATGGAATTCCATGAATCCTGAAATCAGTGATACGTGCATGTTTCTTCCTACAGCAAAGGCGATTTGGGATGCCCTTCATGAGACATATTCCAAGGTCAATGATGCAGCTCTTATATATGATATCAAGACGAAGACTACTGGAGCAAAACATGGGACGAAAACGGTGACGGAGTATGCCAATTTTCTGCAAAACCAGTGGCAAGAACTAGATTATTACAGGACACTTGATTTGAACTGTAGTAAGTGTGCAGTGGTCATCAAAAAGTTTATAGAAAGGGACCGAGTTTATGATTTCTTGACTGGCCTAAATTCTGAATTTGATCTTGTACGAATTCAAATTCTGGGCAGACCTGAATTTCCCTGTCTAATTGAAGCAATATCCCTAGTTAGTGCAGAAGAGAGTCGGAGGGGCATCATGTTAGAGTTACCTTCAACTGAAAATTCTGCTCTCCTAAGTTCAAAACCTCAGGGGCTGGTATTGGACAAAAATGCTGCAAACAAAACCAATCGGTCAAATGTGCAAAAGGATCGCAAAGAGTTGTGGTGCACGTATTGCAAGAAACCACAGCACACCAAAGAACGATGCTGGAAATTACATGGGAAACCATCCAGTCGTGAGTGGGGACAAAAAGGTGGTCAACAAAGGCAAGCTCATGTGTCGGTTCAAGACACAACTCAGGTGCTTGGGGGATTTAGTATGGAGGAAATGGAGAAGATTAGAAGTATGCTGGGGACTGTTGAAAAACCAGCAACTAACAATTCTCAAAATCAGGGTATGTGTTCTTTGACCCTTTCAGGTGAGGATCTAATCTCTCTTGGGTTAAATGTCTTAGGTAATGAGCTTAGGAATGCCTGGATCCTTGACTCTGGTGCTACGGATCATATGACCCATATTTCAAATAAATTCAAAACCTATAATCCTTGTCCTAGCAATAGAAAGATTGTTGTTGCTGATGGTTCTACAGCCACAGTAGCAGGAATAGGAGATGTCCAGGTTACCCCAAAACTGGTGCTTAAAAATGTTCTTCATGTTCCCCAATTATCTACAAATTTGGTTTCTATACAAAAGCTTACCAAAGATCTAACTGGCTGTGTTATATTCCATGATTCTTGTTGTGAATTTCAGGACCAGGGTTCGGGGAAGAAGATTGGACTTGCTAAGGAACATAATGGACTCTATTACTTGGATACATCAAGTCAATCGGAATTCAGTGAGTCTGCCATGTCCACGTTGTTTTCTTCTTCCAATAAGGATGTCATTTGGTTACATCATAGACGTCTAGGTCATGTGTCTTTTCCTGCGTTAAAAATAATGTTTCCCTCATTGTTCAAGGAATTTGATGTTCAGTCTTTTCATTGTGATATTTGTGAGTATGCGAAACACACTCGTGTACCATTTCCCATCAATAATAAAAGATCTCCTTTTCCTTTCTTTTTAATCCATAGTGATATTTGGGGTCCATCAACTATTCCAAACATCTCAGGGTCTAAGTGGTTTGTAACATTTATTGATGACTGCACAAGAGTTTCTTGGATCTATTTACTCAAAAATAAGTCTGATGTGAGTCATGTTTTTCCTATTTTTCACGCGATGATTCAAAATCAATTTGGCACCAAGATAAAACACTTTCGTTCGGACAATGCTCGAGACTATTTCAATCAAATCTTGAGTCCATATTTCCAAAAAGAAGGAATCATACACGAATCATCATGTGTCACCACTCCACAACAAAATGGAGTGGCAGAAAGGAAAAACCGACATATTCTTGAGTGCACTAGAGCCTTCTTGTTTCAACAAAATGTGCCAAAAACATATTGGGGAGAAGCTGTACTCACATCAGCTTATGTCATAAACAGAATTCCTTCCAGGGTCTTGGGGTTTCAAAGTCCACTAGAAAACCTGTCCAAATTCTACTCTGATATCCGATCTTCCTTCAATCTCACTCCTCGGGTTTTTGGGTGTACTTCCTTTGTCCATGTTCATAGTCATAACCGTGGGAAGTTAGATCCTCGTGCTCTTAAGTGTGTCTTCGTAGGGTACTTATCTACTCAGAAGGGTTACAAATGTTATCATGCACCTACTAGAAAACTCTATGTCTCAGCTGATGTTACATTTATTGAAAATAAACCCTATTTCACTAATCCTTATCTTCAGGGGGAGTCACATAAATTTGAAGATAAGGAGTCAAACTTTCCACCACTAGAATCATCTAAATCTGAATCTCAAAAGTCAATTCCACAATTTGATGGGTTGGAAAAACAAAGGGAAGAAGATGGTAAAAACTTTGACTGGTTCGGGTTTGACCAAGTGTATGCAAGGAGAGGAGATCCCATTGTGACTACAAGGCAAGAACAATCTTCTGAACCATGCTCCGGAAATGAGGTAACAATGAGTGAATCAAATCTGAATTCTACACCACCAACAGCCCATCCTTCTACCAGCCCTGAACCACCGTATCCAGATCCTCTTAGCCTTGACCAAGACCTACACCTGCCTATTGCTGTAAGAAAGAAGACCCGAGAATGCACCAAAAGACCCCTATACCCATTGTCTCACTTTGTGTCTTTTGATAAGTTTTCCCCAAGCCATAAAAGTTTCCTTTCCACCTTAAACACAGTTTCTATTCCTAGCTCATTGTCTGAAGCATTATCAAGGAAAGAATGGAGACTTGCTATGGAAGCAAAAATGGATGCATTAGAGAAGAATGGGACTTGGGAATTAGTTGATTTACCAAAGGATAAGAAAACAGTGGGCTGTAAGTGGGTATATGCAGTAAAATTTAAGGCAGATGGGTCCCTAGAACGCTACAAAGCGAGATTAGTCGCGAAAGGATACACGCAAACATATGGAGTAGATTATCAAGAAACGTTTGCTCCAGTAGCAAAGATGAATACAATAAGGATTTTGTTGTCCTTGGCTGTTAATCTTGATTGGGAATTGCAGCAGTACGATGTGACGAATGCATTTCTTCACGGAGAACTAGAAGAGGAGATTTATATGAGCATTCCACCAGGATTTAGTGGGATTGACAAGAACAAGGTTTGTCGATTAAAAAGGGCATTATATGGGTTGAAACAATCCCCACGTGCTTGGTTTGGACGGTTTGCCAAGGTGATGATAGCTAGTGGCTACAAGCAAAGTCAAGGAGATCATACACTTTTCATCAAGCATTCGGTCTCAAGGGGAGTCACTGTTTTAAGTGTGTATGTAGATGACATTATTGTGACAGGAAACGATGAAGTAGAGAAAGAAGCCTTGAAGCGATGTCTAGCCAAGGAATTTGAAATAAAAGATTTAGGGAGATTGAAGTATTTCCTTGGAATTGAGGTGGCTCGATCAAGGCGGGGAATTTTTATTTCTCAACAGAAGTATGTTACGGACCTGCTCAAGGATACAGGCATGACGGGTAGCAAACCAGTTGGAACTCCCATTGAACAAAATCACAGATTAAGTGAGGCTCATGGAGATAAGGCAGTGGACAGAGGGATGTACCAAAGACTTGTTGGGAAACTCATCTATCTTGCACATACTAGGCCAGATATTGCTTACTCGGTCAGTGTTATCAGCCAATTTATGCATGATCCTAGAGAAGTTCACCTCCAGGCTGTCTACCGAGTGCTTCATTACTTAAAGGCACATCTAGGGAAGGGAATTTTGTTCAAAAAGAAATATGAAATTGATCTGGCAGTTTACACAGATGCGGACTTTGCAGGGTCTCCAGTCGACAGGCGATCAACTTCGGGCTATTGTACCTTTCTTGGAGGAAACTTGATATCCTGGAGAAGCAAGAAACAGAGTATGGTAGCAAGGTCAAGCGCTGAAGCAGAGTTCAGAGCTATGGCAGCAGGAGTATGTGAATTATTGTGGGTCAAAATTATCCTAGAGGACCTGAAGATTCAATGGAGCAAACCAATGAAACTATACTGTGATAACAAATCAGCTATAAGTATAGCCCACAACCCAGTGCAACATGACAGGACGAAACACATAGAGATAGACAGACACTTTATTAAAGAGAAGCTAGACAGTGGATTGATTTGTACTCCATATGTCCCAACAGGACTTCAACTTGCTGATATGATGACAAAGGGACTATGTAACAACATGTTTCATGAGAATGTTAACAAGCTGGGAATGGAAGATCTATATTCACCAGCTTGAGGGGGAGTGTAGGAAATCTCAGATGAGTAATGTAGGAAATCTCAGATGAGTAATGTAGGAGATATTTCAGGAAAGTTAGTGGAGGAAATCAGGATTAATAGCTGTAATTAATAGCTGTAAATCAGGATTAATAGCTGTAATTAATAGCTATAATTAGCAGCAGCTGTCTTTCCTTATTTAGTGTAACAAAATTGTATATATATATAGACTAGAATGAATTGTAATGACACAATTCTTTTCTGAATAATAAAAAATCCCAGTATCTTTTTTCTACAGTTCTGAGGCTCCATCTATGTTCCATTCATAGGTGGTTCCTGCAGAATATTTGTTTTGATAATTACTTGGCTTTTCCTCTAATAATATATCAGAAGGTGTTGCTCTCTGATAATATAATTTTTAAGGCTCTTTCCAAGTAATCTTATTGATTTCTAAATCCTTAAAATTATCAAGACTTAAATCATCTGATAATTCCTTTGGACTAGAAACATTGGTTTCGCTTAGAACATTGATTTTCTCAGATGGAGTATCTTCAATAATTAAATTCCTAAACTTAGGAGTATCTAATTTTAAAGATTCCACTGATTCCATTTTCTATTTTCCTTTTAATGATTTCTTCCTATCTTGGATAGCTTGAAGAAAATCATTACTAGGATTAATCATTTCGAAAGGTTTGAAAAGTGGTTTCTTTTCAACCTTAACATTGTTATTGATCTGAGGTTTACTAATTGAATCTTCTATTCTGTCAAGTTGTTGACCTATTGTGTGAAGATTTTTATTAGTAAAATTGTTTTGATCAATAATTTTCTTAATACCAGTTCCTTCAGATGCTTCTGCAATCTTAAAAGGAGCTAGCATTATTTCGATTTCCTTATGAGGATACCTTACATTACTAAGTGGTGGATGAGTAGATTCAACTACATTACCGTCACTTAGTTGCCATTGGACAGTCTTATTGACTTCATTAATAAATTTAGGTTTCAAATAATGTTCTTCTAACCAATCGAAGAATAAAATCTGAGAACCAATTTCATTCATAAAATTGTAGTATTCTTCTTTAATTTGTATTTTAAACTTATCAAAAGTTTTAAAATACCATTTTCTTTTCTCCTTGTTATTAGAAGAATTGAAATCATTGTTTAAGAAAATCCTATCTGGTTCGAAAGGTTTTTCTATGACATTAAGCTCAGAATCTCCTAATTCTGATGCTGTTGGTTCTTCCCATTCTGGGGAAGTTTGATAGATTGGTCGAGTTAATCCCGAAGGCTTATTAACTAAACCAGAAATTGTAGGATTAGTCTTTCTAGGACTATCCTGAACATTTTTTGTTTCATCAATCTTCGACAGATCAACTGACATTCTTGATGACATTGAATTTCTAGGATTTTCAAAAGATTTCCTAGAGAATTGAAGTGTAACTTTACCATCAGGATGTTGAACTACATTAGATGGTTCAGCTACTTGATATGTTTTCTGGGGAACAGGATTTTCTATTTCCCAGTGGTCAGGCAAACTTACCTGATCCCATTTGATTAACCTAAGAATGGTTACATTAGACCTAGTTAGGTCTGCTTGAATCAGAAGCGTTTGACCTCTTTTGTCAATTTTGTACGCTTTTGATCCGAAAGCTGTTTTCATTAATTTAAAATAGATCCGGTAGATTACCGCCATTGGTAATGCACCTGGAACCATTTTATAATTGTGGGTTTTGATTTGAAGGGTTAGGGATTTTGTGATTGTTTGATCCCTAAGACCTAAGGTGACATTGGGATGACACTCGAATTGAATTGGACCAGTACTAAGACTAGTTTCAATCGATGCATGGATCGATCGTTCATAATCCAATTCTCGAGCATCTCTAAGAACCATTAGTACAGAGGTATCTAATCCTAATTTTGTAAGAGGTTTAGCTCCTACTTGGATTAGTCCTATGTGCATGTAATTCCATTCTTTTCCATAATTTTGGATGGAACTACGGGGTAAAAGTTCAATTGTTGTCAATCCATCAGAGACTGGTATGTCTCTCTCTTCTGTGGATATGACATAATCATTTTTGCCAAAGATTTTCCATTTAGCCATTTGGTAGATTTCATCATAAGAATTTTTAGAAATCTTCCAATTATCTATAGCTTCATTGAATTCTTTTATCCTAATTTCATCTCTATTGTTTCTGTTTCCTAGATCCTCGAGTTCCTCATATGGAACTGAGCTAGAGGACGACATAGATCTGCTGAATAAATTCATTTTAGGATGGAAAACCTACTTTGTCTTTAATTTTAATACATCCCGTAGGGGAAAATACGGCATGAGAGCATAGTATCCAGCCGCTCAGGGTTTCAACTCCATCAAATGCGCTACCCGTCTTACGCTCTATCTGCAGGCTTTACGCGACTTACACGACGGTACTGGATACTCCCCCTTATGCCTATCACCACGGTGATCCCGTATTGTTCCAGATAGAATTAAAATCAAAGCGTCCTCCTATAGGACAATCGGTTTTCTTTTTGATCCAGATCCTGGATCCTAAAATAGTTTTATTCAAACCTACCTATATACTCTCCCCTTGGCTCTGATACCAAAAGAGAACCAAGATCGACTAGGGAGCCACTTACGGATGAGTGATTACCAGAAGTTAAGTCTAGGGCTTAAGGGCTGCCTAGCCTAACTCTAGTCAATAACTAAAGTAAGAGATGAGATAAGCATAAAATTCAATTAAGTGCAGTGAAGCAGATATTGGAGATGGATGGAGTGTGCATTAAGCAGTAAAATATAAAATTAAACTGCAAGGCGGAAGCAATAAAATAAAATGCAGAAAATATATGCAAAACCTCAAAAGGCGGTATAACCAGCCGAGGAGGTAAAATACAGATATAAACTGCAGAAATTGTAAAAGAACGTAACACCACAGGCGGCAGAGCCAAGGCTAGTGGGTTATTGTTCTTTAAAACATTAAAACATAAGTAAATAAACAAATATTTACTTCATTAGTTCTTAAAAAGAACAAAACATTAGTTACAGACAGAAGGACTGAACATTAAAGAAGAAAGGAGGTGAGAGAAAAGAAGTGGAAGTTCAGAAAGGATGGAAGAAGATTAGTCGAAGGTTAGTGACGAAGGGAGAAGAGAAGTATACCTAAGTATGTCTGCGTACTTAGGGCCTATGGTTCATCAACCATAGTAGATGACTCTCAGGTCAGTGTGAGAGAGAGAGGAAAAGAAATGAAGAGGTAAGGAGTGGAAGAAATTGGCTGAAGGTCGGTAGTCGGAGGTAGAGGAGAAAAGGGGTTAGTAAAGAAGAAGGAAGGCTAAGTGTGTTTGTGCTCAGAGAATTATGGTCTTAGGTCTGATATGCGATGCCTACTGAATGAGGTCGCATTCTCTTTTAAAGACCAAAAATTTTTACTGTTTCTACAGTAAAAGCTCTTTTTACTGTAGTGTACAGTACTTTGTCGGGAATATTACTATTTCAATAGTAATTCCCAGCATTTTCGGTGGAAAAGTGCCACCTGTCATTCAAACCGTTGATGACGGTCTGTTCATACCAGCTTTGGGGATGACCCCATGGGTAATTGTTCCGTAAATGACGGAGGAGTGTACATACATCATTGTCCGTATAAAATACGGTATAAATACAAAAAATTATACAGTATCTAATACTGTATTTCCATTCTATGTGTCTTGCTACAAATGTAATAGAACACTTACATTTACTCCTATGGACTACCTAAGTTGATGCCGTAACAGTCATCTCCATTGCTTTGAAGCCCAGCTGATGTAGATGAGGAAGAGACATCTTCATTGGTCCTCATTTCATCATCAGACTTCTTCAACTGTGCTAGAGCAGTTTCCAAGACTTTCTTCATTTCGTCTGGATTCTGCGTTCTGGCCATGCTTGACATTAGGAAACCCCTATCATGGAGAAATGGGGTTTGCATTGTTCCTTGGACAAGGTGCTTCTGTTTTGTCAGCCATTTATCGATTGCCGACTCTGTGACCCTATCCCATAATTTGAAGCCATCCCACCACTTGACTTTGAATAGCCTGATGAGAACTGGTGTCTGAGTGCATTTGTCCGGCTTATACCCGAACGTCCATGACATTACCCATGATATACCAATTTTTATATAGTATAGCATGGTTTTATCGAACATATATTCATGTTCGTTTGGTTCATATTGTTTCAAGAAAAGATAATATCCTTTCTTGGCATCCTCGCGGACAATACTTTCTATTGCCCTATACTCATCCCACCAGTGTCCAAACCAGTAGGGTAAGTTTTTTGTTGAGAATTTGTCAAAAAAGATCAGCCAAGTATGTGACCTTTTCGGATTCATTCTCAGAAAAACATTGAACCATGCCTGCTTATAATCAAAATAATTATAAGTGGCTAGATGTGGTTCCATTGGACCCAGAGGGTTGAAACTAAGCTTATGCTTAGTATAAGTGGTGCCAGGCCAATCACATAGGTTAATGACCTTATCGATTCTGGCAGTTGAGTAAGAAATTACTCCATTGTTTTCAAAATGTTTGATTGATACAGATCCTGAATCAACCAAAATTTTCTCGTAAAAATCCATATTTTTCAATGGATCATACGGAACATGAAAAACATTTTCAGGAAATATTTTCCTGGCAAATTCAAAAGGATCCTTTTCATGCATGCCTTTTTCTACCGAAAAGACGTACTTGAAATTACCCTTTTGGTACCATTTTTGAAAAGATTTTTGAGGGACTAATGCCTTCGAAGAAGACGCCACCTCAGTAACATGAACATTGGGGGATGATTTTATCACCCTTTTTTCTTGGTCTTTCTTGGGAGACCTGGAACCCAGCGCACTGGTAATTGCCTTAATTAATTCAGGCGTAATTACCACATTGGTGTTTAAACTCTCTGTGTTTAAACTCTCATTTCCCTTTGCGGGTTGCTTGGTCCTTAATTTTGATGAGGCGGTTGATTCCTCATCCTTTTCTCTGATTACCAGAGGAGCATTGGTTAGTTTTGGGGCCGTGGCAGCAAGCCATGACCGGACATTTGTGAGTCCCTTACGGGGGACTTCCTTTTCCTTTTCCTTTCCCTTTCCCTTGGGAGGCATCCCCCTGCAGGAATTCACGAGTCAGGAAATCAGGAAGAGAATTTGACGTTCCTTTAATATGTTGTATATTGAAATCAAAACAAGATAAAATAGCTTGCCATCTGGCAAAAATCTGTTTTGAAGCCAAATTGTGAACATCTTTCTCTAAAACATTTTTGGCTGCTGAGCAGTCAATCCTTAAAAGAAATTTTTTATTTAACAAATCTCCTTGAAATTTGGAAATTGTTAAAACAATTGCTAAAATTTCTTTTTTAATTGTGGAATAATTTAATTGACATTGGTTCCAGTGTTTAGAAACAAACTGGACAATAGTTTCATTTCCATTAGGGGATTTTTGTTTTAGGATTCCTCCAAATCCTATGTCAGATGCATAAGTCTCTACGATTTTTGGTAGGGATGGATCTGCTAAATGAATGCAAGGGATGTCATTTATCCTTTGCTTGATTTGTCTGACTACTTCTATGTGTTCATCAGACCATTCAGGTGGATTCTTTGTAAGCCTGTTTTGTAACGGCTTACATAGGATATTGAGATTCTTAAAGAAATCTGCTACATAATTCAAGCTACCTAAGAATCGATGGAGTTGGGTTTTGTCCAGAATCCTATCAGGGAACTTAGAAGCAAATTCTATAGATCTCTTAATTGGTTGGATTGTACCATTGTGGATATCAAATCCTAAGAATCTAATCCGGGTTTGGAATAAGGATATCTTAGAAGGTAATACTACCAATCCATTTTTCCGAACTTTCTTAATGAAAGATCGGACATGCTTAAAATGCTGTTCTATATTTGGAGAAAATACTAGAACATCATCTATGTAGACAATTACGAAATCTAAATCACTAAAGATTTCGTTCATTATTCTCTAGAATTCAGAGGGAGCATTTTTTAATCCGAAAGGCATTACATTCCACTCGTATTGTCCAAAGGGTACGGTGAATGCTGTCTTGTACCTATCAGATTCATTGATCTGGATTTTTCCAAAATCCAGACATCATGTCAAACTTGGAGAATACCTTAGCTTTATGTATTCTACCAAGTAAGTCTTTTTTGTTAGGTATAGGATACCTAATCCATTTTAAAACATTGTTAAGAGGTTTATAATTAATTACCAATCTTGGTACACCTCTTTCTATTTCTGCATTTTTGTTAACGTAAAAAGCTGAACAACTCCAAGGTGATTAGGATTTGCGTATTAGCTTTTTAGCTAACAGATCATTAATTTCTTTCTTACAGTGTTCTAGAACACTGCTATTCATTTGCGAAGGTCTAGCCTTAGTTGGGATATTTTTCTCGTCGAAATTACTTTCATATGGTAATCCGACTGAGTGAGATTTTCTATCCCAGAAAGCATTAGGAAGAGTAGAGCAGATGGTGTTTCTGATCTCTCTTTCCATATTAGAAACCTGTGTGTTTACAGGATTTCTTTTGACTTGGTCTTCAATCCTATGAAGTTCCAAATCATCATTTAAGAAGGATAGGTGGTCCTCCTTGGCTTTAATCAAACAGTGTAACTCAGAAACTGAGTTCTGTTTGAGCATATCAATCATTTTAGTTTTTGGTTTTGAAACAAAGTTAAAACAGATGGTTTGTCCGTAATAATTTGTTTCAATTCCGTTATTGGTAACCTGAAAAGGTTGAATTAAGTTGATAAAGGGTGTTCCTAATATGACATTCTGTTTAAGATTTTTAACCAGAATGAAGCTAGTATTATAGGAAACCTTGTCTTTAACAACTTCTGCATTGGGTAATTTGAAACTAATGTTTAATTTGTTACCAGACGCTGAGCTTAGAGATTGTGATGTTTTTTCAAAATATTTTGTGGGAATCAATCCCTCTCTGATACAATTTAAATCTGCGCCAGTATCAAATAGAGCAGTAGTTTCTAAGATAAATTCCTCATTTATCTTAATGGTAATTGGAATTACCCATTTTCTAGTGGTCACTTCCACTAGTTGCATTAAGTATTCTAGGTTGGTTTCTTTCCCAGAATAATCTGAAGAACTTCCATACTCAGTGTCCTCTGAGTATTTGGTTCTGGATAATTTGAATTCCAAGAATTGCTTTTGCAGTTCCTTCTGCATAGCTTTTAATTCTTGAATTTCTTTCTTTTGGGAATTAATTTCCCCTTGAAGGTCACTAAGCGTAATTGGCTTAGAACCTTTAGATTTGCCTCTACTAAGGACTTCATTGAGACTATATGTCAGATTGTTGGAAATTGAGGAAGTAGGCTTGGCTCCTTCCAGCCATCTCAATTGTTGAGATTGGGACATTAAATCTAACTTAAGAAGAAATTCTTCTTCTTCTTTAGTTAGGACATTGATTGAATCTTCCTCTGAGGATGATTCAAGATCATTACATTGGAGCCCTTCTTCTCCTGACGAAGAAGGTTCTGAAGAAGAGTATCCTTCAAATATTTCGAGGATTTCTTCAAGATGTTTTTTATCAAGATTAAGAGAATTTAATTTTTTCTTAATCTTGCATTTGTCAGCTGTGTGACCAAATTTGTTACACAGATAACATCTAATTGTGCTAAAAGGTTTTCTATTCTTCTTTTTAGAATATTTCCTTTTAGGTTCTTCATTGTTTTCTGACTGTCTTCGGAATTTTTTAGAAAATTTCTTCTTCTTTTCTTTAGAAGATTTCTTCTTGTTTTTCCTTTTACAATCAATACATTTAGATTTGTCAAAAACAAAGGATGGATCATACTGCTGGCAGAATTCTCCAAGACTTTGCTTTTTCAATTGTTTTTCTTTCTTTAATTGTTTTTGCAACCTAACTGTGTTGCACATTTGAGTTCCTATCTTATAAACATAAGAAGTTAACTCACCATAAGAAAGATTGTTGTAAGGAATTTCTCCGTTAAATTCCTCACGAATTTTGGATCTAACCTGTTCACCTATGATGTTTGGTAAACCAGCTAGAAATTTTTCTTTCCAGAAAGATTGATTGCAATCATCTCGCATCAAAACTCTCTGAAGGAATATGTCTTTGTACTGGCGGAATTCACCTAAAGACTTACATTTCATATTGGATAAGAGATCTAGATTCTTATCACGAATATGAGAAGGATCACCTATAAAATGTTGACTAATACAAAACATTAATGTATTAACTACATCTTGAATAGGTTGATCATGTTCATTAAGTATTTTAACTCCAGATTCATTTTTCTTAACTGCAGTTAAAATATTCATTCTTTGTTCTTCATTGAGGTAGTTATCCCACCAACCTTTTAATTGTCCAGTGAACCCGGAAATTAAAAGTACAGCAATTTGAAAATCAGACATGTCTGGCTGAATACTTCTATTAGTATTAGCAAACATGATCATTTGATTTAAAACATTAAGAATCATTTGTTCTGAGGCTCCATCTATGTTCCATTCATAGGTGGTTCCTGCAGAATATTTGTTTTGATAATTACTTGGCTTTTCCTCTAATAATATATCAAGAGGTGTTGCTCTCTAATAATATAATTTTTGAGGCTCTTTCCAAGTAATCTTATTGATTTCTAAATCCTTAAAATTATCACGACTTAAATCATCTGATAATTCCTCTTGACTACAAACATTGGTTTCGCTTAGAACATTGATTTTCTCAGATGGAGTATCTTCAATAATTAAATTCCTAAACTTAGGAGTATCTAATTTTAAAGATTCCACTGATTCCATTTTCTATTTTCCTTTTAATGATTTCTTCCTATCTTGGATAGCTTGAAGAAAATCATTACTAGGATTAACCATTTCGAAAGGTTGGAAAAGTGGTTTCTTTTCAACCTTAACATTGTTATTGATCTGAGGTTTACTAATTGAATCTTCTATTCTGTCAAGTTGTTGACCTATTGTGTGAAGATTTTTATTAGTAAAATTGTTTTGATCAATAATTTTCTTAATACCAGTTCCTTCAGATGCTTCTGCAATCTTAAAAGGAGCTAGCATTATTTCGGTTTCCTTATAAGGATACCTTACATTACTAAGTGGTGGATGAGTAGATTCAACTACATTACCGTCACTTAGTTGCCATTGGACAGTCTTATTGACTTCATTAATGAATTTAGTTTTCAAATAATATTCTTCTAACCAATCAAAGAATAAAATCTGAGAACCAATTTCACTCATAAATGTGTAATATTCTTGTTTAATTTGTATTTTAAACTTATCAAAAGTTTTAAAATACCATTTTCTTTTCTCCTTGTTATTAGAAGAATTGAAATCATTGTTTAAGAAAATCCTATCTGGTTCGAAAGGTTTTTCTATGACATTAAGCTCAGAATCTCCTAATTCTGATGCTGTTGGTTCTTCCCATTCTAGGGAAGTTTGATAGATTGGTCGAGTTAATCCCGAAGGCTTATTAACTAAACCAGAAATTGTAGGATTAGTCTTCCTTGGACTATACTGGACATTCTTTGTTTCATCAATCTTGGACAGATCAACTGACCTTCTTGATGACCCTAAAGACATTGAGTTTCTAGGAGTATCAAATGATTTCCTAGAAAATTGAAGTGTAACTTTACCATCAGGATGTTGAACTACATTAGATGGTTCAGCTACTTGATATGTTTTCTAGGGAACAGGATTTTCTTTTTCCCAGTGGTCAGGCAAACTTACCTAATCCCATTTGATTAACCTAGGAATGGTTACATTAGACCTAGTTAGGTCTGTTTGAATCAGAAGCGTTTGACCTCTTTTGTCAATTTTGTACGCTTTTGATCCGAAAGTTGTTTTCATTAATTTAAAATAGATCCGGTAGATTACCGCCATTGGTAATGCACCTGGAACCATTTTATAATTGTGGGTTTTGATTTGAAGGGTTAGGGATTTTGTGATTGTTTGATCCCTAAGACCTAAGGTGACATTGGGATGACACTCGAATTGAATTGGACCAGTACTAAGACTAGTTTCAATCGATGCATGGATCGATCGTTCATAATCCAATTCCCGAGCATCTCTTAGAACCATTAGGACAGAGGTATCTAATCCTAATTTTGTAAGAGGTTTAGCTCCTACTTGGATTAGTCCTATGTGCATGTAATTCCATTCTTTTCCATAATTTTGGATGGAACTACGGGGTAAAAGTTCAATTGTTGTCAATCCATCAGAGACTGGTATGTCTCTCTCTTCTGTGGATATGACATAATCATTTTTGCCAAAGATTTTCCATTTGGCCATTTGGTAGATTTCATCATAAGATTTTTTTGAAATCTTCCAATTATCTATAGCTTCATTGAATTCTTTTATCCTAATTTCATCTCTATTGTTTATGTTTCCTAGATCCTCGAGTTCCTCATATGGAACTGAGCTAGAGGACGACATAGATCTGCTGAATAAATTCATTTTAGGATGGAAAACCTACTTTGTCTTTAATTTTAATACATCCCATAGGGGAAAATACGGCATGAGAGCATGGTATTCAGCCGCTCAGGGTTTCAACTCCATCAAACGCGCTACCCGTCTTACGCTCTATCTGCAGGCTTTACGCGACTTACACGACAGTACTGGATACTCCCCCTTATGCCTATCACCACGATGATCTCGTATTGTTCCAGATAGAATTAAAATCAAAGCGTCCTCCTATAGGACAATCGGTTTTCTTTTTGATCCAGATCCTGGATCCTAAAATAGTTTTATTCAAACCTACCTATATACTCTCCCCTTAGCTCTTATACCAAAAGAGAACCAAGATCGACTAGGCAGCCCTTAAGCCCTAGACTTAACTTCTGGTAATCACTCATCTCTATTGTTTATGAATTTTGCCATTTGGTAATGAATTTGGTCATTCTATTATATATATATATATATATATAATGGGTAGTAAAAGTGATAAGGATATAAATGGTTTTGATTTCACCTAATTTGGGCTTAAATTGACTAAGTTATAACTCTTTAAAGTTAAAGCCTAAATTTATAACAAGTTAAGATTATGTTGGACAATGATTTAATTAAATTGAGTCAAGGTTGACCTAACCACAAGTCAATCTATCCAAAATAAGCCCAAGGACAACCCTCTTACCCTCCCTAAGGTGGCCCATGAAATTAAACATAATTTATTTAAATGGGCTTGATTAATTAAACCATTTTAATTAGGCTAAAACAAAATTTGACATGATAATATGAACCTAATAACTTAAATAGGGCCCAAGACTCAAACTCAAAGTAATTGGGCCTATTTTCTTCCTAAGACTTATACGTTAAATGGGCATTAACACAATGAATAACTCAATCAGGTCCCAAACTAATTCAAAGCTTGAATCGTATTAACTAATTAAAATGAATTAGACTTAAGTTTAAGAAATAAAATGGGCTTACCTAATTTCAGTAAAACTTAAACAGGTCTAAAATCTAAACATACTTAGCCCCATTAAACTCTAGGATCTATACCATAAATGGGCCCTAATAAACACATTAAATTTAATTAGGCTTTAAACCCATCAAGGTTTTTGATAGATGCTCAATTATATATATATATACATATTTTTCCTTGATTTTGGCATGTTTTTAAAGAATTTGAATTTTAATTGAGTAATATTTTGATTTTAGGGCTTTGATGGATATTTGAATTAAAAAAGAAGAAAAAGAATCCAATTTTACTTAATTTTGAGCTAAATAAAAGAAGTTATGATGTTTTGAAGCTAGACATTGCTTAGACATGACCATATTCAAAACGTATTGAATTTGAAGCATCACAAAAAGTTACATGGGGGCTAAACACAATTGTAATCGTTGGTCATGTTTCTCTTTGAGATAATTAATTTTAAAGCATGATTTAGACACAACCTCTAGACACGATCGTGTTTAGGCCATATCTATTGCAACGTCCAATTTTATATGATTTTGACTGACAAATTTGACATGACCCAAAACATAACTGTGTTGGCCTAAAATATTGAGTTTTTTTTTTTTTACTCACTATATAAAGGGGGGGGGGGGGGGGGGGGGGGGGGGGGGGTTACACAACCAAAGGGAGATAGAGAAGTTATATCTTATTTGTTTTAAGGTTTTTAAAAAGACAAGAAGGTTATCTTTTTACACTTCAAGAAATTAGGGTTTTTCTTAGTTTTAATTGATTTCTTTGATGATGGATGTTTATACATTAATGAAGAATTCATTTTTCAATATGATTAGTACTTAAATTTCCATAATATCTAGATTAGTGGGTCTTATGGTTATTATGTGACTGGAATTTCTATTATTCAATAAATTCTTATATTTCTCGATTCATGCATGTATTCTAGATTTTTGTTTAGATAAATATTTCTATAGTATTATTCTATCTATTTGATATTATACATTAGGACTGGGAAGTCTAATGTGTAATTAAATCTAACATGTTTGAAGACAATTAATATAATCTTAGAAGTAAGTTACATAATTCTTCCAAATTTAATTAATTTGTTTGCAAGAATTTATTGTTTTTAATGCGATTTTTTAATTATACTATTATGAAGAGATTCAAATAGATAATTCTAATATTAGGATTAATAAGCTTGAAACAATTATTAAATTAAATTAGGAATTCCCCGGTTAATGAAATTTAAAAAGGATTTCAACAATTTTTGTTAATGTCACATAATAATTCTTAGGAAAAACAAAGTCTAAATACTAGTTTTATAATTTTGAAGTTAATTCTAATTTGCTCTGCTTTTTTGTCTTTCAATAAAATCTTAGTTCATTAGTTAATACTCAGTTATAGATTTTAAATCAATAAATCTCTATAATTTACCTATTATATATAAAGTGTAGGTTAGTATTAGTATTCATAATCTCTGCAAGGTAATAGCCATATTTAATACACTATATTACAAAATTTGATAGGTATACTTACCTCATATCAAGTTTTTAACGCTGTTATCAAGGATTTCGATATTAAGGATACTAATTACTTTATTAATTTAACCATTTTTTTATGTTTCTTGTTTTTCATTTCTTTTTTTTTTTTTTTTTTGGTATTGCATGATCAAAAATACTCCATCAAATGTACTAATTTTTTATTCAAAAATTGAAAGGACAACTAAGCATTTACGAAAAATGGTTCAGCAAATAGTAGAGGAAGTAAATCAAGGCTCTCCTTTGAGAATAAAGGCAAAAGAGGAAGAGGATGAGTTGGAAATCATGGATAACGAAAACTAAAACCAATAGTAGACTATATCCAATTACTCCAAACCCAATTTAGTTTAAGCCGACTCAAGTATCGTTAGGCCACATATTGCTACTAATAACTTTCAAATTTAACCTCATATTATACAAATGGTGCAACAGTTCATTCAGTTTGATAGATTACAAGATAAAGATCCCAATGCTCACATCTTGCGACACCTTTAAGATCAATGGGGCTTTAGATGATGTGATCAAATTGTGACTCTTCCCCTTCTCGCTAAGTGGTCGAGCAAAACAGTGGCTAAATTTACTTCCAAGGGCATCTATCACTAATTAGTATGATATGACTCGAAAGTTTTTGGGAAAATACTTTCCACTTGCTAAAACCACCAAACTCAAGAAGGACATATCATCTTATACTCAATTAAAAATCGAGACCTTATATGATACTAGGGAGAGATCTAAGAAGCTATTGAGAAGATGTATATTTAAACTTTCTACAGTGGTTTGAATCTATCAACCAGGTAAATGATAGATACCGTTACTGGAGGGACGTTAAATACTAAAACACCTGAAGAGGTTCAATCATTGATTAAGGACATAATTATAAACAACTCTCAATGGGAAGGTGCTAAGGTGAGGAACATAGCGGTAGGCATCTACGAATTAGATATAGTGATAACCTTAGCTAATAAGGTTGATGCCATTAGTAGCACTTTCTATCAATCCCAAATGAAACTCAGGAGAAGTCGATGTACAGGGTCAGTGGGAACAAGCAAACTATTTAGGAAACTCTTCTACACTACAAAACAACTCCTATAATAACACCTATAATCCTTGATGGAGAAATCATCTGAATTTTTCTTAGAGTAACTACAATCAAAATCAACAAAGGATGATCTTGGCTCCCCCAGGAATTCAGCGAGCCACACCACAAGAGAATAAATTAGGTTTAAAAGAATTTTTAACTAAATATATTCAAACTAATAAAGTTAGATTGTAGAATACATAAACTTCTTTAAGGAATCAAGAAGCATCCATTCATAGCCTAGAAAATCAAGTGGAACAACTTGCAAGTTGCAAAGATAATTGCTAAAAGACAATAAGGACATTGCTAGGAAACATCGAGATGAACCCTATAAAGCATATGAAAGCAGTAACCCTTAGAAGTATAAGGGAGTTGCAAGTTAAACAGAAAACTATAAATAGGTCAACTAGGAATGAAAGGAAGTTAAAGAAAAAGAAAGTATAGAGTCACCAAAACTGAAGGAATATAGATTACCCGTACCCTATCCTCAGCACTTGAAGAAAGACCACTTTGATGAGCAATTTGATAAGTTTCTCGATTTGTTTAAGCAGTTACATATTAACTTACCTTTTGTTAATGCCCTATCACAAATGCCCAAGTACGCCAAGTGCTTGAAGGAACTACTCTCTAATAAGAGGAAGTTGGAAGAGATATCAACTGTAACATTAAATGAGAAATGCTTAGCGCTAATGCAAAATAAGCTGCCACAAAAATTGAAATATCCTAGGAGTTTTACTCTACTCTCTCTTATTGGCAATTTATCAATAAATGAAGCTCTAGCTGACCTAGGTGCAAATATAAATTTAATGCCACATCATATGTTTAAAAAGTTAGAATTAAGGAACCCTAAACTAACACATATGAGCATTTAATTAGTCAATAGGCCCGTAAAGTACCCCCATCAATATTATTGAAGATATGTTGGTTAAAATGGATACATTCATTTTTCCAATGGACTTTGTAATCCTAGATACAAATAAGAACATCGAAGCACCACTAATTTTAGGTTGCCCTTTCCTAGTTACTTTTAGGGCAGTTATAGATGTAAGAAATGAAATGTTAACTCTAAAAGTTGGGGATAAAAAAAGAACATTCAAGACGCTTAACACAATTCAACAACCTCCTAAGAGTAATGATACATGTTATTACCTAAATGCATCTAACCTACTTAGTTCTACTTGTTTGTAGGATGGCATTTACACAAACCCAGTTTAACAACGTCTCATTCATGGCAAGAAAAGAATCCGAGTAAATTTAAGTAATTTGAACACCAAATTTTTCATAGTTGTCTACTTAACTAAAAAAAAAGAGAAGTGCGTTGAGCTAACAACATTAAACAAAAATGCTTCTTAGGAGGCAACCAAAGTTTAGTTTTCCAATTAAGCTTTTCTTAATTTAATTTAATTAAATTTATTTTCATTTTTCTACATTTAGTTATTTAAAAAAGAAAAAGCAAGCTAATTTTTTTTTTTGCAAGTTTGACGCAACCACTAAACACGATCATGTCAAGGGCGCGTCAAATGTATACCGCTCTCCGAATATAACATAACCATCAGACACAAGCATGTCAAAGTTGCATCAAGGCCATTTATATATAAAAAAAAAAAAATCTAAGAGTTACATGACTTTTTGACATGATCATGTTTATGTCGTGTCTAATAAAGTTTTGATTTAATCTTTGCTGAGAGTTACACTACCATTAGACATGATCATGTTAAGGTCATGTCAAAACATCCGAAGAATGTAAAACTTTACCAAGAGTTACACGACCTTTAGACACAATCATGTCTAAGGTCGTGTCAGTTGTGCCTTGTTTTAATTTTTTGAGAGATATATGATCTTTAGACACAATCATGTCTCGATTATGTTGATCCTAAATCCCCTATTTTATTTTTTAGGCACGGACACAAGGAGATGAGGAGATTCTAATCATGATTACTATGAAGAATATCTTTGTTTTCTTTGATGTACTAACGAGACATGTTTGGCTTGCTAAACTAGATTTTAATAATTTTTTTCTTTTAACTGTTGTTTTATATTTCTGTTCCTTTTTATCTTTTATAGCCTTTGCTTGTTTAAAGCATTCAAAATCAACCACTTTAGACACTACGCACATTTGGAATGGAACAAATGCTATATTCAAGAGAGTACTAGTTCTTTTCCCCACTACCTGCCTCATTTTTTTTTTCTTTTATTCTTATTTCATTTATTTTTCTTTGTATTTGTATATTGAGGGCAATGTATGGCTCTAAGTGTGGGGAAGGGGGTTCTAAAATTTGTGGTTATTTAAGAAATCATCAAATTTGTTCATTTAACTTGGAAATCATTAAGTTAACTTGTAATTTGGTATAAAACAACTCATTGGGTAGTATAGAGCACTTGATCAATAAATACTTTAATAGCTACTTATTACTTAGTTTTGAACTTGAAGATTTAAAATTTTGAATAGCATCACTAGTTAAGAACTAGTCATGATTTTTTTTTTAAACTTACTTTGATGTATATCTTTTTCCTTTAATATTTTTAGAGCACTATAATCCTCAATAAGTAAATAGTTGATATTTATCATTTGAAAATTTCTTGAAAAATCAATATAGTTAAAGATAAAATAAATAATAAAGTTTAGCTATTGGCCTCGTTGACTCGAGTAATTAAACCTGCGGAATGCCTTCTTTGTGTAGAATAACACCTATTAACTTGAGTGAAGAACTTGGGATTATCGGTTTAAAACTTGCTAAAAGGGTCATGAGAAAAGTTCATATTAAGGCTAAACGTAAGTAATAAGCTCTATCAAATAAAGGTAGTAGATAATCCAAAAAGGGTATCTTAAAACCTAATAGCCTAAGGTCATCTGGTCTAGGACTTATTGACAGATGAAACTACCTAAAAAAATAGAGAAATGACTAAGGGATAAGTAGATATATTTATCTTATATTATAGTGTTTAGTAAAATTCAAGAATGGGGTGTATGCATTTTAGTAAAGTTAATAAAGTGTTTATGATTTTTTCTTGATTGAGGAGATGATAATTTAAATTTCAAATCTTTTATATATTTAAGACGGTTGGTTAAGTGAAAACTGTAAGAGTTATAGTTAATTTTCTTTTCAAACTATAAGTTAATTAAGAGTTTGTTTCTTAAACTATTATAAGATTAAATAAGAATTCTTTTGAATGATTTCTTGAATAATAAGAAGTTGATTAATTATTTCTTATCCTACCATTTGATTCGATTAATTTGCTTAAGGATAAGTAAATGCTTAAGTGTAGGGAAATTTGATAGGTGCTCAATTATATATATATATATATATATATATATATATATATATATATATATATTAAATGAGCTTTAATGTATTTTTTCCTTAATTTTGGCATGTTTTTAAAGAATTTGAATTTTAATTGAGTAATATTTTGATTTTAAGACTTTGGTGGATAGTTGAATTAAAAAGGAAGAAAATGAATTCAATTTTACTCAATTTGGAGTTAAATAGAAAAAGTTATGAGGTTTTGAAACTAGACACGACCCAAACATGATCATGATCAAAGCATGTTGAATTTGAAGCTTCACAAAAAGTTACATGGGGGCTAGACACGATTGTGTTCATTACACGTGTATCTCTCTAAGATAATTAATTTTAAAGCACGATTTATGCACGACCTCCAAACACAACTATGTCTGCTACAATGTCCAGTTTTACAAGATTTTGATCAACGAATTTAACACGACTCAAAACACAACCATATTGGACAACGTGTTAGCCTAAAATATAAAGTTTTTTACACTCACTATATAAAGGAAAAGGGAGAGAGAAGTTATATCTTATTTGTTCTATGGTTTTTAGAGAGATAAGAAAGCTATCTTTTTACACTTCAAGAAATTAAGGTTTTTCTTAGTTTTAATTGATTTCCTTGATGATAAATGTTTATACATCATTAAAGAATTCGGTTTTCAATATAATTAGTACTTAAATTTTCTTAGTATCTAGACTTGTAGATCTTAGGGTTATTATATTACTGGAATTTCTATCACTTAATGAATTCTTATATTTCTCAATTTATACATGTGTTCTAAATTTTTGTTTAGATTAATATTGCTATAGTATTATTCTATCTATTTTATATTATACATTAGGATTAAGAAATCTGATGTATAATTAGATCTAACATGTTTAAAGAGAATTAATGTAATCTTTGATATAAGTTACATAATTCTTCTAGATTTAATTAATTTGTTTACAGGAATTTATTATTTTTAATGTAATTTTTAAATTATGCTATTATGAAGAGATTCAAATAGGTAATTCTAATATTAGGGTTAATAAGCTTAAGAAAGTTATTAACTTAAATTAAGAATTCCCCTTATTAATGAAATTTAAGAAGGATTTGAACAATTTTTGTTAATATCATATAATAATTCTTAGGGGAAATAAAATTTAGATACTAGTTTTCTCATCTTAAAGTTAATTCTAATTTGCTCTGCCTTTCTGTCTTTTAATAAAATCTTAATTCATTAGTTAATATTTAGTTATAGGTTTTAGATCAAAAAATATCTATAATTTATCAGTTAGATAATAGGATATAGGTTAGTGTTAGTATTCATAATCTACGTAGGACGATATCCGTATTTAATGCATTATACTACAAAATTTGATGGGTATACTAGCTTCACATCAATTTTAAATTAGTTAAAGGTCTAAAATGAAACTATAATGAAACTTAATAAATCAACTAGGCTTGTAACACAACTAATGGGACTAAGTAAATACAATAGGCCTAGGTCAATTTAAAATTTATAGAATTAATCGAATTTGACTTAAATTGTATTTAGTAATTATAACTAGATTCAACTAAATCAATTAGGGCTAATTAGCCTATTTCTAAACATAATTGGGCTTACTATACTTAAAGGGCCCAAATACTCTAATTGGGCCTTAAACCTAACTAAACTTAAAATTTAAATAACTTATTAGGTTTAATTAAATAAATCTTAAATGATTCAAGCCACAATTAGCTAAAAGTTAATCAAGGCTAGATATCCCTAATTGAGCTCATAATTAGTATGAGCCTTAAATAACCTAAACCAAACTTAAAATAATCAATTGATTTATAAGTTTCTTTTAATGCATAAAACCAACTCAATTGAAACTCGAATTACGATTCGGGAAACGTCTACCTTTCAAGTATGCAGTAACTTACATGTTGTGTGCTAAGTTAAAAAATTTAACTGGACTAATAATCAAACTCAAGTAAGTATCTACTTGTTACTTGCACGTGCTTACTTGAGCTAGCTAATGGCAAATCTTGGATCAAGATTATGGTTGTGATCATATACATCACAATAACACGGTAGTTAAGCATTTAGGTCACTAAAGGTGGCTTGGCAGGTAACTAATAAGTGATATTATGTCAGATAATGAGCAATATAGCAGAGAGAATGTATATCAGAAATTGTCTGGGCTTATGGAACCTGGCAGGCAATATGATATAACTGGACCGTGATCAGTGAGTTCGCATAATGGTAAGATTACTTAGACAAGACTAATTAGGTAAATGATTTTTTACAATATGGAGTCTGACTATTTCCATTAACCCTCAATGTCTATCGTGGTAGAATTAGACCCCTTGTCTCTAGTCATAAGTACTCCCATGTTAGGTGTTTAATTAAGAAAATTAATTGAACTCGATGATTAACTGCTACATTAGTTGTATGCTCATTTGACATGCGTGTATGTGTTTATGTTACTATTTTTATTCATCTACTATATGACTCAATAGGTTATAACTCCGAGGAGAAGATATGAAATGAGATTACAAAGATAGACATTGTCAAATGTTTTTATGATTGAGATTTGTTATGTTTTAGACTATATTTTTATATTTTTAGTTATACTAAAACTTATTAGGAGCTGTCTGTGGCTCCATGGTCTATTAATTATAGATTGTATCTTTTGTGGACCTATAAGCCTTAGGACCTAATTTATCTTTTCTTGTCTCACCATGTATATTTTTTACCAACGACCGTGAAACGTTGCAAAATCCTAAAACTGGTTTAAAAACCCACTTAATAATTGTAACTTTACGTATTCTACATAAGTAGGATATGCGACAAACTCTCAGTACCATAATGATTTCAGAGTGTAACATCTTTTATCATTAACATCGGAGAGAAAGTATAATGCACCAAAGAGACTATGTCTTCTATAGGCCTTTAAAGATCATCTCACAATAGCTCAAAAGGAAAAAAAATTACGATGAAAAAGAAAGCCGATGTGTTCTGTCATGGAGTAAATATCATAAAAGAAACTGTTTAAAGGGAAGGATTTACAAATTTAAATTTGTGTCAACCTTGACGTTAAATAATGTACTGATCTTAGCATTCTTGCATGAAACAAAGTTAGTTTTGTTACATCATCATAAACTGAAGAGAGAGCGGAATTATTAAAATTGGCACCAGTAACATTGGAGGAATTATTTCCTTCTAAGTTGCATCGGCTGTTGATTGGAAGTGGGTTTTTTTCCTTTTTTTTTCTTTTTTTTTTTTTTGGCTCCAATACTATATGTAATACAACTATTGGGGGTTCTATCAGATGGAATACCAATATTTATGTCACTTGATCGTAAAGGCTTCTGCAGTCTTTGGTCTTTCTTTTTTTTTTTTTGGGTAATTTGGTCTTTCTTGGTTTGAGGATGCTCAAATGTAACCATTGCTTTTGCAGTGGCCAGTTGATCCTGGAAGGCTCGTTTAAAACAAAGCATGGCTTTCAAATTTTGAGATTGTATCAACTCATCAACTTTTATGAATTTTCATGTCTAATAATTCTGAACTATTTCAACCCATCGGGTAAGGATTAGTTTTGTTAAACCGTGTAAGTAAAAAAATGATCCTTAGGGGCCATATGGTCTGAAGCACATATGCCCACTATCTGTTTACCATCTATATTATCATCAAAAGCTAAATTAACATCAAGGAAAAAGCAAGGGAAAAGAAGTACCTACAAAAATTAGGTTCTTCCATCGTTTAATTTCCAGTCCACAAATGTTTTAGATTGATCTGATTCTATGACCAAGCTCTTTTCACCGTCTAATGGATTATCAACATGTAAATTCCCGAGACTCATCAAAACATTTGTTATCCTTCCAGGCCTTTCATTAGGTTTATTACATCATTTATTACTAACCTTAACCAATAACCATACCTATTGGCATAAAACTACCAACCATAGCCGCGGAGACATGCTTTTCATTCTCAATTCGTCGAATCAGATAATATTTCCTATTAAAAGACAGCTACAGATCCATCACTAATATTTGATCATGAATATGGTTTAACACAAATCATGAAGCCTAGCATCAAGCCATTAACCAGTTTCTTGGCTCACAATGAATTCATTTACTTAGTAAATCACACGGATAGCCAGCCATATTACCAGAAAAACATGTTGGGAAGGCACTAGACTCTGCAATTCATCCCGATGTTTCAATATAAGCAGCAATGAAAAGATTGTTTAGCTTTAAAAGCAGCAATCTCAAATCGTGATAAATGAATTAAGGGGCCATTAACTTGTTGACTCCTCCCCGAAATTAAATTCCCAAAATTCTTTCATAAACTTAGCGTACAAAAAGCTTTCCTAGTAATCCGGAACCGTAGAGTTCAATAACCAGCAATCAAGCCATCAAGCCATTGGAATCCTAATATCCCACTCAGATAATTATTACCATAAAAGGGGATGTAGCATAATTTGTAAACCATCAATAAGAACTAAGACAGAGAGTGTTTGTGAAGTGAGTGAATGTCTATATTATCCAATGATGAAAGAAGAATACATACAGTAAGGCTAAGAAAAGAGTTGTAAAAACTGTTTTCCGCTTTTTTACTATTGTTGAGTGTATAAGAGTAGAAGTGATATGACAGGATTACATATTCATTATAAGAGAAACTATCTAAGAGAATAACAAAATAAAGTCCTCACCTCAACTCTTAAGTCCTTCGAAGCCACATCAGTTAAGCAATCTATTCACGTGTCCAAATCCATCAGAATCATTATGGTGCCCTTCTCATACATGCCAAATACAAATGCAAAAATAGTTTGTACATGCCTCAAATAATAACAGAGGTAAACAGCCAACAATTAAAAGCCACAATGGCAGCTGGAACAATTTAACAAAGAAAGATACTTGAAACAATAAGGAATGCATCACAAAAACTAACCATCAAAGAGAAAATTTTCGAAGGGGAAGACTCAGCTCAAATTAACATCAGAATGTTCAGATTTGTGGGGAACCGAAAGATTGCTATCGAGCATGAAAGAAAGGTCAGACATTTGAGAAACAAGCATCTTGACATCATTTGCACGCATCTCGGTTACACTTGCATTATTGTTTTCTTTCACATGTTCTACACTGCTTCCATCTTTAGCATTTGTGTCATCCATCCTAAATAAGCAACAGAAACCAATGAGACTGAGAAGTTGGAAAGTATAAAATAGTAAAGCTAGGAGGAAGTAAACAGACTCTGCTAGTACCCCACCAAAAAATATAAGCTAAAACTCCACAGCAGTATTTATGGCAAATTTCCCACCAAATTGTGAAGAAATAAAACAATCACACTATAGCCATGCACTATATCTTCTATGACCACCAAAACCCCCACACAAAAAACACACTTCTCTCTCTTCTGTCTTTGGGGATAAGTAAAGAAGGCTTTACAATCATTTAAAGTGTTTCATAGTAGATGACATCACCATGCCCAGTTATTTGAAGATAGTCTGTCATTATTATACTTGATTATTAAAGGAAAAAAAAAGGAAAAAGAAAAGGAAAAAGAAAAGGAAAAAAAAAGGAAAAAGAAAGAAAAAAAATTCAATGCACCTTTCTGTGCAAGGATCACGCACTAACAACTACGCTATTTTCAGGTAGGCAGGGTATTAGATGAGATATCAATCTTTCATAGTGTGAGATATAGTTATATAATCACCAAAGAACCAACATGCATGTAATGCTAACGAAAAACCATGTTGCATGTATGCAGCCACCAGAAATACTTTTCCATTACACACAGATTTAAGCACATAAAAAGTTCTGCCCATATGTACATGCCTTGTAGAGACGGATGCTTCAGATTTCACGAAACCTCCGTCAAAAAAGTTGCTTTGACGGTCAGTTGCTCGCAAAAAGAGATCAGCTTGATCAGAGGTGCCAAAGTCCTTCTCTTTGGAATTACTAGGAGAATTGAAAAAATTTAAGTCTGTTGTTTTCTGCAAAGGTGTCCCATGATCAACAGTATCTTTCAAAGAACTATTTAGATTACTTCCAGGACTAGTTGAGCTGGTAAAGTCACTCCAATCATCAAAGGATTCATCATTTGTATCAACAGCCTTATTATGATGTGCACTAGGGCTGGCCGTTTGCCACTGATCACCTTGAATACAATCTATATTATCAAAAGAGCTAGCAGTCGCCACCTCAGTCTTAGCATCATCAAAATTAACCTTTTGAGTTTGCTCAGAATGGCCTACTGTACTAGAAGTTGAAGCAGTTCTTGGTTCATCTTGAAACCAATCGTCAGCAGCTGATGAAGCAGATGGTTGTGCATTCTTTAAGTCAAAACTGCTAGATTTTTTTCCCGATCCAAAGATCACATCCATATGTACGGACAAGTCAGCTGCAGTATTTGCAAATGGGTCTGATGATCCAGAATTCTGAGGTGCAAACAGATCTACGGAAGCACTTTTAAATGGGTCAGATGATCCTGTATCTTTACTAAGATTGCCAGAACCAGCAAACTGAAACTCTGCATCCCAAGCAGAGGAAATGTCTCCACTCTGTTGTTGTGAAGACTGTTTGGGTGCAGTCGAAGGCTGAACATTCTCAAATAAACTCAGATCTCCTGAACCCTGAAAAGCATTTCTCCCTGTAACATGCTCCTGCCGGTGAACTGGAAAAGGCTCCACAGATACCAGTGAAGTATCTTTTCTTTTTGGTTCAGCAAAGAAACTGTCAAAGTCAACTCCAGAAAGTTTCAGTGAACCTTTCTGCTTAGCATTCACCTCATTGGAAGCACCAGTTTTAGGAATTTCATGCTTTGGAAACCATCTGATTTCCAAATTTAGTAGATCGGAAATAGAGATTGTCTCTTCTGGTGTATTTTGCCCTCTCTTAGAATCTTTAGCATCAGAATCTAGCACAACAGTCTCCTGCAAACAAATGGACAACTTTGTTACCCATTATCTTCATTAAGCCCTTAGCTGTGTAACATAAGACAAGAAGTTCATTGCAAACTGCCATATCAATGACTGTGAAAGAACTCCATCACAGAATGCGATTACAAATTATAGAATTGTATTTAGTTCTCTATTTAAAAGTGGAAAATAGATGATCTAAGAATGTGATTAACAGAAGAAAATAATTCCTCAATGAAGTGCTGAATCCCAAGCCTATTAAAATAAAATTGAATTTAGAGGAAAAGGGGAAAAAAGGAATACTGAACAATCAATCTAGCAATTTATGATAAAGCTTATCTATCCACACATGTAGTCAACATTCTGGGGATCAGAGAAAACAAATTAGTGCTTCAGTAACAAAATGTACAGAGCAAGAAGTGAACCCAATAATCCAAAAGCACAAAGCCCATGGCAAGGTTCCACCAGGAATTGGTGCTCTTAAAAACTGAGTAGAATTATGAAGAACCATTCTCATTATCATAGACTTAATTGATACAAAACTTGTTAATCAGCCCTACAAGCAATAAGAACTACAGCTTGAAATGAAAACTCAACCTACTGCCTTCAGGACAAGTAAGAAATCTTTTTTCTTTCATTTTGCCACAAATCCCCAGGACAAATAAAACTGTAGAAAAATATCTATTTTCTCAAGAAAGCCTGTCATCCAGAGTACTCTATATACACTTTATGATCGCCGCTCACCAAACAAAGAGAAATTACAGTCACAACTCTATCCTTTAAGGTCATGTTTAGATGTCTGTGTAAATGTACAGCACTGCATGTACCCTAGAAAATGAAATTTTAGGGTATAAAGTCGGTCAATAGCTTTCTCCTTAGGTAGAACGTTGGTTAATAGCTTCCATCCTAGGTACAAAAGTAAAAATTTAGATGTATTTGATCCATCAGATCCTATTGTATTATATATTGTCCTATTTTCACTCAGTGCAGATTATTATAGGGAAGAACAAACACCACCCTCATTTAACCATAAAAACAAGTCAAATCTCCTTCCTCGTTGGGCCATTCTCTATAGATCAAATACATCATATGCCCCCTAAGTCCAATAAATGTGTATCTCTAACTTCCACCTCAAATCCCTTATAACACCTCTAAAACAATTTCTTTTGCACACTACCCATTGAAGCATGCCTTGCAATTCTTCACCCAATCCATTAAAAAGTCATCATTTTTCACACACACACACACACGGACACACGTTGGTACACCTCTGGGTAACATAAATGAGCAAGAGCAACCCTTATACAAAATCTTTTCTTTGCCAACTCAGTAGGCTGAACACACTACATTTGTCCAGGGACCAATCCTATTCCATCAGAAGAGTGATGATCATGCTGCATTGGTCACGAGGAAATCTGCAATTTACATTCTTTATTAAGAGTAACACTACTGCAAATCATCAAAATCTTCCAATCAGCTCCAGCCACCGCATTACTCTTTTCCTAAATTCATAAGAGTAATTAGAGATAAAGTGTCCCGTCCATATCTCGACCAATCACAAACGTCATTTATAATAATTACCCAATAAGAAACTCACTACTTTTTGCTTCTTCTTTTTTATTCCTACATGGCAATTTGCGCGATTACAGACATAGTTAAACGGGTAAGAACTACACAAAGTTCCAACTTTCGATCGAATTTTTCTCGAAAACTAACTAGGAACCACAAAAAATAACAGTAGTAGTAAGAACTTCTTACCGATCCTTCCACTTTCAAGGAATCAAGCAACCATTTATATCCAACCGTAGACCTGAAATTGATAGGATCAGGAGGAGATTTAGGATCAAACTGTTCTTTACCACAAAAAACGCAGAACAAAGACTCGTTTCCTCTAAGCAACTTTCCATTGCAATGCTTGCATCGGAAATTGGGCTCGGAAGGATCGAATTGCGAAATTGCGGCTCCGAAAGAGCGTAGAGACGGAAGAGACGCGTCATTTGTATCGTAGGAAGGGATTTGGGCTTGGTTTCGGAGTAAGATCTGGAGTCTGTTGAGGGTTTCGTTTTGGATGGTGTATGGCATTTTGGATTTGGGGATTTTAGGGTTTCCAGTTTCAGTTCGGAAGTGTGATGGGAGAGAGAGAAAGAGAGAGAGCTAGGGGAAGGTGGCGATGTTAGAACGGTGTCGTTTTGAGATGATGTGAAGTGATTTTTTAATATTATTTTCCGGGTTGTTTGGGCCTTTCCTTCCCAACGCTGTTTTTGGATGGGTGGAGAATGACAAGAATGGGAAAAAATCAAGAAAATGGGAGGAAAATATATATTTGGGTGAAAATAGATAAAAAAGAAAAGAAAAGAGTGAAAATGTTTGGAGTATTTTATTTTATTTATTTTTAAATAAATGGAAATGAAATATAATTATAAAATTATTACAATGTTCATGAAAATAAAAACTAGTAGATCATACATCCACACTATGGGCATAAAAATAAATACAGATAAAATTATTAATAAAAATATTAAGAATATGTTGGAACATTAAAATGAGTATATAAAAAGTATAAATAGTTGTGAAATTGAAAGTTAAACATTTATTCTAATCTTTTATAACATGTTTAAGTTATGAAATTTGATAAAAACATAAAAAAAATTATAATTTTTTAATTTAAATTTTAAAAATATTATTGCATAATTATTTATTGATATAATCTTCATAAGATATGATAAATCATAAATTTTTTTTTAAGATTTGGTTTTCTTAGTTATTAGTGATGAAATTTGGAATATACAAACATTTCTTAATGATTTACATAGAGATGGGGATAAAGGTCATTATAAGAAGTTATGAAAGAAGTGCCTTTGTGAGAGTGAGAGAGAGAGAGAGAGTATGTGTGTTTGTATTCGGATTGGCATCCAAACTGTGTAATATACGTATAGATAGGTGAATTAATTTTATTGGTAAAAAAAAAAACTTGAAGACATCAAAAAGGTGTCTTTAACTTTAATAATATAGATATAAGTGATTTTTTTCAATATTAACCCTACTTCCTTTCATTTCCTTTTTTTAAGATAAACAAAACAAATGAAATAGAAACAATTCTTTCAATTTCCTTCGTATTTTACTAAATACAAAATAACAGTTATACTTTTATTTTGCCAAAAATTACCAAACACAATGTAAAACAAGACATATATAAGTGATGTAAAGCAAATATTAACATATAGTTTGATAGGAAATGCTATTCTCATCATAAATATAAAATAAAAATAAGTAAGATACCAATAAGATAGTTTAATAAGTTTTAGACTTTAAATCGATACAAAGATAAAAGGATAAATACAAATAAGATATAAATGATGATGGTGAGAACAATAATAATAATAAAAAAAAAAAAGACAATTTAAACAAACCATAAAAAAGCACTATTGTTTTGATTGGAAAATTACATGTGAGAGATCAATGTTTAGGATCGAATTTAAATATAAAATCGAATTTTCAAATATTTAAAATAAGGAATCCATATTATGCAAAGTGATTCAGATAGAGAATGGACAAGTCTAACTTTATAGGGAATTTAATTTTGCAAGGGAGTATACATGTATTTATGTTTCTTTATTTTATTTTATTTTTAATAAATACACAATTTGAATGAATATCAAAAGGATAACATAAATAAGAAAAAAAATGAAACAAATGACTCTTAATATAAGAGACAATCACCTAAAGCCTATTAGGATTCAATAAGAAGCTTTTATCTCCCCTCACAAGCCACTCCAATAACTAGGTTGTGTAAGAATTATGGCAATCAATAAATTAGGGTTATATGAGAGATATTAGAATTGATAAAATGAAACTCATAAAAAGAAATTTCTAAATTGTGAATAGATACCTTGAAGTAGATCTAAAACTTTAATAAATTTAATTAGTAAAAGAAATCTTGTAGATTATAAAATTAGGATTTACTAAAGAAGAAGAAGGTTTTGATTATAAAAGATATCCCTTTTGAAAGTAAATCATCAACTTGTTTCATTCCACTTGATTTTACGTTAGTACAAAGCCAAAATTCACATCTTTAGCTTGAAACATAACTAGAGTTAGATAAAGCCTCCTATCCCATTTACATTCATGAGTTGGTTTCAAAATTGTCTTAGGTATGTAATGGTGTAAACTTGATGGGGTCAATGAATTTTATCTCCCTATCATTATCGTCAAATACAACAATCAACATGTTGTTAGTAAAGTTGATCAAGCATTAATTATTGTAATGCATATAAACAATCATATAAAATGTAGTACACTCTTGTTGGCAACTAGTGGCTAGTAAAAGGTATAGATGTAAAACTTTTATAAGTAAGTTAGGATAATTGAAATTAGTTTCCCGATTTCATCATATTGCATCTTCCTTTCATCTAAATATGAAACATATTATTTTTGTACTTGTATAATTTGAGATATAAGTCCAATCGCTTTATTATACAATAGCATATTAAAAATCATCTACCATATTCCCCACATGCAACACCATTGGATCACCTATGTTATGGGTACATGAAACTAGCAAAATTGGTAAATCAAACTCAATTATAAACAGTTACATTGGCAAGATAACAATCATAGAAGAAATGAAGGGCACCATCTGTTATGTAACTACCATCAGGAGCTGGGGGACCTAAGTCAAGTGGATATTAATTTCTAGTTTCTGAGTAATTACTAATTATTATTCAAGTAATGCAGCTAACTCAATTGACAACTACCACCAACAGCAAGTGGCAAACAGGAAGTAGGCAAATATTAACTCATCAGAAACTTCACTTTCCTAGGTTTGGATGCTAGCTTATGTAAGCCTCCTTTATTAAATATGCCTTAGCTTGAGTCACCCAAATCCATTGGCACATGTGGCTGATTAAATGAAATAAGGTGGAATTTGAGTTTCAATTATTATAAAATAAAATAGAAAATTAATGATCATGGTAAATTACATCTATACTATAACAATCCTAAAGGGGATCTTGTTTAAATGCCCTAAAGCCATTATCCTCTAGAATTAGTCTATAGGTGATAGAGTAAGATCGCAATTCACATCATTCATTCCATATATCGTGTGATAGTGATAACCATTTATAATGTTGTTATGCCATGCATTTCTCATTATAATTTTCATTTTGCCATATCAACATATGATAGAAACTCAACAAATACATTCAATTCTTATTTAAGTAAATCAAGGTAGCTTTCACAAACATTTCAAACAATTCAACCACACGTGAGCCCAACTATCACTATACATCATTCCATCTAGTTATATATTAATTGTAAAGTACAAAACAAGTATAGTAATTGTAAAAAGTCATTCATTTGTCCATCATATTGCCCATAGGTTGGTAAGCAATAGGGGAATCCTCAAAGTCGATATAGTCTAGAATAACATAATGGGAAAAGTAAGATATCTGAGATTGCAACTAAATTATTGTAAAATTGTCTTCACTTATTTCTTGGCTTGAACCTTGAGGTAGAATGAATTAGGTTTATCCATGTTTATTTTGACTTTAATAAATAAATAGTTGGTTTATAATTTAGGATATCTAGGTTTACTTGAAAATATTATAATTTCAAAAATGCAAGTTTAATTTGTGTGTTAAGTCAAATTATATTATTTTTCACTTAAATAGTAAATTAGATTAACTAATTTTATAGGTTAAACATTGTTTATTAAATTAAAAATTATATTACTTAAATTAGTTTAGGCCTGAATTTCTAGCATTTTGGCCTTATTAATATTTTTAGGGCTTAATTCTAAACTTCCATCACAACAAATCCATATATACGTCCACTCACTTTGGTTAGTCCTAATACTCATGTTGCCTTCGAATTCAATCATTCATCTCATACTCCTTAGGTTAGTCTCGAAATCCTTATCTATTTGTCTACTCTTTTAATTATTTTGTTCCTATTTAATACTATAAACCTATGATCATCTAACACATGATTTATTCATTAAAAAGTTGTTAGTTGTAATGTTGTGCTTATGGGAGCATATATTCACGGATGCTTCGTGTCATAATATTCACCTAACCTCAATGAAATTTTAGTTTCAACAACTTTAAAGTATATATATATATACTTTATTAATTTACAATAAAAATAAATTTAAATACCTATGATTAAACCTACATGCATGTTTATATACTCAGCATGCATACATGTATATGCCGACAAATTTTCAAATTTTTATTTTTTTATATCACACTAACCTAGAGTATGTTACAAGTTAGAAAATAAATCATATACTCATATAATTGTATTAGTTTGTCTCAGTATATACATGCACAAATTCGATTGTAATTTATTTTTATTTCAACTAACTCGAAAGTTCTATCATAGTAAGAAGGAAATTTAATTATACCTAAAATTGGCCCATGTGTACCTCAGCTAGCGTATAAACTAGTCTACTTCCCAATGCTTTTTTTTCTTCTTCTTAATTTCATTGATTATGTTACTTTAAAATGTATTACAATATAGAAACTAAATCATATATCTAAGTATTGCACTTAACATGCCCTCGCCAGGTAGTGTACATACGATCCAACTTTTGTTGTTTGGTGATCCTTTCACAGCAAGGATGCTACGAGGAAGAGAAAATTACGCATGCACGAGCATTTTGTTACACTGTCCCACATTTCTTGTTACAGGCTTAAAAGCGGGCTCGGATAACCATTTATATGCAATCGTAGACCCGAAATTGATAGGATCACGAGCAGATTTAGGAACAAAACCGTCCTTTAACACAAAAAACGCAGAACAAAGACTCGTTTCCTCTAAGCAACTTTCCATTGCAATGCTTGCATCGGAAAGTGGGTTCCGAAGGATCGAACTGTGCGAGATTGAAGGCTCCGAAAGAATAACGCAGAGACAGAAAAGAGACGCGTCGTTTCGGGTCGTAGGAAGGGATTTGGGCTTGGTTTCGGAGTAAGATCTGGAGGTTTTTTAGGGTTTCATTATGGATCGTATAGTATGTGGCATTTTGAATTTGGGGAGTTCGGAGTGTGATGGAATAGAGTAGAGAGGCCACAGAGAGAGAGAGAGAGAGAGCTCCGGGAAGGTGGAGATGTTAGGACGATGTCGTGTTTTTCTATTATTAATTTAATTTCCAGGTTGTTTGTTTTGGGCCATTCCTTCTAGGAATAGTGAATTGGGCCGGAACAGTGCCACTTCCTAGGATATCATACGTACGAAAGTAGGGCTCTACTTGCTTTAACACTTTAATTTCCAGATCAACAAGTGAACTCTTCTGAATTTCTAATACCGTTTGTTATGTTTCAATGTGTACGGGTGGAAAAAAAACAAATCGAATCGAATAAAAAAATATATAATTTTTTTATGCAATTTAGTTTGATTATAAAACAAATTGAATCGAATCAATCCACAATTCAAATCGAATCAAACAAAAAATATAATTTTTTTAAAAATATAATAATATTTTACTTATAATTAATTTTTTTTATTATAATATAACATTTAAAAGAATTTTTAGTTTACTTTTATTAAAAAGTATATATATTTAAATTTTATGAAAATAATTATATATATATAATAGATAGATAGATTGATTGATTCAAATTTTATATTATATATTACTTTAAGAAATAGATTAGTTATATTAAACATTTAAAAATTTTTAATTTTTAATCTATATATGTTATTATTAAATAGATTTAATAATACTCATATGTGATTATATATTAAACAAATATGCTTTCTTAAAAAATAAAATATGATTTAATTTATAAATCAAATTTAAATTTTATGGTTTGAAAAAATATAAAACCAAACCGTAGTATTGAGTTTGAAGAAATGAAAAATTAAATCATATTTTTATGATTTGATTTTAAAAAAAATCAAATCAATCCAATTCACACTCATTCATTCTTGCTGATGTAGTGAGCCATTAGCACACATAACTAGTCACCAAGTGTCAAATTGCATTTAATAGAGTTTTTTTTTTGGCATTTATATTTCCTTATCTTTATAAGTTTTACTTCTCTTTAATTCTTTTTTTTTTTTGTTTTTCTTGATTGTATACTATCTTTAGTTGTTTATCTTTATTAAATTATCCACCGTCGTACTATAATGCAAGATTTATGGTCGATCAGCATTCACATTTACCAATAAATAAATAAATGAAAGTGGTTCGATGGCCCTTATAGTTGTTTTAGAAAGAAAGCATTCAATTTCGAAAATCTACGGCATCCACGTAATTATAAAAATTTATAAATGATACGTGCAATTCGTTCAATTTCAAACATGTACTCGAGGTTATTATTTCAATGTTTAGTTTTGTCCGTGTCTATTGGACACTCATAGTATCATTCAAAAGTAGGCATTAGGTTTCACGTGGATTTTTACATTTTGCACCATGCAACTTGCACCCAACTTGCATTAAGCACTCACATGCTCAATCGTATGCCCTTTTATTAGGCAATAGGTAATCTTAAGAAATATAAAATCTAAGTGACAAGTATATTAGAGAGATTAGGTTCCATTGAAATCCCTTTTTCCTATAGGAAGTATTTGCATATATTTATAATATATGGATCTTATGAAAAAAATTGAATAAGATTAAGTAGGACATAGCAACCCTAATATGACAAATAAAAAAAAAATGAATCTCAATCAATTATATCTAATTGATACCTAAACCTACCGAGAAGTGTTAAAAATATACGAAACAATTTTTCAAAACCCACCAATCCAAAATTTTCTAAATCATCCCAAATTATCTAGATCCTAATATTGCTAATTTTGAATTTAGCTTATGAAATTATATTGTATAAATTTTCTCCATATTTAACTTAAATAAAATAAATTTTCACTTCAAGAAAAGTTGGTACAAACTAGCTTCATCATATATTTCCTCCCATAATCATATCATTTCACATATGTTCTTTTATTCAAGTGGACAGCAAAAACAAGCTTATCCCTTTCAATGTTTAGTACCACATGTTTTACACAATCCCCGGCTTTCAAATCCACCCTCTCTCTCTCTCCCTAGGTAGCCTTCTGCAGTGCAGTGATTTTACCTGAAGAGTACGTAATCGAATCATATCTCTGAAACAACTGAGCAAGAAAGAGAAATGCGGTTTGCGTCACGTAGTCCTTGCCCGCACATTGCTTGTTTGCCTCGCTGGTTGACCCGGTCTGTGGTCCATTCGACCAATACAGATAGTTTAGTAGCTCGGGATTGTTCTTGAACCGGTCCGGGTTAAAAGTGTCCGGTTCAACGAATATTTTCGGATCTCTCATGACTACCTTTTGATATCCACATAGCAACTCACCTGAAAGCAAATTGGTAAGGATTGGATATATATGACTGTACAAATCTTTAATGGCTAGAGTATTAGTTAAATTTGAATTTCAAACACCATTTAATTGAGAGAAGACTTCACTAAAAATGTTAGGGAACGTGGATTGCTTAAAGTGCGGATAAATAATCAACTCGCCTTTCTTGATATTGAAGACTGAGTCATGTGATGCCAACTGGAAATCCTTCCTAGCTCGGGCATATTGGGTAGGAACGGGAGGGTTGATTCGAAGAGTTTCATATACAACCGATTTCACAAGCTCCATATCCTTGATGGATTCAAAACTCAACGTTGACCCACCTTTTTCTCGTACTTCTTTCCTCAGCCTTTGTTGTAACCCGGTCGTGTCACTTCCTATGTAACTCATTACTGTCGGAAGGAAGACAGAGAAACCACCATAGGCATTGAAACATAATATGAAGAGCAAGTTGTGAATTGCTTCTTGTTTTGTGAGTCCGAACTCGGTTTCACCTATTTGAATCGTCTCTTTAGCTTGATTTTCCAGATACTCGTACAGTTTTTTGTAGCGTCCACTCACTAGGGCAAATGGATATTGCCAAGAATGAAGAAATATTTCTTCAAGAGGCTGTAGTACACCTGGAAATTTAATAAACTTAATGTTAGGAGTGATTAATAAAACTAAAAATCACCTAAAATCAAAACAGAACTGCTCTAGCATCTCAATATCTGTCTCCCAAGGCCCTATATATTATAACTAGAACCAATTATACCAATCTTCTTGTTTAATGAAAATTTGTAATGTCATGTACAAAATCGAACTGGAACTATATATGTTACATTCATCCAACATGGTGGATAGCGTTTTCTTCACCGTGTATCAATGGAAATCATGAGCTCGAAGAACACATTGTAGAGTATGTATGATCTTGTTAAGAGTCGGGGGAGGAAAAAATAAAAAACTTTTATGCAATTCCATGCATTTATAATGTCATAAAATGTATATTTGACAACAATTCAATTTTCCATTTCACGTGTGTAGATACAATGTATACCTTCTACTTGCAATGTACCACAGACCATATGTTTAAAAATATTATCCGAAAATAAGATTATCATATTAAAGTCTCAATCGTTATTGATGTTTTAAGCCTTTTTCCAAATCTTTTTCTTTTTTATTTTTTTTTTGTGAATTTACGATAGAGTCCGTGAGTCTTTTTTTTCTTCTGAATCAACTTGAATGAGTAAGAAGTAAAGGACACTCTTGAAAAATTGCTTTGATAAAAAACCACCTCAACTCTCATGTCATACTCATACATTTATCCAACGTTCCAACTCCAACATGGTTGGAGCTTCATCTGATTTCATGTTTGGTGTGTCTTCATCCACCACCTATCTATTCTCACAGCTATACTAAACTCTATACATACTATATAAATGATGTATTGATGCGGGCATCGTGGATAACACAGAAGCTTACACGGCCTAAGGGCACGGCCGTGTATGTGACCGTGTATAACTTACACGACCCAAAGGTATGGCCAGCGACACAACCGTGTATTCCAGTAGAATTCTCACAGAAGCTTACACGGCCTAAAGGCACGGCCGTATATGCGACCGTGTACTGTGTTCATCACATGTCCAGAAACATACACGGCCTAGAGGCACGGCCGTGTATAAGACCGTGTACTGCGCTCGCTACATGCCCAGAAACATACACGGCCTAGAGGCACGGCCGTGTATAAGACCGTGTACTGTGCCCGCTACATGCCCAGAAACATATACGGCCTCGAGGCACGGCCGTGTATGCGACCGATTATAGACGTGTATTTTATTATTTATTTCCATGTGTACGTATAGATTTTTCCCTTTTAGATATTTTACGGGGAAGTATAAATACTCTTTTGTCAGATAAGCTAGGGTTACGTTTTTACTACACTTTGAATACATTTGAGAGAGAATTATCTCCTTTACCGGTTGTGCGCAACCAGAATTTGGCATCAAAGAATATTTCTTTGTTGTTGTGAAACCAATCCATATTCAAATTCGTTTCGTTACGCTTTCCTCGCTGCGTCAGTTGGTATCAGAGCAAGGTAATTTCCTGCGGAGATGTCGGCTAACGGTGGTGTTGATGGCGGTTGCGTCCTCGACCTTGATCGAGATGCGGAAGTCCAAGGAGCCAATCAATGGGCTCCGAGGGCAGTGGTTGAAACCATGGAGCAGAGACTTGGGCGTGTAGAACAACGCCTGGAAAATCTGGTGGCGCGGGTCGACGCCATGGTGATGGACCACGACGGTCACAGAGGTGTTGTTGGGAATCAACCGGGGGTAGCAGCTGCTCGCGGCGGCCTTATCAATGACTTTGTTGCCGGAAACCAATGGAACCAGAGAATTGACGGAAGCTCCTCTGAGGAAGAGGACGGAATTTTGCAAAGGAGGGAACAACCACCGAGAAGGGGTGGTGTCGCTGGCGGCGGAAGATTTCGTGGAATGGATGACCGGAATGAACCGGCCTATGGTGGTGGATATCGACGCAATCACCAAGGGTTCGACCATGCTGATGGCGGAGACTTCCGTCTTAAGGTAGACATCCTTTCTTTTAATGGCAATTTGAATATAGAAGAGTTTTTGGATTGGCTGGCGGAGGTCGATAGGTTCTTCGACTATATGGAAGTTCCTTAGGAGAGAAGGGTGAGAATGGTTGCTTGCAGATTGAAAGGCGGGGCGTCTACATGGTGGGATCGATTGCAGCACCGTAGACAAAGGGAAGGGCGGCAACCTATTAGGTCATGGTATCGCATGAGGAATCTGCTGCAACGGGATTTCTTGCCACCGGATTACGAGCAAATTCTTTTCCAACAGTATCAGCGGTGCCGACAAAGGCAGAGGTCGATGCATGAATACACTGCGGAATTTATGAGGTTAGCGGAGAGAAACGATTTAAGGGAAACTGAGGGTCAACAGGTGGCACGATTTGTAGACGGGTTGAAGCCTCAGATAAGAGATAAGATAGGGGTGACGGTGTTTCGAACCGTGAATGAAGCAAAGAACTTGGCTCTCCGAGCGGAAATGATGATACAAGAACAGAGCGTAAGGTTTGGAGGTAGTAAAAGGACCTACACTTACGAAAGTCCTGGTAATAATAGTAAAGGAACTGATGAGAGACCTAGAGGAGTGGTTGAGAAACCAGCGGGAAGTATGGATAGGAGAGAAGACAAGGCGGAAGGAAAGAGACCGATGGAGAATAGAGACACCCCAAGGCAAAACAATCCATATGCCAAGCCGATACTGGGAAAATGTTATAGATGTAATCAGCCGGGGCATCGATCAAATGAGTGCCCAAATAGACGCACCGTAAACATTGTCGAGAGGGAAGAGGAGGAAGAAGTGTGTTGTGAACTAGACGGTGATGAAGAGTACTATGAGGAGGTTGATGACGGGGTAGAACCTAATTACATAATTAGGAGGATGATGTTAGCACCGAAACAAGAGGATAGCTCACAACGACACCAATTGTTTCGCACTAGGTGCACGATTGGTGGGAGAGTGTTTGACTTGATCATCGACAGTGGGAGTTGTGAAAACATCATTGGGAAGGAAGTCGTGAAGAAGCTCTAATTACCTACAGAGAAGCATCCAAGTCCGTACACCATCGGATGGATCAAAGCGGCAGAACGAATAGAGGTGAAGGAGAGATGTAGAGTTCCTTTCTCGATCGGCAAATATCGAGATGAAGTGTACTGCGACATCGTCGATATGGATGCTTGTCACTTGCTGTTCGGGCGTCCTTAGCAATTTGATGTAGATGCCCAACATGTAGGGAAGGAGAACAAGTATAGGTTGGAGAAGGAGGGGGTGAAGTATACACTAATGCCACTAACGGATAAGCGACCAAAAATCCAGAAGGTGGAAGGGAAGTCCTTTCTTACGATCACCCAATCAGAAAGGGAGATGACCGAAGACATCAAGGAGTCCCGCTTGATGCATGCCCTAGTAGTGAAAATGGCGGGAGAGGACATGAGTAACGCGGAGATGCCGGAAGAAGTGAAGGAATTACTAGAGGAATTCAGAGAAGTCGTTCCGGAAGACTTACCGGAGGGATTACCTCCATTGCGAGACATCCAGCATCACATTGACTTGGTGCCGGGAGCTAGTCTTCCCAACTTCCCTCACTACCGGATGAGTCCCAAGGAAACGGAGATCTTACAGGAAAAGGTCCAGGACTTGCTCGATAAAGGATCATTCGAGATAGCTTGAGTCCCTATGCCGTACCAGCATTACTAACACCTAAGAAGGATGGGAGTTAGAGGATGTGCGTGGATAGCCGAGCGATCAACAAAATCACCATTGGGTACAAATTCCTAATACCTCGCATTGAGGACATGTTGGATCGGCTGAGTGGAGCAGTGGTGTTCTCCAAAATAGACCTTCGAAGCAGGTACCATCAAATTCGGGTCAGACCTGGGGATGAGTGGAAGACCGCCTTCAAGACGAAAGATGGACTATACGAATGGATGGTCATGCCGTTCGGGCTCAGCAATACACCGAGTACCTTCATGCGCGTGATGAATCAGGTACTTAAAACCTTCATAGGCCAATTTGTTGTTGTATATTTTGATGACATATTAGTATATAGCAAGACTCGGGAGGAACATCTAGTGCATTTGAAGGATGTTTTGATGGTGCTGAAAGGGAACAAACTATATGCTAATCTCAAGAAGTGTGTGTTTATGTCATCAAAGCTGTTATTTTTGGGATTCATAGTGAGTGGGGAAGGAATCATGGTGGATGAGGATAAGGTACGAGCCATTAGAGATTGGCCTACACCTAAGACAATCACTGAGCTGAGGAGTTTCCTAGGGTTAGCAGGCTTCTACAGACGTTTCATACGACACTTTAGCACGGTAGCGGCTCCCTTAACCGAATGTTTGAAGAAAGGGCAGTTTCATTGGGACAAGGAAGCTGAGTCGGGATTCGCTGTGCTCAAAGAGCGACTATGTAACGCACCAGTGCTGGCCTTACCGAACTTCAACAAATTATTCGAAGTTGATTGTGATGCTAGTGGTGTGGGTATTGGGGCGGTAATCTCTCAGGAGAAGAGACCTGCTGCGTTTTATAGTGAGAAACTCTGTGAGGCCAGGAGGAAGTGGTCCACATATGACAAGGAGTTTTACTCCGTGGTTAGAGCCTTGAGAATGTGGGAGCATTATTTGGTAGGCAAGGAATTCGTACTGTATTCTGATTGCGTTGCCTTGAAACACCTGAGCAATCAGACCCGCATATGCAAAGACATGCACGCCCGATGGATACAATTCTTGCAGAAGTTTCCGCTTCGTTTGATGCATAAATCCGGGGCGCAGAACAAGGTGGCCGACGCACTAAGCCGAAGGGCGGATTTACTAGTGACTTTGAGAGCTGAGGTAGTGGGGTTTGAACAGTTGAAGGAGCTGTATGAAACAGATGAGGATTTTGGAACTACCTGGAAAAAGTGCACCAACAAGGAACCCAATGACAGTTATTATATTCTGGAGGGTTATTTGATGAGGGAAAACCAACTATGTATCCCGGCATCCTCCTTGAGAGAGAAGGTGATCCGAGATCTCCATGGAGGGGGACTCGCCGACCATTTGGGGCGGGACAAAACACTAGCAGCAGTGGCGGCAAGATATTATTGGCCTCAGTTGCGCAGGGATGTTAGTCAGATAGTGCAACGCTGCTACATCTGTCAAACATCCAAGGGGCACTCTCAGAATACGGGACTCTACACTCCCTTACCCGTACCTAAGAACATTTGGGAAAACCTATCCATGGACTTCGTCCTAGGTTTGCCTCATACCCAACGAGGTGCTGACACTGTTTTTGTAGTTGTGGACAGGTTTTCTAAGATGGCTCACTTCATCCCATGTAAGAAGACGACAGATGCTCAGAATGTAGCCAGATTATTCTTTAAGGAGGTGGTCCGATTACATGGGATTCCCAAATCCATCACTTCTGATAGGGACACTCGATTCCTTAGCCACTTCTGGAGGACGCTTTGGTACATGTTCAACTCGTCCCTCAACTTCAGCAGCACAACCTACCCACAAACCGATGGACAAACCGAAGCGACGAACAGGACCCTTGGCAATCTGATAAGAAGTATCTGTGGAGAGAAACCAAAGCAATGGGACCTGGCATTGTCTCAAGCAGAGTTTGCCTACAACAACTCGATCCACAGAACTACCGGTAAATCTCCTTTCTCAGTGGTCTACACCAAGGCATCTTCTCACGCTCTGGACCTAGTTTCCCTACCCAAAGGTGTGGAGGCCAACATAGCAGCAAAGCACCTGGCGTCAGAGATCAAAGAACAAATTGAGAAAGTGAATGAGCGCTATAAGAAGGCAACTGATAGGCATAAGAAGAAGAAGTTGTTCAAGGTGGGAGACCCCGTGATGGTGTTCTTAAGGAAAGAACGCTTCCCCGTGGGCACATATAGCAAGTGGCAACCGAAAAAGTATGGGCCCTACAAAATAGTGGCGAAGATCAATGACAACGCTTATGTGGTTGGCCTCCCGGAAAGCATGAGAATCTCCAAGACCTTCAATGTGGCGGATTTATCTCCATTTTATGAGGATGACGAACCCCTTTATCCAGCAACGAACTCAGGGTCGAGTTCTTCTTTGGTGGGAGAGAATGATGCGGGCATCGTGGAGAACACAGAAGCTTACATGGCCTAAGGGCACGGCCGTGTATGCGACCGTGTATAACTTACACGACCCAAAGGCATGGCCAGCGACACAACCGTGTGTTCCAGTAGAATTCTCACAGAAGCTTACACGGCCTAAAGGCACGGCCGTGTATGCGACCGTGTACTGTGTTCATCACATGTCCAGAAACATACACGGCCTAGAGGCACGACCGTGTATGAGACCGTGTACTGTGCTCGCTACATGCCCAGAAACATACACGGCCTAGAGGCAGGGCCGTGTATTGTGCCCGCTACATGCCCAGAAACATACACGGCCTCGAGGTACGGCCGTGTATGCGACCGATTATAGACGTGTATTTTATTATTTATTTCCATGTGTACGTATAGATTTTCTCCTTTTAGATATTTTACGGGAAAGTATAAATACTCTTTTGTCAGATAAGTTAAGGTTACGTTTTTACTACACTTTGAATACATTTGAGAGAGAATTATCTCCTTTACCAGTTGTGCGCAACCAGAATTTGGCATCAAAGAATATTTCTTTGTTGTTGTGAAACCAATCCATATTCCGATTCGTTTCGTTACGCTTTCCTCGCTGCGTCATGTATAGAATCCAAACTATATAAATGATGTATAGAATCCAATCAATTATATATATATATATGTATATATATATATAGATACTGTTTTAAAAATAATTAATATTTATATTTTATATAAAATATATATATATTAAAATCTTATTAATATTTATATATCACATGAATATAATATATAATATGTAATATTAAATATATATATTCTTAGTATATAACATTTAAATACTAAAACATAAAAAAATACAACGAAATTAGTAGACAGTCCTAATAGTTCCTTCGCAATCGTAGTTTCACTAAAACAAACATTTTCTCATATCAGGTTATGTAATTATTTCATATTTAACTTTTAGTAGTTTTTAAATTATTTTTAAATACACATATTATGATGCATTTAATTTTAGTATCATGGTGAATGCAATGAAATAATTAAAAATTGAGTATCAAGAGCAAGTTATGCGTGTCCCTCAACCGTTCAAATCAAAGTACAATGGCAATCGTTAATTTTCTCAAGCCAATTCAGAAACTAGTTGGCAGACCTGTCTTTTCAACTGCATCATTCAAGCATTGAAGAAGAAGACCCATTTCACGGGAATCGAACTTTTGAGATGGACCTAGTCAAGAACTGCCGGGTTCCTACTAAAAATCTATACTTCGAAATCAATATGGTCCATTCAAAGTACATGTATACGACAAATCCTTATAGAAATCAGAACCGACCATATATTATAATTTTTTATTATATATATATATATATATATATATATAAATTAATATTCTAACTTTCTTGTATCAAGTTCTTATTTTAACAGCTTAAGTATGAGTGTATGATTAGTAAGAATATACGTTTGAAGCAAAAAGTTCACAACATTAAATATTTATATCTAATTATAAAACTTTTAGGGCAGACATCTTTTCTGAATAATTTAACCAAATGTAAGCAATAATAATTCTTACCAACGTACTGAACAGGTATAAGCATCAAAGCAAGCCAAAAATTGACCATGGCATAGCCCGACTCGGCTATTTCTGGTGTTGTCGCGGGATCAGCACCAGCAATGGCCTTAGAGAGGAAGGTGAAGAGGAACTTCTGGAGCGGAATTTGAAAACTGGCCGAGCCATCTTTCGCTATGGAGGCTTCTAATGAGTCCCACATTGTGTCCAAATTGGATATAACCTCACTAACCCACACTTTTGAGCTTCTCTTTAGAATGTCTAAGGCAAAGCCCTTGATCTGTAAAGTGAATTAGCATTTTTTTTTTGCATGATTAGAGATCAGCATAATAGATTTTGGTCTCAAATTAATGCTTTCATTGCCTACTTGAATTTTAGGTCATATGGACATATAGCTGGTCAATATGAGTCATGTTCTTCTTTGGAATGAAATATATTCAAAGTATTCCATTATTTAGGTAATTGATGTGGTATAGTTTCTACCTAAATGTGCTAATTACGTGAACATGAAAGTAAGTGTGCTTGTGTTTCTTCAAAAGGTAATGCAAACATCCTTTTGTATAATTGTATTCATAATTTAGCATCTTGGGGTTTATAATGTGATGCTAAAGTTACAAATCAAAGCAATACCATTAAGATTTTATAATGAAAATTATAAATATAAATTTCGACCTCACATGAAAGATATATATTATTAACTTTTCTATGGAATCGCAAGAAGCACAGAAAGGGCCAGGAGGCTATACTTGATGATTGCTTCTCACTCTAATAATTTTCAACCGGTAAGCCAAAGCATTTATCAAAGGTTTAGAAAAACGATTTTTATAGCTGCATCTTAGCATGAAGATAGAAAGACTTGGAGTACGTTATTATTCAGACAAGAAGTGACTAATAATATTGTATATATTTTTAAAGTGGTAATTCAATAAAGTGTGGATTCTTTCATTTTCCAAGAATCTATAGAATTATATAAAAATTAATACGATAAAAGCAATCAAATAATAAAACTGAAGAATCCAATCACAGATACATAGAACAGCTCAAATGTCCTCTCAACCAAGACTCAAGACGTGAAGACAAAGACAGTACAGCAGTCCACTTGTCTAGTCACATACAATCACTTTCTTGTTAAGGCAAGGACAAAAACAATTGATATTTGATATGCTAAAGGATCCCGAATCTTGTACGCCTACGGAGGAGCTATAGCTCCTCAATTTTACTAAAATAAAATTGTTATGAAAATAATGTCTTTATACGATATTCTATGAAAATGTCTTTATACGATACTTGTACAATTTAACTTGTTTAAACTCTTAAATATAATTAAATTTTTATACTCATACATCAATATCGTTAAATTATACTTACTTTTTTTTCTTTATTTATGAAATTGGGATGGACTCAAAAGAGTTACACTAATGGGATAGCTTTCCCTCTATTAAGCTCAAATTTAAGATAACTCTACTTCTTTTTATAATTATAGTACTTATTACAAGAATCATAAGGATATAGCAAGAGTATTCCTTGTAACATAAAAGGTACTTTCTAAGTAGGTTCTTCGGTACTACTTAAAATGATCAACTATTTTGTGGGTTACTATAAAAAGCTGTCTAATATATGCACGCAATATTTTCACAATTGTTATTTATAATTATAAGATATATTACATACATTGTAAAAGTAGGAAATAATCATTAAATTATGTACAAATGTTAAAATCGATTTCTTAACAATGTTTCTCATTAAACAACTTTTTCAATTTACGAGAACTTTAATAATAGTGTCTTAAAAGTTGTATATTTTTTCATTACCAAACCTGCCCCTTTCTGCATAAAATAAAGTAAGTTAACCATAGATAGTTATGTGTAAATTATAATTTATTTACCCAAAAAATATATATATATATATAATTTTTCAATAATTTTATAATCTAAATTTTAAAAGCATATTTTTAGTTAATTCGAAACTAAATCTGCAACCTTGTTGATATAACTGTTTTATTCTTTTTTTATGCATTAATCTATGTTAATATTAAATTGGATGGATCACTTTGGAGTCTTTAGTGTATTTAATTTTTTTTTCCTAAATATAACCATTTTATTTATCATTTTTTAGACGCTGGTAGTGTAGGTTAAACATCCACCAGTATTTATATATGGTTAAAACCTACATTTAATGTATATATACCTCATATTTCAAATTCTTAAATTTTTTATATTCGTCTAATATTGATTACACACTTTATTAAAATACAAATATATACTTAAGAAAACGAGAGGTTTCTCTATTTGCTTCCTTGAGTAATAGATAACAAATTTAAAAAAGAATTTTATCATATTTCAATGATTTCATGAAAATGAATTTTTTTTCCTGACTAATAAATGTTCCAACCATTCATTAAAAAAAAATAAATCTACAGATCACTCTGATTTTTGTTTTTCCTTATGCTTTGAAAATCCTGGTCCCGCCAATTACAAGACGACATAAAAAGCATAACAAAAGAATCTTTGCAGGAAGATAGAGAAACTTGGATTATGCCACTATTGCCAAGCCAAGAAGTCACTAAGGATATCGTCTAGAATTTTAAACGATGACGCATGGTAATTCAGTGATATAATTATTTTATATAATATAGTCATATATATCAAGTACATTAAAATATTTTAAATTATAGAAAAAGAAAGATCCATTCATAGTTAAAAAAAATTATCTGCAGTCCTTATAACAACTGTCGATTAATAAAATCTATTAATAATAAAAAAATTACCATATAATATATTCAATTTTAAATAATTATACTGTAAAAACCTCCATAAGACGATGACATAATAACGTGTGAATCCTCCATGTCTGGGAACTTCTAAACATCTAGTCATATCCAACGAACTATCCAACTATTAAAATAGAACCGAACAATCTCGTAAAATCCGCGGATGGTCCAGGCGTCCAATCACGTAGTATTATGACTTTCTGCTGTAGCCAAAGACCCACGTCAATTAATATTTTGATAAGGCTACAGACAGGGCCCCAACCTCGAACACCAGCAAAGTTGCTATCCTTTCGCTTTCGCTTTATTTTTTTTTTTTCATATTACGCTTTTTATAATGAAAAGAAAACGGAAAAACACAAAAAATATAAATTTAATTTTAAATATTTTTATTGTGGTTTTAAATATTTAATTTTTTATAAATAAATTATTTTGATCAATCCACATATCAAACTTAATAGAAAAATTAACAACAAATGGTTAGCTTATTTGAAAATGATTATAAATATTGAATACTAAAATAAACTATTAAGACTGAAATAAAAAATATAATAAATTAAATATGTACTTAAAAAAAAGAAAGAAAGAAAATAGCTGTTGAAACAATTTTGAGTTAAGACATGATCGTGCATCCGTAAGATCTTTTTTAGCCAAGAAGGAAACAGAAGGATACGCATTCAATCGTTCTTGGCTAAAAAATTAAAATGACATGATAAAATAGAAAATTAATATAGATAGAAATTTTAATATACTACAATAATGCAATTCTAACTAATTACGCATGTCTAAAAATTGGATCTTAAGAGCACATGTTTTGACTACTGATGTATCCACATAGATGTGCATATAATTTTTATTTTACTATCATACAATATAACTACATGTGTACATTATAGATGATTGTAATCATCGCATTCAACTTAAAAAAATAGTTACTCGATTTTGATAACCGTAGAATAACTCTCGAGATTTATATCTACTTAATTATTTTATAACAAAATAAGGTCAGACCGGTGTTTACATTTAAAGAACTGGTTGTTATGCCATGAATTTTGCATGCACTTATAAAAATCCCTACATTATAAGTTGAAATTTTAATTTTGAAATTCGTTTCTTCTTAATTTGTTGGATTCGTGTGGAGGGGGAGACATCTGCAAACGAAATATCAAATTTGTCTTCATTTTTTTTTTCAAATTTATTGCTTTTTTTAAGTATGGATAATAACGGTAACAATGATGTATCTCTTAATTATAAGATCAATTTATGCTATGTTACTTACTGTAGACACTAAGATTGATACTGAAAGTACAGATCAAATGATCTATATTTACACGATAAATTTGATTATCGACATAGCATAAATTGATATAAAACATAAAACGAAAATAGGGGAAAACATAAAAAAGTTTTAAATAAACACAAATGAAGTAGATGATATTATTTAAAAAATTGAAAAATAATTGGATTCCGAGTAAAAATTCAAAAGAAAAAACATGAAATTTATACAAGTAAAAGCTACGACCATAATTATCTCATGAAATTCTTGATATCGAAAATTGAGTAAAGTTTAACTGAAAAAAAAAAATAAAATTCATAACAAAACTTTAAGATTATACAAAAATAAAATAAAATAAGAATAAACCTCAAGAGAGATGTGATAGCACATAATCATTCAAAAAAAATTATTTAAGATTCTAAAACATAATAAAAAATATGTATTTTTCTTAAGAATAAATTAGAGAATATATGACGTTCTCGTTCTCCAGTAAAAGATATATATAACTCCACCGTTACAGCCTTGACCGTTGGGATTTTGCCGCCCCAATAAGCATCTCTCTAGGTGAGGCAGTCGTATTATTGATCATATCTCGTGGCTCTTCCAAACAAGATGGGTTTTGGGGGACCAAAGAAAAACAAGTTCTTAATTTTCTTCCTTCCTTATTTCGCATTCTACTTTAAAATTCGTCTCTCTCACGGTTTTCAATACATAAGGAAATTTCTGCGAAGTAAACCAAATGATTGGAAGAAGAAATAATTAAAGTTCTTCAGAAATCTCATATTTTTTCAATTAAAGTAAAAGATAACCAATCTCCACTTTGATAAAACAAATATATATATATATATATATAATATATGAATAATATTTTGATGCATGCACTTCACCTTATTTAAATTTGTAAGGTTATAATTAATTAATCAACAGCTGATAAGGATGACATCATTTGTACGTACCTTAGAGTGCTGTGGTTCACTGGTATCAAGATAGGCACAAACCCTAAGATTTCCGGTATACTTCAAGCTAGGAACGAAATCTCCAACTAGAACATTGCTCTTCTCCACGACTCCATGTCAAAGAGATGAGAAAATGATTTGGTGTCCAAAACAGCAATCACATTAGGGTTTGCTGTGAAGAAAGGGAAGCAAGGTGGCACGTTGGCACGGTAGACGGTGCTCTTATATTTCTCCATTCTCTTCTTAAAAAACGTTTCAGGACCTTGGAACCAAAAGTAGTCTAGACGGTCCGACATCGGTCCTAGCAATGGCCAGCCATAGCTGCCCGGGATCGTACGTAGGGGGAGAGTCGACGACAACGGTGCGGCCGATGTTGACAGAGGTTGTGACGACGCCATTGTTGAAGGTGAGGATGAAAGTTGGGGAGATGAGGAGGATGGTGTTGGCATACCAGGAGTTATAGACATAAGTTTGGTGGCGATCATCATAGTCGCCATGTCGGCGTTGCTCAGTCAGTCAAAAGTTTAGGTTTTTTTAATGTTTGGAGGACACAAGATGTCAAGGATCACGCAAAACACTAGTTTCAGGTGAGGATAAGTCTTGCTGACTTCGTATATAAGTTTGGTACTGCAACTCGGAAGATTAATTAATTTGAAATTTAGAGACTATTATTGACATAAAGTTGGAAAAAAGATCTAAATTCTAGTTTTTTTTTTTTTTTTTTTGTATTTAGCAATGGAAATTATTGATCTTTGACAGGAATAATGATCGACTACAAGGGACGAAAAGGGGTACGTGGACTGTGGGCATACTTTTTGAATTTTCCCACAAAAATAACAGGGAAAGGGAAAACGGAAAATGGAAGAAAAAAGGGCAAGATAACGAATAATGCACTCTGGTTACAAGACATGTTACGTGTTTGAAGAAAATAATCTGGAAGTTGATAACATTTATGTGGAGTGGAGTATTTAATTACGTTAACTTTGGAGTTTTTTATAATTGAATCCCGGTACTCTTAATTTGAATAGTAAATTTGTCACATGGCGTTTGAAGTTAACATAATATATTTTAAATTTTGTAACGTCATATTAACATAATAATATAAGGCACTCAGGTAGCTGCTATCTTCAGCCAACCACCATCCACTAGATGTTGGTTATGAGAGTCACCCCGGTGAACAATGCCAAAATCACGTCAAGCAATAGTAGGAATCCACTTAAAATGATAAATCAATTTGCCCCCACCAAAAGAAATAAATAAAGGAAAAAATAAAAGAAAGAAACAATTTCCATGGTTGAATTGCTCAACACTCTAGAGTTTTAAGTTTAGCTACCGCTATTGATCCATTACTGACCATCCATCGCCCCCTCTGGCATAATACTTTCCTTCCTTTCTCACTTAAAAAAAAAAATGAAAACTTAAGAAAGTGATTTCGAGGTCCAAAAGCATGAGGAGCCACAACTACATGCATATTACAACTAAAAACACCACCACAATATTAATCTATGATCATAAATTTTATAAAGTAAAATATTTAATATTCTTTTTTTTTTCCATCAATATATTGTTGTAAAGTGTGAAGCAACTTCCCTTTAAAAGTACCTATTATTCCGTTTTCTTATAAAAATTTCATTGATTGATAAAGTTAATAAAAAAATTGTAATTAGCATTCCAACAAAAATACTTATATGCACGAATTCTCTAGTTTCAATTGCTTAATTCGAGATTAAGATTGACAAGTGGTGTTGTGTTAAAGCTAGAGGAAAAGCATAATATTATCATTTGATGTTCCTAATGTCAAAACTAAAACAACTCTTAAATCTTAAGTTAAAAATCATGATAAAATTTGCTGCTAAAATTATCTATAAACAATCATAGCAGGGCATGGATGTTAAAGTGAATGAATGACATTATCTGGACACAAGGTGACAAGGGCTTGCAAGTATGTAGTGTACCAAATAGCATGAGGTAGGCAATTGGTAAGATTGAATTAGAGGAGCTACATTGATGTTACTTAGGTATATGAGCAAGTTTGTTGAGTTATGTTGGTATCGGTTATCATACTACTTTAGACCTATAAGTAAGTGCAGCTATTAATTCTATAGTATAGTATAGATATCGAGTATCAATTAAACATGGATTATGATTACTAATAATTATTTTTTTTATTATTTAATCTACAAAATTAAGTGAGTGAATAAAATTAACAATAAATAAACTAAGGAAAACAATAATCATTAAAATCATACCTAATATTGAATCCCCATAGAATTACTAATGTAATTAACTAATTATTATTTAATTTCTTTATTGTATTCTTAAATCATGAGAATTTCTAAATTGAATTAATAACTCTCTCAAATCTACTAATTCCTAATTCCAAGTTAATTAATTAAAATCTTTTCCTACTTAAAACCTCTATAATTGCATTACATTCGAGCTATGAACTCCACTATTAGGTTTGACTCTAATATGAAATATTTGCATCGTCTTATCTCTAGGATTGCATAAAATTCCTTCTAATTATGGTAAATTTATTCTAATATAGAATCTATCGAACTTTATATAAGATATTAAACTCCAAATTAGTACGTCGACAATATTAAATTGAAAGTAATGAAGGAGACATAATTGAATCATAAGAATGACAAATAATTTATTAATAATAAATAAGAAAATTTGCATATTCATTTTAAGGTTTATCATACCTGAATATTAAGAAAAGTTTAAACTAACAACATATTAAATATAGTAGCGATAATCTAGAAAGAGTGCATAAAAAAAACCATAAAAACTAAAAACTAAAAATCTCTAATACTCTATTCTAATCCTTTTTCTTTGTAGTGAATTCGTCCATTTATATAAACATCAGCTTGGTGGCACAATCACAACACGAGCGTGCTATTGCACGTGTTCCTTTCTGTCTAGATTTTACCTTCAACACACCCACAAACACTGGTGTGTTTGTTTCCATGTCATCTTGCACACATGGTTACACATCCTTTGCATGATTGCTCTTTCATGGTTGCTTTGCATGGTTGCTCTAGGTGGTTAGACATGGTTGTGCTCTTCAACGTGTCAAACTTCCAATCTTGTGAAATTAATATTTCTTTTTTCAACTTTAACATAATTCTTTTATTAAATCAGAAATTATATTTCAAGGCTTTGAAATTAAAATAAATATTGATTAGGTGTAATATCTATATAAAATGTAAAAAAGTAAATAAAGGGTTATTATAATTGTTATAAATAATAAGTATTTTATAACCCTTATTATATGCATATTCAAGTCAAGGCGTAAATTTGTTAAGTTTCAATATTGAATTTGTAGACTTTGTTATGGAAGAGAATTTGAATAAAGAATTAGGCAAGAGCAAAATCATCACTATATTCATGGTAATTTTTTATTTTGTATTTTCTTGATATCTATATTATTTTTTAGTTGTTGTATTTGGGTTTGACTTCTTGTAGCTCTTTATATATGCTATTATATACATTGAATAAAGTAAGCAAGAGACCATCAAGTGATAAGGACACGTTGAAGAAATCGAGTGCTCAAATTGTCAGAGAGTTACTACATTATTGCTATTATACTATAATGGATTAATCCAATCTTGATTGTGGATCTTTCTTTAGGTTCTTTTAGGGTTTTCTATGTATAGTTAGAATATCTTTCTTTCTTTACTTGTTATATCTCCTATATCTGTATATTCTATGATCAATAACCAAATTTCCAAATCTTGTCCTAACAAGAAGTTTAATCACCATCAATCACCAAATGTAGTAGGCTATAATTTGATATCATAACACCATTATAAAGGTACAACCCATTAATAAAATTGAGTAATAATTCCTTACTGAGCGTGGATATTGTAAATAAGGTTGGAAGCCTCACCTTTTGCGCACCCTATAGATACATGTTTGTTGAATTCAAAACTAAATCTTTTCCCATCCTACTAAAACTACTTTGAAATTAATACCCCGTAGAACGTATGGGTTCCACAACACCTTCTGAAACTTGCTATGTTCTTCTTCTTCTTCTTTTTTAATAATTGATATTTGTAGTTAACATAAAATCGTAGTATTTTGATTATAAGTATGCCATTGCTTAATAACCAATTATGGTTTAAAGTATAATAATTTTTAAGAATATTATATATAGAGGACAAAAGAGTCATAAAAAAACTTAAACTATAATATAGAATTCGCGATGTGAGATAATAGTTGATTTTTAATCATATATACATTTATTGGTCTAACTAAGTATTGACCAAGATATACGTCGTTGATTAGATTTGCATCGTAGGGGATATATTATATCTATAACATTCAATTATATGATGGATAAGGTTGTTATATTAGATTTATTATAATGGAATAAGGCTAAAAAGGACTAATAATTCCTTAGTTTGTTATTAAGAGTATTTTTAAAATAAAAGTTACATTATGTGAAGAATAACAATTTCTCTTATTAAGAAAAGAAATAAAAATTCTTTATTAATTAAATATAATATGGAATGAATATTTTTTATAATATAACTTTTTGTAAACTAAATAAAAAAATAATTATTCCATAATAATAAAGATAAAATAATACATTCAATTATATGATGGATAGGTTTTTATATTTGATTTATTAGAATGGAATAAGGCTAAAAAAGAATAATAATTCCTTTAGTTTGTTATTGAGAGTATTTTTAAAATAAAAGTTATATTATATAAAGAATAGCAATTCCTCTAATTAAAAAAAAATTCTTTATGAATTGAATATAATATGGAATGAATATTTTTTATAAACTAAATAAAAAATAATTATTCTACCATAATAAAGGCAAAATTGCAATCCCGTTACAATGAACCAAACACAAATGATTATTATTAAATCATATGGCGCAGAAGCGAGTTTCAAATTCACAAAGATGAAATTTACCTACTTCCACGAAACGTACTCAATTACGTAGGGTGCAGTAAAATCCAAAATCGGATATCCAAATACTCATCCTTGGTTGAAGAATCCTCAAACCTTATTAGCTCATATGGATTACACTGGACCACATCTACAGGGTTGAGTTCAGTCGTTGCCCACCCATGACCCATCCACATCCCTATCCTCATCAGAAGGAGAGGAACCATAAGTATCAGAGCAAAAGGACACCTCCAACATATTCAACTTCAAGATTATTAGTTGCCTGCCAGCAGCTCCCAAGTAACCCGAAAAGGCTTGGAGATCCGTTCCCACGGCTTAGATGAAACCTATCACATGTTTCGTGGACCCCGGTTATCTTCGTTTCAAAATCGTCTGCTCATTACACAGTAGATGTAGGTGTGCGTGGGACTGGGAACACGAGTTCGAGCTTTCATCCGCGCGAAAAAAAAAACACGATTTTAATGTCTGATTAGCGATTCACGTGGTACGTATTGAAAGAAGACAATTGACAATTGAGTTTTGCTGAAAAGGAAAAACTTCTTCCAGTAGACTTAACACGGTTCCTGGAAATGGTGGACACAATGAGTGTGTTGTCGCTTTTAATTGTACCAAGAATGGAAGTAATTTTTTATGTTTTGGTTTTTTCCCGAACCAATTAATATTCGCCATAATGAAGGCATCACTGCTCAGAACTCATGATAATGAAACCCATGCCAGGCTGCTGGCTCACTCCGACCCTTGAGGGCTAGCAAGCACAATCCTATTTTTCTAATGGATTAGGCCATGCCAAAGAATTTTATCTTTCTGCCATGCTTCCACCGTTCCACATCAATCCAGCTTATTACAAAACGATTCTCTAACATTTTTCTTCCTATATTCACGAGCTTGTGAATACTATTATTTTGGCTTTTTTCATTAAAGAAGATAATTTAAAGTCAAATTCAATTTTATTTTTAACTGCGTCTAGTCATATTCTAAAGATGATAATTAAATATCATGAGTTCATGGTTTCTAATTTCTCGGCATGCAAATAGATAAGAATCAAATTGCAAAGAAGTCACAATTATGAGCTTATTTTATTTATGATCGCATTTATAATATGACCATATTCTCAAAAGAATACATTAATAAATGATAATTCAAAATTTATGGGTTCACATTTCACTGGAAGAAAAAAGAGATGAGACCTAGAAAAATGTCAGTTAAGGCTTTATCAAGACATACAAATACTAACGCGCCCTTGGAATTGAAGTGCTTTCTCCCTCCTCAAAAGCTGGCCAAAGCTGTTATCTTGGAATTTTTGTTGGATGGTATTAGAATTTGGAGAAATTTTAGGATTTAATTATCATGTCATTTAGAAATTTTTTTATCACTATGATTTTATCTTCCTCAATACCGTAAAAAGGCTTATTACGATAAAATTAATTATAAACAGTCTTCATATGGTTATCGGTATATTATTTCATATAATAAAATAAAAATATTGATAATACAAATTGACTATACGATATGATCTCTATAAATTCCCTAAGAATTTCATATGTTAGCATAATGATGTGGTGTAAGCATCTAATAAGAAAGATACGTTATAAAAAAATTTACGTACTAAATATATATTTCATTCTCAATATTTTCTGTGATATCCATCATGTAAAAAAGGCAACAAAATACTAATAATTGAGATTTCTTTTGGTATAATGGTTTAAAGTTTGGCGAAATTATGAGATTAAGCATACTTGGCCTAAAACATTTCTAAGATGTGTGATTCCTTTGGTAAATAGCTGCACCAAGAGACAAAATTATGTGGCCTACCATGCCAAAGGGGACTATATCTCAATAGGTAGAGTTTTGATTGGGTCATTACAAAATAGTATCAAAATAGTTCACCATCTAGAAATGAGGAGCCAAATGCCACGTAGAATAAAGTACTATAGGATGTGAGCACCTCTTAAATCTAAGAAAGCACCTTTAGAGTCCTTCCTATCCTGTATGATCCTGAACTTGTATAATAAAATTAATAAGTATATCGGTTATGTAAGTGAAGGAGATTAAAATCTCTCTCAAATACAAATATAATAGAATTTTAAATATTGGAACACCTTTTGGTGTGGTGATTTGAAATTCATTGGATCTTTGAACTTAAGCATACTTAGCTTAAAGTACTCTTAAGATAAGTAATATTCTGAAAAGCAATTGCACTAAGAAATAAAACTGTACGGTACATTATATCTAAGTAAATAATATTTTAGCCAGCAAAGTTTCAATCGGCTTGTTATATTTTGCAAATGTAATAACTTTATAGGTGTTTTATTCTAAATTTTCTATAAACATTACTCCTTTTGTTGGTATATTATAGATCATCATCGGTAGATAAAATTGACGGGTGCATTATTTATTGATCGAGTGCATCATATAATCATGCTCAATGGGATTCTAGGATTTCTCCATTTCCAAGTATAACTGTTGGAGTCGAATCTTCTTAAGTAAAAACCATATTTTTGGAATTAGCGTTATAACCCAACATAAACAATTGAAAATTTTTATTATGTAATTATCCCTTTATGTATAAGATGTCGAATAATTGTCGTAAAATTATTTAAATTTTGTTGAAACTATTATTGTACTATTATCCTTTTTAAAAATATATATATAAATAAAAACATAAAAATATCACTTTATCAGTTATCACGTGTCAAATAAGAATATAATCACTTATAAATCGTTTATGTAATTTTTTAGGTTTATAAATCTATGAAAACGAATTCTTTCACTCTAGGAAGATAAAAGCGACCCACCCCCTACCCAAACAACAATGTGTTTGGATTGAGGGGAATAAGAAAGGAGAGGAATTGGAGGGGAATATTTTTAATACAAATTTTTTTGTAAGCTTTACTAAAAATCATTTTTTTGGAAGGAAAATATTTAAAATTATTTAATTACTCATTTAGTAAAAAGATATTTAATAGTATTTTAGTAAGTTTTAAAAAAATATCTATTGAGTCTAATTTTTGAATTTTTTCCATTTTTAATCCGATCTAGACTAGACCCTATGCTCATCTAATATAGATCATCGACTTGAGTTAGGAACTTCGTATAATTTTGGAGTCGCCACCCAACTGTTGTTGGGAAATATTGAATTAAGACTAAAGGAGTGGATTAGTCTTAATTTGGACCACTAGTCGTCGTGATTTCCTCTTCTCGTTTTTGGGAAAAGAGGAAAAAGGAAAACCAGAGTTTCTAAGTCCGGAGGCTAACCTATTAAAACCTTACGGTTACCACCTAATCTCCTAAAATTATCTCTATCTAGAAATGTCTTTTATTTTGTTTCTGTTGTCTTTTATTGTGTTTTTGAATGAGTTATTTGAAAAAATGATTTTTTATTTCATTTTATGGGTTGACCCAAATGGGTGCCTACGTACCTGCTATTCAGGATCAAACAAGTCGTAGTTCGCTTTTCCTGAAAAGATTTAGTGGGTTTGTGAATTTTAATTTTGAAATCTCTTTTGATTTATATTTTTACCATTTTTGGGATTTTTCTAAAAAAATCTAAACCTAAGCTTTAATTTGACTTTTGCAAATAATTCTAAAGGAAAACATCAATTTTGGATTCATTTGAGAAAATGATTTTTCTAAGTGATAAAATTCATTTTTTTCTATTTTTATAATTTTTGAATTTTGAATTTTTATAATTTTATTAATTTTTTATTATTTTTGTAATTTTTATGATTTTTTATGATTTTTATGATTTTTTATGAGTTTTCATCATTTTTTTATAATATTATTATTTTTTTTATTTTTATAATTTTTATGATATATTTTTATGAGTTTTCATGATTTTTATATTTTTTTATTATTTTTATGATTTTTTTTAATTTTCGTCCTAGGTTCTTATCTATCCTATTTTAAAATCTAAAGTTTTATTATTATTATTTTTTTAATATCTTTATTATTTTTCTACATTTTTACTATTTATTATTTTGATTATATATATATATTTTCTATTTTTATTATTAAATCCTAAAAAATCTAATTCCTAGCATTTTTCTATTTATTAAAATATAACTAATACATAATTAAATAAATAAATAACTAACAAACAAACAAATAAATAAATAAAAATAATCGAAATAAATAAACAAAATAAAAATAAAAAAAATAAAAAAATCCGACTTACCTGGATCCGGGTTGGGTCGGATCGGGTCGGATTGGTTGAGTGCACGGCGGCGGGGAGTGCTCGTTGACGACGTTCCGGCAGCCTTTTGCAGCGGGCGAGGTGTCGAATTCTAGGTTATCGAGGGTGAGGAATCCAATGGTGGCGGTGGTTTGCTCCAGAAACGCCTCCTGGTGGTTGCTCAGCTCCTGATCGGCGGTCGTGGCTTCGAACTTCTCCGGTGCTCTCCGATTCACTCTTTTCTCTCGCTTGTGATCTATGTTCTGGCTTCCTCACTTCCTCCTCTATTTATAGGCTCTCGAAATCGAGCTGGATAAGCTCGGATTTTCCCCGATCGAGGCAAATCGGATCGACGATTAAATGAACCAACTCCGATTTGTGTAAATCCTTCGATTTGTTGAGATTTAATTCCAATTGGATGATGTTTATCTCAATTCTGTTGAAGATCTGTTGGATTTGTGCAAAAAATCGAATCGAAACGGCCGAAATTTGAATTTTTCCCCTCGCCGGAGATCTCAGACCGAGGTTGAAGACGATCACGCGCTCGGCGCGTGCGCGCCCTCCAACCAATCAGATGCTGCCACGTGTCCTGGGTAAATGAAAAAAATCACAAAACACGAAAACTGCTTCCCCCGCGTTTCGAACCCCCGACCTCGCACCCACTTGACCACGGCTCGGACCAGCTGAGCTAGCCCATTTTCTTGATTTTGTTTATTTCGCAAATTGCATATATGCAATGCGATTTTTTTATTTTTTTGTATTTTTTGAAATTTCAAAAATTTGTAAAAATTATTTATTCCTTATTATTGCCCTTTTTGAAATCATTTTTCAAAATTGATGTGTTTTCGTATTTATTTTTATTTTTTTGAATATTTTTATTATTTTGCCAAATTAGAGAAAAATTGGAAAAAATTGAAAATTGATTATTATTAATTCTTAGGGCAAAAATGAGGTGTTTACAGCTACCCCTTTTTATAGTAAAGTTTGAAAAACTTAACTACAAAGACAAGAAAGATGCCATTTTTGGCCTCTTAAATAGATAACGCCTTGGTTTGGCTGGTTATCTAGAATTTGTTTTTTTGGTCGGAAAATGCTCCAAGAGCTAAAATCCCACGATTTAAAATGGTCTTAACAATTTAAAGTAATGCTCCCTCCCCAAAAGTGCTTTATGGGCTGACTAGTTGGCGATAGGAAACATCTCAAGCATTGTTTAGGAGTGTAGAAGAAATGATGATAGGAAGTGTCTTATCAGACTAACAACCTTGAAAAGAAGATTATCTTAGGAAGCGCCCTTACGAGTTGGCTACCTATCAACAAAAGCGTCTGGTTAGACTAGCAACTGTTTGGAAAAATACCTCCGAAAAGTGCTCCTATGAGCTGACTAATCGAGGGAGTCTAGGAATGTGCCCCTCTTGGGCTGACTAACCTTTGATAAAATGTCTCAAAAAGTGCCCCCTATGGGCTAGCCCTAGATAAGATTTTTAGGAAAGTGCCCCTCTTGGGCTGACTAACTTATGATAGAATGTCTCAAAAAGTGCCCCCTATGGGCTTGACCTTGAGAACAGATGTTTTAGGAAAGTGCCCCCTATGGGCTGACTAACCTATGATAAATGTCTCAAAAAGTGCCCCCTATGGGTTGACCTTGAGAACAGATATTTAGGAAAGTGCCCCCTATAGGCTGACTAACCTATGATAGAATGTCTCAAAAAGTGCCCCCTATGGGCTGACCTTGAGAACAGATATTTTAGGAAAGTGCCCCCTATGGGCTGACTAACCTATGATAGAATGTCTCAAAAAGTGCCCCCTATAGGCTGACCTTAAGAACAGATGTTTTAGGAAAGTGCCCCTCTTGGGCTGACTAACTTATGATAGAATATCTCAAAAAGTGCCCCCTATGGGCTGACCTTGAGAACAGATGTTTTAGGAAAGTGCCCCCTATGGGCTGACTAACCTATGATAGAATGTCTCAAAAAGTGCCCTCTATGGGTTGACCTTGAGAACAGATATTTAGGAAAGTGCCCCTATGGGCTGACTAACCTATGATAGAATGTCTCAAAAAGTGCCCCCTATGGGCTGACCTTGAGAACAGATATTTTAGGAAAGTGCCCCCTATGGGCTGACTAACCTATGATAGAATGTCTCAAAAAGTGCCCCCTATAGGCTGACCTTAAGAATAGATGTTTTAGGAAAGTGCCCCCTATAGGCTGACTAACCTATGATAGAATGTCTCAAAAAGTGCCCCTTATGGGCTAACCTTGAGAACATATATTTTAGGAAAGTGCCCCCTATGGGCTGACTAACCTATGATAGAATGTCTCAAAAAGTACCCCCTATGGGCTGACCTTGAGAACAGATGTTTTAGGAAAGTGCCCCCTATGGGCTGACTAACCTATTAAAGGAGATGTTTAGACAAGTGCCCCACTATGGGTTGACTCATCTTATGCTTTTGAATATGCTTTCTACTGACTGAGCTAAATGATGTGCCTTTCATGATGATAGTTATTTATTTTAATATGCTTGCCAATTTATCGTGAATAGCAACCAAACAACCGAACCTTCGTGCTGGTTTGCTTCTGCTTCACTTCTTCTTATCTTGACACGGGGTTGAAAATCTTGATGTGCTTCCTTTCTTATGCGTAAGGCTCTTTTGACGGTAACGTTATCCTACTAATGCACTAAGTTCTAATGCTCAAAAGTAGATAGAATTATATTACCAAATACATTGAGATTCATTATCATTTTAATGTTTATCTTTCATTGGCGAAGTGGTGGGTAATGTGTTTAGGAGTATTTGTTGTGGTGCGAATTGATTTGGATTATTGACCATTCAGGGATATTAACTTCTTGTAAAAAGTAAAAACTCGACTCAACGAAATTTGTATCGAACATTGGCTTTCATAAACATTGGCAAAATTTCAATTCCCTTGCCTAAGGATAGTACATCTTTACAGCATCTGTGTTAATGGGGTCTCTCAATTCCGAACCATCCATTTGAGTCAATATCAAAGCACCTCCTGACAAAACCTTTTTCACCACATAAGGGCCTTCATAGTTTGGGGTAAATTTCCCTCTGGAGTCTTGGGCATTCGGGAGAATCTTCCTTAGCACCAGATCCCCTTCTTTGAAGTATTGGGGCCTCATTTTCTTGTTAAATGCTCGGGCCATCCTTTGTTGGTAACACTGGCCATGACATAGTGCGGTAAGTCTTTTTTCATCGATTAGATTCAGCTGATCAAGTCTCTTCTTTACCCAGTCGGATTCGGTTAGCTGAGTTTCTGACAGAATTCTGAATGATGGTATTTCGACTTCAATCGGTAGCACTGCTTCAGTACCATATACCAGTGATATGGGGTAGCTCTAGTAGATGTTCTTATTGAAGTCCTATAAGCCATGAGAGCAAACGGTAACATTTCATGCCAATTTTTGTAAGTGGTTGTCATTGTCTCGATGATCTTCTTGATATTCTTGTTAGCTGCTTCTACTGCCCCATTCATCTGAGGTCGGTAGGGAGTTGAATTTCTATGGTTTATGCGGAATTGTTGACATAAACCTGTCATCGATTTATTATTAAGATTGGTACCGTTGTCGGTGGTGATGGACTCAGGAACTCCATATCGGGCTATTATGTCCCTTTTCAAGAAGCGGACTATTACCCCTTTGGTGACATTGTCATATGACGAAGCTTCTACCCATTTGGTGAAGTAATCAATCGCTACCAGTATGAACCTGTGGCCATTGGACGCTAGTCGGAGTGATTGGGCCTATTATGTTGATTCCCCACATGAAGAAAGGCCATGGTGCTGATAACAGGTGTAGCTTGTTAGGTGGAGCATTTATCTGGTTTGCGTAGACTTGGCACAAATGAAAGTGCTTGACATATTTTATGCAATCCAATTCCATGGTCAACCAACAATATCCTAACCTCATGATTTTCCGGGCCAACATGTAGCCGTTCATATGAGGTCTACATACTCCTTCATGTACCTTTTCATCAGTTCACAAGCTTCATTTTTGTCCACACATCTCAACAAGGTGGTATCAGATGATCTTTTGTAGAGTATAGACCCACTTAATAGGAAATGGCTCGCTAACCTTCTGAGTGTTCTTTGGTCATTCTTGCTAGCCATTTCGGGGTATTTACTTTCTGGGAGGAAGGTCTTGATGTCGTGATACCAGGGTTTGTCATCTTGTATTTTTTCAATGGTTAAACAGTAGGCGGGTCGACTTTCGATGTCTATTTTCATCGGTTGAACTTTGGCTCCCCCTGTTATCTGGATCATAGACGCTAGTGTTGCTAGTGCATCTGCAAACTGATTATGAGTTCTTGGGATGTATGTGAAAGTGATTGCCTTGAATTCTTCAATTAGCTCTGTCAAGTGTTGATGATACGGTACCAGTTTAGGGTCTTTAGTCTTGTATTCCCCTCTTGTCTATAGTATGATGAGCGACGAGTCCCCGTATACTTCTAATTCACGGATTTCCATTTGGCAGGCCATTTTAAGCCCGAGAATACATGCTTCATATTCTGTGATATTATTGGTATAGGGAAATATAAGTCTTGTCACTGCAGAGAATTGAGTGCCATCTGGGGATATCAACACTGCCCCAACCCCGCAACCGAATACGTTGGCAGCTCCATCGAAAAACAGTTTCCATTTCGGGTTCTGCTCTATCTTGAAGTCTTCCACCGGTATATCTTCCACTGTTAATATGTTTTCGTCCGGAAATTGGGCTTGTAGTTCTTGGGAATCTGTCTCGACAGGGTGTTCTGCCAATTGGTCGGCTAAGGCTTGCCCTTTCATCGAGTTCTGATTTATGTATGTAATGTCAAACTCGGATAAGAGCATTTTCCACTTAAAGATTCTCCCTATCAAAGCTGGTTTCTCTGCCAAGTATTTCAAGGGATCATGTCTTGTCAGCAGCTCAATATGATAGTAAAAGGTGTATTACCTTAGTCAATGCATGACCCAAATTAAAGCACAACAAGTCTTCTCCACCTCTGAGTACCTCTGTTCCCCATCTATGAACTTCTTGCTCAGATAATATATGGAACGCTCTCTTCCCTCGTCATCTTTCTGTCCCAGCACACATCCCATGGATTCAGAGAGTATAGTGAGGTATAAGAATAAGAGCTTTCCTTGTTTTGGGACTATCAAGACCAGAGGTTTTATAAGGTAGTCTTTGATTGTCCTGAATGCTTCTTCGCATTCGTCATCCCATTCTATTGTGGCATTCTTCTTCAACAAACGGAATAGTGGCCGGCATTTGTCGGTGAGCTGTGAGATAAAACGAGCTATATAATTTAATCTTCCCAGCAAGCTTCTTACTTCTTTAACGGAGCGTGGGGAAGGTAACTCTAATATAGACTTTACCTTGTCGGGGTCGATTTTAATGCCGTCCTGGCTTATGACAAACCCTAACAATTTCCTCGTTGTGCCCCGAAAGTACATTTCTCTGGGTTTAACTTGAGCTGGAATTTTCTTAGTCGCTTAAACAATTTCCTCAGGATATTTATATGGCTTTCTCCTTCTTTAGATTTGGCTATCATGTCGTCGACATATACTTCAACCTCTCGATGCATCATGTCGTGAAGTATTGCGACCATGGCTCTCTGATACGTTGCCCCGGTGTTTTTCAAACCGAAGGGCATGACTTTGTAACAGAAAGTTCCCCATGTTGTGATGAAAGTCATTTTGGTCTTATCCTCTTCAGCCATTTTTATTTGATCATATCCCGAGAAACCGTCCATGAATGAGAAGAGATGGTTTCCCGCAGTGTTGTTTACTAGAACATCAATGTGAGGTAGGGGGAAGTTATCCTTTGGTGTAGCTTGGTTTAAGTCCCGGAAGTCTACGCATACGCGTACTTTTCCGTTCTTTTTCATAACGGGGACTATATTTTCTACCCATTCTGGGTAGTCGGATACTTTGATGAACCCTACTTCTAGCAGTTTCTTAACTTCCTCCTTAATCTTTAGTAAGATGTCAGGCCTAAATCTTCTCAATTTTTGTTTTTTAGGTTTGACATCTTCCCTTGTGGGAAGCCTATGAACCACTATTGATTGGTCTAGTCCTGGCATGTCACCATATGACCAGGTAAACACATCTACGTTGTAAACACCCCATTTTTGCCCTAGGAATCAATAATTTTCAATAATAATCAATTTTCAATTTTTCCTAATTTTTCCCAATTTTTCCTTAATTTAGCATAAATAATAAAAATATTCAAAAAAATGAAAATAAATAGGAAAACACTTCAATTTTGAAAAAATGATTTTAGAAATAGCAATAATGAATAATAAATAATTTTTACAAATTTTTGAAATTTCAAAAAATACAAAAAAATAAAAAAATTGCATCGCATATGTACAATTTGCGATGTAAATAAAATCGGGAAATTGGGCCAGCTCAGCTGGCTCGTGTGTGCGCATGGGAACCGTGTGAAGGCTGAAGGTCGCGAGTTCGAATCCCCCCGCAGGCGCTCGGAAAAATTTTTCGTTCTTTTCCCTGGAGCTGCCACGTGGCAGCATGTGATTGGCCGAGGGAAGTCACGCGCGTCGCGCGTGATCGTCTTCTTCGCGAGCCCAGCCGGAGGAAAAAATCCGACAGAAGTCCGACGAAGGCGAAATCGGCCGTTTTCTTTTTAATCTTCTAGATTAAAGTCGAGATAAGGCCAAATCCATCAGATAAACCAAAGGAGCACAAGAGATTAACATCAAATCGCCGGGATAAAATCGAATCTAAGAAACGGAAAAATATGGGTTTATCTAAATCGGCCGATTCGAGCTTATCCAAGAGGAGTTCGAGGTGCCTATAAATAGAGGAGAACAGGAGGAAGCCAGAGCACGAAAAAAACACGAAGAAAAAGTGAGAGAAAGAGAGAGAAAGGAGTGAATCGGAGTACGCGGAGGAACTTGAAGCCGAGACCATCGATCGGAGTTGGAGCAACCGCTAGGAGGCGATCTGGGAGTAAACCGCCACCACCATCGGATTCAGCACCCTCAAGAAGCTAGATTCGACACTTCACCCGCCGCAAACGACCGCCGGAACGTCGTGAACGAGCCAACCCCGCCGCCGTCTCCGACATATTCGACCCGATCCGATTTGACCCGACAGATTCGACCCGCGCACCGACCCGGATCCAGGTAAATCGGATTTTTTCGGATTTTTTTTATTTAATTAATTTATTTGGTTTATTTATTTATTCCGAATTTATTTATTTATTATTATTATTTTGTTAGCCATTTATTTATTTTTGTTTTATTTTCAATAAATAGGAAAAATGTAGAAATTAGATTTTTCTAGAATTAAGAAAAATATAAAAAAAAATAATAAAATAAATAAAATGTAAAAAAAAATAAAAGAATAAAAAAAATAGAATAAAATAATAAAAAATTAGGAAAAATAATAATAAAACTTTAGATTTCAAAATAGGATAGATAATAACTTAGGATAAAATGTTCTAGCATAAAAATTACAAAAATTTATAAAAAATCACAAAAACTTATAAAAAATCACAAAAATCATAAAAATCATGAAAATTAATAAAAATTTAAAAATTATGAAAATAGAAGAAAAATTAAGTTTTAGCACCTAGAAAAAATCTTTTTCTTCAAATAAATCCAAAATTGATGTTTTCCCAAAAAAAAAAAAAATCATTTTCAAAATAAAATCGAAGCTTAGGCTTAGAAATTTTTAGAAAAAATTCCAAAAAATGTTAAAGACATAAATCATAAGAAATTTCAAAATTAAAATTCACCAACAAATCTAAAGGTTTTCGGAAAAGCGAACTACGGCTTGTTTGATCCTGAATAGCAGGTACGTAGGCACCCATTCGGGTCAACCCCTAAAATAAAGAAAAATCATTTTCTCAAAATAATTCTCAAACATAATAAAAAGTAACAGAAACACCATGAAACACATTTCTAAAGATGAACAGTTTTGGGAGATTAGGTGGTAACCGTAAAGGTTTTAATAGGTTAGCCTCCGGACTTAGAAGCTCTGGTTTTCCCTTTTCCTCTTTTCACAAAAACGAGAAGAGGAAATAACGACGACTAGTGGTCCAAATTAAGACTAATCCGCTCCTTTAGTCTTAATTCAATTTTCCCAACAAACAGTTGGGTGGCGACTCCAAAAATTAAACGAAATTCCTAACTCAAGTCGAGGATCTAGATTAGATGAGCATAGGGTCTAGTTTAGATCGGATTAGGAATGGGAATTCAAAAATTAGACTCGACATACGTATTCTGTTAATAGCTCGGTTATCTCACATTTTTGCTCGGCACTCAAACTGGTCCCGATTTTGAGGTTTTTAGGGTTTTCCATGCTTCCTAGATTTACTGTCTCCACCGACTCGTCGATCAAAATTCCGCTTTGTTCATGTTTTTGCCAATTTTCTTGTATTATTTCGTGGTCGAGGATATCGCCTTCAACAACTGACCTAGCAGCGTTGGAAACGGTATCAGCGTTTTTATTTTCTACCTGTACGAAATATCCCTAATGTTCGATGGTAGGAGATCTGGGTAAAGTAAAAATGAAAGCATATATATAAGAAGAAAAACAGACTGTAATTGAATTGATAAAGAGTCTCAAAAATTTGTTCAATAACTATTCTCTACTTTTGAGCTAACCTAGAGCTATTGATAGGATAACAAAACCAATTGTTCAGAGCCGGATGCTGGTTGGACGTGCGGGGGGTTGGTTTCCCGTTGCTGGCATCACCTTCGTTTATCCGAAGCTCTTGAACGATATTTGCCTTTCGGAAAGATTGTTGGAGAGGTGGAATGTACATCTGGGTGTTGCTTGGCTTCCCTTTTATTCTGCCTTTGACATCTTTTGCTTGCGCTTCTTCTTTGGCTGTGGGAACGTACCCTAGTCCAAACGTCCCTTGCTGCCCCTCTTTAAACTGAAGGCCCTCCTTGCTGGTCACCACGTTCACTTCATTGAAAATTTGTAGTCCAAGGTCTTCTGAACCTTCCTCTCCAATATATGGTATGGCAGTCTCCTTGTATATGGTGTAATCCTGCTCGCCAAGTACGGTGACTATCTGCCTGTTCGCAATGAATTTGACCCTTTGGTGGAGACTAGAGGGGATGGCTCCAGCAGCGTGTATCCAGGGTCTTCCCAAAAGTAGGTTGAAAGACCTTGGGATGTCGAGGACCTGGAAAGATATGTGAAATACTTATGGACCAATTTCCACCGGTAGGTTTATCTCCCCTACTATATCTCTTTTTGACCCATCAAAAGCTCTGACCACCGTTGAGCTAGGTGTTATATTGCTTGGATCGACCCCCAATAAGTCGAGAGTTGCCAATGGGCAAACATTGAGGGACAATCCGTTGTCGATGAGTACCCTGGAGACAATGGTGTCATTGCACCTAACCACTATGAATAGCGGTTTGGTATGTTGGTCTCCCTCTTCTCCTAGCTCTTCCGGAGAGAAAGATATCTGGTCCATTGTAAAAATAGAGTCCGCCACGTGACTTATCTTGTTTGTAGCGATGCCTTCTGGGACCTGAATCTGTTTGAGCACTTTAAAGAGTATTTCCCTATGGGGCTTGGATGCTGTAAGAAGGCCCATGAGTGATATCTGTGTTGGAACTTTATTTAGTTGTTCCATTATCTTGTATTCACTCGCCTTGACCATCTTTGTAAACGCAGCGAGTCCCTCTTCCTCTTCCTCTCCTTTCTCCATGTTGGGCTCTTCAGTCGGGCTTTTATACTTTGGATCGTATATTCTCTCAGAGCGGGTGATTCCTCCCACCATAGGAGGTCGCTCTTGTTCGAGGGCCTGATAGTCGAAAGGTGCAGCCTTATAACTTTCTGCCTGTATCGGGACATTAAATACATATCTTTTCCTTGGGATCTGTATCTCAGCTGGTTATCCCTCATAGCACTTTACAACCCTGGGCTTCTGATGAGAATTGATCATGTTTATAATCTTCTCCTCTTCCTTTGGAGAGTTGTCTTCCTTCTCAAATTCCAGCCCCCATCCGCTAAGCGGCCCATACTCAGTTAGGGTGTAAGAATAGCTTACCAAGTATTTGAACCTCCCGTGTGATTATCCCAAAGTGCCGACTGTTTGGTCTCCGGCTAACCACCTTCTTTTAATGTGTGCCTTTGGTGCTTCTTCTGGTGCTTGATGGGGTTGCTTCTTCTGTTGGTCTGTCGTCTTCTACTTAAGGGCTTCCTTGGGAGTTGACTCCTCAGATGCGATCATGTTAATGGTGGGCTTATGATTGGGCAGTGGGTTGGTGTTGACATTGGGTGCTGGGGATTGGAGTGAACTGCCTTGGGACCCTGGTGGCCTGGGTATGACTTGTCGTGGATTGTTGGGCTGGGGTACTCATGGTCTGGAATGTCACACGAGTCCCAGCTTTTTCTACCTTACCGGAATGGACTGTGCTGATAGTAGACTCCTTAGCTCTATTTCCTCCTGATAGAGCTATTTTATACTCAATCTTTATGGAATAAATTGTTTGATTTTATATAATTCATAAGGAAATGGTACTTAATTCTATTATGGTGATAAATTAGGTTAAATGGAGTCAAGGATGCTAATTCAAGTAAATTAAAGAAGTCATCTACAACTTGGATCAAGACAAGGAATTACACCACCGGAGGAAAGCACATGAGCATGTATCTGTCCGAAGGAGGCACGGTTTGAGATCTGGCCATGTGGTAAACCGTGCTACACACTGTAGGAGAAAGAGAGACACGGCTTAGGGCACGGCCGTGGTGGCAGCCGTGGGAGAAACCGTGCTTGGAGCCATGGTGGAAGCTAGACGTGCCAAGGAGAAGAAATTGTGGAACTTTGACAGAGGATGGCACGGCCTAGGATCTAGCCATGGTGTAGACCGTGGTACACACTGGACAAGGATGAAGAGCTTGTAGATCATGCACAGAGGAAGGCACGTTGAAAATCTAGCCGTGGGTGGAGCCGTAGTACACACTGGACACGGAAGATGATACGTGAATTATGCACAGAGGAAGGCACGGTTGAAAATCTAGCCGTGGGTGGAGCCGTAGTACACACTAGACACGAAAGATGATACGTGAATTATGCACAGAGGAAGGCACGGCTTGACCCACGATCGTGTGGTAGGGCGTGCCAAGCAGACGAAGATTCACTTCTCGAAATCTACTTGGAAAAGGAAAGATATTTTCGTATCTTGCTAGCAAAAGATCACATGCCATCCCTCTAACAATATAAATAGAACCAACCCTAGAGGGTGAGGGCAACTTTTTAATCTTTAATCTGGAATCTTTGGATCTTGAAGAACCTTGGACCATCTTGGAGGCAGAGCAGGCAACCGGGTTCATCATGTCTCTACTTTTTATTTTCGTTTTATTGATGAACATGTATAGCTAAGCTACTTTTCTAGCCAAAGGGTCATAGATGTTTAATTCTCCACGAATTGTGAGGTCTAATTGACTTGTATTTATTCTATTCTTTGTTTTTGGATATTCATATATCTTCTGATCGTTTTGTCATTATTATCTTTGTTGATTAGTATGAATTAGAGCTCTTCTACTCAATTAGCAAGTTAATATATTGTCAACTAGCACGTTAAATCCGTAATTGTTTGATTGTTCTAGTCTTAGTGACACAATAACATGTTTGTTATAAAAGAGATGATCGAATTCATGTTATGGAGGTGTATGATCATGTTTAAATAGGTTATCTTATAATCTACTGGCATGAATTGGTGGTCTCTCTAGTTTTTAATGCTATTGGTAGATTAAATCTTAAGCGCTTGTCTGGGGTTGTCTAATCGATAAGAAAATAATCAAAGAGCTTCTCTTGGTTATCGAGGAAATACAGAGAGATAGGTTGTTAGAGCTTGTTAATAACCATAACCAGTTTATCTAGGAATAAGAATAGAAAACATTTGCATCGATGATCAATTCCTTGAATTAAACTATCTTGATTCCTTTGGCTAGGCTTTTATGAATATACGATTCTATTATCTTGCTTCGACTTTATTTTGATTCATAAACAAAACCCCCCCTCGTTTTCTTTTCATCTTTATGCCCTTTGAATAGAAATATCTTTAACCAATCCCTGTGGATTCGACCCTACTCACCACTATATGCAAATCATATAATTATCTAGGAGTAGGTTTTATTTTTGTTGGATTCGACACCCATCACCTCCTAAGGGCCTTTGTGTTGGTGTAACCCTAGGAGGATCCATTGTTTGGAGTTACCAGTGGTGATGGCATTTTCAATCCGACATCCTGCAGCTACCACCTCTGCAAAGCTGGATGAGGTCTGGCCTATCAGATGTGAAAAGTAGGTCTTGTCCAGGGTGTTGACAAATATGAATGTCAACTCCTTCTCAGAGATTGGGATTGCTACTCTAGAGGCCTGGGCTCTCCAGCGTTGAGCATATTCCTTAAACGGCTCAGTATGTCTTTTCCGTAGACTTCGCAGATTAATCACAGATGGGGCAACTTCAATATTGAATTTGTACTGGTCATAGAACGCTCGGGCTAGCTTTTCCCAGGTGTTGACATTGTTGAAGTCCAGGTGGGCGTACTAGACTAATGTAGGGCCTGTGAGGCTGTCTTGGAAGGTTTGGATCATGAGTTAGTCGTATTGAGCATTCTTGCTCATCTTTCGGGCATATAGCCTGGTATGCATTTTGGAGCACCCGGTCCCATCGTATTTTTCAAACTCTGGGGTCTTAAACTTCTCAGGGTATACCTCTTCCTGTACACTAGCAGACTGGTGATCCCGGCCTGCTCGAAACCATCAGGACCCTCGATTGTTTTCATCTTATCATGGAGCTACTGGAAGAGTCTCTTCTCCATCTCCTTCTGTCTCTCTTCCATCTCTCTCTTCAGGTCGTCAGAGGTTGGGCCCTGGTTGATCTTCAGCTTATATTCAAAAGCCGGGTTGAGGTGGGAATTGATTTCTTCATACTCCGGAGGCTGTCCTTCCATTGCTTTCCCTTTCCTGGCCCCTGAATGTTCTTCCTGGTTGGTTGAGTGGTGCGAAGGAGGCCGATGCTTTTAGTTAGGAGGCCAATTGTTGGACCTGGGCAGCTAATTGTTGGACCGTTTGTTCTAGGGATACGATCCTAGAGTCTGAGGCAGCTTCAGCATTTGTGTTGTTGCGGTTATCGCTACTGTTGGCCATTTTTGTTCTTGAACATATGCGAATTGGGCTTCTGGGAGGGTTCGGTTGCTTGGGAGCTATCTTGATACCTGACGCGCATTTTGTTTTTTCTTTAGTAAAATGTATGCAAGATGCTATGCATGTGTCACACGAATGCTTAAAAAAATAAAAAGGGTTGATAATTGATTGACGATGTAATATTGAAACTTTTACTTTTATTAATATTGGAAATTTTGGAGTTCGATATTAAAAAAAAATAAAAGATTACAAATGATAATCTATTTCCTAGCTCTTTTGGTCTTCTGTTGTGGAGGCTCAGGCTTCCCGTTGATGACGGCTTCCAGTTCTTCGACTCTGGCCTTGGTCTTTTCTAACTGAGCTTCCAAGGCTTTGTTCCTTTGGTCGGATTCCTTGAATCGTCCTTTCCAGATGTCTTTCTTATAATCTGCAGCTTCAAAGTATACTTCCATCCGGGCCTTGACCTACTCTAGGTAGATTTCTAGTTTTGGATTTACTTTGTCTGGCCTCGGTTGAGTGACATCTGGAACCCGGTATGCTCTTTCCCCAGTTTGGTATAGCTGGTAGATTACAAACTCTCTGGTGGCTCGGTGCTTTCCCACTTCGCCATCTAGCTCCCCGAGGTCTACATTCGGCCTTTCAATTCTTACTTCCCAAAGTGCTTTGACTTCTGCCAGCTTAGCAAACTTTTCAGCCACCGGCAGGTTCGGATCTTAGTACTCGAAGGTGACTGCTTCCAGCGAGGGTCGATAAACTATGTCTTGGATAGTACCAAATTGGCGGACCACTGAATTGGGGTGATATTCAATACATCTATTGATTCCGATCAAAAGCACGGCTTGAAAATTACTGCAGGTCAAAATAATTTTGTCGCAGCGACTCCACTTGGCCGTCCACAAAATATCCTCGGCACTGAGGCTTCTAAGCACTTCTACCCAACTGTGGCCGGTAAGGTCGTCAGGTAGCTTTATCTTTTCTACGCATGAATCCACAAGGTCCACCTGCTGGGCCAAGGTTTTCCGGACCATGTTCAGCCCGAAACACTTAAGGTGGCTTACGAACCATATTAGCATAAGGTTGATGCTTGAGCGGAGGATCCCATGGCCTTTCTTCTTGAGGAAGTTCAAGTTCCGAATCTGTTCAGCCAATAGAGCCGGGATGTAAGATCTTCCTTCCAGGAATTGGGTCACCAGCTCTGCAACCCGGTAGTGAACATAGAAAGTTCCGGTGGGAATAGTATGGTGGCGAAAGCTGTCAAGATGAAAGCATTCACCCTTCTTTGTCTGTAAGTCTTGGGGTCCCCACACAGTATGTCTTTTCTATCCCCCATTGTCTTCTCGGGCAATGAACCAGGCTTCCAAATCGTCCATCCGTATGTAGTATCCATTACAGTCTGCTAGGGCTTTGTTGACTGCTATTTTGCGGATGCCTAGTAGTCTACTGAAGGTACCGGCTGGCCCGGCCTCGAGATCTGGCATATAGATTTGATCAGTCAGTGCTGGAGCCTATAGCAGCTGGGTATACTCTTCCAGGGTAGGGGTGATTTCATGCGGCCCAATAAAGAAAGTTACGGGCTCGATTTCCCATAACTAGAGCATGGCCTGTACCAAAGGCAGATTCACCTCTATTTTTGTTAGTGAGAGGATGGGGCCTATCTTTTGCTAGATGAAGGTCTGCTCCTCTGGGTTGTACAAGGTAAACCAATGGTCCAGTACCAACTTTGGGTCCAAAGGTTTGTACACCCAAATTTCTTTGCGGAGGAGACGGTCGACTGTGGTGCTAGCCATCTATTACAACAAGAAATTTTCCTAATTACAACCAGAACTATAACATTATAAGGAAATTGATCTGAACTCCATTGAATAAAAAAACAAATATTACATCATCGACAATTGTCAACCCATGATGTTATGTATGCAAATAGGTTGGTTCTAACTGGTCCCCAAGCTTTATGGCCTCTCGCATTCTCGGAGAAATGGATCTCAGGCCATATCGAAGCATTGGGTGGGGTAGCCTAATCGGTCTCGAACGGTGATCAACTCACTTCACCCGAAACCTACACAATGGCTCCCCATCTTAGGGTTCTAGGACGGTCCGGGTTCGACCGCATCTATTCACACAGACATATGCATGCATGCAGACCCCACAGTAAAGAAAACTAAACCTAGTTAATCCCTGAAAAGTTAGTAACAGAATAATAATTGAAAGACATTTCTTTAAAAAAAACAACCTGAGGAGATTCAAGTAGCTAGCCTACTGGAATGAGTCCCTAGTAGAGTCGCCATCCTATCGAGTCTAATTTTTGAATTTTCCCATTCCTAATCCGATCTAGACTAGACCATATGCTCATCTAATATAGATCCTCGACTTGAGTTAGGAACTTTATATAATTTTAGAGTCGCCACCCAACTGTTATTGGGAAAGATTGAATTAAGACTAAAGGAGCGGATTAGTCTTAATTTGGACCACTAGTCTTTGTGATTTCCTCTTCTCGTTTTTGGGAAAAGAGGAAAAAGGAAAACCAGAGTTTCTAAGTCCGGAGGCTAACCTATTAAAACCTTACGGTTACCACATAATCTCCTAAAATTATCTCTATCTAGAAATGTCTTTTATTTTGTTTCTGTTGCCTTTTATTGTGTTTTTGAATGAGTTATTTGAAAAAATGATTTTTTATTTCATTTTATGGGTTGACCCAAATGGGTGCCTATGTACCTGCTATTCAGGATCAAACAAGTCGTAGTTTGCTTTTCCTGAAAAGATTTAGTGGGTTTGTAAATTTTAATTTTGAAATCTCTTTTGATTTATGTTTTTACCAATTTTGGGATTTTTCTAAAAAAATCTAAACCTAAGCTTTAATTTGACTTATGCAAATAATTCTAAAGGAAAACATCAATTTTAGATTCATTTGAGAAAATGATTTTTCTAAGTGATAAAATTCATTTTTTTCTATTTTTATAATTTTTGAATTTTTATTTTTTTATTATTTTTGTAATTTTATGATTTTATGATTTTTTATGAGTTTTCATGATTTTTATGATTTATATAATTTTTTTTATTTTTTTTATTTTTATAATTTTTTATGAGTTTTCATGATTTTTATTATTTTTATATTTTTTTATCATTTTTTTTAAAATTTTCCTCCTATTCTATTTTAAAATCTAAAGTTTTATTATTATTATTTTTTTAATATCTTTATTATTTTTCTACATTTTTACTATTTATTATTTTGATTATATATATATATTTCTATTTTTATTATTTTTATTATTAAATCCTAAAAAATCTAATTCCTAGCATTTTTCTATTTATTGAAATATAACTAATACATAATTAAATAAATAAATAACTAACAAACAAATATATAAATAAATAAAAATAATCGAAATAAATAAACAAAATAAAAATAAAAAAAAAATCAGAAAATCCGACTTACCTGGATCCGAGTCGGTGCGCGGGTCGGGTCGAATCGGGTCGGGTTGGATCGGTCGAACACGGCGGCAGAGAGTGCTCGTTGACGACGTTCCGGCGGCCTTTTGCAACGGGTGAGGTGTCGAATCCTAGGTTATCGAGGGTGAGGAATCCAATGGTGGCGGTGGTTTGCTCCAGAAACGCCTCCTGGTGGTTGCTCAGCTCTTGATCGGTGGTCGCGGCTTCGAACTTCTCTGGTGCTCTCCAATTCACTCTTTTCTCTCACTTTCTCTCGCTTGTGATATGTGTTCTGGCTTCCTCACTTCCTCCTCTATTTATAGGCTCTCGAAATCGAGCTGGATAAGCTCGGATTTTCCCCGATCGAGGCAAATCGGATCGACGGTTAAATGAACCAACTCCGATTCGTGTAAATCCTTCGATTTGATTCCAATTGGATAATGTTTATCTCAATTCTATTGAAGATCTGTTGGATTTGTGCAAAAAATCGAATCGAAACGGCCGAAATTCGAATTTTTCCCCTCGCCGACGATCTCGGACCGAGGTTAAAGACGATCATGCGCTCGGTGCATGCGTTCCATCCAGTCAATCAGATGCTGCCACGTGTCTTGGGTAAATGAAAAAAAATCGCAAAACGTAGAAACTGCTTCCCCCGCGTTTTGAACCCCCGACCTTACACCCGCACGCACCCACTTGACCACGGCTCGGACCAGCTGAGCTAGCCCATTTTCCTGATTTTGTTTATTTTGCAAATTACATATATGCAATGCGATTTTTTTATTTTTTTTGAAATTTCAAAAATTTGTAAAAATTATTTATTTCTTATTATTGCCCTTTCTGAAATCATTTTTCAAAATTGATATGTTTTCCTATTTATTTTTATTTTTTTGAATATTTTTATTATTTTTGCTAAATTAGATAAAAATTGAAAAAAATTGAAAATTGATTATTATTAATTCTTAAAGCAAAAATGGGGTATTTACAATATCTATAATAATTTTTTTTCTTTTTATTCAAATAAGTATTTTTCTTTCTATTTCATTCTCCTTATTTTCTTGGCTTCTAATTTCTTTTCTTTATCCCGACATACTGTTAGACTAACTAAGGTACCGTTTAAAACATCTCTTAGAAGTCGTAGAAAAACGATAGTTTGGGATGTAATACGTTAGCTTTAAGGCCGACATAAATGACCCTGTAATCTTCTTAGGATCTTAGGTACCGTTTGGTTACTGGTACTGGACAGAACAAGAGTACTGGACAGTACTAAAAAAAGGACTGGACAAAAAATATTTTTGTACCACGTTTGGTTTGTTTAGTACTGGACAATGATTTTTGTGCTGTCTAGTGTTTGGATTGCAAAGTACTGGACTGGACATAGTAAATTTGACAGTTTTGCCCTTTTTAATTACTAGAGAAGGCTTTTGTGTTATGTAGTGTTTGAAATTACAAAGTACTGAACTGGACAGAGTAAAATTGACAATTTTTTCCCTTTTATTTATATCATAGTTATTTATATATATTTGATATTATTATAAAAAAAATGACTTGAAGGTTTAATATATTATATTAAATATTATAGGAAAAAGAATTTCGTTTTATTTTTGGAGTCGACACCTAACTGTTGTTGGGAAAGATTGAATTAAGACTAATGGAGCGGATTAGTCCTAATTTGGACCATTAGTCGTCGTGATTTCCTCTTCTCTGTTTTTTTGTGAAAAGAGGAAAGGGGAAAACCGGAGTTTCTAAGTTTAGAGGCTAACCTATTAAAACCCTAAGGTTACCACCTAATCTCCTAAAATTTACTTTATCTCAAAATATCTTTTATTTTATTTTTGTCGTCTTTTATTGTGTTTTTAAGTGAATTATGCTAGGAAAATATTTTTTATTCCTTTTTTAGGGTTGTCCCAAATGGGTGCCTACATACCTGCTATTCAGGATCAAATAAACTGTAGTTCGCTTTTCTTGAAAAACTTTAGTGTGTTTGTGAATTTTAATTATGAAATTTCTTTTAATTTATGTTTTTACCATTTTAGGATTTTTCTAAAAAATCTAAACCTAGGCTTGATAATTTGATTTTTTTTTTGAAAATGATAATTTTAAGGAAAAACACCAATTTTGGATTTATTTAAGAAAATGATTTTTCTAAGTGATAAAAAATCATTTTTTTTTATTTTTCAACTCATTTATACTATTATAAATTTTTATTTCTTTTTTACTTAATTTATTATGATTTTTATAATTTTTATTAACTTTTATTAATTTTTATAATTTTTATTAAATTTTTATAATTTTATTAAATTTTTATTGAAAAATTTTCTCCTAGATTTTTATCTATCCTATTTCAAAATCTAAATCTTTATTTTTATTTTTCTAATATTTTTATTATTTTTTTTATGAATTTTTACATTTTTATCATTTATTATTATACTTACTATTTTTATTTTCTTTCAAGGTAAGTATGAAGGGCAAATTCGGAATTTCAGAAAAATTACATTTAGTCCAGTACCTAATTTTTAGTACCGAATTACATGTGATACTAAAATTTCTGATTTTGTCCAGTACGTAATTGGTCTTTAGTCCAGTACTTCCTTCATGTATGGCAACTAAACAAGGGACAAAAAATTTTGTCCAGTCCAGTACCGAATTTCAATGCCAACCAAACGCTACCTTAAATAACTTAATGGCCGTGCAAATGGGACGTCGCAACTAGAACAATAATAATAAAATCGTCGGCATACTGTGCTTATGACGGCTTCGGTTCCAGGGAAATTTGGGGACTGAGAATTTTTGATCGTATGATACAATTAATCTGACAGGAAAAGATAAGCACGTCAACTTTGCTTTTTCAAGTCTTCAACTCCTTGTTTACATCCCAGCATGTGGTAAATGTGTGCAACGAACCTAACCCCAGCAGACAGCATTAAAGAAATCACCATTTCTTATTTGCATCCCCCCCTAAAAAGCTAAAGCAGGTGTTCATTATCAGAGGATCAAAATGTTCCATCAGGCATGATAGAAAGCTCTCACCCCACCCCAACGCCCGCGGGAAAATCATTTGTCTTCCTGTTAGTTTCCCTTCATTTTCTTTTTTTTTTTCTTTTTTTCCAGTGACTATTACTCCGTCCAAATTAAGTTACAATATTTATTCTTTTTTATTGGTATAAATGAATTAAACTAATTACTTATGAGCTTGCTGAATTCGATTGATATTTATTTAAATTTAATTTATCTATAGTCAAATTTAGCTTAACTCAAGTTTAAACCATTTGAATAGTTTATAAAATTTAATTTAAATTTTATCATATTTGGCTTGAATAGCTTGCAATCCTAATTAAGTTTAAATGTTAATCAAATTTAACTTGAGTAAAATTACCAATATTAATTTATTTAAAAGAAAATTTTTTAAATAAATCTGTATAAATAAGTTTAATCAAGTTGAATTTAATCTCATTAATTATTACTTTGAATTGAACTTAAGTTTAAAATTTTAAACTTGCTTGAGCTTAAGTTAAGCTCACTATATAATCTCAACTCTAACTTATTCATGGTCCTAATTCTTCCTCAATTATAAAGACCACTATTACTTATTGCAAAGTTCTTTTTTTCCCCTCTCAAAAAGCCTCGACCAAATTCCTCCTTCATTTTTAATAATTATTATACACAAAAATAATCAATAACACAATTAATAAATTAATCATATAGAACTGCTAATATAATAAATATATGCTATATGTAAGATAATAATATATACAAGTAATATATAATATAATATTATCATATTATATATAAACATGAATAATATGATAAATATAAATGATATTGGACTTTTAACATAATATCAATTATATGTATTAATATGCATATAATATTATTCTAACATTAAATATTATTATATAAATATGATAATAAAATTGAAATGTTTATATTATGACATTTAGAGAATATTATATTATGACATTTAGATAATATAGTTATATAGTATAATAAATATAGATAATGAAATTATATAATAATTGTATTCAAATTTTATAATATTTATACTATTATTATAGGCCATACTGGCGTCTTAATAAATAGCAGTCATATTTCTTTCTGAACCAAGTATGTGGAGTGGACCCATACACTAACCAATGTCTGAATACCGACCATGAGCCTAATGTACGCGCTTCGCCTAGGCAAGATTTTTTGCTCCTCGAACTCTTTCTTCATTTTTTTTTCTTTTGCCAGTATTATATCTTATTACTCGCGTGCGAATCCCGCTCGTAGGGTATAGTATAGTGATTGAAATCAAATAATAATTATTCGTAACATACAATAATATGAAATTGAAACTATATATTTATGATTATAAGGTAGCGTCTGTTTACTAGTATTGAACAAGATAAGGAGTACTGGACAATACAAAATAAGAGACTGGATAAAAAAAAATTTTGTACTACGTTTGGTTTGTTCGGTACTTGACAAAGATTTTTATGCTGTCTAGTATTTGGAATTATAAAGTACTGGACTAAACATAGTAAATTTGACAATTATACCATTTTAATTATATTATGGTTATTTATACATGTTTGATATTATTATAAGAAAATATAATTTGAAGAGATTATAAATTATATAAAATAATTCGTGTAAATCCATTAATTGAAAAAATTTAATATTTCATATTATAAATTACAATAATTTATGTTATATTTAATAAAATAACACATTACTTACTTTTTTATCTTAAAAATGATGTTCCGATATAGTATATATACATGATAAATAATATACAACATAAAAGAATCTTGACTTGAAATTAGCAATAAACATGGTTTAAAAAAAAAACGTATGTTATATTATTTTTCTCATGCTGTGTAATTTTCTTTGTTCTTATCGTACTGGAAATCAAAACGTGAGTTTGGAATCAAGTTGGGACACGTGATGATCTATTTATACATGAAAGATTGATCCACCACCACCGTCCCATTTCAACAGACATCTAAACGCACGACGACAACAAGACGAAGAGCATGCGACGAAGATAGAAAAGCAAGCGAGGGAAATCTAAACGGACGGTGACAACCACAGGTAGAGCATGCAGGGAACATAGAAAAGCAAGCAAGAATGTGATAAAGAACGGAATGATACGAACCTAATGGCGACTTTTAGCGTGACGACAGCGATATTCGAATAACGGTCAATTGCATGATGAATCCCGTTGTTGGAGTGGCGCCGATGGGTTTTCCTACTACACTTGAAGGGCAAGCTAGTGCGGTGCGGATGGGTTCAAATGAAAAGGGTTTGGGAGGTAGGGTTTGTATGTAAAGAGAAAAATATGAAGGGCAAGTTGGGGATTTTGAAAAAAATGAATTTTTGTCCAGTACCAGATTTTTTGTACCTAATTACATGTGGTACAAAAATTTGTCATTTTGTCTAGTACCACATTGAATTTTTGTCTAGTACTTTTTTCATGAATGGCAACCAAACGCAGGAGAAAAAAATTTGTCCTGTCCAGTACTACATTTTTGTGACAACCAAATGCTACCTAAGTATCTACATATTGATTGGACATAATCTAGTTAAGTGTTGTTAATTGCACTAGTTACCTCTTGAGTTGATGAAATTTAACTTACAAGACGATCAAACCTGTGATATCGGAGTGTTGGAAGTGTCTTCGATGCTTAAGTCAGAGAAGCAGTATAAGAGTAAGTAAGACAACCAAAGTTTATAAAGAATATTAGATGATTTTATTTGGATAGAGAAACCTTCTTTTATAGTGTTATAGGGACGTTCTATTTTAGGTAAGTAAATCTTCTTAAATATGCCCCAGTTACAATAAGAAATATTTACTTCAAGTGTGTTCTTCAAATGATCTAGATTGCTTTCTTAATTTATAATGACCAATTTGGGTACTTTCTATAGCCGAACTAAAATAAAACAAACCCTAGAAGGGCCTTAAGCCAATTTAAGCATATAATACTTAACACCACCCCCCCCCCCCCCAATTTACCGAGCTAATGTCTGGCCGATAGGCACCAATCCAACCTAAGGAGGATTTTGGCTAATCTTGGTGTTTAAAGGACTTACTACAGAGCACTTACCAAACTGCAAACTACTTCATATGGGCTAATGAAGGTAAGGAACAATCGATATGAGCCAAGGCTATAGTGTAGAGCCAAGCGATTTCAGTTGAGCCATGCCAGACGAATTCCTTACTCCCAAAGCTAACTCTGAGTCTCAAGGAAAGTGAAAAGACTTGTTAGGCATGCTCCTATCTTTTCATCTATCAATTTCAAATTTTATCTAAGCATGCAAATCTACGCATTTAATACGATAGGACACATAGCAAGATAGAGTTTAGAGTGCTCACAGGGGTGAAACAATCTCAACCTTTGGTTTTAGCAATGTGATATGTGACACAATCCTAAGCGGTCTCAGAAAATGCGCATATCCTTTGCAACTGCCTATATAAGGCATCAAGCCATCAATTTCTACACTTTTCATGTCCTTAACTTTCACAATCCTCCTTTCACTCTTGAAAGCTCTCACATTTTGATAAGCGATATAATATACTAATTATTTATATAAATTAGAATAACTTTTTATTTAATTTTCTTACCTTTTGTATAAATAATGCATTTAATTAATTTTTATTTTAATTTCAGAGTCTTTAAATTATAATTTATAAATTAATGGGAAAATTACTTGAAAGTTGAACTGAATGTAATGCAATTTTAGGGGTTTTAATTAGGAAAAAATTCCAATTAATCAACATAGAATTAAGAATTAATGACTCAAGAGAGTTATTAGTTTAATATAGGAATTGCTACGGTTTAAGAATAAAATAAGAATTTGAATAATAATTAATTAATTACATTAGTAATTTTAGGGGGATTCAATACCTGAATATATTAGTTTTATTTATTATTTATTTTATTTACTCATTTAATTAATTTTGTCGATTAGGTAATTAGAGAAAGGGTAATTACTAATACTCGTAATTTATATGAGATCGACACTCGATATCTTTATCCACTATACTATAGAATCGATAAATGGGTTTGCCTATAGGTCTAAAGTTAGATAGTAGGAATACCGATATTAATTTTTACTTACATCAATTCCTCATCCTTCTAATTTCCTTAACAAATTAGAGCTTTAAATATGTCGAGCTCTTTTTCTTCCCATACCTTCTCAGGTTTTGTTCGAAAGTCATCTTCAATGTAGTAAGCCATGAGGCAAGGCCCTTAAGTCAACCTCAAGCACCGATACCAATGGAGGAAGAGGTGGACAGCGAGAACCTCAAATCATTTGAAGAATAGGGCAAGGAGGAGGTTTGTGGAGACCTAGCCCTCAATATTTATCCTGATAATGGGGATGATTGGAAACCAATCTACCCTATCTATGATGGACCTTCATCATCAAGGTTAGGACTTGATGGGGTAAGAGTGTTACCTGCAAGGCTGATGTCGATGCGGTTGCATTGTATTGTGTGCCTCTACTTGAAGGTAGGGTTATCCAACCTATATACAAGAAGGAGCATTGCTTTAATGTCGGACAATTGGTTTTGCATTTATCAAAGGTTTTTACAATTCAGGTTATGGCTACCCTTTAGTGATTTTTAGAAGGAATTATTTAATTACTACTACGTTAACCTGTGATAGATCATGCCAAATGTGTATGCTCTATTGGTAACATTTGAAAGCCTTTACGAATCAAATGGTGTCAAACCAACTCCCCAGTTGTTTCACTTCTTTTATGGAGTAAAGAGATCTAGGCGATCTCAAGGGTGGTTTAATATGTCTAGCTGGCATGGGATGAAGTTAGAGGACGGGTTAGTATCCTTAATGCATGATTGGAAGGAAGAGTTTGTGGTTGTCAAGATGCCTGAGGTGTTACACTTCTATGTTCATCAGGTCAACCAAATATGAACCAAGCCCATCAAATTGATGGATTTCTACAAGCATCATTCTAAGATCCTTCTATAGGCTCTCAAAGAGAATATGAAACCCTTTGATGCCCTAAGCTTGATGCGAGCATTCTAGGGTATTGGCATAGAACACCCGAGGAGTCAGATATTAAGGCTGGTAACTGGAGGGAGGGGGGTGGGGTGGTGGAGTCTGAGTGAAGGTAAAGGTCAGTGTCTAGGGTGGGGTTGGCTTAAGGGCAAGCTCATTAGCTACAGCTTGGAAACTTAGCTTCCTTCATAGAGTTTTTCCTTGTGAAGGGGTTTATTTAGTTTTTGTTGACCTTTTGTTTTCCTTGCATAGATGGCCCTAATCCATCTTGTTCGATTGTATGATCTTGCTGCTTGCTAAGTTGGTTGTGGCAAAAAGGAAGCTCAAGGAGGAAAGAAAGGTGAGTCGGTGGCTCCTCTTGTCAAGAAGGCCGCAATTGGTGGGATTGTGATAAGGGGTCTAAAGCCCACTCATACATTAGATCTCGCCCTTACAGTAGTTATGGGGAAGGGAAAAACCTTAGCTAAGGAGTTAAGGCAATCCCAATGGGCCTCGGACTAAAGTGAAGTGCCTACACTAAAGTGTGCTTGTGCTAAGGAGGTGATAGCCATCTCAAACGATGCTAAGACAAGGTTTATGACTTTAAGTACATAAGGTGATGCTGTAACGGAATGGCGACATAAGAGGCGCCTTGATATCTAAGCAAGGCGGGAGGAATGCAGGGGAAGCAACAATCCTCGAAGGACCCCTAATTCCACCTCCTCCCATGTCCCTTTACCAATGGTAGCTTAGGCTGCAAAGGGAGGAGCACATTGACGTCACCTCTTCAAGGGGATCTCCAGTCCTCAAGAAAGTGGGAAGGTGGAGAACCTCACAACTTAGACATCGGCATCAAACCTTCACAACTTCTTTTCAACTCATTTTATTAAAGTAAGTATTAATCCACCCTTCTTCCTTCTCCCTTTCTTTTCTCTTCTCTTTTAGTCATTTTCATCACCAATCGTGTTTTGTAGACTGTAAGGTTGCTTATAGGATCCTCTTCACTTGGGCTGAGAGTGAATGGCAAGTACGCGATCGAATTGCTAAATGCTCCTCTTACTTTAAAATGTTCAACCGCCAATATAATTGTAACAACACTCATTTTTAAAGGTGTATGGCGATGGAAGTGGAGCTAAAAGAAGCTTAATAGGAGTTTAAGGTTATGAGAGAAGATTGTCATTGCAAGGTAGCTGAGGTTGAGGAAAAAGTTCGAAAAAATAGCTTCAAATTGACAAGGACGCAGCAACAACTTAATGGGGTGGTCACCTATATCAACATTTTATCAAAGGAGGTTATAGGCTACCAAAAGCGGGAGACTTACCTCATGTTTAACCTGAGGTAGGAGAAGGCAATTGCTGCAAACTTCAAGAGACACTTTGATATGGCTCAACAGTGCTTGGATAAAAGCAGCGTGGAGGAAACCGGCTTGAAAGAGCAAATTAAGGATCTTGAGAAGTTTGTTGCTGATTGAGATGCACAGATCTAGGAGTTGGAGGAGAAGGAAAGGATTATTAGAGATCGATACTATGAGAAGATTTAAGACTTTGAGGAGTATGCCAATCAACTAGTTCGAGTAATGAAGAGAGGCTAGAGGATCATGAAACATTTTGATATGTGAAAAAGATCTTATATGATCTCTCTTGACTTTGGGAGAAAATGTGGGAATTAAACACCCCTCTAGAGGAGTGGGAGGAGCTAGAGAGGGTAACGGTTGAGGTTGAGGAAGAAGCAAATGTTGAGAATATGTCTCCATTGCTTGAGGTGATTGTAGTTGAAGATCCTACTCCTCTTACTATAAATGTGAAAAGGATTCCTCTTTGTCCTCCAGCTGAGGAAGAAGTGTGTCCTCCTCTACTTGCTGAAGAGATTACACCTTTGTCACATCTCGAGGTTTAGGCTATGGAGGAGACATCTAAGCTTGCTTAGGAGCAAACTGAACCAACTTTAGCTCCAGCGAAGGACCCCATAGTGTAGACTTAGGATGTCTAATTTTTCATTCCCTTATACATTGTTGTATTATGGTCGATATGCCAACTTGAAAGCCTTGTAACAATTTGTGTTGAATAAAACATGATTTTGCTTAACATTATGTAAGATTATATTATCTTTGTACTTTTTGTATCCATTGAGTATTATCCAATTACTACTTTTTTATTTGTATTGCTTTTGATTAGTTCTTAAATGCATGATTTAATGTAAATTTTGTAGATGAAAGTGTAACCGGTGGGAATGTTTATGCAAACTAATTAAGTATTCATGGTCCATTGGGGTGGTATGTCCTATTCGTTCAAGTTTGAATTTTCTCGGTTAAGATATGCTCTTAAGTTGCACTAGGTACCATTGATCAGTATTTGAACTGATCAGTAGTGGGTAGGCATGAATTTCGCTAATTGGAGTGCCGTTGTCGACCAAGCTTAAGTGTGGCCGGTGAAGGACGTCTTTATAATGGTTTTGGATACAAGTCTGACCATTTTAGTAGGGGGTGAGTACTTGTTCGCTAAGTGTTTAGCGGAGTTCATTGATGCCTCGTCGAGGCATATAACTTTACTCATTAATCATGATGCTCTGTGATTGAGTTTTTCTACTCTTGTTCAAATGAAAGTTTGTAGATACAAGTACAAAAAATAGAAATTTTAATTCCATTGTGTAGTAGGAATGTTTACAATTACTAGTCATGATTTCAAATATGTGCTAAAACATCATCTAGAAGTTACTCAAAATACTGAGGTAAATTATCCACGTTCCAAGTTCTTAAGATCAGATGGTTGTTTAGTCTCTTGAGCTCGTAAGCACCACATCCAACCATCCTCCTGACTTGGACAGAGTCTTCCCAGTTTGGTGCTAACTTGCCTTGCCCCTCTTTTGAACCGGTAGTTTCAAGTTTTTGACAAACTAGGTCCCCAGGTTGGAAGACCCTATGCTTCACTTTCCTATCATTGTATCTCACTACTCATTGTTGGTAGGTTGCTATCTTGTAGCTGGCTTGGTCTTAAAGCTCCTTAAGAAGGTCAAGATTAGCTTAAAGGTCGATCCCAATTACTTGGGAATCAAATTCTTGGGTGTGAAGGTTTTAAAGCTCAACCTCAATGGAAAGGATAGCCTTAGTGCCAATGGCTAATCTGAAAAGGCTTCATTGGTCGCAGTTTGCGAGGTTGTTTGATAGCCCCAAAGAATGTAAGGGATCTCATTTGCCCACTTCCCCCTTGCTTGACCAACTCTTTTCTTGAGACTTTATAGGATTACCTTGTTGGTGGCTTCAACTTAGCCATTCAATCGTGGATGGGTGATCGAGGTGAAATGAATCTTAACTTTGTATCTTGCTCAAAACTCTCGGAATCTAGCATTATCTAACTAAGTACCATTATCAGTGATGATAGCACTAAGGATCCCAAATCGGCATAGAATAACTTGAGTAACAAAGTCCTTGACATTGTACTCAATGGTTTTAGCAAATGCTTTAGCTTCAACCCATTTTGTGAAGTAACCGATCGTGATGATGATGTATTGACATTGTCCCATGGCTTTAGGGAATGGCTTGAAGATGTCAAGCCTTCATTGAGCATAAGGCCATTGACTCACAATTGGTATTGGGTTGCTACTTGATTGTTTGTCTACTAAAGCATGCTTCTAACACTTATTGTATCGCTATACAATTGCCTAAGCATCCCTCTTCATAGTAGGCCAGTAGTATTTAGCTTAAAGCGCTTTGATGGTTAAGGTTTGGCCCATTATGTGGTTACTGGATACCCCTACATGAAACTCGATCAACAAGTGTTTTACTTTAGAAGGTTAGGTGCACTTGAGTAGTGGTAAACTGTATGCCCTTTTATAAAGATACTTGTCAATAAGAGTGTACTAGGTTGCTTTCTACTTTAGAGCTTTTGCCTTTTTACTATCATCAGGGATAGTTTCACTCACTGGATACCCAATAATTCGGTGCATCCAACATGGCTCTTAAGTAACTTGGGTCTCATTGACATGGCATTCTAGTGGGGATTTGTTAATGCTCTTCTGTAGGAGGAATTCAATAAACATTCTCTTATATAAGTCAGAGAGGAATGTTGAGACCAACTTTAATAGACCATCCGCCTTGGCATTTTAGGCTTGAGGGATACTTATGGTGCTCTATGATATGAAACTAGAGCATGGGGATTTCACGACCCCCAAGTATTTGGTCATACATTCGTCTTTGACAGCATACTCTTTGTTGACTTGTTAGATTATTAGCTGTGAGTTAGAAAACAATCTCAACCTTCTTTGCTCCTATTTCCTTCACTAATTTTAATCTAGCAATGTGATCTTTATATTTTGCTTTGTTATTGCTAGTTATAAATACAAACATTAAAGCATATTGAATTTCAACTCTATGTGGGCTACATAAAACAAGTCCTACCCCACTCTCTCCTTTAGTAGACGAGCCATTGACATAGAGTGTGCAAGTGGGCTTTTCATGATCATTAGTGGGGGTTTCATCTTTGGTCATTGACTCAACTATAAAGTTAGCTATCACTTGTGCTTTATAGCTTCACGTGGTCGGTACTGGATGCCGTATACGCTAAGCTCTTAGGCATATTGGACCATTTTGCTTAATGCATTTGGTTTCTAAAGAGTCTACCTTAAAGGCTTATTGGTGAGGACTACAATAAGGTGAGCCTCAAAATATAGACGAAGCTTCCATGTTAAATTGACCATAGCTAGGGCAAATTTCTCCAATTTCGAATATCTAATCTCTAAGCCTTATTGGATGTGGCTCATATAATACATTGGTTGGTGTTCTCTACTATCTGCTTGAACAAGTATAGAAAAGAGGGCTCAAGCGGAGATAGAGAGATAGAGATAAAGTTCTTCTCCTGTGATGGGCTTAGACAAGATTAGTGGCATTGTGAGCAAGTGCTTCAATTCATCAAATGCTTCCCAACACTCGTTAGAAGAACGATGCACATTTATTTGCTGACTTGTAGACAAACTTGTCTAATGTGGCAATCTACCCTATTAGTCTTTGTACTTCCTTAACTGTTTTCAGTGACTGCATGTCCAAAATGGTCTTAATCTTCTTAGAGTTAGCTTCAATCCTTCGTGAAGTCACCATGAAACTAAGGAATTTTCCAAATGCTATATCAAAGACACACTTCCGAGGGTTCAACTTAATGTTATATTGTCATAATGTCTAGAACATCTCATCTAGGTCAGGTCAGCAAGGTGTTAATGAGGCTTCTTGCTCTTCACAATTATGTCATCAACATAGACTTTGACATTTTGACCAATTTAATGCATGAACATCTTTGTCACTAGCCTTTAGTACACTACACTAACATCCTTGAGCCCAATGAGCATGACAATATAACAATACATCCCGAAATTGGTGACAAAAGATGTGTGGACCTAGCCAAGCTTGTGCATTTGAATTTAGTTATAGCATGAAAAGGCATTCATGAAGCTCAATAGAGCATGGCCTGAGGTTGAATCAACTAATTGATCGATTTGAGAGAGTGGAAAGCAGTCATTTTGGTAGACTTTAGGATAAAATGCTTCTTTTTTTGCTTGACTACTTTCATGCAGGGTCAATATTCAACTTGTGTGTTTTGTTGACTTGTAGAGAAACCTGTCTAATGTGGCAATCCACCCTGTTAGTCTTTGTACTTCCTTAACTGTTTTTAGTGACTACATGTCCAAAATGGTCTTAATCTTCTTAGAGTTGGCTTCAATCCCTCATGAAGTCACCATGAAACTGAGGAATTTACCAAATGTTACACCAAAGACACACTTTCGAGGGTTCAACTTCATGAAGCTATATTGTCTAATGTCTAGAACATCTCATCTAGGTCAGGTCAGCAAGGTGTTAATGAGGCTTCTTACTCTTCACAATTATGTCATCAACATAGACTTTGACATTTCGACCAATTTAATGCATGAACATCTTTGTCACTAGCCTTTAGGACACTGCATTATCATTCTTGAGCCCAATGAGCATGACAATATAATTGGTGACAAAAGATGTGTAGACTTGGTCAAGCTTGTGCATTTGAATTTAGTTATAGCACGAAGAGGCATTCATGAAGCTCAGTAGAGCATGACCTGAGGTTGAATCAACTAATTGGTTGATTCGAGAGAGTGGAAAGCAGTCATTTGGGTAGACTTTAGGACAAAATGCTTCTTTTTTTGCTTGACTACTTTCATTTCGAGGTCAATATTCAACTTGTGCATGATCACCTCTAAAGGAATTCCAAGCATGTCAGATTAAAACCAAAGTTTATAAAGAGTATTAGATGATTTTATCTAAATGAAAGGAACACCTTTTATAGTACTATATAAATGTTCTATTTTAGGTAAGTAAATCTTCCTAAAGATATTTCTGTTGTAATAAAAAATATTCACTTGCGTGTTTTTCAAAAAATTTATATTATTTTTCTAATTTATGTCGATCGGTTTAGATATTTTGCTATTTTGTAGTCAAGTTGAAATAAAAGAGGCCTTGGGTCTTAAGTCAATTTAGAACGACTGTATAATATATAACTATTTCTAAATGGATTAGTAATCTTATTAGTCAATGCGCACTTGTGATATATATGTAAAATTTAAATAAAATTGTATTGTAAAATTTACAACAAACCAAATTACTATATCAACATATAATACAAATGATCATTTAAAAAAAGAAAAGAAAATTTAAAGATCAGACTTTTTATTTTAATTTTACATATTAGAGTTCAATTAATTTTAAATCCAATGTGTCTTGCTAACAGCAAAGGTTGCACTCTAATTTTCGATAAAGAGACTGTCAACTTAAGGTAACAATGAACTTTTGCTTTTACATTTCAGATCTAGTTGCAAGAAGCAGGATATATATATATATTCAATGCTACTTTTGTTAAGAACATCATAGAAGGATTTGATGCTAAATTACAATATATGGATAAAGGAAATACACGTTGAACAATCAGCAGGTAAAACAAGAAAGGCATTGGGAGACATAAAAAAGAGAGGAAAAAAATGTACGAAAAAAATAAAAATTATAACATAAAACATTACAAAAGCAAAAGGGTAAAAGACATAGTAAGCATTACATCATTCAAAAATTAACAGAGAATTTAAATGTCGGTGCTTCCGTAACCAAAACCCTGTTCCAATCTAAAACCCAAAACCTCAAACTTCCAGTCCACTAAAAACCATACCCTAATCTACCAAACCTTCGAGTCCACCTTTCCACCCCTCCCCCACCAAGCACTTGTACCCATGTGATCAATGCGCTAACCTAATACCTAAACCTACCTTTGGTTTCTTAGAAAAGGTCCCTTCTTTACATAATTCCATGAAGGTACATGGTGCTGGTGTTAATTCTGGGACTTGTAAATCCTTGCTTGTTTCGCTTATCCAATCAGGTAAAGAGGGAGAAAGAGAGATGAGGTTCAACGTTGCTATGGCTAAGTAATCATCGAGATTCATTTTCAAAATGCAGATTGCTTTTTAGGTAACCTCTATTGAAGGATGGTTTATAGACATAGGGGAAAAAAAAATGAATACGGAAAGGAGGTGGGACAGTTCATAGGTCAATTAGAAATTGCAGGACATGATGGGGGTGAAATGAAAGAGTGTAAAGCTGAATACTTTTCTCATTTTCTCATTTGTAACTGAAAAATCAGGACATGGTAGCTTTTGGTTTATTGTTTGACTCACTATAGAAATATAGGATTAAAGACTAGAATTCTGGGAAGGAGAGTATTATAGTACATCAGGCCATTTTAATGAATCTGTTCATCATTTGTACAGGTTTTGTTTATTCATTTTGATGAGCTTTAGTAGTATAACTCTCTACTTGGAGGAGATGTGAATGGGAAGTTATATTCAAGTTTAACTTGGAAGCTACTGTTGGGTGCTAGAACTTGAATAATAGGGTGAAGTTGAATCAACTTCTTTGATAGCCCATCAAACGGGGAGCTCTGCTTACATTTAGGTTCACATAGTTTTGGGAAAGATATTTATATTTATTCATATCAAGTTACTTTTTAACTCTCTTTTTTATTTTCCTCAATTTGTATGAGTATTTTATATCGACGCCATCATCTAAATAAATTTACATAGATATCACAAGTGTGTTATAATAGCTTAAAACTACCTTAATGTTTCTTCATCATTAATCATGATTGATATATATTTTCTTTCAATCCATCATGATTATCATGGTAAATTTCTCTCTCTAGCCATAATAAGTGAAAAAACAAGAACCCGAGCACGGTTTGCAATTGTAAGCCTGACAACAGAAAAAAGAGGATTCTTTTCTATTGGTTCAGCATGTCATGATAACAAAATGAATTGATTACTTAGAATATCGATGGCTTGTATAAGTTCGACTCAAATTAAAACATGTTTCATAGAAGTAAAACTCCAAATAGATATGAGACGATTAACCGGATATCATTTGAATATGATGCGAGTAATTGATTATTATAAAAAAAAAAAGAAAAAATATATATTTAATATACTTTTTTAATTAAGTTTTAAACTTTTTTTTTATCCTTAACATTTATAAAAGTTTGCAAATTTCCATTAACACTGTTAAATTTTTCATCAACATGTAACATGTGATGCTCTCTATTTGGTCTATGTAATTTTTTAAATAATAAATTATAAAAATACAAAAACAAATAAAAAAATTCAAAAAAAAGAAGAAAGATAAAATAAAAATTAACTCTGGCCACTCCATTGAAGTGGGTTGTGTGACCCACTAGTGGTTAGGGGTGGTTGCCCAAATTAAAAAAAAAAAAAAAAGAAAGAAAGAAAAAACCGATCAAGCTTTTTTTAACATTTATTTTATTTTACTTTACTTTTTTGCTTTAGGCTAACATGACTTCTGAGTGGCTACCAACCTCTCCCCAAAGGTGATTACGAGTCACCCCTTAGGCTTCAAGTGATTGGAACTTTTTTCTTTTTTAATTTTCAATTTTTTTTTGCTTTTCTAAGTTTTTTTAACAAATTAAATATATTTTAAATTTAAAAAATTATATCTATGTACACATATATATTATTAAGTTAATTTCATATTTTATTTTTTATTATTTTTGTTATAATTTTTCTTTTTTTTATATTTTTCTTAATTTTTTATTACTTTATTTATTTTTTAAATATTTTTTATATTATTATATTTAATAAAACTACATAGACTAAAGAGAAAGGAACATGTGGTATTCTTAACGGAAAAAACAACGATACACTAGCGGGGAACTCATTTGTATATTTTTGTAAATATTAAAAATTTAAATAAAAAAAATTAAAACTTAGGTAGAAAAATATACTAAACGTTAAAATTATCGGTTTTTGGGGCTCCACATTACAATTCCCCATGCTCTCCATCTTGTAACGCTAATGTTAGGTGCGCCAGCTGCGAGATGGGGTGTGCGATACTCGGCTTGGTTTTTTTTTTTTTTCCAACTAAACTAAATTATATATACACAATTTGATTTTTTATCACTTAAATCAAATTATATAGTTCAATTTTGAAATTTATATAAATAATAAAATTTCGGATTAATTTCACTCAATTTAAGAATTAAACCATATTTTGTTTTACAGTTCGTTCAATTGATGAATTAAATTATATTTTATTTTATAAAAAAGTATATTTACTTAACATATAATCTCATACAAAAATACTTAATTATTTAATAATATTTTATGATTTCACATAAAAAATCAATAGTCAATATTCAAATAATTAAAATATTTTAAATGCCTCGTATAATTAATTTATTCCTTAAATTAATATATAATATAAATTTTAAGTTAACTTATATACATTTTTACTAAATTATAATTACAAAATTTAAATATATATACTTTTCTATAAATATAAACTCATTTCTTTTAAATATTATATTATAATAAAAAATAATTACAAATAAAATATTATTATGATTTTTCAAAATGATCTATTTGGAATGATCCCTCTAAATCAATAATAAATTTTCAGTTTAATTCAAATTATAAATTTCCAAATCAAATTGCATAAAAACCTATTTTCAACTTAATTCAGTTCAATTTCCAGATGGGTTTGATTTGGTTGGTTTTTATACTCATACTTGGTTTGATTGGTTTTTTTTGCCCATCCTTGGATACAAGTATGGGCACGATAACAAGAATAATCTCATGAAAGCTAGAAAAGAAACAAGCATAGAATGAGAAGAGGGCTTTTATTCTATCCTGCCAGTACACCTCCGTGAAAATATTGAATCTGTTTGTTTGTAAGTTGGAATTATACAAATATTACAACCGTAAGAAGCCAGTCCATCCAAACAAATCTTGGCATCTAACATATCAACCCCCCTGAAAAAATTTCAGCCTTCTGACGGGTTTGCTGCCGATAATTATGATTCTTTCATTGCATTATGGTAACAAGCATCTGTCATTCTAGTCCCTAGTTAGTGTTCCTCATCAAGTATGCTACTAAACATCCCAACAAAGCGCCAGCAATGACCTGTAACAAGAGAAGGAAACCGAATTAGCAGCAATATCTACAGATCAAGAGCCTTATCTTTTACTAGTTAATACACAATCCTGGGCAAGGATACTAAATTCCTGAGTCAACATCCAAAAATGTTAAATCTGCCACTAGAAAAGGAGGTACTAAAAGGATTATCTCCATTACTCAAAAGACATTTCAAAATGAGTAAAACAAATCAGAGAAGCAATTGAATTCATAAATAAAAGTAAAGCTTAAGGCACAGAATAGGACAAATTCTAGGTGCACTCAAAGAGGATCAAAAAAGCTATGAGAGTTCTTATAACTCTCATCTACTATGGGCTTAGACTTTACCGCTATTATTTCTATGTAACCTTCCTATCTAGCAAGCTATCGATTAAGAAAAGGGCTCACCCAATACACAAAGTACTTCCTAGCTAGGGTGGGGGGGTAAGGGGAAGCATTCAAGTAATTCATAGAAATATTTCACTAGAACCAATCCTGTGATGCAAGAAATCATTAAACACACAAGAATGGAAGCTTAGTGCAACTTGACCTGAAGTGGTGTGTGCCCAAGTAATTCACGCAGAGGTCTAACACTCGATAAAGGATGCTCTGGTGGAAACTCGCACACAATTTGATTAAGCAACTGCAGTAGCAGAAAACTTATTGCATGATCAGATAACACCAAAATCTTTATTTTGGAATTGAAACAAATAGAACTCAGTACATACTTCAGCTTGACGACCAGCATGAAGTCTGACCCCTGAAGCATCATACATCACCTACATAACATTTTCATAAATGGACCAATCATACACTGCTTGTTAACAAACCACCTAAAAATATATTTTCCATTTAAATTGGGTAAGGTCCTCGGTGGAAAAGATGGTACATGTGCCAGTAACAACAAAGTAGTCAAAACAACAGGAAAAGCTTACAATGCAGGCCAAGACCACTGCAAGGGCAAATGCTGACCCTCCTGTCCCTTCTTGTAGACCTATTGCAGTTGCAAGTGCAGTAACTGTAGCAGAATGGGATGAGGGCATTCCACCAGAATCAAGCATTCTTTTTGAATCCCACCTCTTTTCCTTATACCTGAGTGCCTAGCAGAAGTATTCAATTAATGAGTGACCCAATATCACTGACAGAGTCAACAAGGTCTCTTTATACCATGGAACTCTAAATCCCTCTGCAGTTTATGCACAAAATCTTCCAACACCGACAATCAATTATGTATCATAGCATTTCCTCATCCACTCATTATAGGAAAAGACCAGACGTATAAATCAGCAGAACTTACATTCTAAATTAGGGATACTAGGCCGGGAACAAGAAGTTAACTAATACTCATAAAACAAATGATACCAGGGACAATTAGCCTGCTACAAATCAAATATAAATTGCATTTTTTTTTTTGGAAAAACTAGCCAATTTCAAGCCATGATTTCAAACATGAACATGGACATCCACTCATTAATCTCAAATTTGGGGCGAAAAGACATGACTACAAGTTAAACTAAACTAAAGGTATCATTATTTTATTTTATTTTGGTTAATTAAAGGTGCCATTTGTTAGCAGATCAAGTTTGGAATCCGGCAATGGGACTAATATGGTTGATTTCTTCTTGTATGTCCTTCTTCCTCTTCCTTCCTAAATGACCTATGGTTAGTGTGTGTAGGGTTACTTAAGAGAGAACCCTGGATCTCTAGGAAAATTAAGTCTAAAAATTTCTGGAAACAACTTGAACATTCCTATCCATGTGTTCTATTATTTGTGTAATAATTCCACATAATAGCAGTTGAGAAACTAACTCCAACTGCTCTTCCTAAGGACACTTTACAAGATCTTGACACATACACATCAAATGCATGGATTTGTGCCACGCAATTTGCTACTTGGACACCTTGACATGCCTTTTGATTTTTATTTAAACACAACATATCTGATCAAATACAACAGCACACTAACTACAGATAGATACTACCTACACATACAACATACTAACTACTTTTGTTCTTCCTTAAATAAATATACTTAAAGGGAATAACATTACTCCCCCCTTGAAGAACGTGCGTGCCCTTAGGTGCGAAATTAGGATAATGAAGCTTGAACTGATTGGCATCTTCCCAAGAAGCGTTTCATGGAGAGTAACCTTACCAATGTATGAGCAATTCCACTGATGCAGCAGTTTTATGCATTTTCAAGATGGCTTGCAGATTAGGAATTACATGGTCATGATCCATAGTGAAAAGTGTGGGTTGAGCTAGAAGTAGACCATGAAATTTCTCGAGGAAAGATACATGAAACACTGGGTGGAGTCGAACTGAATCTGGAAGTTGAAGACAATCCTCTCTATGATTGCAAAAGCCCCATAGAACCGGGGAGACAGTTTTGTTATTTTTTGATGGTTAAGGAGCGTTGCCGATGTGGTTGGAGTTTGAGCAAGACAAGATCTCCTTTTTCGAATTGAACATCCCTATGTTTAGAGTCATAGGTACGTTTCATGTGTTGTTAAGCTTGAAGAAGGTGGTCTCAAGCTTGCTGAACTGTTTGATCTCGGTTTAACAAGGCATGTTCCACTGCTTCTAGCTTAGCATCGTGGAGAGTAGTTGAGGAGATGTGGTGGAGGTTGTCCATACACAATTTCAAAGGGAGTGGCTTTTAAGGTGGAGTGATAATCGGTGTTGTAGCAATATTCTGCCCATTCAATCCACTTCTTAGGATGATCACCTACAAAACATTTCAATTGTTTGGTTAGTAACTTTTGTTTGACCATCACTTTGAGGATGGTAAGCGAATGAAAAGAAAAGTTTGGTGCTACACAATTTGAAAAGTTCACACCAGAAAACACTTGTGAAGGCAACATCTCTATCACTCACTATAGATTTAGGAAACCAATGAAGTCTGACAATATTATCCAAGAAAACTCGTGCTACCGAGGCTGCAGTATAGGGGTAAGACAAAGGCACAAAGTGAGCATATTTGGAGAAGCGATCGACGACCATTAATAATACTGATTTGCCATAGGATGAGGGCAACCCATTGATGAAATCCATAGATATATCAAACCAAACTTGTAGTGGGACTTGGAGGTTGAAGAAGTCTAGCCCGATGCATATGTTCACTTTTATTACGTTGACAAATCACACAAGCTCGGACAAAATCCTGAACTTGCTTCACGCCAAAAAAAATCAGCATCACCCAGAATAATGTCTTTTGGTATCCTTGATGAACTATATTGTGAATAGCTTCAATAATGGAAGAACATAGTGCAGATGTTTGAAGAACAAAAACCTTCTGTTTATAAAAGATCAAACCCTCCTTGAAGATCTATTCGGATCCCAATTCCTGATGTTGGATTTGCTGAATAATATGCTGCAGATCTGGATGAAGTTGAACCTCCTATTTAATTTCTTCAAATATCTGTAATTGTGGGCAAGAAATGGATAGCAATGTTCCCTCTTGTTCATTCTTTTGTGACAATGCATCAGCTACCTGATTTTCCCTTCCCACCTTGTATTCAATGTGAAAATCAAAACCCAAGAGTTTGCTTATCCAATGCTGTTGTGGAGAAGTAATAACCCTTTGCTCAACTAAAAATCTAAGACTGTAGTGATCAGTTTTTACCCAAAATTTGCAACCCCATAAATAGGCTCTCCAATGTCAAATGGCTTTAGCTAGTCCAATCAATCCCTTCTCATAAGCTAGGAGCTTTAAGTGGCATTGGGTGAAAGGTTAGCTGTAAAAGGCTATGGGATTTGCTTCTTGCTGTAGAACTGCGCCAATCCCAATGTTTGAAGCATCACACTCGACAATGAATTCCACCTCAAAATTTGGAAGAGCTAACACTAGTGATCTAGTCATTGCATTCCGTAAAGTTAAGAAAGCAATTTCCACTTGATCATTCCATTGAAAACTGTTCTTTCTTAAAAGTTGTGTAAGAGGGGGCAGCAACGAGACCATAGTTCTTCACAAATTTCTGATAATACGCAGTGAGTCCAAGGAATCCCCTTAATGCCTTAACCGAATTAGGTCTTGGCCAAGTCACCATAGCATCAATCTTTTGAGGATCCGTTGGACACCATTTCCTAAGATAATATGACCTAAATATAATACTTACGCTTGTGCAAAAACACACTTTGATTGCTTCAGATATAACTAATGTTTTTGGCGGAGAAGGAAAACCATTTTAATATGTTGTAAATGTTCCACTCATGAACAACTATAAATCAGAATGTCATCAAAGAAAACCAAGACGAATTTCCTCAAATATCTTTTAAACACCTCATTCATAAGTGCTTGAAAGGTTGATGGGACATTAGTTAAACCAAATGGCCTGATTAAGAATTCGAAGTGGCCATGGTGGGTCCGAAACGTAGTCTTATCAACATCTAATGGATGCATTCTAACTTGATGGTACCCAGAACATAAATCCAGCTGTGAAAAATAACATGCACCATGTAACTCCTCCAATAATTCATCAATAACAGGTATAGGGAACTTATCTTTGATGGTCTTCTCATTTAAAGCTCGGTAGTCTACACAAAATCTCCAAGTTTGATCTACTTTCTTGACTAACAAAACTGGAGATGAGAAAGGAGATTAGCTAGGTTGAATCACACCTTTAGCTAACATTTTGTCACATTGTCTTTCAATCTCATCCTATTGGTTGTGTGGATAATAATAGGGCCTTACCACAACCGGAGAGGCTTCTTAGATTAATCTTATTCGATGATCACATGCTCGTTGTGGTGGAAGACCAACTGGACTATCAAAAAGTTTTGAAAACTCTACCAGCATTCTCTTTAAATCCCTTTCACGGTCTGCTTCCTTGTGTAATATAGCAATTTCAGATGGCAACTCCCTTCCGGCTATTCCACGTATTACAACCAATTTCCTGTTCAATATAAACTTCATCCTCATCAACGAAAAATCCCAAGTGATTGGACCTAAAGACTTAAGCCAATTCACCCATAGCACTACCTCCACTCCACATAATGGTAATGCATATAAATCTAGAAGAAACAAAATTTCATCCACTTGCAATTCAACCTTCCAGCAGATTCCATGACTTTGCACCCTCTCTCCATCTGCCACCACCACTTTCAAACAATCTTTGGGTTCCATTCGCAAGCGAAGTGTTTGGACCGAGCCACTACTCACAAAACTATGAGTACTCCCAGAATCTACCAGAATTGTTATCAAATGACCATTAATTAATCCTCATACCTTCATCATTTGTGGTTGAACTAGTCCTACCATGGCTTGTAAGGAAATTTCCAATTCTCCTTCAACATCCTCCTCTTGAACTGGTTTTTCCAGTAGCTTATCTAGAATGTGATCGTCCTCCATTTCCAACCATATCAAACATTTACATTTGTGTCCAACTGTGAATGGCTCATCACAGTTGAAACAAAGCCCCTTTTTCCCTTCTACTTGCCAATTTTGATCAACTAAGCCTACACACACACTGACCCTTGCTGCTCGAGCTGTTCAGAGTGAAATTCCTCCTGGTGTGCGTGGACTCTTCCTTCAAAAAATGAATTCCCCTCTTCTCGTACGAGTGTGCTAAAGCCATGGCTTGATTCAAATTCCAAGGTTGATGCAACTCGATTTCTACAACAATATACTCCTTTAATCCACTGATAAAAATTGCAATTTCATCTTGAGGCAAAAGAGAGGTGGTATGGGCGGCCAGTTGTTTGAATCTTTGCTGGTATACTTCCACCATGCCGGTTTGCTGGAGTTTGGCAAGTTCCCCTAATTTATTAGCACTCAAGGGAGGACCAAATCAAAGATTGCACACAACCTTGAACTCACCCCATGTCAAATCTGGTTTTTTTCTCTCCAACTTCAAAAACCAAAGTTGCGCATCGCCTCCCAAGTGAAACGCTGCTAACTCCACCATGTTCGCTACCGTAATCTTCTGATGCCCAAAGAAACGTTCACACTTGTTTAACCAGCCAATAGGATTGATAGTTCCATCGTATTTTGGAAAATCGATTTTGGAATATCTCTGATTGAACAATTCCCGTTCTGGTTGAGTTTCATGGCTACCCTCGCCTTCCTCTATCCTTTGATAATCAACCCCTCCGTCTAACTGACCTTCAACGGCTTGAGACCCAGATGCTCCTCGCATCTAACTGGCTATTTCCATATTTAACTGCTGCTGTTTCGAATTCCATCCTTTCCTTGTCTTCCTTGTACATCATCATGAAGGCTCCAAATTGCTGTTGCAGTTGTTTGATTTCGTCCATGAAGCTTGGCTTTGATACCAGTTTGTTAGTGGATTGAGTTTGGAATCTGGTAATAAGACAAATATAATTGATTTCTTCTTGCAAAACCTGTATGTCCTTCTTCTTCTTCCTTCATAAATGACCTATGATTAGTGTGTATAGGGCTACTTAAGAGAAAACCCTAGATCTCTAGGAAAATTAAGTCTAAAAATTTCTGGAAACAACTCATTCCCGTCCATGTGTTCTATTATTTATGTAATAATTCCACATAATAGCAGTTGAGAAACTACCTCCAACTGCTCTTCCTAAGGATACTTTACAAGATCTTGACACATAAACATCAAATGCACAGATTCGTGCCACGTAATTTGCCACTTGGACACCTTGACACACCTTCCGATTTTTTTAACACAACATTGATCAAACACAACAATAAACTACACATACAACATACTAACTACTTTTGTTCTTCCTAGAATAAACATACTTAAAAGGAATAACACCATTATTTGGCAACACACTCTTTCGATCTCCTTACATTGCTCAAATGTCATTGCAATTTTCAAGAGGATGTAGTTACTAGTGGCTCCTAACGGTAAAGTGATGGTGGGAAGTGACTCAAACAGCAAGTCACTGGTAGTTGTTGTTGACACCGACAGACAATGAGTGAAAAAATAAGAAAAAAGAGGAACATCAGTTCTTTTTTCCACAATTGCCATTGATATTTTCGTTGCGGTGGTATACTACCTTCACCTACCACCACCATCTACATCTACTAGTTACCGCAACCTAGTGAGATTGCTATGGTAATGTCTATTACTTTTGTAAAGATTCCTCTACAATAAACTAACAAAAAAACAATGGAAATCCTTTTCCATGAGAAAAAACTCATCCTCTTGCTTTCAGATATTGACCCATTTAAGATTATGGCAAATTTTTTGGCCAAATCAATTATATTTATGAAAGAACGGCACAGAAAAATGACCAGACTTGCCATGAACACCCGGATAGTCATTCCATCTTTGAAGGGACTACGATATAACTCCTTTACATGGGCAATGAGGGACAAAACTTCTTTATCTGGTGCCCCCAACCATGTCTCCACGGTCATATAACGATACTATAAATGGCTGAGAAACTATAAAGTAGAACCTATAATATTTATGCATCATATCACATCATGTGATTGGCGGCAACAAAGCTTAATCCACCACCGGTTACATAACAACTAAGTTTACTTGGATTGCATTTAGTCTTTTCACCACATTCAATCTAAATGCAGTAACTTACTATCAACATCATGCACAGTCATGTAATTTATTTACTTATCTATTATAATCATTATTATTTAATTACTTTGGGCTGTGTAAGCCAACAAATCCCCTCTTCGGATCAGGAACTTTCAACTCACATATCACATTGAGACATACCAGCGCATCAATCAATCATAAATACTTATCGAATCATTAATAACCTAATCATATTATAGCGCGCGAGCGCGCACACACACACTAATATGTAGAGAGAGAGAGAGAGAGAGAGAGGGACCAGGTAGTGAAGAGTTTAAGGAACTGAGCGAGGGCAAAAGCGAGGAAAGCAGAGATAAGAGGCAGATTATGTGGAAGAATGGAATGCGATGATGATTCCAAGTCCCTTGATGACGAGGCCATATCTCCTACAGTAACCACCTCGTTCATCTTCCTTAGCCCTAAGCCTAACCCTAGCCCTTTGAATAAGATAACAAGGCCTCAAACCGGACAGATTCCGAATTCAAAGCTCGATCGATTCACGGAGAAACTCCTCTCTGAGCAAATGCCAGGGAACCGATCGATCGCCGATCGTCCGATTTCTCTCTCTCTCTCTCTCTCCCTCTCTCCCAACGTCTGTGCTGCCCGCGCAACGAAATTGGAGGGAGGAGAGAGAGAAAGAGAAAAAAAAGAATAAGTTCTTTCCTTGCCTAAGGATAAATTTAGATTGGGAGATTCAGGATTAGTTGATCGGAAGAAAATAGGGGCAAATGTTTGTATTCACCGGCAGATGTCACTAATTTTCTTCCACTCTCTCTGTCCTTGTTTTTTTCTAAAGAAAATGGATAATGGGCCCATCTTCTTGGCTAACATCCGGAAATATTGTACTTTTTAAAAAAAATTTATAAACATTATACTCATAAAAAAAATATTTTAAAAATAGTTTTAAAGGTGTATATTTACCTTACAACTTCTTCTTTTTCTTTCTAAATTTGTAAAATTGAAGACACGAACACATTCGCTCATTCAGATAAATTGCTTTAAGGATAGAACAACGTTCGTATTTTTAGTGTAATTTTTTTTTTTTTACAATTTGGTATATAGAAATATAGCAATTTTACTCTTATAAAAATACCAAATAGTAATGCGAATTACGACTATTTAAAATCAGAAAAGCAAATCGCATAGTTTTAGTTTTTTTTTCTAATTTTAAAATGTCATAACTTTTTATTTGTTTAGAGTTATAGTACTTACAATGTGTCAAATAAGACTAATTTAAATATATTATAGCTAAGATCATGTTGTTTGGTATTTTTATAAAGGTCAAATTGCTATGTTTTCATTTGTCGAAGTATATTAAAAAACAAAAAACAAAGTTATACTAAAAGCGCAAACAACACCTATGCCTTCAAAAAACATGCCTAAATGCCTTCAGTATAAATTATATTGAAAGCATAAACCAGATCTATACATTCAGTTTTGCAAATTTTAGAAAAAAAAAAAGAAGTCGCAAATAAGTCTGCGCTTACAAAACCTATTTTTGAAATATTTTTCATGGGTAAAATATTTGCAATTTTTTTTTAAAGTGCAATATTTCCCAATGCTTACCCCATCGTCTTCATATTTTCCCAACGCTATCCATATGTGAGCAAATACATAATATAAAGTATTTGGTGCAATATCCTATGCTAAGCACCAATTTTTTAGGATCCTTTCTCCAATGAAGGGTTTTTAAAAAATATATAAAAAAGGAAATAGTTATTTTATATATTTTTTTTGAGAAAAGTATACTTTTAATCCTTATTATTTATCTACTTTTTTATTTGAATTCTCAATTTTTTTTTCTATTTAAGTTTTCAATATTTTTAAAACCTTATAAAAATAGGACTTCCATTAAATATATTAGATTAAACATGTATTGGCTTTCAAATAGCCTTGGGCTAATTGCATAAAATAGTAGGGGTACATACAAATTTTTTCAACCTCTTTTCTTAATTTTAATTATTATATTTTTATTTTTATTATATTATATCATAAAATATATGTAATATTATTTTTTATTATACTATGAAAATAAATATATTTAATATTATCATTTTGTTAATTTAATAATTATAAACTAATTTAAGGTTAACATATGTCACGGATTGATGAAAAATTTAATAGATGTGACAAAAATATATTTTTTACGAGGTTTTGAAAACATAAAGAATTCAAATAGAAAAAAAAAGGTTGAGAAATTAAATAAAAAGTAAGTAAACGTTAAGTACTAAAATATACTTTTTTTTTGTTTTGAATTTTTAATAAAAACATAAGAAAATAGTGATAGAATGAAACCAACAAAAACTTAAAATTTGCTAAAGAATATTAAGAATAAAGTGTAAAAAGTATTTTAAGTTAAAGAGTTTCTTAAAACATTGACATTAAAATTAAAAAAAAATGGCATATGAGAAGAGCATGTTATACTAGCAAGTCTAATCGAGCTTAAATTGCATTTAAATGTTAATAAAGCTTAATTATCAATATTATTTTAATTAGATAATTTTTTTTTTAAATATTCAAACTTAAAACAAATTTAATAAAATTAAATTTAAACTTGTTGAGTATCATTTCATGTTAAATCCGATCTTAAAATTCTAAATCTAATAAAAAAATTTCAAATCAAGCTCAAGTTGAAGTCCAAAATTACATTATCCTAAGTCGAGTTGACTCGTCCATAGCCCCTATTGATAGTAAAGAGTCCCCGATCTTTTTCCCTTCTTACATTCTTGTTGGTTGTGGGAAGTATTTGACACATTTGCGATGGTAGATATGTGTATCGATTCCATATTTAGCAACTTCCATTAATTGCACCAAAACAATAGAAATCTTGTAATTTACCATAAGGCTAAGAAAGAAAATGGCCAACACTTCGTCCTCTTCAAAATGGAAGTTTCACTTGCACTGCTTCAACACAACGCCAGAAAAATCTACAGCCGTACCACCATGTATTTCTCATTTCTTTCGAAAAGAATAGGAAAACAAATACATCATGATCCTGCATCCGCCTGAAGCTAAAAACCACTTCACGGTTCCAACCTTTACAAATGGAATGGCAATTTACAGTTAACTCATAATAAGCTCCACTAAAATGTTCATGTTCACTTGCAGGTTATGACTATGATTGATCTTTTGTATCCTCAGACAAGGAATGTTTAAATGAGCCACTGTTTTTGCTAGGCAAAGGTGTATTCCATCGAGATTGACGCTTTGTTGGTACAAGCACGGGTTCCTCATCATGCTCCTCACTAGCTGAGTCACCGTCTCCATCGTCGTGATCCTTGAAGTTTGGATGAATGTACGCGGTTTGAAGAGAACCTTTCAAATTCAAATTAGGCTCCCTTGCTCTTTCCAATGTGTCCTTCATCATTGCTTCCTATATTACCATAAAAAGGTAAAGGTGAATGAGAAAATATAAGGCAAAATCTTCCCAGCGCGACGTGGGAAATTATGAAAAATTGAGAAATGGAGGTCTAGATTGTTTTTGCTGCCAGCAAAACAGATTGAATAAAGAGAAAACAAGCAACCACAGAAATCAAGTCAAAACAAAATTATAAAAAATATACATGACATTGATGACAAAACAACCTTAATCCCACCAGGTGAAGTGGCTAAAAGATAGATATGGAAAAGAAAAATGGCAATGCAAGTAGGAAAACCATTCACTCCAACTATGAGCAAAACATGGCACACCTGTAATGGATATCTCCGAAAAGCAGGCTCATAACGGCCTTTGCAAAATGTATGAAACCATAGAGTCAACACTGGGAGTGAAATGAGCAACGGAGTAGATTGAGCAGCTTCTTTCGTACTTAACAAACCCATCGTTAGCAGCTGTGAAACAATTAATGCAGCAATTATGCGCCAATGAACATCTGGCCAAAAAGCTGCAGCACTTTCATATTCCTGACTGTAAACATTGATGATCTACAAAAGAGAACCCCAATTAGAGGAGAAACTTGGATGCTCTTAAATATAAACTCAACCATAATTGCCAGTTTTTAATACAAGCATGTAATTGTGCCTGAAAATTTCTTCACCTGGTGGCGATAGACAACATATGCCAGCGCAAAGAAAACTAAGATGAAAGGAAGCAGTATGGGTGAGATCACAGCGTAAACAAGTCCAAGTAGAAAATAAAGCTGTATTTGGGGTTCGCCTGTGTTGAAACCAAGAGTTCCTGGATCCATTGCCTCTTCCCTATCTTTCTCTGTCTTTACAAGAAAGAAATTTTTCAAATGATACACGATGAGTGGTTTCAACCTTAAAATCTCTGCAGCAACTCCAGACCAACCGTCGACCATTATGTAAGTTATAAAGAATGTGGCCTTCATTGGAACTGAGACACCAATGGTCTTTGGAATTCTGCAGAAAGATGTATTAAATTCTGCTCAAGATTCACCAAAAATGTTGTCTCTTCTTGAGAATAAATAGCCAAGATGCTAGAAACTAAATGCACGTCCTGTTTGTGTTTGGACAAAAAGCTTACTCATTTGCAGATTGGTGGAGGAAGCTGTCAAGTTGCTGGAATGCGGTTCCCATGATTATACTTCCAAGGAATACATTTATAAATTGAAAAATATAATATTTAGTTGCAGATCTCCTCTCTAGTGCTGATATGCTAATAAGCCCTTCAAATTTCGACATCAGCATCAAGATGGATGGAAGAAATATAAGAAAAAGCTTCAATGCAATCCCAGGAAGAAAACCTTGGATAAATGACTTGATTGCTGGCCTGGATAAAGCAATTAATATTAATGTTAGCAAACATAGAATAAACAACTAATCGAGAAAGCACTAAATTCCAAAACCAAAAGAGGAGAAAAACAAACATGAAATCATCAATTTAAAATCATGCACAAAAATACAGCCAACACAAAGTCTAATTAGAGCAAAGAGAGCCGAATTCAATGGAGTAAATGCTATTTATCTATATATGCTCACAGACCACCATCATTCACTGGACTATGTAGATAAAATCCATAGTGCATTATACACTGAAAGGCGACACTTTTGTTTGTGGCACAGGCTTCACATTCAATAAACAGTCAGAACCATCAGCACTCCCTTTCCCGTCATAATAGATTACTAGTGGATGCATCTGCTTACATGTGAGAAAATAATATAAAAAACAAACCATTCCCATATGTGATAGAGAGAGGAAAATTATAAAAGAAAACAGTATTGGATAAAGTATGAATGTTGGTGTAACTGGGAGAGTTGGGTTTGTAAGTCATTAGTTAGTCGTTAGTTGTGTGTTAAAGTGTAAATATCAGCAAAACTAATACCAAAATTTTTCATTTCATGTAGGTCTTTCTCTCTCTCTCTCTTTCTCTTTTCTCTTCTAAAGAGTGTTACACCAAAACCAGTATCCCGGCTTGATTAGTATAGATGACAGCCACTAGAGAAATAAACAATGTAGTTGATAGCAACTTTCTGATGCAAAACAGAGAATCTAGCAGAAAAAATGTGCAATTCGGAATATATACAGAGAGATGGACTGTAGTTTTATGGCATAAGATCGCAGCAGAAAGGATAAAAATATCAAGCATATAGGCTAATATGCTTTACTAGATACCATTATGCTTGTCGAGAATAAAAGTTTCCACAATGAAAAACAAAAATAAGAAGTGCAATCACACTCACATCTCAATTATAGGCTTGAGAAAAGGTAATGCCTTCTCAATTCCCTCAATGTTTGCGAGTGACTGTACCATCGTAATGGGGATCATGAAGAAGAAAGTAAGAAAGAAGAATGCAACAGCAATGATAAGCCTCCTAACAGTGAGGGAAACATATGGGATTGCCATGTTCTTCCAATACACATCACGAGGCTCTGGAGCCCACTCAGTCAGCCAAATTGTTGGATCCCTGGTCTGTTGTGTTTGTGCACAGACAGCAGCACCCCATCGAGCCTTGAAAGAAACAAATGCAGCTGGCATCACATACTTAGAGCTGCTAATGATCTTCTCCTTCTCCAAAGATATCTGAAAGGAATGCAAGCTAAGATTATAAGATTATATTCAAAAAGAGAAACCTCTATATCAAACCGATGACAAGATTCTTCTTCAAGGAATGCCAACTCCATAATAATTTTAATCAAAAGCAGAATATGGTTGAATGGATTTCAGCAGAACTTACTTCTCTTGAAAGTTTCTCTATCTTAGATGTATAATAGTCAATAGCATCCACACTCTCACCATAAAGGCCCAAAGTTCCTGTCTGTTCATAAAAAATGTATGAAAAAGAAATATTAGTGAAAATTGTGCATTTTATGAGTTAAAAAACTTCTCACACATTTGAACGAGCAGTCAGTGGGTATTAAGGATTCATTACCTTTGTCAAGGGTCTTTTGGATTTTCTAGTGTACTTAAGCTGATAGTAGTCAAGCCAATTCTGTATGTTTTTCTTCTCATTGACTAGAGCAGAAAGTTTATTTGCATCATAAACAACCTGAACAAAATGTTATCATTAGATGGAAAATAAGATATAGATATTAAAAAACAGCAGAGTTAATACATTAATCATAGTTCCCTCTCAGAAGATGGGAACACTTAAGTCAATGTGTTAAAGTACACTAAATGAGAATTTGTGGATTCAGAATTTTATTTTAAAATTGAATTTACCTCCACAACCAACCAATCTAAAAACTTAAATTTAAAGAGCTGATAGGAATCATGGATTGAAACGGAATGCTAGAGGCAACAGGGATGGTTTAGGTCAGGTTGGAAAGTGGATTCCATCACCTGGAAGATCAGGATGCCAGCCAACCAAGGGGCAATCTACTGTGGCTTGACTGGGCTCTTAAGTTTAGCGGTTTTGTTTTATTTTTCTTGTTTTTATTTCTTTTGTTCAGTTTCCTTTTATGTCACGGTTACCAGGGTTTATTTCCTAAGTTTATAAATAGGCAACTTATAAAATAGTTTAGACAGTTTACCCTTGATTATCGACTTTGTTATTGACATTAGTGTCTTGAGACTTGAGTTTTTTCATCAAATATTGAGTAATCCAATTCTTCTCTTTATCTCTTGTGTGAGTTATTATCAATCTATTGCTGATTGTGGTGAACCTTAATATTAGAACACCGTGACTCATATCGAATTTCTTTTAACGCCCAATGATCATTTTATAGATCGTGCATTATATCAATTAGTTATCCAATAAAAAACCAATTCATTTTAATATTAATGCATCACATCTAATATCGATTTCATCCATATCTTTTATTTTTCAATTTCATAAAACCCTAACAACAAACAAAAACATCCTTTTATCATTTCTAAAACCCTACATTTCATCCATATATTTTATTTTTCGATTTTATAAAACCCTAACAACAAACAAAAACATCCTTTTATTATTTCTAAAACCCTACATTCCAAAATCACATATTGATTGAGTTCAGATTGACCTAGGATCTTTATCAAGGGTAGTGGGAGCACTTCTACTTTATGTTTGACGCTCTCCTTCATTATGGGCAGGAAGTTAAAGTGAAGTCCATCAAGTAGACCAATTAGTAAAATGGGGGTTGAACTACCACGCAAGGATTCGATCTATGAACCCCTTACTATGATAGCATGTTAAATTTAACTTTACAACCAGTGAAACTAAAAGCTTAAGCTTAAAGATTGGTGTGATATTTATATTGACAAAGGTAAAAGGGAAGAGTCGATTGGTTGACTTAACTCTTTCCATCTGATGTAAAATGGACACAAGAACTTTTATAGCCCCACCATTTTGACCAGAATTGATGATAACTAAGTGGTGGCATCATCTAAGTATCTCTCTGTGAGCTCTACAATTCTTAGTGCTGCTTCCCTGAAGCTGTATCTCATTCAATGATTGATGCACTAAGACCAGCTAAATAATCAAGTTTTCTCAGAACTCTTCCTTGTAACTATAAAAGGAGTTTAGGTTTAAAAAATTGCAACCAAAGAACCAGGAAACCTCTTTGTTATGTGTTTGAAGAGATAAATATTTGTTTTAGCCTTTAACAGCACAAATGCACATTGAGAAAGTAAAGGTCACCCTACCTAATTTTATTGAGATGAAAAATAACAGAGAATAAGGGATTTCTATTCTAGCAAGATTCAATGAACCTATACAAAATTAATCTAAATAACTGACATATGTAACAAGAAAGCTATACCATCTAGAGTGAGATTGATATAGGAAATAAAAATAAATATTAATCAGAAAAAAAAGGACGAATAGAACATCGGTCCCTTATATTGTTATTATAAGATCAAACCTGATAAGTGAGAAAATGGTCAGGATGGTTGACCAAGAAAAAATGCTCCACAAGCTCACTAATTGATTCATCAGGGTCCAGTGGTACATTTCTGACAAGTACCTAGACAAAGAACATAACAACTATTATTAAAGATTATCAATAGGCATCTCAATCAATTAGAGATTTCCTTTTGCAGAATCAGGAAAATACACTATGTCCTTTATTTCAACAAAAAGATAGTAGAGAAAATCGATTTCAAAATGAATTCATATTCTCCAATGATGAAACCATTTGTTAATCTCTAGTAAAATTATCCTTATCATCACTTTCTGGATGCAGTAATAAGGAAACAAAACGTGGAATTGACATTTTGCAATGAGCTTCTATGTATTGGTTAAAAGCTCCCTGAGGAATTTAATATTTGGAAGACAGGAAATGCAAGAAAGTTTCCACCAACATAATACCCTATTTCTTTTCAATGGCAATTACATTAATAAAACCATCCAAATAAAACAAGGTTGTGTGCAAAACACTCTATCATACATTTGAAAGCTTCTCCATGTCATTTAAATATAATTTGATCACAGAAATTATACAAATAATAACCATCTAACAGCTGCCAACCCTGAAGATTCATGCAGAAATGGCAACTTCAAAAGAAGCTTTTAATTTCTTAACTATGATGAGAATTTGACCCCTACTTTACAATTTTAAAGGGTGTATTTCAACTCTGCAATAATAAAATGCTAATGGGAAAAGAGAAAAGAAAAGAAAGAAAAAACTCACTGTAAATTGATCAGGACGCCTTTTCTCTGAAGCGAGAAAATGCAATCGCATGTTAGCGATAATCTCGTACTCCTTTTTCAACACAAAGCATGTCCAGAACGTAAATGCATAGGCCATGACTAAATGCGTCCAAAATCTGCAAGCAATGTGGAAGTAGAGCTTGTTGTTCTGAACTATGACATACAAACAAGTTTTTTGACAAGATGAAAAGAGGAGTTTGAAACTTTTGGCTTTTGAGTCTGAACATCAATATAACATAACATTAGCATGGAACATATGAAAGACAAATATGGCTTTGCACAAGTCAATTATAGCAAAAACTGGTTTAGTTTTTTGGATCAGTCTAGGGCAAACACAGCTACGACAACCAAGTTTTGCAAATCCTCAGATGCATTGACCACTAAAAACCAACAGCAAGCTGAACTTACCTGGGAGATCCATTTGGTATGTTTGATATAGAAAGCTTATCCAAATCACTGTATGTGAACTTAGGATTCTTGAGAGCTGCATCTTTGAGGGTGCCATTAGTCCAATTGACAGGAACCATAATTGAGAATGCAAGTAATGCGATTGGACCGAAAATTTTTAGCCTGCACTTGAATGAGTAAACGATGCAATATCAGCCAGGAAGGGAACACTTGAAAATTCATCGTGAGGATAGAGGGACTGAAATCTCAGGCCTCGACCCATCATGTCTGGCACTCGAATGAGTAAACAATGCAATATCATACATGGCTTGCTTAGAAAACATTGTAGTGAAGAAATATATCAGTAGAAGCTAGCATCAATCCCTAAACGTATCCTTAAGATAAAGTAGATACAGCATAAGAAACTGTAAGAAAGGGCATACCCTGTTCGATAAATCCTGAGGTAAACAACTGAATCTAGTCCTGCATGCTCTATTAGCTCAAGTTCGGGCATTCGCAATGCGACTGGCATCCAGTTTAGAAATCTCAAGTAAGATTTGAAGTCCAAATTCACAAATTTGCCTGCAAAAGCACCTGTACGCAATGGGCTGCTCCTTAGCCCCTTCAGGTACCATTTCGGAAAGTAGACTCTGTCGTTACATGGTTGAATTCGCAAAATGGCGAATGCTATAAAGAAACCGAGTGCACTGAGGATATTGATAGATGCTGCAACACCAATATCACTCAGTGTAGCCATTGTCGACCGTTCAATCTACGGTATAATCCTGCAGGAAAGCAACTACAAGTTATGAAAAGAGGCGAGATTACCAAACTGTAATTTCATATTGGTAATGGAAACACAGGCAGCCTTAACATCCACGGAGTAGAACTCAATATATATTGAACTACTAATCAAGCTAAGAGTATAAGAGGAATTATGAGAAAAGATTACAGGAAGGTCAAAAATTATTCTCAGAAAACAGGAATTTTCAACAAGATAGCCGTAAAAACACACAATGTTTACAATCCGAATTACCAAAGGCGGTGAAAAACTAAACCGATTCCAAGCTCTGCAAAATGAGAAATACTAATTTTTGAGGCATAGTACGGTCATATCAATTTTCCTATCAATCACGAGTTCGTAGCAGTCAAAAAACCAACTCTACGTTCTAACACAAGACATCACCACCAAGCAACATTCGATTAGCATATGGAATTCCAGCAACACCAAAATCCTTATAATTATTTGATAAAAACACCAATTCGAACAGAACCCACTGCCACCAATTGATTGCTTAATCACATAGTCACACCAGTCCGGGGTTTTATAACAAAATGTTAAATCATTAAAAAGGCTTGCTCCAACTTCAAAAATAAAAAAGCAAAAAAAAAATGTTAAATTTCTCTATAAGACTTAAATTGGATGTCTTTTCCTTGTGTCCCTTTCCAGCATTTTTTCACTTACCTTTTAATAAACCCACTTAAAATTATCACACTCAACTATATCACGGAACAGCACATTCAACAAGTATCACCATTACTTTGAGCCAAAAAAATACCCAAACTACAAATACAATCACATCATAAAACAGCACACACGCTAACGTAAAACGTATATGTAACAAAATCATCCCATTTATACAAAGAAGTAAAAACATTAGTACCCAGGCGGCAACCTGATAGGACACGATGCGACACCCCCACGACACGACACAATATCAGTTTCCCTTTACCTGATCACGAGAAATAAAACCAATAAAAGGGAGGGGGTAAAATAACAAAATAAAAAGGAAAGCACAGTTTGTTTCTGTGTTGGCACTTATACTATACGGAAGCCGAAGACAAAAAGAGGGTGCATGTGGAACACAGTTCCGTTTGAAAAGAGAAAAAGAGTCACTGCAGGTTCATAAAGAGAAAGAACATGTCTTAAAAAAAGTGCAAAAAGCGAGATTTTAGGGTACATTAAGCGAACAAACGTCAGAACTTAAGCTGGTGTCTTTAAGGTTTTTTTAAAAATAATATCGGTTCTTATCATTGTCTTCAAGTCGACGAGTTAATTACAGTAATTAATTAAAGATAATTAAATGTTATTTAATTTACAAATATCTTTTGGTTCCGGAATATTCTTGCCCTATAAGTACATACATATTATTAAAAGATAAGCTTTTTGATCTTTTAGATTAACTTCTATTTTTTTTATTTTTGGCCAATTATATTGCACAGTAAATAAGGAGGATTCGAACCTCTAATCCACAGAAAGAATAGTGCTCATGTTTAATTAAATCCATCGTTGTTCCACTAATTTAGACATATATGTTTAGTGTGTGTTTTACTAGTTTAGTTTTAATAAATAGAATATGTTAATTGATATTATGTATACTTATTAAGAGTTGAAACGATAAATTTTTTATTTGTTTACTTATTTTTATAAAATACATAATTAATAATAAAAAATAAAAATTTTTATTTTATTTTTAACAAATGTTGTGGATACCTATTAATATCTTTTTTAGGAAATTTTTATCCTCAATTAGAAGGAGAAAAGGAAGGTGTGACAGTGGCAAACGTTGACCAAAAGAAAAACAAGATCAAATATTAATTGACGTTTTTGTGATTGATTGAAAGTGTCCGAAAGGTCAGATGAATGAGCCAGTCCGTTGTCGGCAATCGGAAGGCCATGTGACGGAAAGGGGAAGGAATAATTTGATTCATTTGGGGTTGTAACGGCTATAATTTTAGTTTCATTTGCCCGGTTTCTCATGTTACGTTATGATGTACACGTGGTATGTCTTGTCTGCTTCTATCCACCGGCCACGCAGGCCAAAAGGCCACCAAACCCACCAGCCGCAGCCTTGACTTGCCGAAAGAAAGAGAGCAACGTATGAATCGTCTCTAGCAAGAAATTGATGGGCTTCGTTGGGCTCTAGGAATGATCCGTCTGGTCAAAATTTGGCAAGCTTAGTTCAAACCCCACAAACCCACACACACACACACATATATAAAATTATCTATTATTTTCATAAAATTCCTACCCTTCCTTATTTTTAATAGTCAATATAGAGTCAACAAGATTTACAAGAATAGAATATTTATAACAAAAATGATAAATAGATTATGGATAGCAATTTATGCATTGAAAATATAAACTTTCAATATTTTTTTAATAGCAATTAATTAAAAATAACTATTAAATATTAAAAATTCAACTGAAATATCCTAATAAAAATTTTATATGAAATAAGGAGGAAATAACCATGTAATATGTGTTATGAATTGCAACTAAAAAGAAATAAAAAAGTATACTTTAAATCCTTAACGTGTATCTTTTTTTCCTTTATATTTGAGTCCTTGATATATTCAAAATGTTAGAAAAATTAGGATTTTCGTGAAATCTATTAAGGTTTTCATCCATTCAAGATACGTGTTAATTTCAAATTGATCCACAATAATAATTTAACAAAATAATGAATTTTCAATATATTTATTTGCATAATATAGTAAACCAATGATATTAAATATATTTCATGATAATATAATAAAAAAATAAAAATGAAATAAAATTAAGAAAAAGAGGCTAAAAAAATTATGTATATCCTAGTCACCTTAGTTGATTAGTTCAAGGCCAATTGAAAGATAATACGCATTTAAAATGGATAAAAAAATTAACACATTTAATAAAAATTTTATTTTTGTAAGATTGTAAAATATTGAAAACTCAAATAGAAGAAGGATAATATTAAAACTCATATAAAAAAATTAGGTAACTATTGAATTGAGGACTAAAGGTGCACTTTTTGCAAAATAATATAAAAATATAAAATAATAAATATAAATATATGCTTTTCTTTTCGCAATGATGTCCTCATGGAAATTCTCAAATACCAATGAAAGATTAATGACCTAGTTGGAGTGTAATGTAAGATGGTATTAATGATTTTTCATAAGTGAGTTGCACAAGAAGTTATGGAATTTCTATTAGTAAAATATAGGATTTACTTGTTAGGGATACCACCGGGTGCTAATTTAGGATGGATTTTATGAAACCTGAATCTAACCCAATACCTTGTAGGGTATCTTAGAACCTACCCTAAATTTTGTAAGGTTTTTTACTTTATTACCAAAACTCACCCTTGTAGGGTTTTTTCAAACCCATTTATGACTCGACGCGATCTGTTATGTACACTTCAGGTACATCTCCCACTCAATAGAAAGACATCACTAGGTTAGATTTTCTTTTAGTAAAATGGACATCAAGTAATAGCTAAAGAGTGGTTTCTAGAGAAACATTCATTATCATTGATGCAAGTATTTTAATTTGATGATAGATTCTAGTATTTTAATTTACATTAACCAAAGTACCAATCATAGAAAAAGTTAATATTTCCATCATTTCCTAGATAAAATTGTATTTGCTTTTCTTCTACATATTTCCTTCCTACTTCTACTTTTACTTCCATCAAAAGTTGTTAAATAGAGTGTTAAAAACTTAAATCAACCATGATTGCCAAAATTTTGAAAGCGTTATATGTTTAAATTAGCTTAAGGCCTTAGGGCCTATCTTATTTAAGCACGACCACAAAATAGGAAAGTGGCTAAGTTGCTTGGTATAAATTAGGAAAGTAATTTAAATCCTTTAAAGCATATGCTCTAGATGGATATTTCCTATTATAATCAGGGTGTCTTTAAAAAGATTTATTTGTTTAAAATATAACGTCCTCACAACACTACAAAAGGAGGTCTCTTCAATTAGGTAAATAATCCAAGACTCTTTATACACTTTGATTGCCATACCCTCATGCTATTTCTTTGATTTGAGTGTTAGAGTTCAAGTGCCGAAAACACTTCTGGTGCCCTCCATAGTTTACATTTGTTCATCTTGCAAGTTGGACTTTGTTAGTTTGAAGACTCGACCAAGCTTAAGATTGCATTGAAGTAACAAGAGTAATCAACAATTGGTGCCCATCATCTTAAGGCCAACTACGATTATGGCTGGCACGAGATTTGGAAGAAACTTTGACAAGATTGTCCTTGATGACTGTAACCCACTAGCTATTGACAACAACCATCCTTCAAAGTTGTTAGTACCACTCATGTGCAACAAGGGAATGCAGATAGGGTTATAAGACTTGAGAGATAACTTGCCGATGTGCTGGTTGAAAATTGTCATTTAAGAGACCAGGTAAATGAAATTAATGAGCACTCCTAACGACATTCTTAGCCATGAAGTGAGTAACAGGGTGATAGTGTTTCACAACACCATGGGAATGCACCGCTAAATCTAAATAGAACCCCTAACCTAAGTTACAAGAAAAACAACAGATAAGGACTGAACTTTTGCAAAAGACAAAATCCATCCAGTCATGGACGATAATGGGTCTACTCGAAATGGTAATGATAGAAAAAAACATGTCATCCTTTTCTACGAGCATCGCATCCCCTTTAATAAGCCCCACACTAACATCTTTATGAAGATATGAGATCAGGGCATTATCACTTGGCTTGACAAGATGAGGAAAAATCCTGTTAGAAGAAACTCTGATAAAATTGTGACTTTCACAAAGATTGGAGTCAGGCTACTGAAAATTGTACATAGTTAAGGAATGCCTTTGAGACCTCATTAGATAAGGTCATCTATGAAAGTATATCATAGAGGATGATAGGCCTTTAAAGCAAGGAAGATAAGAGGAAAGAGAAGAAATGGAGAAAGAGCAAGAAGCCTACCCCACCTGAGGTATAATCAATATGATTGTTAATGGGCTAGCTGCAGGAGGATGATCCATCTCCTAAAGTAAGGTGTAGACCCAATCAAGAAGCTACCAAAGTGTACTCAGCACTCAAGTGAAGCTTGTTCTGACGATGACCACAATCACTTGTTCTAACGATGACCTTGAAGGCATAATGTTACCTTATGACAATGCCTTTGTGATCTAAGTTTGGATTACTGATTTAGATGTTCACAATATTTTGATCAACAACGGTAGGTATATGGACATTATATACAAGAAAGTGTGTGATTAGATGAAAGATTAGGTTGAGGCAACACTTAAACCATATAATAACGAGCTTTTTAGCTTCAACAACCAACCTATAAAGCCATAAGGTATCATAACTCTTCTTGTAGAGCTTGGAGATAGACCTAATAAGATGTAGATCCTGGCTGATTTCTTTGTTGTTAATAAGTGATCCTTTTACAATGCCATTCTTGGGCGCTCATCCTGAAATATGATTAGAATGATAGCCTTTAGAAAGCATTTGATGGCTAAGTTCATTACTCCTATAGGCATCGGTGCTTGCAATGGTGACCAACAAGCATTTAAGAGCTCGTATTTACAGGCCCTCTCTTAGTGGGAAGTCCTTACAATAGAATCTACAATTGAGGAAAAACTTGGATCAAGAGGGGAACCTATTATAGAGACGAAGGAATCTAAATCGGCAGTTCACCCAAATAGATTACAAAAAATGGTACAACAGTCTTTAGCTAAGCTTTACCAATAGCTAATTGCTTTCCTCCGAGCTGATATAGAGATTTTTTCCTTGTCATAATCGAACATGCTTGGAATTCATTAGAGGTGATTACTGATAGGTTAAATATCGACCTTGCATAAGGTAATTAAGCAAAAGAAGAGGCATTTTGCACCAGAACGGTAGGCAGCCATAGAAGAAGAGGTACAAAAACTTTTAAAGGGCATATTTATACAAGAAGAGCCTTACCCAATGTGGCTAGCTAACTGTGTAATGGTAAAGAAGTTCAATGGGAAGTAGCCAATGTGCATCAACTACATCGACCACAATAAAGCCAATCTGAATTGATCAATTAGTTGATTGGCCCTAAGCCACGCCTCATTAAGCTTCATGGATGTCTTCTTAAGCTACATCAAATTTGGATGCATGAGCTTGACCAAGTCCATAACTCTTCGTCATCAACTTTAGAACATATTGCTATAATGCTATACCCTTCAGGCTTAAGAATGCTGATGTAGCATACCAAAGACTAATGACAAAGATGTCCTATGCACCTAATTGGTTGTCATGTGGAAGTATGTGTCAATATCATGATTGTGAAGAGCAAGAAATCTCATCATCACCTTGTGGACTTGGAGGAGACATCCTAGACACTTTGATAATACAACGTGATATTGAACCCCCAAAAGTGCATTTTTAGTGCGACATCTAGTAAATTTCTCAGCTTCACGGGATTGAAGCCAACCCTGAGAAAATCAAGGCAATTTTAAACATGTAGCCCCTCAAGAAAATTAAGAAAGTATAAAGACCAATAGGGTGGATCGCTGCATTAAATAAGTTTGTCTCCAAATCAGCAGAAAAATGTGCCCTATTCTTTAAAGCTTTGAAGGATAAAAAAATTTTCAATGGACTAACAAGTGTCAAGAAGCCTTTGATGAGCTAAAGCACTTCTTTACAACATCTCTAGTCCTCTCCAAGCCTATCACAGGGGAGGAACTCTATCTCTGCCTCTTTGATTTTGGTTAAGCCCCCTCCTCTATACTTGTTCAATTAGATGGTAGAGAGCATCGACCAATGTATCATGTGAGCTACATCTTATAGGGCTTGGGAATCAAATAGTCAAAGTTAGAGAAATTTGCCTTGATTATGGTCATCTTGGCATGAAAACTACACCTATATTTCGAGGCTCATCTAATAGTGGTCCTCATTGATCAACCCTTGAAGCAAACTCTATAGAAGCCCCATGTGTCAAGTATGTTGGTTTGTTATGCCCTAGAGCTTAATGCATGTGGCATCTAATATCGACCACATGAAGCCATAAAAGTGCAAGCTTTAGCTGACTTTATAGTTAAGTCAACGGTAGAAGATGAAGCGCCTACTGAAGATCATGAAAAGCCTGACTTGAGCACTCTATGTTGATGGCTCATCCACTAAAGGAGGGAGTGGAGTGGGGCTTATACTATATGGCCCCTACATAGTTGAAATCTAGTGTGCTCTAAAGTTTAGATTCCCAACTAGTAATAACGAAGTAGAATATGAAGCTCTCATTGCTAGATTGAAATTGGTGAAGGGAATAGGAGTATAAAAGGATAAGATTTTCTTTGATTTATAGATCACAATCCAATAGGTCAATGAAGAGTATGCTATTAAAGATGAAGGGATGACTAAATACTTAGAGGTTGTGAAATCCATATGCTCCAGCTTCACATCATGGAGCATCACAAAAATCCCCTAAGCCCAGAATGTAAAAGCGAATGATCTATCTAAATTGGCTTTAACATGTCTCTTCACCTGGATAAAAAGGTCTTTATATAATTCCTTCTGGAGAAAAGTATTGACCAATCCCAACAGGAATACCTTGTTGATGAGACTCAAGCTCCTCAAGAGCCGTTTTGGATAGACCAGACCATTGAGTACTTACTGAATAGAATTTCCCTTGACAAAAGGAAGAAAGTAAAAGCTTTGAGGCAAAAAGCAGCCTAGTACACTCTCCTCAACGAGAAGCCTTACAAAAAGGCATATAGTTTACCACTTCTCAACCATATAATGGGCTATGCCCTAACCATCAAGGCGCTTTAAACTAGATATTACTGGCCCACCATGAAAAAGGATGCGAAGGCAATTGTGTAATGACGTGACAAGTGCCAAAAGTATGCCACAATCACAAAAAACCAAGTAGTAACCTAATGGTAATTATGAGTTGTAAACACCCAATTTTTTACCATAATAATTAATAATGGTCAATTCTCATTTTTTTTTTCATTTTTTACAATTTTTCTTTTAATTTAGAAAAAATAGGAAAAATATTCAAAAAATAAAATAAACAAGGAAAATACATCAATTTTGGAAAATCATGATAAAAATAATAAGAAAAGGAGTTAAATAATTTTTAGCAAATTTTTAGAATTTCAAAATAATATAAAAATGCAACACGCATATACAATTTGCGTGTTAAATAAAACTGAGAAGTGGGCTAACTCAGCTGGTCCGAACCATGGCCTAAGGTGCGAGGAAGGGGGCTCAGTTGAGGGTTTGAATCGCGGGGGAAGCATTCCGCGTTTTGCTCGATTGTTTTCCTCCCCAGGACACGTGTTAGCTTGTGATTGAACGGAGGGAGCATATGCGTTGGGCACGTGATCGTCTTCAACCTCTGTCCGAGATTGTCGCCGACGAGGAAAAATTTGAATTTCAACCGTTTTAATGCGATTTTTACACGAAATCCACCAAATCTTTAACTGAAATAAGATAAATATCATTCAATTGGAATCAAATTGCAACAAATCGAAGGATTTACACAAATCGGAGGATTTTACAAATCGGATGGGCTTCAACAAAAAAAATCCGATTCGTGTCGATTGGAGGAAATCTAAGCTTATCCCACTTGGTTTTCAACCTATAAATAGAGATCAAGGGCAGGAAGCTAAGGGGAGGAAAAAAAAGTAAGAAAAGAGAGAAAATAAGAGAGATTGAAGCTTCGCCGGAGTTCCCGAACACGACCGCTGATCACCACCGCCTCGAAACACCACTTGGAGAGGTTTTCGACCGCAACCACCACCAACCTTAGGTTCCTCATCCTTGAAAGCTTCAGAAACACCCCTCATTCGATGAAAAGGACCGCCGGAACACCGCCGACGAGGATTTCCGACCGCCGCTCGATTAGATCCGACTCGACCTCGCACCATACCGAGATCCAGGTAAGTCGGATTTTCTGTTTTTTTAATTATTTATTTATTTGTTTATTCACAATTCGAAAATAAAAAAATAAAAAATAATATTAGGAAAAATGATAGAATTTAGATTTTTTTTCATGTTTATTTGGAGTAAATAAAAATAATAAAAAAAATAAAAAAGTTTAAAAATAATAATAATAAGGTAGGTTAATAATAGAGATATAAAAAAGTAATCTTTATCACTTAGAAAAAAAATCCTTTTCTTAAATAAAATAAGGTAGTAAATTTATGGTTTTAATAGGTTAGCCTTCGAGTTAGAAACTCTGGTTTTCCCTTTCCTCTTTCACAAAAATGAAAAGAGGAGATCTCGCTGACTAGTTGTCCAAATTAGGATTGATCTGCTCAATTAGTCCTAATTTAGTAATCTTTCCCAACGTCGGTTGGGTGACGACTCCAAAATAAAACAAAATTCTTAGTTCAAGTCAAGGACTTATATTAGATGAGCATAGGGTCTAGCATAAATCAAATTAGGAATGAAAATGAAAAATAAAAAATTAAACTCGACAGGATGGCGACTCTACTAGGGACCTTCTCTAGTAGCTAGCCCCCTGAATCTTCTGAAATCACAATTTCCAAAATATCTCTTGATTGTTATGCTACTGATGCTAACATTTCAGGGATTTAACGAAATTTAGGGTTCAGTTATTTATTTTTACTGATTGAGTCTACATGCATGTAATCGTGTGATTAGATACGGTCAAACCCAGGCTGTTTTAGGACCCTAAGATGGGGGGCCATTATGTAGGTTTCGGGCGAAGTGATATGATCATCGTTCGAGACTGATTAGGCCACCCCACCCAATGCTTCGATATGTCTTGAGATCCATTTCTTCGAGAATGCGGGAGGCTATAGAGCTTGGGACTTGTTAGAACCCACCTATCTACATACATGAAGTCATGGGATGGCAATTGATTAATGATGTAATGCTTTTGTTTCGTTCCTGGAGTTCAGATACATTTACTTGTAATAACATCATTTGTACTTTGTAAAAAGTTTTTGTAATTGGAGATTTCTATTGTAATAGATAGCTAGTTCTATAGTCGACCGCCTTCTCCGCAAAGAGATCCGAGTTTACAAACCTCTGGATCCAAAGTTGGTACTGGACCATTGGTTTACTCTGTACAACCTCGAAGAGCAAGCCTTCATCCAACAAAAGATAGGGTCCATCCTTTCACTATTGAAGATGGAAATGAACTTACCTCTGATACGGGCTATCCTCCATCTATGGGAAGTAAAGCCCGCAGCTTTCTTCATTGGCCACATGAGATCACTCCAACTCTGAAAGAATACACCCAACTTCTGCAGGCCCCATCACTAACCAACGAAGTGTATGTGCCAGATCTTGAGGCTGCGCCAGCCAATATTTTCAGTAGACTTCTGGGTATCTGTAAGACAGCAATCAACAAGGCCTTAGCAAACTGCAACGGATATTGTATACGGATGGACGAGTTAGAAGCCTAATTCATAGCCCGGGAAGATGATGGGAATAGGAAAGACATATTATGTGGGGACCCCAAGAGATACAAACAGAGAGAGGGTGAATGTTTTCATCTTGACAGCCTTCGTGACCATACTTTTCCCTACCGGGATCTTTTATATCCGTACCGAGTCGCAAGCTGGTGGCCCAATTCTTGGAAGGGAAATCTTATATCTTCGGCTCTACTAGCTAAACAGATCCGTAACTTGAACTTTGTCAAGAGGAAGGGCCACGGGATCCTTCGCTCAAACATCAACCTCATCCTGATCTGGTTTGTGAGCCACCTCAAATGTTTTGGGTTGAACCTGGTCCAGAAATCTTTAGCCCAACAAGTGGACCTTATGGACTCCTGCATAGAAAAGATAAAGCTACCCGAGAACTTTACTAGCCACAGTTGGGTGAAAGTGCTCAAGAGTTTCAGTTCTAACGACATCCTATGGACAGCTAGATGGAGTTGCTGCAACAAAGTCATCCTAACCTGTAGAAACCTGAAGGCCGTTCCTCTGATCATATCAACGGATGTATAGGTTATCATCCAAACTTAGTGGTCCGCCAGTTCGGTACCATCCAAGATATAGCTTATCGACCATCACTAGAAGCAATTACGTTCGAATACCAGGACCCAAGTCTGCTGGTAGCCGAGAAGTTTGCCAAGCTGGTAAAGGTCAAAGCCTTATGGGAAGCCCGAATCGAGAGCCCCAACGTAGACCTTTGAGACGTGATGGCGAAGTAGGTAAACATTAAGCCACCAGGGATTTCGTGATACACCAGTTATATCAAACAAGAAAAGGGCATACCGAGTCCCAGATATCACCCAACTTAAGCCAGACAAGGTAGACCCAGAGCTGAGAACCTATTTAGAACAAGTCAGGGCCCGGATGGAGGTATACTTTGAAGCTGCAGACTACAAAAAGGATATCTGGAAGGGCAGATTTAAAGAGTCCGATCAAAGGAACAAGGCCTTGGAAGCTCAGCTAGAGAAGACCTAAGCTAGAGTTAAAGAGTTGGAAGCTATCATTAGTAGAAAACCGACGCCTATGTAGCAGAAGAAGAAGAGGACTAGGAAATAGATTAGCACTGTACTTTTTCATGTTTCAAGTATCGAACTCCAAGTTTCCAATATCAATAAAAATAAAATTTCAGTATTATATCATTAATTAATTGTTGGCCCTTTATTTTTAGCATCTGTGTGATACATGCATCATATTTACATACATGAATTAAACTAAGAAAAATGTGCGCCAGGTATCAAAGATAGCTCCCAAACAATTGAACCTTCCAAGGAGCCCATTCTACACTCGCTTAAAGACCAAAATGGCAAACAGTGGCAACAACAGCGACAACCGTAACAACACTAGCACTGATACCGCCTTCGATCCTAAGATTGTGTCCCTAGAACAAACAGTCCAGCAATTGGCTGCACAAGTCCACCTCCTAACCGAGAGTATTGGCCTCCTTCACACCACTCAACCAACTTAAGAAGAACACTCAGGGGCTAGAAAAGGGAAAACAGTAGAGGGTCAACCTCCAGAATATGAAGAGATCAATTCCTACTCAACCTGGCATTCAAGTATGAACCGAGAGTCAACCTCGGTCCAACCTCAAATGATATAAAGAGGGAGATGGAAGACTAGCAAAAGGAGATGGAAAGAAAACTTGTTCAACACCTGGCGGATAAGATGAAAACGATAGAGGGGCCTAATGGTTTTGAGTAGGCAGGAATCACTAGCCTACCAACATATGGGAAGGAAGTGTATCCAGAGAAGTTCAAGACCCCAGAATTTGAAAAATATGATAGCACTGGATGCCCCAAGATGCATACAAGGCTGTATGTACGGAAGATGAGCAAGTATGCCCAATATGACCAGCTCATGATCCAAACCTTCCAAGACAGCCTTACAAGCCCTGCCCTTGTCTGGTATGCACACTTAGACTTCAACCAAGTCAGTACTTGGGAAAGACTCACTCGAGCATTTTACGATCAATACAAATTCAACATCGAGGTTGCCCTTTTGGTAATGGACTTAGGAAGTCTCTGAAAGAAACACACTGAGTCTTTTAAGGAGTATGCTCAGCGCTGGAGAGCTCAAGTTGTTAAGGTAACTACCCCAATTTCTGAAAAGGAGTTGACATTCATCTTTGTCAATACTTTGGATAAGACTTACTTCTCACATTGGTGGGCCGAATGTCATCTAGCTTTGTAGAAGTAGTGGCAACAGGGTGCCGAATCGAGAATGCCATCACATCAAGGAGACTCCAGACAGCGGACCCTCCTAGAATCGCATCATCGCAGAAGACCCTAGGGATTAACAAAGCCAAGGAGTCCACCGTCAGTATGGTTAACTCCGACAGAGTGGACAAGGTTGGGACCCGCGTGACATTTCAAACCGCGAATGCCCTAATCCAGCAGTCGCCGATGAATTACACCCAGGCCACCAGGGTCTTAAGACAATTCACTCCAATCCCGATCCCGCTCAGCCAGGTCTTTGCTTGGCTACGAGTAGATAATTTGATCAGTCTTAAGATCCCAAGTGACTGGTACAAGCCCAGAAATTTTGACTCAAGCCTCAAATGTGATTATCATATGGGCCAAGAGGGGCATTCTACATGATAGATGCTGGAGGCTCCAAAACAAGATTTAAGATCTGATTGACGCCGGAATAGTGCAGTTAGACTTCGTTAACACACCAACACCTAATGTCAACACTAATCCATTGCCCAACCAAAAGCCCACCGTCAACATGATCACATCCGAAAAGCCGGACTCCAAAGAATCCCCAAAATAGCAAAAGGCAATAGTGCAACGAGAAAGCCACCCACGCCAAGTCCTAGATGAAACCCCTAAATCACATATCAAGAAGAGATGGTTAGTTGGAGACCCAATAGTCGGTACCTTAGGCTAATCAAATGGGAGATTTGAGTATTTAGTAAATTACTCTTTTACACCAACCGAGTATGGGCCACCTAGTGGATGGAGGCCCAAGTTTGAGAAAGAAGACAACCTGCCAAAGGAAAGGGAGAAGTCCATGAACATGATTAAATCGGACCAAAAACCGATAGTCATAAAGTGTTATGAGGGACAATCTATTGAGGTGCAGATTCCAAATAAGAGATATGTATTCAATGTCTTAATACCCTCAGAGAGGTATAAGGCGGCACCATTTGACTATCGGGCTCTCGATCAAGAAAGACCCCCTATCATAGGAGGAATCACCCGTTCTGGGAGAATTTATGACCCGAAATACAGGATCTCAACCGAAGAGCCCAACACTAAGGTAGGGAAAGAGGAATAAGAGGGGCTCTCTGCATTTACAAAGATGGTCAAGGCAAGTGAATATAAGATCATGGAACAACTTAACAAGGTTCCAACCTAGATATCACTTATGCGCCTCCTCACAATGTCTGAGCCTCACAGGGAAGCACTCTTCAAAGTGCTCAAATAGATCAAGGTACTGGAGGGCATTGCAATAGAGAAATTGAGCCATGTAGCAGATTCAATCTTCACCATGGATCAGATATCTTTCTCTCCCGAAGAGCTAGGGGAAGACGGAGACCAACATACAAAACCACTGTTTATAGTGGTAAAATGCAACGATACAATCGTTTCCAGAGTACTCATTGACAATGGATCTTCCCTCAACGTATGCCCTTTAGCCACCCTTGACTTGCTGGGAGTCGATGCAAGCAACATCAAGCCCAGCTCGATAGTGGTTAGGGCCTTCGACGGGTCCAAGAGAGAAATAGTGGGGGAAATCAACTTGCCAGTGGAGATTGGTCCACGGATATTCCACATCTCCTTCTAAGTCCTCGACATTCCAAGGTCTTTCAATCTACTATTGGGAAGGCCGTAGATACGTACTGCTGGAGCCATACCATCGAGTCTACATCAGAAGGTCAAGTTCATAGCAAATGGACAGATCATCACCGTATTGGGAGAGCAAGACTATGCCATCTATAAAGAGACCGCTATACCTTACATTGGGGAAGACAGTTCCAAAGACTTTGGGCTCCAAATATTCAATGAAGTGAGTGTGGTAACTAGCAAGGAAGGCCATTAGCTCAAGGAGGGACAACAAGGGACGTTTAGATTAGGGTACGTTCCTACAACCCATGAAGAGGCACAAACAAGAGGTATTAGGGGCAAAAGGAAAGAGAAGCTAGGCGATACTCAGATGCGTTTTCCACCCCTCTAACAATCATTCAAGTAAGCAACTACCATTCAAGAGCCAAGGATAAGCGAAACCGACATCAGCAATGAAGGCCCGACCTCTCGTACGTCCGAGCAGCATCCGGCTCTTAACAATTAATCCTGTTATACTATTAATAGCACTGGGTCAGCTCAAGGATAGGGAACAATTATTAAACAAATTTCTATTGTGGTTATTTTTCAGATTCAATAAATTACAATTCATTCCTTTTTTTCTTATATATACGTGCTCTCGTTTCACTTTACCCATAGATTCCCTACCGTCGAATATCAGGGACGTGTTGCGTAGGTAAGTAATGAAAACACCGATATTGTTTCCAACACTACTAGGTCTACCGTTAGAGGCGATGTCATTGACCACGAAATAATACAAGAAAATTAGCAAAAACATGAACAAAGTGGGATTTCAATTGACAAGCCGGTGGAGACAGTAAATCTAAGAAGCACTGAGAAACCTAAAAACCTCAAGATTGGGGCCAATTTGAGTACCGAGCAAAAGCGCGAGATAGTCGAGCTGTTAACTAAATATATAGATGTATTCGCCTGGTCATATGGCGACATGCCAGGACTAGACCAGTCAATAGTAGTTCACAAGCTTCCCACAAGGGAAGATGTCAAACCTAAAAAACAGAAATTGAGAAGATTTAGGCCTGACATCTTACTAAAGATTAAAGAGGAAGTCAAAAAACTACTAGAAGTGGGATTCATTGAGGTGTCTGACTATCCGGAATGGATAGCGAATATAGTCCCCATTCTAAAAAAGAATGGGAAAGTACATGTATGTGTAAACTTCCGAGATTTAAACCAAGCTACACCAAAAGACAACTTCCCTCTACCTCACATCAATGTCCTGGTAGACAACATCGTAGGAAATCATCTCTTCTCATTTATGGACGATTTCTCAGGATATAATAAAATAAAAATGGTTGAAGAAGATAAAACTAAAACAATCTTTATCACAACATAGGGAACTTTCTGTTACAAAGTCATGCCCTTTGATTTGAAAAACATCCGGGGCAACATATCAGAGAGCCATGGTCATGATACTTCACAACATGATGCATTGAGAAGTCGAAGTATACGTCGACGATATGATAGCCAAGTCTAAGGAAGAAGAAAGCCATGCAGTTATTATGAGGAAATTATTCAAGCGATTAAGAAAGTTTCAGCTCAAGTTAAATCTATAAAAGTGCACTTTTGGGGTCACAACAAGCAAGTTGTTAGGGTTTGTCATAAGCTGAGAAGGCATTAAAATTGACCCTGACAAAGTAAAAGCCATATTGGAACTACCCTCTCCACGTACTATCAAAGAGGTGAGAGGTTTATTGGGAAGGTTGAATTACATAGCCCGTTTCATCTCATAGCTCACAGACAAATGCCGCCCACTATTCTGTCTGCTAAAAAAGAATGCTACAGTAGAATGAGACGATGAATGTGAAGAAGCATTCAAGATAATCAAAGACTATCTCATAAATCCCTTAGTTTTGGCAGTTCCAAAACAAGGGAAACCCTTATTCTTATACCTCATGATACTCCTTGAATCCATGGGGTGTGTGATGGGACAGAAAGATGAAGAGGGAAGAGAGCGTTCCATATATTATCTAAGCAAAAAATTCACAGATGGGGAACAGAGGTATTCTGAAATAGAGAGGACTTGCTGTGCTCTGATATGGGTCATGCACCGATTGAGGCAATATACCCTTTACTATCCCATTGAGTTGCTAATAAAACATGACCCTTTGAAGTACTTGGCAGAGAAACCCATTTTGTTAGGGAGAATCTCCAAATGGAAAATGCTCTTATCAGAATTTGATATCACATACATAAATCAAAATTCGATAAAAGGACAATCTCTAGCTGATCAATTGGTAGAACACCCAATTGAGGGAGATCCCCAAGAATCATAAGCCCAATTCCTTGATGAAAATATATTAACAGCAGAAGGCACACCGCAGAGGACTGTGGGGCAGAACAAAGCCTTAAATGGAAGATGTTCTTTGACGGAGCTGCCAATGTATTTGGTTATGGGATCAAGGCAGTGCTGATATCATAAGAAGGAACACAATTCCCTTTAGCAATAAGACTCACATTTCCATATACTAATAATATCGCGGAATATGAGGCATGTATACTCGGCCTCAAAATGGCTTACCACATGGAAATCCGTGAATTAGAAGTGTATGAAAATTCTTCACTCATCATATTACAGACAGGAGGGGAATACAAAACTAAAGACCCCAATTTAGTACCATACCATCAACATTTGACAGAGCTAATCAATGAATTTGAAGCAATCACCTTCACATACATCCTGAGAACTCAGAATTAGTTTGCAGATGCACTCACCACACTAGCATCTATAATTCAGATAACAGGGGGAGTTGAAGTCCAACCATTGAAAATAGAAATCGAAAATCGGCCCGCTTACTATTTGGTAATCGAAAAAGCACAAGATGGTAAGCCTTGGTATTATGATATCAAAACTTTTCTCCAAGAAGGTAAATACCCTGAAATGACTTGCAAAAATGACCAAATAGCACTCAGAAGGTTAGCAAGTCATTTCTTATTAAATGGGTCCGGTGCTTTATAAAAGATCGCCCGATACCACCTTGTTAAGATGTGTGGATAGAAATGAAGCATGTGAACTGATGAAAGAAGTGCATGGAGTATGTGGACCTCACATGAACGGCTACATGTTGGCTAAAAAAATCATGAGAATGGGCTACTATTAGCTAACCATGGAATTAGACTGTATCAAATATGTCAAGCACTGTCACTTGTGTCAAGTTTATGCAAACCGAATAAATGCCCCGCCTAAAGAACTTCATTCGTTGTCTGCACCATGGCCTTTCTCCATGTGGGGAATCGACATCATCGGCCCAATCACTCCAACAACGTCCAACGACCATAGATTTATACTGGTAGCCATTGATTACTTCACCAAGTGGGTGAAGCTTCATCATATGCTAGTGTCACAAAAAGGGTAATAGTTCGATTCTTGAAGAGGGACATAATAGCTCGATACGGAGTTCCTGAGTCAATTATCACTGACAATGGAACCAACCTCAACAACAAGTCGATGACAGATTTATGTCGACATTTCCACATAAACCATAGAAATTTAACTCCTTATCGACCTTAGATGAATGGGGCAGTGGAAGCAGCCAATAAGAATATCAAAAGAATCATCAAAAGATGACAATCACTTACAAAGATTGACACGAGATGCTGCCATTCGCCCTCATGGCTTACAGAACCTCAATTAGAACATCTACTAGAGTTTCCCCGTATTCTCTAGTATATGGTACCGAGGCAGTCTTACCAGTTGAAGTCAAAATGCCATCCTTTAAAATTCTATCAGAAGCGCAGTTAGATGAGTCAGATTGGGTAAAGAAGAGGCTCGATCAGTTGAATTTGATTGACGAAAAAAGACTCATTGCGTTATGTCATAGCTAGTGTTACCAATAAAGAATGACCCGAGCATTCAACAAGAAAATGAGACCTCGATGTTTCAAAGAAGGAGATTTGATGCTAAAGAAAGTTCTCATGAATGCTCAAGATTCCAAGGGGAAGTTTACCCCAAACTATGAGGTCCGGAATTGAGTGACCCCATTAATACAGATGCTGTTAAGATGTACTATCCTTAAGCAAGAAAATTAAGATTTTGCCAAATATTCAGTACAAATTTTGTTGAGTCTAGTTTTCATTTCTTTTACAAGCAAAGTTAATGTCTCTGAATGATCGATGACTCTAACCAATTCTCATTAAAATAAACATTCCTAAACACATTACCCATCACTTCACGAATGAATGATGAACATTGAAATGATAATGAATCTCAATAGATTTTATGACATAATTCTACTTACTTTTAAGCATTAAACCTGGTGCATTAATAGGATAATATCATAATCACAAGAGCCATCCTCATAAGAAAGGAAACGCATCAAGGCCCTTAGCTTTGTTTTGAAGCAAGAGTGTAAACACCCCATTTTTTGCCCCTAATGATCAATAATGATCAATAATAAACAATTTTCAACTTTTTCCATTTTTTTCTATTTTTAGCAAAAATAGGAAAAATGTTCAAAAAATAAAATAAATAGGAAAAATACATCAATTTTGAAAAATAATTGCAGAAATGGCAATAAAAAAGATTAAATAATTTTTACAAATTTTTGAAATTTCAAAAAAATACAAAAAAAGAAAAATTCGCATTGCATATATGAAAATTGCAAAAATAAAAAAATCGAGTAAGTGGGCTAGCCTAGCTGGTCCGGACCATGGCCTAAGGCGTGTAATCATCTTCAACCTTCGTCTGAGATTGCCGGCGAGGAGGAAAAATCGAATTTCGCCCATTTTGATTCGATTTTTTTGCACAAATCCAACATATCTTCAACAGAAATAAGATAAACATCATCCAATTAGAACCAAATCCCAACAAATTAAAGGATTTGCACAAATCGGAGATGGGTTTTAACCGTAAATCCGATTTGCTTCAATCGGTGGAAATCCGAGCTTATCCAGCTCGATTCCTTACGCCTATAAATAGAGGATGAAGGGAGGAAGCAGAAGCATGGATCAAAAGTGAGAAAAAGAGAGAGAATCGAAGCCTCGCCGGAGTTGCCAAGCCGCGACCATCAATCAAGCATCGAGCTACCACCAGGGGGCATTTTTGGAGAAATCCATCACCAAGGTTGAGTTCCCCACCCCCAAGAACCTAGGAACCGACATCTCAATCGCTTTGAAAGGTCGTCGGAACGCCGTCAACGAGCACTCCTAGTCGCTACGCCCGATCGACCCGATCCGCGCACTGACCCGGATCCAGGTAAGTCAGATTTTCCGATTTTTTATTTATTTCTTATTTATTTATTTAGTTATTTTATTTATTTTTTTAAATTTCTTTAGTTATTTATTTGTTATTTATAATTCAAATATATAAAAATACTAGAATTTAGATTTTTTTTTAGGAATTAATTTAGGATGAATAATAATAAGAATAAATAATTATGATAATAAATGATAAAAATATGAAAATATATAAAAAATAATAAAAAATCTATTTTAGAAAAAAATAATAAAAATTTAGATTTTAGTTTAGAATAGATAGATAATATAGGGAAAAATTTTCAATAAAAATTAAAAAAAATAAGAATTAAGAAAAAATCAATAAAAATTAATAAAATAATTATAAAATTTTAATAAAAATAAATAAAAATTTATAATGTTAAAAATGGGTTGAAAAATAGAAAAATGAAATTTTTATCACTTAGAAAAATCATTTTCTTAAATAAATCCAAAATTGGTTTTTCCTTAAAATTATTTTTTCAAAAAATCAAATTGTCAAGCTTAGGCTTAGATTTTTTAGAAAAATACTAAAATGATAAAAACGAAAATCAAAAGAAATTTCATAATTAAAAATCACCAACACATTAAAGTTTTTTTCAGGAAAAGCGAACTACGACTCGTTTGATCCTGAATAACAGGTACTTAGGCACCCATTTGGGGCAACCCTAAAAAGAACCAAAAATCATTTTCTCAGAATAGGTTATTCAAAAACAAAATAAAAAGACAACAAAAAAATAAATAAAAGACGTTTCGGATAAGGTTTAGATTTTATGAGAATTAGGGTGGTAACCTTAGGGTTTTAATAGGTAAGCCTTCGAACTCAAAAACTTTGATTTTCCCTTTCCTCTTTTCACAAAAAACGAGAAGAGGAAATTACGCTGACTAGTGGTCCAAATTAGGACTAATCTGCTCAATTAGTCTTAATTCAATCTTTACCAATCACAGTTGGGTGGCGACTCCAAAACAAAACGAAATTCCTAACCCAAGTCGAGGGTCTACATTAGATGAGCATAGGGGTCTAGTATAGATCGGATTAGGAATGGAAAAATAAAAAATTAGACTCGACAAAGAGCAAGCAAAGGAGAAGCAAACCAGCACAAAGGTTCGGTTGTTTGGTTGCTATCCGCGATAAATTAGTAAGCATCGTAGAATAAATAACCATCATTCACATATTATAAGACATCTCTTATCAAATCATTTGACCCGTTCGTTAGAAGCATTTTCAAAAGTATAGTTTAGTCAGCCCACAATGGGGCACTCTCTTAAACATCCTCTCTCAGGGTTAGCCCATAGGGGCACCTTTCGAGACATTTCTTCCCTAAGGTCGCAAGTCTAAGAAAACGCTTCCCACAGTTGGTTAGTCAGTGCACAATGGGACACTTTCTTAAACATCCCCTCTCAGGGTTAACCCATAGGGGTACCTTTCGAGACATTTCTTCCTTAGGATCACAAGTCTAAGAAGGCGCTTTCCGCTATAGGTTAGTCAGCCCACAATGGGGCACTTTTCTAAACATTTCCTCTTAGGGTTAGCTCATAGGGGCACCTTTCGAGACATTTCTTCCTCAGGGTTGCAAGTTTAAGAAGACGCTTCCCGCTATAGGTTAGTCAGCCCACAATGGGGCACTTTCCTAAACGTCTTCTCTCAGGGTCAGCCTATAGGGGCACCTTTTGAGACACCTATTCTTCAGGGTCGCAAGTCTAAAAAGACGTTTCCTGATACTATTGATTAGTCAGCTCATAGGAGCACTTTTCAAATTTGTCGATTAGTTAGCTCATATGAGCACTTTTCAAATTTATTGATTAGTGAACTCATAGGAGCACTTTTCAAATTTGTCGATTAGTTAGCTCATAGGAGCACTTTTCGAATCTATTGATTAGTCAACTCATAGGAGCACTTTTCGAATCTATTGATTAGTTAGCTCATAGGAGCACTTTTCAAATTTATTGATGACCAATTAGTCAGCTCATGAGAGCACTCTTCGAAGGCATTTCTCCCTAAACAGTCGATAGTTTAACTAGACGCTTCTGTTGACAGGTGGTCAACTCATAAGAGCGCTTCTTGAGACAATCTTCTCTTTAAGGTTGCTAGTCCGATAAGACGCTTCCCATTATCAGCTATTCCACTCACGATAACACACTCCTAAACAATCATTGAGATGTTTCCTATCGTCGATTAGTCCGCCTATAGAGCACTTTTTGGGAGGATACATTATTTTAGATTGTTAGGTTGTTTAAGACCATTTCCTAAGCAATACCAATCATCACAAAGCACTTGTGGGATTATTAGTTAATGGAGCATTTTCCTACTAAAGACCAAATTCCAAATAACCAGCCAAACCAAGGCATTGTCCATTCAGTTTAGAGGCCAAAAATAATGTCTTTCTTGTCTTTGTAGTTAAGTTTTCCAAAATTTACCACAAAGAGGGGCAGCTGTAAACATCCCATTTTTTACCCTAATAATTAATAATGGTCAATTCTCATTTTTTTTTTCATTTTTTACAATTTTTCTTCTAATTTAGCAAAAATAGGAAAAATATTCAAAAAATAAAATAAATAAGGAAAATAAATCAATTTTGGAAAATCATGATAGAAATAATAAGAAAATGAGTTAAATAATTTTTGCAAATTTTTAGAATTTCAAAATAATATAAAAATAATAAAAAATGCAACACGTATATACAATTTGCGTGTTAAATAAAATTGAGAAGTAGGCTAGCTTAGCTGGTTCGAACCATAGCTTAAGGCGCGGGGAAGGGGGCTCGGTTAAGGGTTTGAATCACAGGGGACGCATTCCGCGTTTTGCCCGATTTTTTTTCTCCCCAGGACACTTGTCAGCTTGTGATTGGACGGAGGGGGCGCACGTGCTGGGCGTGTGATCATTTTCAACCTTCGTCCGAGATCATCACCTGCGAAAAAAAATTCAAATTTCGACCGTTTTGATGCAATTTTTACACGAAATCCACTAAATATTTAACTAAAATAAGATAAACATCATTCAATTGGAATCAAATCGCAACAAATCGAAGGATTTACACGAATCGGAGATGGGTTTCAACAAAAAAAAATTTTGATTCGTGCCGATTGGAGGAAATCCAAGCTTATCCCACTTGGTTTTTGACGTTTATAAATAGAGATCGAGGGCAGGAAGCTAAGGGGAGGAAAAAAAAGTAAGAAAAGAGAGAAAATAAGAGAGATTGAAGCTTTGCCAGAGTTCCCGAGCACAACCACCGATCACCACCGCCTCGAAATGCCACCTGGGGAGGTTTTCGACCGCAACCACCATCGGCCTTAGGTTCCTCATCCTTGGAAGCTTAAAAAACACCACTCATTCGACGAAAAGGATCGCCGGAACATCGCTGACGAGGATTTTCGACCGCCGCCCGATTCGATCTGACCCGACTCACGCACCATACCCGGATCCAAGTAAGTCGGATTTTCTGTTTTTTATTATTTATTTATTGTATTGTATTGTATTTATTTATTTATTCACAATTCAAAAATTAAATAAAAAATAAAAAATAATATTAGTAAAAATGATAGAATTTAGATTTTTTTTTCATGTTTAGTTTGGAGTAGATAAAATAATAAAAAATTATAAAAATAATAAATAATAATAATAATAAAGGTATGTTAATAATAGAGATATAAAAAAGTAATCTTTATCACTTAGAAAAAAAATCCTTTTCTTAAATAAATCAAAAATTGGTTTTTCCTTAAATTAATTTTTTTAAATAATAAAAATAATAATAAAGCTTAAGCTTAGATTTAAAAAAAAAAAAATGCTAGAAATGATAAAAACGTAAACCCGGGGTATTTTCATAATTAAAATTAATCAACCCACTAAAGCTCTTTATAAAAAGCGAACTACGGCTGGTTTGATCCTAAATAGCAGGTATGTAGGCACTCGTTTAGGGCAACTCTAAAAAGAACAAAAAATCCTTTTCCCATATTAGAATAAGTTATTTTAATAAAAAAATAATAAATGATAAAATAAATAAATAAATAAATAAATAAATAATAACAAAAATAAAACAAAATAAGCAACAATAAAAAACATTAGGATGAGGTTTAGATTTTAGAAGAATAAGGTGGTAACTTTAAGGTTTCAATAGGTTAGCCCTCGGGTCCAGAAACTCTGGTCCCTTTCCTCTTTCACAAAAATGAAAAGAGGAGATCTCGCTGACTAATTGTCTAAATTAGAATTGATCTGCTCAATTAGTCCTAATTCAGTAATCTTTCCCAATGTCGATTGGGTGGCGACTCCAAAATAAGACAAAATTCCTAGTTTGAGTCAAGGACTTATATTAGATGAGCATAGGGTCTAGTATAAATCGGATTAGGAATAAAAATGAAAAATAAAAAATTAGACTCGACAAGAGCCCATGACCTTTCGCCCAATAGGGGCTTGATATCTTTGGGCCATTCTTTAAGGCCACAGGACAAAGATAGTATATCATCATCGCGATTGACTACTTTACAAAATGGGTTGAAGTTGAAGCAGTTACTAAAATTACTAAGCACAACAGTAGGGACTTTGTTACCCATACTATACTATATCGATTTAGAATTCTTAGTGCCATTTTTACTAATAATGGCACTCGGTTTAACAATGCTAAATTTCAAAATTTTTGCACAAGATACAAAATTAAGATCCATTTTACCTTGGTCGCCCACCTATAGTTGAATGGCAAAGTTGAAGCCACTACTAAAGCAATCTTGCAAAGCCTTAAGAAAAGAGTTGATCGGGTTAAGGGGAAGTAGGTAGATGAGCTCCTCTACATTCAATGGGGCTATCGGATGACCTCGCAAACTACAACTAGAGAAAGCCCTTTCAATCGAGCCTTTAGTACCAAACATAGCATTAAAACTCAATCACACAAAATCATGATTAACGAGTAAAGTTATATGCCTCAACAAGGCATCAATGAACTCCGCTAGATACTTAACGAATGAGCACCCACCCCTTTTTAAAAAGTCGAACTTGTATTTTAAGATATCCCTCACTAGCCATGCTTAAGCCTAGCCGATGACGACACTCTAACTAATAAGCTAACGCCCACCCATAACCAATCAAATCAAATACTGATTAACCGTACTTAGTGCAACATATGGGCATATCCTAACCAAGTAGATATAAACATAAATGACTAGAATATATCGCCCTAATGGATCACAAACACTTAATTAATTAGCATAGATACTCTAACTAGCTACACTTTGGTTTATGGAACTTATAGTAAATCATACATTAAAGAATTGATAAAAAACAAAACAACTTAACAAGTAAAAATGAGATAATATCTAGCGGATACAAATAGCATAAAGGTAATATAATTTTACATAATATTAAGGAAAATCACGTTTCATTCATTGTAAATTTTTACAAGGCTTTCAAGTTGGCACAAGAATGTAAAAGAAAAAAGAAAAATCTAAGTCTATGCTACAAGGTCCTCCGCTAAGGCTAAAGTTGATTTAGGTTGCTTTTGAGCAAGCTTAGGTGCCTTTTCCTTAACTTGAACCTCGGGACATGGTGGAGGTGGAACCTCTTCAATAGGTAGAGGAGGAATTACTTCTTCTTTAACTAGAGGAGGAGGTACTTCTTCTTCAATTAGAGGAGGAGGAGGAGGAGAAAGAGAATCTTCTATCGTGATCACCTCAAGCGACAAAGGCATATCTTCATTATTTGCTTCATTGTTAGCTTCTATTGTCACCCTCTCTATCTCTTCTCAATCCTCTAGAGAGGTGTTTGGCACGCACATGTTCTACCCTAGTAACGAGAGATCATATGAAGGATCCCTTTCATGAATCCAACATTTCATGATCCTTTAGCCTCCTTCCATTACTCTAACTAGTTGATTGGCATACTCATCGAAGTCATAAATTTCCTCATAATACTAATCCCTAATAGTTCTTTCTTTTTTCCTTCAGCTCTTGGATTCAAGCATCCTGATCAGCAACATACTTCTCATGATTTGCGATTCACCCCCTCATTGTTTCCTCCTTTGCATTGCTTTTTTCAAGGCATTCTTGAGCAAGATATAGATCATTCTTGTAATCCGATGCAATAGCCTTCTCCTATCAAAGCTTAGTTGTGAGGTAAGTTTTCTACTATCGGTAGCCCAAAATTTTCTTGGATCATGCGTTAATATAGCCGATCGCCCCTTGAAGCTCTTGTTGCATCTTCGCTGGTTTGGAGCCATTGATAGAGCCATTTTATACGCAATCTTTATAGTATAAATTGTGTTAAATTATTATTGATTTTATAGAAATCATAAGGAAATGGTACTTTAATTCTATCATCGTGATAAATCAGGTTAAATGGAGTCAAGGATGCCAATTCAAGTAAATTAGAGAAGCCATCTACAACTTGGTTCAAAGACAAGGATTTACACCGCCGGAGGGAAGTACATGGGCGTGTAATTGAAGTATACGGCCGTGTACTTGGTTTTGAATCAACAGGAAGATACACGGTTGAAGTACACGGCCGTGTAGCTAACTAGGAACTAGCACGGTTTGAGGCACGGCTAAGGTGAAAACCGTGCCCCTCACTGGACAAGAAGGCGGAAATGTGGACTTTGAACAGAGAGAGACACGGCTTAGGGCACGGCCGTGGTGGAAGCCGTGGGAGCAACCGTGCTTAGAGCCGTGGTGGAAGCTAGACGTGCCAAGGAGAAGAAAGTGTGGAACATCAACCAGATGAAGGCACGGCTTGAAATATAGCCGTGGGTGTAACCGTGGTACACACTGGACACGGATGAAGACTTGTAGATTATGCACAGATGAAGGCACGGCTTGAAATCTGGCCGTGTGTGTAACCGTGGTACACACTGGGTGCGGATGAAGACTCGAAGAATATGCACAGAGGATGGCACGGCTTGACCCACGACCGTGTGGTGGGGCGTGCCAGGCAGACGAATCTTCACTTCTCGAAATCTACTTGGAAAAGGAAAGATATTTTCGTATCTTGTTAGCAAAAGATCACATGCTATCCCCCTAACTATATAAATAGAACCAACCCTAGAGGGTTAGGACAATTTTTGAATCTTTGGATCTTGAAGAACCTTGGATCATCTTGGAGGCAGAGCAGGCAACCGGGTTCATCATGTCTTTACTTTTTATTTTCGTTTTATTGATGAACATGAGTAGCTAAGCTACTTTTCTAGCCAAAGGGTCATAGATGTTTAATTCTCCACGAATTGTGAGGTCTAATTGACTTGTATTTAATCTATTCTTTGTTTTCGGGTATTCATATATCTTCTGATCGTTTTGTCATTATTATCTTTGTTGATTGGTATGAATAGAGCTCTTCTACTCAATTAGTAAGTTAATATATTGTCAACTAGTACGTCAAATCCGTAATTGTTTGATTGTTCTAGTCTTAGTGACGCAATAACATGTTTGGTTATAAAAGAGATGATCGAATTCATGTTATGGAGGTGTGTGATCATGTTTAAATAGGTTATCTTATAATCTACTGACATGAATTGGTGGTCTCTCTAGATCTTAATGCTATTGATAGATTAAATCCTAAGCGCTTGTCTAGGGTTGTTTAATCAATAAGAGAAATAATTCAAAGCGCTTGTCTGAGGTTATCGAGGAAGTAAGGAGAGATAGGTTGTTAGAGCTTGTTAATAACCATAACCAGTTTATCTAGGAACAAGGATAGAGAACATTTGCATCGATGATCAATTCCTTGAATTAAACTATCTTGATTCATTTGGCTAGGCTTTTATTAATATCCGATTTTCTTACCTTGTTTTACTTTATTTTGATTCACAAACAAACCCCCCCCCCCCCCCCCCCCCCCCCCCCCATTTTTCTTTTCCCTTTTATTCTCCTTGAATAGAAATAAGTTTAACCAATCTCTGTGAATTCGACTCTACTCACCACTATATGCAAATCATATAATTGTCTAGGAGTAGGTTTTATTTTTGTTGGATTCGACACCCATCAGCCATTCTTCTGAACTCTCTCTTCGGCTTCAGCCACCTTGCGACAACAATCTTCCTTCATAGCCTTAACCTTCTCTCAAGCCTTCTTTAGCTCTACCTCCATTGTTACCCACCTTTGAAAATGAGTGTTGCTACGCTAATATTGGTAGTTGAATAACTCAAAATAAAAGGAACATTCCGCAAATCGTTTGCATACCTACTGTTTGCCTTTAACACAAGCATAGAGAACCATGTAAGCATCCTTGAAAGTTAGAAAAATATAACTTGTGATGAGAACAACAAAAGGAAAAAGGGAAGAAAGCAATAAAAAAGAAAGGTAGAAAGGTCAATGACAACTTACCTTTATGAGACAAGCAAAAAAGAAACTACGCAGGTCTAGGGCAAACATTCTCATCGCAATGGTGAGCCATTGCTCCCCTTATGCTCTTCCCACTCTTAGAGGTTGTTGCAGCATCGTTTTTGTTGCCACTCTACCACAACATCATCATCTACACCCAAGGTAATGGGCCTTGTCTTGATATCATCCAGGATAGCTATCACCTTCGCGACCTAGGAATGCTTTGCGCCGAGCACTTCATTCTAGCTTGAAGCTCACTATGAACGCCTAAAATCCCTAACTGGTGTTTTTTCCTTCCCAGCAGTGGTAAGAATAACCTTGGAAACTCACAGGGACTTTGAGCTCTTGATAACAATACCATAGATAGCAACCTTCATTATTGAAGGGGCTACTAACCCTGCCTTCTTTCCACCTTATGCTTACTTCTTGCCATGATCGTCTTGAAGAGCAGCAAGGTTAGACATATGTACTGGTTATATTGGGGCCATCTCTACAAAATAAACAATAAATCGGTGAAATCAAATAGAACCTTTACTGGACAGAAATCTATGAAAGAGATCTAACCTTCGAGCTACAGTAGATAAGTTCACCCTCAAGTTAACCCCATCCTAGGTCACTAACCTTATCATTCGAACCCTTAAGTATTCCCATACTAATCCCTCAAAATGCTCGCATTAAGCTCAAGGCATTGAAGGGTCTTTCATTATCCTCGAGAAGTTGTAGAAGAATCTTAGACTAACACTTATTGAATGGCATGAGTGTGGTGAGCTTGGTTTGTATCGAGTTCACCTAGTTAACTGAGAAGTTGGCTACCTCAAACATCTCAACCACCGTGAACTTTTCCTTCCAATCGTATACTAAGGATACCAACTAATTCATTAGTTTCACTATAGGGTGGCTAGATAGATAGAATTAGCTTTCGGATGGCTCGAATCGCTTTGCTCCATAAAAAAGGGGCAAAAGTGAAGGGGTTAGCCTCACTCCATAAGATTTGTAGAGGCTCTCAAATGCTACTAATAGAGCATACGCATTCAAAACAAGTTATCATGGGTTGATGCGGTGATAATTGAAGAACTTTTGGAAGTCGTTGATGAATAGTTGCGACCCGAACTCTAAAAACCTTTAACAAATACAAAACCTATTGTCTGACATTAAAGAAATACACTTATTCTTACATGTAGGTTGGATAACCTAACCTTTGGGAGAGGCGTGTAGTATAACGCAACTACATTGGCATTAGCCTCATAAGCGACGCTTTTAGCCTCATCAGGCCCTGACTCGATGATTAGGGCTTACGTAGATTAAGTATATGGGTCTTTAGTCTTCCCTATTGTTAGCATAAATGTCAAGGGTTAATTCTCTACGAACCTCCTCACTGCCCTCTTCTTTGAATAATATGAGGATTCTACTATCCACCTCTTCAGCCTATGGTGTTGACACTGAGGGTCGACTTGAGGGCCTTACTTCGTTGCTTGCTATACCAAAGATGACCATTCGAACAAAATTTGAAAGTGTATGAGATGAAGAAGAGCTTGACATACCTAAAGCATTGGCTTGATATGGAAATTGGAAGAGTGAAAGATTGGTTATGATAAATGAGTGTAATGCAAGAATTCGTGACGGAGAAAAGAAGGATTGAGAACACGAAAGAAGCGAAAAAAGTGTAGAAAATGATGGTTTGGTGCCTTATATAGGTAGCTATGAAGGACATGTGCATTTTTCGAGAGCACTTAAGATTGTGTCACATGTTATGCTTTCAAAACGAAGGGTTGAGATTGTTTCGCCTCTGCAAATACTCCAAACCTCATCTTACCACGTGTCCTAGTGCATTAAATGCATGGATTCACACGTGCAAACATGATTTAAAATTGACAGTTGAAAAGATGGATGCGTGCCTAACAAGCCTTTTTGCTTTCACTAGGCTCAAAGCGAGTCCTTAGAACTAGGAATTTGTCTGCTATAGCTTACCAGTACTTATGTGGTTTGATGGGGCAACTCCAATTTAGATTAAATGCTCCTTGCCTTCACTTGGCCCAGATAAAGTAATTTGTTACAAAATAAAGCTTAGTGGATGTCTTGGAACTAGTGCTCTGAACGCTAAGATTGGTTAACATCCTCTTTAGGTTGAATTGGTGCCTCTTAGCTAGAAATAGGTTCGGTCAATGCATCCAAACCATGACCTCGAGAAAGAAATAGAATATTGCCTTTACTCTCATTAGCTTTAATGAGAGTAGAGGCTAAGTTTTATATGCTTAAATTAGCTTAAGGTCTTAAGGCTTATCTTATTTGAGCATGATCACAAAATAGGAAATGTCGAAACTGGTCGGCATAAATTAAGAAAGTAATCTAAATCCTTTGAAGAATACGCTCTAGGTGGATATTTTCTATTATAACTATGGTATCTTTAGGAATATTTACTTATTTAAAATGCAATGTCCTCACAATACCATAAAAGGAGATCCCTCCAATCAAGTAAATGATTTAAGACTCCCTATACATTTTGATTACCATACCCTCACGCTATTTCTTTGACTTGAGTGTTGTAGTCTAAGCATCGAAAACACTTCTGACGATCTCAATAGTTCATGTTTATTCATCTTGCAAGTTGGACTTTATTAGTTAGAAGATTTGATCTAGCCCAAGACCGCATTAAGGCAACAAGAGCAATCAATAGAAAGTAAGGTTGTATTTGTACCTAGGCTATCTTCATTTTTAGCCACCTATACAGACAAAAAGAAAAAAATAAATATTAGTAACAAAATTTCCATTAATAACAGAAGCCACGATAATGTTTATGAACTCCATTACTAAAATGTTAGATCAAGCAAACCTAATACCCAACTTCTCATCCATTAGCTCATAATCAAACAAAACCATAACCATAATCTCCTATAAAATAAACATTAAAGACATAAACAAATGCAAAAATTCACGAGTGTTGCACAATCAACTTCATACCTACACGAACAAACGATCTCCAACTAAATGCCAAGCGATTCTAAGAGAGACAGAAGGTAGTGGTAGATGACTAATGACTCAATAAGAGATAGAGGGTAGATGAGAGAATAGAGAAGATATTGAGAGAGATAGTTTGCAACATGTAGGTCACTGAAGACGAAAGAGACAGCATTCGCCTTTGCTATGTGGGTCACTAGAGACAAGACAGATAGTGTTTGCCTTCACTATGTAGGTCACTGGAGACAAGATAAATAGTGTGCTTCGTGTGGGTCACTAAAGAGTTAGAGACGAGAGGGATGAAATAGACAGAGTGACTGAGTGAATATTAAGCAGGGTACATGGTGGGTGTCAAATCCAACAAAAATAAAACCTACTCCTAGACAATTATATGATTTGCATATAGTGGTGAGTAGGGTCGAATCCACAGAGATTGGTTAAATTTATTTCTATCCAAGGAGAATAAAAAGGAAAAGGAAAATGGGGGGTTTGGTTTGTGAATCGAATAAAGTTAAAACAAGATAAGAAAATTGAATATTGATAAAAGCCTAGCCAAAGGAATCAAGATAGTTTAATTCAAGGAATTGATCATCGATGCAAATGTTTTCTATTCTTGTTCCTAGATAAACTGGTTATGGTTATTAACAAGCTCTAACAACCTATCTCTCTGTACTTCCTCGATAATCAAGAGAAGCTCTTTGATTATTTCTCTTATCGATTAGACAATCCTAGACAAGCGCTTAGGATTTAATCTACCAATAGCATTAAAATCTAGAGAGACCACCAATTCATGCCAGTAGATTATAAGATAACCTATTTAAACATGATCACACACCTCCATAACATGAATTCGATCATCTCTTTTATAACCAAACATGTTATTGCGTCACTAAGACTAGAACAATCAAACAATTACGGATTTGACGTGCTAGTTGACAATATATTAACTTGCTAATTGAGTAGAAGAGCTCTATTCATACCAATCAACAAAGACAATAATGACAAAACGATCAGAAGATATATGAATACCCGAAAACAACGAATAGAATAAATACAAGTCAATTAGACCTCACAATTCGTGGAGAATTAAACATCTATGACCCTTTGGCTAGAAAAGTAGCTTAGCTACTCATGTTCATCAACAAAACGAAAATAAAAAGTAGAGACATGATGAACCCGGTTGCCTGCTCTGCCTCCAAGATGATCCAAGGTTCTTCAAGATCCAAAGATTCAAAAGTTGTCCTCACCCTCTAGGGTTGGTTCTATTTATATTGTTAGAGGGATGGCATGTGATCTTTTGCTAGCAAGATACGGAAATATCTTTCCTTTTCCAAGTATATTTCGAGAAGTGAATCTTCGTCTGCCTGGCATGCCCTACCACACGGTCGTGGGTCAAGCCGTGCCTTCCTCTGTGCATAATTCACGTATCATCTTCCGTGTCCAGTGTGTAGCACGGTCTTCACCACGGCTAGATCTTAGGTCGTGCCTTCCTCTGTGAATAATCAACAAGTCTTCTCCTTGGCACGTCTAGCTTCCACCACGGCTTCAAGCACGGTTTCTCCCACGGCTTCCACCACGGCCGTGCCCTAAGCCGTGTCTCTCTCTGTTGAAAGTCCACATTTCCGCCTTTTCGTCCAGTGTGTAACACGGTTTGTGCCATGGCCGTGCCTCAAACCGTGCTTCCGATACACGGCCGTGTACTTCAACCGTGTATCTTCCTGTTGATTCAAAACCAAGTACACGGCCGTGTACTTCAATTACACGCCCATGTACTTCCCTCCGGCGGTGTAAATCCTTGTCTTGATCCAAGTTGTAGATGACTTCTCTAATTTACTTGAATTAGCATCCTTGACTCCATTTAACCTGATTTATCATCATAATATAATTAAGTACCATTTCCTTATGATTTCTATAAAATCAATAATAATTTAACACAATTTATACTATAAAGATTGAGTATAAAATGGCTTTATCAGTACACCTTGTGGGTGTGACTATGCAATGTGCACTATGCAAATGAGAGGTTGAGAATGAAAGAGGAGAGATTGAGAGTGAGAGTGATGTGACGAGATGAGTGAGTAGGGTGTAGTGTATTGGGGTTTCTTTCAAAATTTTAAACAAAATATAATAGTATTTTTTTATTAATTATTAATTATTTAAATTATACAGTAAAGACTAGACTTCAAATATTGTTATATATATTAATTATGTTTAACTGGGTTTGGGTTTCTTGTCAAGTTTTTTCTAAGTCCTAAACCTAACCCAAAATCCTATATGATTTTAAATCCTATCCTAGAACCCATCCCAGAACCCTATAGAACTTAACCCTATAGGGTTTTTGTTGGGATAAGTGGATCAAGTATCTTATAATGACCCGCTTGGTGGCATTCCTACTTGTTATCTCACATACCAAAAAAATAAAGCTACATGAATATATTAACAAAAGATCTTAGTCACCCCTTTATGCAATTTGTTTTCTAGGTCTTGCATATAAAGATTTATGAGCACTTTTGAGTATTAAACATAAAAATGAAGGATTTATTTTGTGAATTTCTTTGGAATGGAATTAAGTAAACAAATTCTTTAGTAAAGTTATAACCATGAAGTGAATATTGTTTGTAGAAGATGATGCTACGAGAAAGAGAAGATTTTGTTTATTATGGAAATATTGTAATATAGCAAGTTTACGACTTTTGTATACTCATAACTATAGTATGAGTATATAGCAAGTTGTTCATATCTCTTGATTTCAAAAGTAGTATCTCTATTGTCTAATCTTTTATAATAATGTTAATTTGTATAACCTCCTGACCAAAATAGGGTTGAACAAATTAATTACATACTTTTAATCATAATAACTTAATTTTCATTGAAATTTAGAAAACTTCTAACATACTTATAATGTTGATTTGTATAACTTCCTAACAAAAGTAAGACTAAACAAATTCATAACATCTTAATTTTTATTGAAATTTAGAAAATTTCTAACATACTTTAGTGTATCTTCTACAGTAACACCTATATGATGATCATTCACAAACAAACATGTAGAAAGTTATTCTTCCTCCCATGAAACCACAAATTTAAATTCTATATTTTTATGAAAACCTAAATTCCTATTCAATCTGTGCACTTATTACCATCTTCAATTACATTAAGATCAGGTAATCCTCTAACATAATTTAGTGCGTCTTTTGCTGCCCTATTACGAGTAATCTCCTTCTTGGACTTGTATGTCCCCATTCCTACAAGTTGATCATTTACAAACACATGGAAAGCTGCTCTCTCTTTCCACAAATCCACAAATCTCAACCTTAGATTTTTCTTCTGGCAGGCTTCATATAACTCAGTAACAGGATGGACTTTAAGGGTCTTTGGACCAATTATGGGCTCCAATAAGTCTTTAAACACCTATCACATTGAAACCTTCCAAATTTCATTAAGTAAAATCATGGACTTGCAAAAATATGAAAGAGAAAATCAAGTAAAAAGGTGAAGGTTTAAATTACACTTTGTCACAATAAAAATGTGATGCAATCACATGCTAAAGCAAAAATACTTGTGTGTAGATACCATCCATAAATTACATGACATGTTACAACTATCTAACATGTAATAGAACACTAGTCACAATTTATATATATATAGTAAGACTAGTAAAAAATGATCACTAGTAGTGGACTATATTTATAAACCTAGTCTATAATGGAACTCCCCATATTAAAGAAACCTAAGGCATGGCCATGATATTCAACAACTTCATTTTGTCTTTCAATTACCAAATAATTGTTAGTAATTTAAGTATGCTTGCATCAACATAACTTATGTACAACTGTAAATATTAGAGTAAATTCAAACACATCCCCATATAATTCCTCTATATGTATTTAGCCTCTTTATATTTAAAATCAAGTAAACCCTAAAATCTTCATAACAAATGTTTTTTAATTTGATCCCTTATCGACCAATGGGATCCCTAAAAATAACAACAAAGAAGATTTTAATATTTTCAAATATTTAAGTAAAAGGTAAAATAGTAAAGTTAGGATCTAAAAAATACATTTTTTTTTAGATTTAGGGATCTAATCGCTCAATTTCAAATATAAGGATCTTAGCACATATAGAGCAAATATTATTGAGCGTTTTTATAATTTACCCATATTTTTGCCAATTCTCAACATGTTTTGTTCTAAAAAAAAAAAAGAAATGATAGAATGGAACTAAATAGCCAACAATACTCAAGGTCCATCACTTTAGGATAGGACACAATAACCAAGGGATGGATTTAAATAAACTTGCCAAGAAAAAAAATCAAAATAATCAAGTGTTTAGTATTGATAAAAAAGAAAATCGAAAATGAAGAAAGACCTAGTTGCCAATGTTAACAAGAAAAGACTCATTAGATATGAAACATAGTGTGTAACTATTAATAAAATTCTCACACATGTGGTAGTCGAATGGACAATGTGTAAAACAACCACCACTTGTGTTTTTGCACATGCTATGTACATTAGAATTTTATTAGTATTTATATAATATGTGTACATAACACGTGATATGCAATAATCAAGTGTTTACTATTAATAAAAAGGAAAATTGAAAATGAAGAAATAACATGACATAATTGCTAATACTAACGCCAATGGTTTTATGGCCGAATGGCATGAATATCGATCTCCTAATGGAATAGATCAGGTTCAATTCTCCCTTCCCCCAATTGTAATTGTGATTGGCTAGAATGGACAATGTGTAAAACAATCACCACTTGTGTTCTTGCACATGCTGTATACATCAGAATTTTATTAGCACTTATACAATATATGTACATAACACGTAACATACAATACCTAATTAATCTTTTCTCAATGTTATGCAACCAATGTCATTATTTATTCATTTAACATAAGAAAACATGTTCGAAGACATACCGTCCATACTGTGTCCAGTGAGAAATTGCTGTCAATAAAGATAGCTCCAGCAATTGATTCAACAATATCAGCAAGTGCTTTGGGCACATCAATAAGGCCATTGGAATGTAAAGGATAGTCCTCAATAGCTTGCCCAAATTCTCTAATCTATACCATTTCACAAAATGTTCACTAGCGTTAGAATGTGCAAATTGAGTATCATTCAATAAAAAGTATGTAGGTAAGAATTAAGATCAATATATAAAGCGTATGCAGATGACTACATTTTTAGCAATACTGGCTATTGCTCTAAATATTAAACATTTTTTTTGTGATATTCAATACTTGAGAATAAATAAATAAATAAGAGCATATTATAAGGTAAAGGTATCACAAAATCCATCTCCCACTTAAATGCTTGCAATTTGATCCATGCACATTTTACATCTTAAGGAAAATTGCAATATGTGCTTAATTATGGGTTAAGTATGAATAATCTTTCTAGCACCAAAAGCATATATTTATTTTCTTATGACTTTTAAACATAATATATATATATATATCGGAATTATAAATAAAATTCTATAAAATTTACTGTTTATGGTCTTTTGAGGATGATGTTAGGATTTTAGAAATGATATGGGTTATATACATGTTTCAAAAAGTTAAAAAGAAGTAAAATGATGTTCTTTTTAGAATCTAGGAGTTCAATAAGCAAAATCGCAATAGTTTTGAAAGTAAATTAATTATAATTATTCTTACATTTTTATCCAGTCAGCTATTTTCCATGTTATAACATGTGATGTGATGTGTCATCTATGCAAAAACTAAACCTGCTGCAAACTTTTTAATAATTCCAACTCGATTGCACAAGTTAATAAACAAACATCAATTTGATTCTTCTCCAATTTTTTAAAAAGCTCGATGTTGATATGTATAAAAATAGTGTTGTATTCAAATCCTAAAAATCTCCATTCAGATGTGATGTCCAGTTGCGTGATCACACGATTACAGCAAGCATCCAAATGAGACAATTTAGAATTTTTTTCCCCAGATTCTTTTTACCATTCAACAGATGGCAATTGACCTTCTCCAAAATCATGAAAACCCTTTTGATGAATTGAATGGTATATTTATAATAGAAGAATACGATCTATATAAAAACCCAAAAATTAATGGAGACATATTTATAAATAAGCCACCTAATAACTTTTAACCATGCATTGGAGGGCCCAAAATTTTCATTTTTCTTTAAAATGGATTTTCTCAAGCTGTTTTAGTTGACATATTTGCCCCCTAACTGGGCCCAGTCAACGCCCCCTTCCTGTTACACCCAAATGAAAATAACCCCCGAAATTGAAGCTTTTGACCAGGTCAACTCAATACGGACAGGATCATAAAACTAACCAAGTTAGTCAGATATGATAACAAAATTAATTATACGTTTATAAAGAAAAAATACGAAATATGATATAATTATAACATAAATAAATATGATTATATTATAATTTAATTATTTATTATTTTTATATAATTTTAATACAAAGGATTTGAAAACATAAACACTTAACACGAATTGCTAACCTTATTAAACATAAGTAAAATTCATAATTATCATAACAAATATAAATGGTATATCCATAACGTCACAGTAATTAAAACAAATAAACGTTTCGGGTTCAAAAGAGGTTGTCCACCGATGAGACTAGAAATTCCAAAAAAATTTCGATCCAACGGAGCCATCAGAACTAAAGTATTCCATCAACTCCAATTAATTCAGAAAATTCACTTGATTTATCAACAAGTTTGATAAAGAAAAAAAAAAGGAGTGAAATCGCACTTACTTGCTCCTCAAGAAGCGGTTTGTTGTGCCGCAAATATCTATGCAACCCGTGCTTGTACGCCACACGTGCGAGTTTCTCGGTGTCCACGTTAGCGGCTCGGAGTCGGGTCAGCAAACCGGGTGATAAATCCGGATACCTGAAGTACTGTTCCTTTGTAAACAGCAAGTTGAGGACCGAATCGCCGCCGTATTCCAACCTCTCATACGAGAATTCCGCATTCGGATACGATGAGTGCGTAAAAGCTTCTTCTAACAAGGCCTTATTCTTAAATTGGTAGCGTAAAATTTCCTCAACCTGATCGAGACTAGGTGGAGGAAAGGCTCGATCCGGAGGCGGGGCCTCATCGATACGAAGCTCTGGGAATAATAATTCAACCGTGGCTTGTGGCTTGTCCTCCTCCCGGTGAGGTAGCTCCATGGCAGTCATTGATGAAGAATTTTGCGGTCGTGATAGAATCGGATATGTATTGCGTGTTAAAAGGGTTGGGTTTGACAATGTTGTTCCAATGGTATATATAATGTTGTTTTGTGTTTGGATTTTAACTATACATGTGTCACAAGAAAGCAATAGAAATATATTTAGGAAACTGCGGTGAGGATAAGGTTATGAAATAAATGCGTCGATGGGTCACTATGGGCTTTTCTTTTCTTTTCTTTTCTCTTTTAATTTATTTATTCTCTATTTAGAAAGATTGTGATCGTTTGAGGTATTGGAAATCTGAGTGAACCCTAGATTTGGTAGTATCGTAAAAGGGCAGGCGGGCAGTTAGGCTTTACACATCCTTTTCTAGGTTTCAGATGTCGGTCATGATCTACGTCTGCGTTCAGACTTTTTCCACAAAGGGCATTAAATAACTGATTTAGGAAAAGCCCACTTGCCAATCGTCTTCTCTGGGAAGTTCGTGAACTTACGGCCGACAATATCCTGTCGTCATCTTCATACCTTATTCAATATGGCAACAATGGGATAAATGTATCCTACTTACGACATATTGCGTCCACAAACACTAAACAAACCTATTTGCATTAGAATCCCAAATGGTAATACCAAATCAGTCAATATAGTTAGCAACATTCAATCGATTGATCCAATCTTTTTAAAGAATGTTCTTTCCTGGTTTTCATTTAACCTTTTATCCATCAGCTAATTAATTGCTAACACAAATTTGTTTGTTCTTTTTTCATTCACATCAATGTTCATTTTTAGACTTGAGCTCTAAGAAAATTGTTACTACTACTGATATTCGTGATGGACTTTATGTTATAAAGTGTATGCCAAATAAAGTCTAGTCTTTTTTATGTTTCTTCTCAATATGTTTCTGATGCTTCTTGTCATGTTTCACAAAATGGTAAAGTTGTTTCTGTTAAACTATTGCACAATAAATTAGGTCATATTTCTTTTTCCAAATTGCAACATATTTCAGGTTATGTAACTAATAAATCACATACATTAACTTTGCAGAACTAGTCATCTTGCTAAATCACATCGTTTACATTTTTCATTCTAGTAACTCTATTTCTTCTAATGTCTTTGAGCTTATCCAAATTGATCTGTGGGATCCTTATAATATACCCTCTCTTTCTAGAGCCAAATTTTTCCTTATAATTGTTGATGATATGAGCAAATGTACATGGACTCTTTTGCTTCGGCACAAACATCAAATACTTCATACCCTCACTAATTCCATTTCATATGTTCGAAATCGCTTTCATAACATACCAAAGTTTATTATAAGTAATAATGGAAGTGAATTCACTTCTTTTGAATGCCAAGAATTCTTTAATTCAAATGGCATTATACTTGAAAAGACTATGACCTATACACCACAACAAAATAGTGCAGTTGAGAGGGCATTTGTTAGATATTACTCGTGCTCTTGGATTACATGCCAATTTACCCAAAAACATTTGGAAGAATATATATTTAGTTTGTCTAAATAAATTAGTCTAAATGAGCTTGCAAATGAGTCTAATCAAGCCTGCTTACGAGTTTATTCGCAAGCTGACTTGCTAATGCTATAATGAAAGCTTGTTCTGAGCCTACTCGTAAACCTATTTGTAAGCTAACTTATTAACAATATAAACAAGTTTCCTCGTGAACCTGTTTACAAGTCCACTTGTGAGCCAATTTTTAAGATTTTCTGCAAGTCAACTCATTGATAATATCATGGATAGGCTCAATGGGGTGCTAAAAGAATATATAATATATTAAATATTTTAAAAGGTAATTTTTTTTATGTTATTAGATATGTTTAAATGATTGAGTGTATATCATTGCAGATATAAGGATGAGTTCAAAACTCACTATAAGTATTTTACTTTTCCATTTTGCATTATTGTAACTTTTTCCAAGTTGTATTTATTATTTTTCTCATTAGATGGTTTCACTATCTTTTTACTTTTTTTTCTTTCCTCCACATCTCATAAAATTAAATTCATTTATTAAAAATAATAGTTAACTAAATAAATTCTAATTACTTGCTATTTATTTATCAATAATCATACAATAATTAATAATGATATTATTGATGTTACAAAAATTTTGGTCTTATTGCATAAATCATTCGTAAATAGTAAGCCATACTATTCAATGTTCTAACATTCTTTCTTCACAAGTAATATAATAAAAATGAATGAGTACTATTAAGTGATAAGTATCGGAAGACTCTTAATTATAGTGTTTATTAGTTATGATTTTATATGCATTTCATGTGATTTGTTGAAGAAAAGGGTATTTATATGATTAAATTTTAATTTCAAGCTTCAATGGAGACAAAAGAAAGATTTAAGGATGATATGAGCAAAGGCGAGATGAAATTTGGTGAAAAAATGAAGAAAATTGATTTTTAGTTCAGCACAACCTTTAGTACAAACCATGCAAACGCTAGTGTTGGATGCAAAAAACATGATTAGTAGCTATATCAAGGTAAGCCTCAGGTTCAGAACAACCCGTGCTGATGCTAGTGTTGTTTTTTCATAAGCAAAAGAGTCAAGTTTGTTTTTTCAATCTTGCCCCGAGCACGGCCGTACTGGAGGTCGTGCTGAACTAGGTAGTGAAAATGATGTGTTTTGAAGTCAGTACGACCTCGAGCATGGCCGTGCTGACACTCGTGTTGAACCCTATTTTCACAAACCTATAAATAGACACCTTGTTTTATTTTTGGGAGATATTATTTTTTGGGGGGCTTCGTTCTAAAAATCCTAGGGGGAGTGTTATTACGAGCTTCAAGAGGAGAATTGTTCGAACATCATTGGAGATCACAAAACAACATAAGGGATTACTTTTTCTATCATGAATCATTTTTACTTCTCTAGATTTTCTGTTTTTATTGAAATCTCTATGGAAGAGTAATTCTTTATATCTCTTATCTTGTGAAACCTTAACTCATGTGCTGAAATATTGATTGATTAATGAATTATTTATATCTTTACATCTATTCATGTGTTTCTATTGTTCTTGTGATTGATTTATGCGCGCGAATTGATTGCATATCTGATTTTTATTAGATTAAAAGAGATTTCGTCTAGTAAATTAGATCTTTATGAATAGAGGAAAACATTGATTTTCTACCTAGATGTAGGAAATTATTGATTTTCTGCAATAAAGATTAAAACTTTAGTAGGAAATTGTGAACTTAATGAGATCTTGCATGGCGGTAGTGAGGGAAAGGTCTCCATTATCTTGTGCATGATTAAGAATTGATTAACTCGAGGGAGTAATTGATTTTACTTGAGAATTCCTGCAGTGTAAAGTATAAATCAATTCATTAATTGATATCTTATTTTAAGAATTTAAGGGTTATGATGGAAAAGATGAGGGGTATGTTTTGTGATTAAATACATTTTTAAGATAATATCATTTAATTTCAGGGTTGTTAGGAGTTGTTAATTGTTAATTTAATTCATAATTTCCACATCGTAAATTAAGTTAGATGGTAGAGAAAGGTAATACTAATACTTGTTTTTTAGATCCCAGAGGACGACACTTGTTAAATCTATACTATAGTCAATAGGTACACTGCTTAGCTCGAACGTAGATTTTATTGGTTATAAATTTAAAACTTAAAACGATTAGTTAAATTCCAGCGCACCAAGTTTTTGGTGCCGTTGCCGAGGATCTGGCAAGGCAATATTAGGAAAAAACCATAGTATCTACTACTTTAGTCACTCTTCTTATTTGTTTTATCTATTTCTCTTCTCCCCATCTTTTGAAAAGTTCTAATTTACACTTGGTTGCCTTTTACAGTGTATGACAAGGAATCTTCCCTTTGACATTCTTGATCTAGATCCTGAGATTGAGAGAATACTCTGCCAACTTCGAAGGAACACAACTGCGTAATCTTTTGGGCAGTCAGTTAGTGAGGAAGGAGAACATGATATAGTAGTGGCAACGGAGGTTAAAAAAGAAGAGCTAACTGAGTAACTTTCTGATAGTTCTAAGTCAGAGTCATCTACAAAGAGTGAGGCAAAGGTACAAGAAGTAATGGCTGAGGATCCACCAAAGACAAACATTGAGTATACAAAGCCCACACTGGACGTCACAGGTCCAACCATTGTTAAGCCTCCCATTGGGGCTAATAATTTTGAGATCAAGGGTGTGGTGATTCAACTTCTACAACAATACTGTCAGTTCAATGGATTACCTGATGAAAACCCCCATTCTCACAATTAGACATTCTTGGAGATTTGTGAAACTTTCAAGAACAATGGGGTGACAAATGAAGTAGTGCGTACAAGATTGTTCCCTTTTTCATTTAGAGGGAAGGCTAAGACTTGGCTTCAGTCATTAGGTCCCGGGGCTTTTGCTACATAGGATGACGTGGTAAAGGAGTTTCTGGATAATTATTTTTTACCATGCATGACCGCCAAGCTTCGGAATGACATCTCTTCTTTCACTCAACAAGATCATGAAATGATATATGATGCTTGGCAGAGATGAACAGAGTTGTTAAGAAAGTGTCCACATCATCAGTTACCTTCATGGATGCAAGTTCAGACATTTTTGAATGGGTTAAATCCAGCTACACGTCACTTGGTAGATGCTGCAACTGTCGGTACATTGAATACTAAGACTCTAGAGGACTCATTGAAGTTATTCGCTGATATGGTAAGAAACAATTACCAGTGGGCCTGTGGCAAGAGTAAGTAGAAAGCAACAGGAATGTATGAAGTAGATGTCATGACTACATTGGTAGCAAAGATGGAAGCTTTGAGCCACCAAGTTGCAACTCTCAAGAATCCCCAAGGACCACAACAACAACATCAAATGGGAGATCCTGTGAAGGGTGTGAATCTTTTTTAGCAATATGAGCAGGTAGATTATCTTGGGAATTCAAATAGACAGCAGTATAATTAATATGGTAACACTTACCATTCGAGGATGAGAAACCATCCGAATTTTTCTTATGGAAACCAAGACTATTAGAGAACTAATCTACCACCACTAGGGTATTTGAAACAACAGCCGCCACTTTATCACCCTTTACTGCTTCCTTTAGCGTAGCCACCTCAACAAGAAAAGAAAGGTAACTTGGAAGATATATTGGGTCAATTCATCAAGAGCTCTTATGTAAGACATCGTAATCAAGAGGCCTCAATTCACAATCTTGAGAAGCAAATTGGCCAACTAGCTAAGATGATGTCTGAGAGGTAACCTGGCTCTCTTCCCAGCAATACGGAAAACAATCTAAGGGAACAGACGAAAGCCATTACATTGAGAAGCAGGAAAGAGTTACCATCTGAACAACAGCATGAAAAGAAGCAAGAAGATAATCAACTTATTGAAAAGGAGAAGATAACACCTAAGAAAACACATCCTGAGAGGAGATCACCACTAGCTATCAAAGGATATGTGTCAAAAATCCCTTATCCAGCTCGCCTCAATGAGAGCAAAGACAAAGAGCAGTTTGGTAAATTCCTTGATCTATTTAAACAACAACACATTAACATTCCATTTGTAGAGACACTTTTGCTAATGCCGAAATATGTTAAGTTCATAAAGGAGCTTCTATCTAACAAGCAGAAGTTGGAGGATGTGTCTACCATAGAAGTTGATGCAAATTACTCATCCATCATTCAAAATAAACTTCCTCTAAAGCTAAGGGATCTGAGCAGTTTCACAATTCTGTGTGTCGTGGATGATACTTCAATTGATAAGGCCTTAACTGATCTTAGGGCCAGCATTAATTTAATGCCATACTCCTTTTTCAAGAAGTTGGGACTTTCTGACCTGTAAACACCCCATTTTTGCCCTAGGAGTCAATAATTTTCAATAATAATCAATTTTCAATTTTTCCTAATTTTTCCCTAATTTAGCATAAAATAATAAAAATGTTCAAAAAATAAAAATAAATAGGAAAACACTTCAATTTTGAAAAATGATTTCGGAAATAGCAATAATGAATAATAAACAGTTTTTACAAATTTTTGAAATTTCAAAAAATACAAAAAAAATAGAAAAATCGCATTGCATATATGCAATTTGCGAAATTAGAAAAATCAGGAAAGTGGGCTAGCTCAGCTGGTCCGAACCATGGCTAGGCGCGCGTGCGCGGGGCTCGGTCAGACGTTCGAATCGCGGAGGAAGCAGATTCCGCATTTTGCAATTTTTCGACTTCTCCAGGACACGTGGCAGCATCTGATTGGCTGGAAGAAACGCACACGCCGGGCGCGTGACCGTCTCCTACCTCGAGCCCGAGATCGCCGGCGAAGAAAAAATTCGTATTTCGGCCGTTTTGATTCGATTTTTTTGCACAAATCCAACAGATCTTCAACAAAAATAAGATAAACATTATCTAATTAAAATCAAATCGCAACAAATCGTTGGATGGGCACGAATCGGAGTTGGTTTTTCAACCGAAAATCCGATCAGCTTCAATCGGAGGAAATCCGAGCTTATCCAGCTCGGTTTCAAGCGCCTATAAATAGAGGAGGAGATGAGGAAGCAAGAACACATATCAGAATTGCGAGAGAGAGAGAAAAGAGTGTAGATCGGAGGAAACCCAAAGTTGCGACCGCCGATCGGAGTTGAGCCACCGCAAGGAGACGTTCTGGGAGTAAACCGCCACCACCATCGAATTCAGCACCCTCAAGAAGCTAGGATTCGACACTTCACCCGCCGCAAAGGACCGCCGGAACGCCGTGAACGAGCCAACCCCGCCGCCGTGTCCGACCGATTCGACCCAACTCGCGCACCGACCCGGATCCAGGTAAGTCGGATTTTCCAGATTTTTTTATTTATTTTATTTATTTTGTTTGTTTATTTATTCTAAATTTATTATTTGTTATTATTGTTATTTTTTTTGTTTTTGTTATTTGTTTAGTTATTAGTTATTTATTTACTGCTATTTTCAATAAATAGGAAAATGTAGAAATTAGGTTTTTTAGGATTTAATAATGTAAAATAAAAAAATAAAATAAAAAAATAAAAATAATAAAATGAAGAAAAACAATAAAAATATTAGGAAAATAATAGTAAAGTTTTAGATTTCAAAATAGGATAGATAATAAACCAAAAATCACAAAAATTCTCAAAAATCACGAAAATCAACAAAAATTCCCAAAAATCACAAAATCCCCAAAATTCTCAGAAATCACAAAAATAACAAAAAAATCATAAAAATTAATAAAAAAATAAATAAATGAGTTTTAGCACTTAGAAAAATCATTTTCGTCAAATAAATCAAAATTGATGTTTTCCCTACAAAATCCTTTTCAAAATGAAATCAAGCTTAGGCTTAGAGTTTTTAGGAAAAATCCCAAAAATGGTAAGAACATAAATCGAAAGAAATTTCAAAAATTAAAATTCACCAACACACTAAAGATTTTCAGAAAAGCGAACTACGGCTTGTTTGATCTTGAGTAGCAGGTACGTAGGCACCCATTCGAGTTAACCCATAAAATAAATGAAAAATCCTTTTTCTGAAATAAATTCAAAGACATAACAAAAATTAACAGAAACACAATGAAACACATTTCTAAAGATGAACAATTTTAGGAGATTATGTGGTAACCGTATAGGTTTTAATAGGTTAGCCTCCGGACTTAGAAACTCTGGTTTTCCTTTTTTCTCTTCTCACAAAAACGAGAAGAGGAAATAACGACGACTAGTAGTCCAAATTAAGACTAATCCGCTCCTTTAGTCTTAATTCACTTTTTCCCAACAACAGTTGGGTGGCGACTCCAAAAATCAAACGAAATTCCTAACTCAAGTCGAGGATCTAGATTAGATGAGCATAGGGTTTAGTTTAGATCGGATTAGGAATGGGAATTCAAAAATTAGACTCGACATGACCTAACACCAACTAGGATGAGTTTGCAGCTTGCTAACCACTCTATGAAGATTCCTAAGGGGACAATCAAGGATGTCTTAGTAAAGGTAGGGAATTTCATCTACCCCGTTGACTTTATAGTTTTAGAAATTGATGGGGATGGGGATATCCCTCTAATAATTGGGAGACCATTCCTAGCCACTGCTAGGGAAATGGTTGATGTGGGAGGAGGCAAGCTTACTTTGAGAATCGATGATGAAGAGTTAGTAATCCAAATGGTTGCTGCTATGAAACACACTGTGCATTGATAACTCTTGTTACTCTATTAATGTTGTTGATATTTCAGTAGATGAGCATATGAAGAAAGTTCTGAGCAAAGTTGTGCTAGAGCTAAGCTTGACATTGGGAAAGAAGAAGGATGTAGATAACCTAGAGGTTGAGCTACTCATTGAACAGCTTGATGCTTCAGAAGGTGTTACACCTTAACATGGGTTTGAAAAGTTGAGAACAGAAAATGAGACAAAACTTAAAACTTCTATAGAAGAGCCGTCGATGTTGGAATTGAAACAATTACCAGAGTATCTAGAATATGCTTTCCTTGTAGAAGACTCCAACCTGCCAGTTATTATAGCCTTAGATTTATCTCAAGAGTAGAAAGACCAATTACTCACGGTCTTGAGAGTACATAAGCGAGCTATTACTTGGAAAATATCTAATATAAAAGGTATCAACCCCTCCTTTTGTACTCACAAAATTTTATTAGAAGAAGGATTCAAACCTGTAGTGTAACCACAGAGACTGCTAAATCCTAATATGAAGGAGGTACTTAAGAAAGAGGTGATCAAACTTCTTGACGCTGAACTTATTTACCCCATATCTAATAGCGACTAAGTTAGTCTAACTCAAGTGATGCCAAAGAAAGGAGGGATTACTATTGTCCCTAATGAAAAGAGTGAGCTCATTCCCATGCAAATCGTCACTGGGTGGTGGGTGTGCATAGACTATCGGAATTTAAATGACGCCACTCGAAAATATCACTTTCCTCTCCCTTTTGTTGATCAAATGTTGGAAAGGTTAGCTGGATACATGTATTATTGCTACTTGGATGGGATGTCCGGCTACTTTCAGATACCTATTGCTCCAGAAGACTAGGAGAAAACCACTTTCACATGCCCTTACAGCACATATGCCTACATGAGGATGTCGTTCGGGTTATGTAATGCATCGGTTACATTTTAGCGGTGTATGTTGGCCATATTTGAAGATCTGGTGGAGAAAATCATGGAAGTCTTCATGAATGATTTCTTTGTTTTTGGAGATTCTTTTACAGATTACCTAGAGAATCTCAAGAAGGTACTCATTCGATGTGAGGAGATAAACCTTGTGCTTAATTGGGATAAGTGCCACTTCATGTGTAAGGAGGGCATAGTACTTAGTCATAAAGTGTCTCATCAAAGGATTGAAGTCGATCGAGCTAAAATTGATGTGATCGAAAAACTCCCTCCACCAAACTCGGTTAAAGGCATAAGAAGTTTTCTAGGTCATGCTGGTTTCTATGAGCATTTCATAAAGGACTTCTCCAAGATAGCTCGTCCCTTAACTAGGCTATTGGAAAAAGATGTCCCGTTTAATTTCACTTCCAAATGCTAGCATGCATTTGATGTACTTAAGGAGAGGTTGATGAATGCCTCAATTATGATAGCTCCGGATTGGAGCTTGCCCTTCAAACTTATGTGTGATGCTAGAGACTATGCGATTGTGCTAGTACTTGGATAAAGGCGAGACAAGCATTTTCAGCCTATTTACTCTGCCAGCAAGACACTCAACAACACTCAAGCGAATTATACTACTACAGAGAAGGAGATGTTGGCTGTGGTATTTGCATTTGACAAGTTTTGTCCTTACTTGATCTTGTCCAAGGTCGTTGTCTACATTGATCATTCTACCCTTAGATTTTTGTTGAACAAGGCAGATGTAAAACCCAGGCTCATTCGATGGATTTTACTCTTACAAGAGTTTGATCTAGAGATCCTTGATGTAAACACCCCATTTTTGCCCTAGGAATCGATAATTCTAAAAAATAATCAATTTTTAATTTTTCCCAATTTTCCTCTAATTTAGCATAAATAGTAAAAATATTCAAAAAATAAAAATAAATAGGAAAACACATCAATTTTGAAAAATGATTTCAGAAATAGCAATAATAATTAATAAACAATTTTTACAAATTTTTGAAATTTCAAAAAATACAAAAAAATAAAAAAATCGCATTGCATATATACAATTTGCGATACAAAGAAAATCGGGAAATTGGGCCAGCTCAGCTGGCTTGTGCGTGCATGTTGGGACCGTGTGAAGGCTGAAGGTCGCGAGTTCGAATCCCCCCGCGTGCGCTCGGCAAAAATTTTTCCTTCTTTTCCCTGGAGCTGCCACGTGGCAGCATGTGATTGGCCGAGAGGAAACACGTGCCTCGCACGTGGTCGTCTTCTTCCTCGAGCCCAGCCGGAGAAAAAATCCGGCAGAAGTCCGATAAGGTTAAAATTGCTGGATTTCTTCGAATCTTTTTGGATTTCAATAAATCTAAAACCGAATTATCCAGATAAATCACAAGATTACAACAAATCGGCATCAAATAGGTTGGATAGAATCAAATCTAAAAACGGAAGAAATTCGGATTTATCCTAATCGACCGATCCGAGCTTATCCAAGAGGGTTTCCAAACGCCTATAAATAGAGGAGGAGGTGAGGAAGCCAAAACACGAATCACAAGTGAGAGAAAGAGAGAGAAAGGAGCGAATCGGAGTACGCCGGAGAAGCTTGAAGCCGAAACCACCGACCGGAGCTAGAGCCACCGCAAGGAAACATTCTGGGAGCAAACCACCACCACCATTGGATTCAGCAACCTCGAGAAGCTAGGATTCGACACCTCACCCACTGCAAAAGGCCACCGGAACGCCATGAACGAGCCTTCCTCGCCTCCGTGTCCGATTGACCCGAACCGACCAGATTCGACCCGACCCGCGCACCGACCCGGATCCAGGTAAGTCGGATTTTCCGGATTTTTTTATTTAATTAATTTTTTTTATTTATTATGAATTAATTAATTAATTGTTATTTAGTTATTTATTTGTTTATGTTTTATTTTTAATGAATAGAAAAATGTAGAAATTAAATTTTTCTAGAATTTAATAATGTAGAAAAATAAAAAAAATAAAATATAGAAAAATAAAAAAAAAACATTAGGAAAATGATAATAAAATTTTAGATGTCAAAATAGGATAGATAATAAACCAAAAATTCCCAAAATCCCAAAAATCACGAAAATCAACAAAAATTCCCAAAAATCACAAAAATCCACAAAATTCTCAGAAATCACAAAAATAACAAAAAAATCATAAAAATCATAAAAAAATTCAAAAATTATAAAAGAATCATAAAAAATGAATTTTAGCACTTAGAAAAATCCTTTTCTTCAAATAAATCCAAAATTGATGTTTTTCCCTAAAATCATTTTCAAAATAAAATCAAAGCTTAGGCTTAGAAGTTTTTTTAGAAAAAAATCCCAAAAAATGATAAAAACATAAAACTAAAAGAGGTTTCATAAATTAAAATTCACAAACCAACTTAAAGTTTTCAGAAAAGCGAACTACGGCTTGTTTGATCCTGAGTAGCAGGTACGTAGGCACCCATTCGGGTCAACCCATAAAATGAATGAAAAATCATTTTCTTGAAATAATTCAAAAAGTAACAGAAACACAATAAAACACATTTCTAAAGATGAACAATTTTAGGAGATTAGGTGGTAACCGTAAAGGTTTTAATAGGTTAGCCTCCGGACTTAGAAACTCTGGTTTTCCCTTTTCCTCTTTTCACAAAAACGAGAAGAGGAATTAACAACAACTAGTAGTCCAAATTAAGACTAATCCGCTCATTTAGTCTTAATTCAATTTTTCCAACAACAGTTGGGTGGCAACTCCAAAAATCAAACGAAATTCCTAATTCAAGTCGATGATCTACATTAGATGAGCATAGGGTCTAGTCTAGATTGGATTAGGAATGGGAATTCAGAAATTAGACTCGACAGGATGGCGACTCTACTGGGGAAGCATGTCAGTAGGCTAGCCACCTGAATCTCTTCGAATTGTTCTCTTTAAGAAATGTGTTTCAATTATTACTCTGTTACTAACTTTTCAGGGATTAGTTAGATTTTGAATTTTCTTTACTGTAGGGGTTTGCATGCATACATATGTTTGTGTGAGTAGATGCGGTCGAACCCGGACCGTCCTAGAAACCTAAGACGGGGAGCCATTGTGTAGGTTTCGGGCGAAGTGAGTTGATTCACCGTTCGGGACCGATTAGGCTACCCCACCCTATGCTTCAATATGGCCTGAGATCCATTTCTTCGAGAATGCGGGAGGCCATAGAGCTCGGGAACCAATTAGAACCAACCTACTTGCATACATAATATCATAAGGGGTTGACAATTGAATGACAATGTAATGGTTTGTTATTTTGTCCTTGGAGTTCAGGACCATTTCCCTGTAATGTTTTCGTAGTTCTGTTTGTAACTAGGCTATTTCTTATTGTAATAGATGGCTAACAGTGCAGTCGACCGTCTCCTCCGCAAAGAAATACGAGTGTACAAACCTTTGGACCCGAAGTTGGTACTGGGCCATTGGTTTACTTTGTACAACTGATGGGTGTCGAATCCAACAAAAATAAAACCTACTCCTAGACAATTATATGATTTGCATATAGTGGTGAATAGGGTCGAATCCACAGGGATTGGTAAAGATATTTCTATTCAAAGATAACAATAAGAAAAAGGAAAATGGGGGGGGGGGGGGGGTTTGTTTGTGAATCAAATAAAGTAAAACAAGGTAAGAAAATCAGATATTGGTAAAAGCCTAGCCAAAGGAATCAAGATGGTTTAATTCTAGGAATTGATCATCGATGCAAATGTTCTCTATTCTTATTCCTAGATAAATTGGTTATGGTTATTAACAAGCTCTAACAACCTATCTCTCCTTACTTCCTCGATAACCTCAGACAAGCGCTTTGAATTATTTCTCTTATTGATTAAACAACCGTTAGACAAGCGTTTAGGATTTAATCTATCAATAGCATTAAGATCTAGAGAGACTACCAATTCATGCCAGTAGATTATAAGATAACCTATTTAAACATGATCACACACCTCCATAACATGAATTCGATCATCTCTTTTATAACCAAACATGTTATTGCGTCACTAAGACTAGAACAATCAAACAATTATGGATTTGACGTGCTAGTTGACAATATATTAACTTGCTAATTGAGTAGAAGAGCTCTATTCATACCAATCAACAAAGATAATAATGACAAAACGATTAGAAGATATATGAATACCCGAAAGCAAAGAATAGAATAAATACAAGTCAATTAGACCTCACAATTCGTGGAGAATTAAACATCTATGACCCTTTGGCTAGAAAAGTAGCTTAGCTACACATGTTCATCAATAAAACGAAAATAAAAGATAGAAACATAATGAACCCGGTTGCTTGCTCTGCCTCCAAGATGATCCAAGGTTCTTCAAGATCCAAAGAAAAAGTTCTCCTAACCCTCTAGGGTTGGCTCTATTTATACTATTAGATGGATAGCATGTGATCTTTTGCTAGCAAGATACGAAAATATCTTTCCTTTTTCAAGTAGATTTCGAGAAGTGAAGATACGTCTGCCTGGCACGCCCCACCACACGGCCGTGGGTTAAGCCGTGTCATCCTCTGTGCATATTCTTCAAGTCTTCAACCACACCCAGTGTGAACCACGGTTACACAAACGGCCAGATTTCAAGCCGTGCCTTCGTCTGTGCATAATCTTCAAGTCTTCATCCGTGTCCAGTGTGTAGCACGGTTACACCCACGGCTAGATTTCAAGCCGTGTCTTCATCTGGTTGATGTTCCACACTTTCTTTTCCTTGGCACATCTATCTTCCACCACGGCTTCAAGCACGGTTTATCCCACGGGTTACGTCACGGCCGTGCCTTAAGCCGTGTCTATCTCTGTTCAAAGTCCTCATTTTCGCCTTCTTGTCCAGTGTGTAACACGGTTTGAACCTTGGCCGTGCCTCGAACCGTGCTTCCTCCGGTGGTGTAATTTATTATCTTGATCCAAGTTGTAGATGACTTCTCTAAAATACTTGAATTAACATCCTTGACTCCATTTAACCTGATTTATCACGATGATAGAATTAAAGTACCATTTCCTTATGATTTCTATAAAATCAATAATAATTTAACACAATTTATACTATAAAGATTGAGTATAAAATGGCTCTATCAACAACCCGGAGGAGCAGGCCTTCATCCAGCAAAAGATCGGCCCCGTCCTCTCACTGACGAAGATAGAGGTGAATTTGCCTTTAGTCCGGGCCATGCTCCAATTATGGGAAATCGAGCCCGCTGCTTTCTTTATCGGACCGCATGAGATCACCCCTACCTTGGAGGAGTACACCCAGTTGCTACAGGCTCCAGCACTAACCGATCAGATCTACATTCCAGACCTAGAGGCCGGGCCAGCCGGTACCTTCAGCAGATTATTAGGCATCCGTAAGACAGCAGTCAACAAAGCCCTTGCAGACTGTAATGGATATTGCATACGGATGGATGATTTAGAAGCATGGTTCATCGCCCGAGAGGACAATGGGGATAGAAAGGACGTCCTGAGTAGGGACCCCAAGACTTACAGACGGAGAAAGGTGAACGCTTTCATCTTGACAGCCTTCGCCACCATACTGTTCCCCACCGGGACCTTCTATATTCACTACAGGGTTGCAGAGCTGGTGACCCAATTCCTGGAGGGAAGATCCTACATCCCGGCTCTACTGGTTGAACAAATCCGGAATTTAAACTTCCTCAAGAAGAAAGGCCATGGGATCCTTCGCTCCAGCCTCAACCTTCTGCTAATATGGTTTGTAAGCCACCTCAAGTGTTTTGGGTTGAACATGGTCGGGAAAACCCTAGCCCAACAGGTGGATCTGGTGGATTCATGTGTAGAAAAGGCAAAGCTACTCGATGACCTTACCAGCCACAGTTGGGTAGAGCTGCTTAGGAGCTTCAGTGTCGAAGATATTTTATGGACAGCCAGGTGGAGTTGCTATAACAAAATCATCTTGACCTGCAGAAACTTCCAAGCAGTGCCTTTAATCGGAATCAGCGGATGTATCGGATATCACCCAAACTCAGTGGTCCGCCAGTTCGGCACTATCCAAGATATCGTTTATCGGCCCTCGGTACAAGCAGTTACCTTTGATTATCAAGATCCGAACCTGTTAGTAGCTGAGAAGTTTGTGAAGCTGGCAGAGGTCAAAGCACTTTAGGAAGCCAGAATTGAAAGCCCGAATGTGGACCTTGGGGAATTAGATGGCGAAGTGGGAAAGCACCGAGCCACCAGAGAATTTGTAATCCACCAGCTATACCAGACAGGGGAAAGAGCGTATCGGGTTCCAGACGTCACCCAACCAAGACCAGACAAGATCAATCCAGAGACAGAAGTATACCTGGAACAAGTCAGGGCTCGAATGGAGGTGTACTTTGAAGCTGCGGATCATAAGAAAGACATCTGGAAGGGACGTTTCAAAGAATCCGATCAAAGGAACAAGGCCTTAGAAGCACAATTAGAGAAATGCCAGGCCAAAGTCAAGGAATTGGAAGCCGTCATCAGTGGGAAATCTGAGCCTCCACAACAGAAGACTAAAAGAACTAGGAAGTAGATCTTTATTTGTAATATTTTATTTTGAACTCCAGAATTCTCAATATTAATAAAAGTAAATTTTCAATATTACATTGTCAATCAGTTGTCAACCTTTTTACTTTTTAGCATCTGCGTGACACATGCATATCATTCTTGCATTCATTACACTAAAAAGAAAAATGCGAATCCAGGTATCAAAATAGCTTCCAGACAATCGAACCCTCCTCGAAGCCCAGTTTTCACGCGCTCAAGAACGAAAATGGCCAACAGCAGTTACAACCGCAACAACACCAATGCTGAAGCTGCCTTAGACTCTAGGATCATGTCCCTAGAACAAACAGTCCAACAACTGGCTGCCCAGGTTCACCTCTTAACTGAAAGCATCGGCCTCCTGCACAACACTCAGCCAACCTAGGAAGAGTATTCAGGGGCCAGAAAGGGGAAAGCAGTGGAGGGACAACCTTCGGAATATGAAGAGATCAATTCCCACCTTAACCCGGCCTTTGAATATAAGCTAAAGGTTAACCAGGGGCCGACCTCAGATGACCTAAAAAAGGAGATGGAAGAGAGGCAGAAGGAGATGGAGAAACGACTCTTCCAGCAGCTCCATGACAAGATGAGAACCATTGAGGGCCCTGACGGTTTTGAACAGGCCGGGATCACCAACCTGCCAGCATACAGAGAAGAGGCATACCCACGAAGTTCCAAGGACCCCAGAGTTGGCAAATAAGTATATGTTGGGACCGGATTTGCCCCAAAAATGCCATACCAGGCTATATGCTCGAAAATGAGCAAGTATGCTCAATACGACCAACTCATGCTTCAGACATTCCAAGACAGCCTCACAGGCCCTGCATTGGTCTGGTATGCCCACCTGGACTTCAACATTGTCAACACTTGGGAGAAGCTAGCCCGGGCGTTTTATGACCAATATAAGTTCAATATTGAAGTCCCCCATCTGTAATCGACCTGGGAAGTCTCCGGAAAAGACATGTTGAGTCGTTCAAGGAATATGCTCAGTGCTGGAGAGCCCAGGCCGCTAGGGTAGCAACCCCGATGTCAGAGAAGGAATTGACATCCATATTTGTCAATACCTTGGACAAGACCAACTTTTCACATCTAATAGGCCAAACCTCCTCCAGTTTTGCAGAGTTGGTGGCCGCGGGCTGTAGGATTGAGAACGCCATCACCATCGGTAGACTCCAAACAATGGAGCCTCCTAGGGTCACATCGACACAGAGGCCTGTGGGAGGAAACAGAGCTAAAGAGTCCACTGTTAGCACGGTCCACTCCGGTAAAGCAGAAAAGGCCGGACTCGTATTACATTTCAGACCACGAGTACCCCAGTCCAGCAAACCACGACGGGTCAAACTCAGGCTGTCAGGGTCCCAAGGCAGTTCACTCCAATCCCCATCCCACTCAGTCAAGTCTTCGCTCGATTGAGGGTAGACAACTTGATTAGTTTCGAGATCCCCAACGACCGGTACAAGCCCAAGAACTTTGACTCAAATCTCAAGTGTGACTATCACATGGGTCAGGAGGGGCATTCCACAGATAGGTGCTGGAGGCTCCGACACAAAATCCAAGATTTAATTGATGCAAGAATCATACAATTGGATTTCGTGAACACGCCAGCACCCAAAGTCAACACCAACCCCCTGCCCAATCACAGGCCCGCCATTAATATGATTACATCTGAGGAGTCGGTTCCCAAAGAAGCCCTGAAGACCGAACCACAAAAGAAGCAATCTCGCCAAGCTCCAGAATAGACTCCAAAAACACACATTAAAAGAAGGTGGTCAGCTGGAGACCCAACGGTCGGCACTTTGGGGGAATCACACGGGAGATTTCAGTACTTAGTGAATTATTCTTATACCCCGACTGAGCAAGGGCCACCTAGCGGATGGGGACCGGAGTTTGAGAAGGAGGACAACCCGGCAAAGGAAGAGGGGAAGACTATCCACATGATCAACTCTCACCAGAAGCCCAGGGTTATACAGTGCTATGAGGGACAATCAACCGAGGTACAAATCCCAAGAAAAAGATATGTATTCAATGTCCCGATACCGGCAGAAAATTACAAGGCTGCACCGTTCGACTATCGGGCCCTTAAACAAGAGCGACCTCCTATAGTGGGAGGCATCACCCGCTCTGGGAGATTATATGATCCAAAGTATAAAGGCCCGACTAAAGAGCCCAACGTGGAAAAAGGGGAAGAAGAGGAAGAGGGACTTGCTGCGTTCACGAAGATGGTTTAAGGCCAGTGAATACAAGATCATGGAACAATTAAATAAAGTTCCAGCACAGATATCGCTCATGGGCCTTCTCACAACATCCGAACCTCACAGAGAAGCACTCTTTAAAGTGCTGAAAAAGATTCAGGTCCCGGAAGGTATCGCTACAACAAATTGGGTCACGTGGCGGACTCCATTTTTGCAATGGACCAAATATCCTTCTCTCCGGAAGAGCTAGGGGAAGAGGGAGACCAACATACCAAACCACTATTCGTAGTGGTCAGGTGCAATGACACCATTGTCTCCCGGGTACTTATCGATAATGGATCATCTCTCAACGTTTGCCCATTGGCGACACTCGACTTATTGGGGGTTGATCCAAGCAACATAAAACCTAGCTCCACGGTAGTCAGAGCTTTTGACGGGTCCAAAAGAGACATAGTAGGGGAGGTAGGGCCTACCGGTGGAAATCGGTCCACAAATATTTCCACATCTCCTTCCAGGTCCTCGATATCCCAAGATCTTTTAATTTGCTCTTGGGACGACCCTGGATACATGCTGCTGGAGCCATCCCCTCTAGTCTCCACCAAAAGGTCAAATTCATCGCAAACGGGCAGATAGTCACTGTACTGGGCGAGCAGGATTACGTCATATATAAGGAGACTGCCATACCTTACATTGGGGAAGAGGGTTCAAAAGACCTGGGGTTGCAGATTTTCAATGAAGTAAACATGGTGACTAGCAAGGAGGGTCGTCAGTTTAAAGAGGGGCAGCATGGGACGTTTGGACTAGGGTACATTCCTACGGCCGCAGAAGAAGCGCAAACAAAAGGGGCCAAAGGCAGAATAAGGGAGAAGCTAACCGACACCCAGATGTGCTTCCCACCTCTCCAACAATCTTTCCGAAAGGCAAACGTCATTCAAGAGCTTCGGATAAATGAAGAGGACGACAGCAAGGGGAAATCAACTCCCCGCACGTCTAACCAACATCCGGCTCTCAACAATTGGTTTTGTTATCCTATCAGTAGCGCTAGGTTAGCTCAAGAGTAGAGAAAGATTATTAAACAAATTTTATTGAGACTCTTTATCAAGTTCGATTACAGTTTGTTTTTTTTTCCTTCTTATATATATATGCTTTCATTTTACTTAGATCTCCTACCATCGAACATCAGGGATATTTCGCACAGGTAGAAAGTAAAAACGCTGATATCGTTTCCAACACTGCTGGGTCAGTTGTTGAAGGCGATATTTTAGACCACGAAATAATACAAGAAAATTGGCTAAAACATGAACAAGGCGGAATCTCGATCGACGAGCCTATGGAGACAGTAAATCTATGAAGCTTGGAAAACCCTAAGAACCTCAAAATTGGGACCAGTTTGAGTGCCGAGCAAAAACGTGAGATAACCGAGCTATTAACGGAATATGCAAATGTGTTTGCCTGGTCGTATGGTGACATGCCAGGGCTAGACCAGTCAATAGTAGTTCACAGGCTTCCCACAAGGGAAGATGTCAAACCTAAAAAACAAAAACTGAGAAGATTTAGGCCTGACATCTTACTGAAAATCAAAGAAGAAGTCAAGAAACTGCTAGAAGCAGGGTTCATTGAAGTATCCGACTACCCAGAGTGGGTAGCAAATGTAGTCCCTGTCATGAAAAAGAATGGAAAAGTACGCGTATGCGTAGACTTTCGGGACTTAAACCAAGCCACGCCAAAGGATAACTTCCCCCTACCTCACATTGATGTTCTAGTAGACAATACTGCGGGAAACCATCTCTTCTTATTCATGGACGGTTTCTCAGGATATAATCAAATAAAAATGGCTGAGGAAGATAAAACCAAAATGACCTTCATCACAACATGGGGGACTTTCTGTTACAAAGTCATGCCCTTCGGTTTGAAAAAACCGGGACAACGTATCAGAGAGCCATGGTCGCTATACTTCACGATATGATGCATCGAGAGGTTGAAGTATATGTCGACGACATGATAGCCAAATCCAAAGAAGGAGAAGGCCATATAGGTATCCTGAGGAAATTGTTCAAACGACTGAGAAAGTTCCAGCTTAAGTTAAACCCAGAAAAATGTACTTTCGGGGTCACAACAGGGAAATTGTTAGGGTTTGTCATAAGCCAGGAAGGCATTAAAATCGACCCTGACAAGGTAAAGTCCATATTAGAATTACCTTCCCCACGCTCCGTTAAAGAAGTAAGAAGCTTACTGGGAAGATTAAATTACATAACTCGTTTTATCTCACAGCTCACCGACAAATGCCGGCCATTATTCCGTCTGTTGAAGAAGAACACCACAATAGAATGGGACGACGAATGCGAAGAGGCATTCGAAACAATTAAAGACTATCTTACAAAACCTCCGGTCTTGATAGTCCCGAAACAAGGAAAGCCCTTATTCTTATATCTCACTATACTCCCTGAATCCATGGGATGTGTGCTGGGGCAGAAAGACGACGAGGGAAGAGAGCGTTCCATATATTATCTGAGCAAGAAGTTCACAGATGGGGAATAGAGGTACACAGAGGTAGAGAAGACGTGTTGTGCTTTAATCTGGGTCATGCATCGACTAAGGCAATACACCCTTTATTACCATATTGAACTACTAACAAGACATGATTCCTTGAAATACTTGGCAGAAAAACCAGCCTTGATAGGGAAAATCTCTAAGTGGCAAATGCTCTTATCCGAGTTTGACATCACATATGTAAATCAGAACTTGATGAAAGGGCAAGCCTTAGCCGACCAATTGGCGGAACACCCTGTCGAGACAGATTCCCAAGAACTACAGGCCCAATTTCCGGATGAGAATATATTGTCAGTGGAAGATAGGCCGGTAGAAGACTTTGGGACAGAGCAGAACCCGAAATGGAAACTGTTTTTCGATGGAGCTGCTAATGTATTCGGTTGTGGGGTTGGGGCGGTATTCATATCCCCGGACGGCACGCAATTCCCTGCAGCGACGAGACTTACATTTCCCTATACCAATAATATCGCAGAGTATGAAGCATGTATTCTTGGCCTCAAAATGGCCTGTCAAATGGGAATCTGCGAATTAGAAGTATATGGGGATTCGTCGCTCATCATACTATAGACAAGAGGGGAATACAAGACTAAAGACCCCAAACTGGTACCGTACCATCAACACTTGACAGAGCTAGTTGAAGAATTCAAGGCAATCACTTTCACATATATCCCGAGAACTCAGAATCAGTTCGCAGATGCCCTAGCCACACTAGCATCTATGATCCAAATAACAGGAGGAGCCGAAGTTCAACCGATGAAAATAGACATCGAAAGTCGGCCCGCCTACTGTTTAACAATTGAAAAGATACAAGATAATAAACCCTGGTATCATGATATCAAGACCTTTCTCCAAGAAGGTAAATACCCCGAAATGGCTAACAAGAATGACCAAAGAACACTCAGAAGGTTAGCAAGCCATTTCCTATTAAGTGGGTCCATACTTTACAAGAGATCATCTGATACCACCCTGTTGAGATGTGTGGACAAAGATGAAGCATGCGAACTGATGAAAGAAGTACATAAAGGAGTATGTGGACCTCATATGAATGGCTACATGTTGGCCCGAAAAATCATGAGGTTAGGATATTATTGGTTGACTATGGAATCAGATTGCATAAAATATGTCAAGCACTGTCATTTATGTCAAGTCTATGCGAACCGGATCAATGCTCCGCCCAACGAGCTACACCTGTTAACAGCACCATGGCCATTCTCCATGTGGGGAATCGACATAATAGGCCCTATCACTCCGACAGCATCCAACGGCCATAGATTTATACTGGTAGCGATCGATTACTTCACCAAATGGGTAGAAGCTTCATCATATGCTAATGTCACAAAAGGGGTAATAGTCCGCTTCTTGAAAAGGGACATAATAGCCCGATACGGAGTTCCTGAGTCCATCATCACCGACAACGGTACCAATCTTAACAACAAATCAATGACAGGTTTATGTCAACAATTCCACATAAACCACAGAAATTCAATTCCCTACCGACCTCAAATGAATGGGGCAGTAGAAGCAGCTAACAAAAATATCAAGAAGATCATCGAGAAAATGACAACAACTTACAAAGATTGGCATGAAATGTTACCGTTTGCTCTCATGGCTTACAGGACTTCAATAAGAACATCTACAGGAGCTAGCCCATATTCATTGGTATATGGTACTGAAGCAGTGCTACCAGTTGAAGTTGAGATACCATCATTCAGAATCTTATCAGAAACTCAGTTAACCGAATCAGACTGGGTAAAGAAAAGGCTTGATCAGCTGAATCTGATTGATGAAAGAAGACTTACCGCATTATGTCATGGCCAGTGTTACCAACAAAGGATGGCCCGAGCATTTAACAAGAAGATGAGACCTCGGTACTTTAAAGAGGGGGATCTGGTATTAAGGAAGGTTCTCCCGAACGCGCAGGACTCCAGAGGAAAATTCACCCCAAACTATGAGGGTCCATATGTGGTAAAAAAGGTTCTGTCAGGAGGTGCTCTGATATTGACTCAAATGGATGGTCCAGAATTGAGAGACCCCATTAACACAGATGCTGTAAAGATATACTATCCTTAGGCAAGGGAATTGAAATTTTGCCAATGTTTATGAAAGCCAATGTTCGATACAAATTTCATTGAGTCGAGTTTTTATTTTTTTACAAGCAAAGAAAATATCCCTGAATGGTCAATAATCCAAATCAATTCGCACCATAACAAATATCCTTAAACACATTACCCACCATTTCACCAATGAAAAATAAACACTAAAATGATAATGAATCTTAATATGCTTTGTGATATAATCCTCTATTTTTTAGCATTAAAACTGAGCGCGTTATTATGATAATATTACCGTCAAAAGAGCGCTATGTATAAAGAAAGGGAGCACATCAAAATTGTCGACCCTGTGTCAAGATAAGAAGAAATGAAGCAAAAGCACACCAGCCCAAAGGTTCGGTTGTTTGGTTGCTATCCACGATAAACTGGCAAGCATATTAAAATAAATAACTATCATCATATCATCACATCATTTAGTTCAGGCTGTAGAAAGTATATTCAGAAGCATAAGATGAGTCAGCCCATAGTGGGGCACTTGTCTGAACATGCCCTTTAATAGGGTGGTCAGCCCAAAAAGGGGCACTTCCCCAGATCTCTCAAGGTTAGCCCACATGGGGCACCTTTTGAGCCATCATTTTCATCATAGGGTAGTCAGCCCAAAAAGGGGCACTTCCCTAAATCTCTTCCAAGGTCGGTCTATAAAGACGCCTTCCTAGATATCATTTTTATATTAGGTTAGTCAGCCCATAGGGGGCACTTTCCTAAAAACTTTGTCCTCATGGTCAGCCTATAGGGGGCACTTTTTTAGGCAAATCCAATCCAGGTTAGTCAGCCCATAGGGGGCACTTTCCTAAAAACCTTGTTCTCATGGTTAGCCCATAGGGGGCACTTTTTGAGGCAAAATTCAATTCCAGGTTAGTCAGCCCATAGGGGGCACTTTCCTAAAACTTTGTTCTCATGGTCAACCCATAGGGGGCACTTTTTGAGACAAATTCAATTCCAGGTTAGTTAGCCCATAGGGGGCACTTTCCTAAAAACCTTGTTCTCATGGTCAGCCCATAGGGGGCACTTTTTGAGACGAGTCCAATCCAGGTTAGTCAGCCCGTAGGGGGCACTTTCCTAAAACTTTGTCCTCATGGTCAGCCCATAGGGGGCACTTTTTGAGACAATTCAACTCCAGGTTAGTCAGCCTATAGGGGGCACTTTTTGAGACAAATTCAATTCCAGGTTAGTCAGCCCATAGGGGACACTTTCCTAAAAAGTTGTTCTCATGGTCAGCCCATAGGGGGCACTTTCCTAAAACTTTGTCCTCATGGTCAGCCCATAGGGGGCACTTTTTGAGGCAAATTCAATTCCAGGTTAGTCAGTCCATAGGGGGCACTTTCCTAAAACTTTGTCCTCATGGTTAGCCCATAGGGGGCACTTTTTGAGGCAAATTCAATTCCAGGTTAGTCAGCCCATAGGGGGCACTTTCCTAAAAATCTACCTCAAGGTTAGCTCATAGGGGGCACTTCCTAAGGCATTCCACTCAAGGTTAGTCAGCCCATGAGGGGCACTTTCCTAAACCATACCGATTAGTCAGCTCTCGGGGCACTTTTCGGAAATATTCCTCCAAACAGTTGCTAGTCTAACAAGACGCTTCTGTTGACAGGTAGCCAGCTCATAAGGGCGCTTCCTGAGTAAATTTTCTTCCCAAGGTTGCAAGTCTGATAAGACGCTTCCTATCATCATTTCTCATACATTCCTACACAATGATGGAGACATATCCCATCGCCAATTAGTCAGCCCATAAAGCACTTTTTGGGAAGGAACATTACCTTAAATTGTTAGGAACATCTTCAATCGTAGGATTATTAGCTCTTGGAGCATTTTCCTACCAAAATCCATTCAAGAGGCCAAAAATGGTGTCTTTTATTTGTCTTTGTAGTTAAGTTTTTTAAACTTTACCACAAAGAGGGGCAGCTGTAAACACCCCATTTTTGCCTAGGAATCGATAATTCTAAAAAATAATCAATTTTTAATTTTTCCCAATTTTCCTCTAATTTAGCATAAATAGTAAAAATATTCAAAAAATAAAAATAAATAGGAAAACACATCAATTTTGAAAAATGATTTCAGAAATAGAATAATAAATAATAAACAATTTTTACAAATTTTTGAAATTTCAAAAAATACAAAAAAATAAAAAAAATCGCATTGCATATATACAATTTGCGATACAAAGAAAATCGGGAAATTGGGCCTCAGCTGGCTCGTGCGTGCATGTTGGGACCGTGTGAAGGCTGAAGGTCGCGAGTTCGAATCCCCCCGCGTGCGCTCGGCAAAAATTTTTCCTTCTTTTCCCTGGAGCTGCCACGTGGCAGCATGTGATTGGCCGAGAGGAAACACGTGCCTCGCACGTGGTCGTCTTCTTCCTCGAGCCCAGCCGGAGAAAAAATCCGACAGAAGTCCGATAAGGTTGAAATTGCTGGATTTCTTCGAATCTTTTTGGATTTCAATAAATCTAAAACTGAATTATCCAGATAAATCACAAGATTACAACAAATCGGCATCAAATAGGTTGGATAGAATCAAATCTAAAAACGGAAGAAATTCGGATTTATCCTAATCGGCCGATCCGAGCTTATCCAAGAGGGTTTCCGGATGCCTATAAATAGAGGAGGAGGTGAGGAAGCCAAAACACGAATCACAAGTGAGAGAAAGAGAGAGAAAGGAGCGAATCGGAGTACGCCGGAGAAGCTTGAAGCCGAAACCACCGACCGGAAGCTAGAGCACCGCAAGGAGACGTTCTGGGAGCAAACCACCGCCACCATTGGATTCAGCAACCTCGAGAAGCTAGGATTTGACACCTCACCCGCTGCAAAAGGCCACCGGAACACCGTGAACGAGCCTTCCCCGCCGCCGTGTCCGATTGACCCGACCCGCGCACCGACCCGGATCCAGGTAAGTCGGATTTTCCGGATTTTTTTATTTAATTAATTTTTTTTATTTATTCTGAATTAATTAATTTATTTATTATTTTTTATTTAGTTATTTTTTGTTTATGTTTTATTTTTAATGAATAGGAAAATGTAGAAATTAAATTTTTCTAGAATTTAATAATGTAGAAAAATAATAAAAAAACATTAGGAAAATGATAATAAAATTTTAGATGTCAAAATAGGATAGATAATAAACAAAAAATTCCCAAAATTCCCAAAAATCACAAAATCACAAAATTCTCAAAATCACAAAAATAACAAAAAATCATAAAAATCATAAAAATCAAAAAAATTAAAAATTATAAAAATCATAAAAAATGAATTTTAGCACTTAGAAAAATCCTTTTCTTCAAATAAATCCAAAATTGATGTTTTTCCCTAAAATCATTTTCAAAATAAAATCAAAGCTTAGGCTTAGAAGTTTTTTTAGAAAAAAATCCCAAAAAATGATAAAAACATAAAACTAAAAGAGGTTTCATAAATTAAAATTCACAAACCAACTTAAAGTTTTCAGAAAAGCGAACTACGGCTTGTTTGATCCTGAGTAGCAGGTACGTAGGCACCCATTCGGGCTCAACCCATAAAATGAATGAAAAATCATTTTCTTGAAATAATTCAAAAAGTAACAGAAACACAATAAAACACATTTCTAAAGATGAAAATTTTAGGAGATTAGGTGGTAACCGTAAAGGTTTTAATAGGTTAGCCTCCGGACTTAGAAACTCTGGTTTTCCCTTTTCCTCTTTTCACAAAAACAAGAAGAGGAAATAACGACGACTAGTAGTCCAAATTAAGACTAATCCGCTCTTTAGCCTTAATTCAATTTTCCCAACAACAGTTGGGTGGCGACTCCAAAAATCAAACGAAATTCCTAATTCAAGTCGAGGATCTACATTAGATGAGCATAGGGTTTAGTCTAGATCGGATTAGGAATGGGAATTCATAAATTAGACTCGACACTTGATAAAAGGGGGGTGGAGAATCTGGCGGTTAATCATCTCTCATGACTTGAGAACCCAGGTTTGGAGGAACTCAGGGAGGAGGACATTGATGAATCCTTCCCTGAAGAGAAATTATATGCAGTTTTCCAACTACTGACTCTCAAGACTCCATGGTTCGCAGATCTTGCCAATTGTTTGGTAGGAAAAGTTCTCCCTGAAGGCCTTGATCATAATGTAAGAAGGAAGTTTTTTTCAAAGATTAAACATTATTATTGGGAGGATCTCTTCCTTTTTAGGATTTATGGGGATCAAGTCATAAGAAGATGTGTTTCACATGAGGAAGGATGGAAAATTCTTAACAATTGTCATTCCGATCCCACTAGTGGCCATTACTCAGCTAATTGGATAGCGTATAAGGTTTTTGAAACCAATTTCTATTGGCCTACCATTTTTAAGGATGCTCATCATCTTTGTACCACATGCGATCGGTGTCAATGAATAGGGAACATATCCAAGAGAGATGAGATGCCCCAAAACTTCATTTTGGCTTGCGAAATTTTCGATTTATGGGGTATTGATTTCGTTGGCCCATTCCTTGCTTCTTATGGGAACAAGTACATATTAGTGGCGGTAGACTACGTGTCCAAATGGGTTGAGGCACAAGCTCTACCTACAAATGACGCTAGAGTTGTTGTAAAGTTCCTTAAGAGGTTGTTTACACGATTTGGAGCCCCCAAAGCAATCATAAATAATAAGGGAACCCACTTTTGTAATACCTAGATGGAGAAGGTTTTGAGGAGATATGGAGTTACTCATCGTTTATCTACACCCTATCATCTTCAAACTAGTGGATAGGTAAAAGTCCCCAATCGAGAGCTGAAAAGGATCCTAGAAAAGACAATGCAGCATCACAAAAGAGATTGGGTGGAAAAACTTAATGATGCCTTGTGGGCACACCAAATTGCCTATAAAACACCTTTGGGGACCACTCCCTATAGATTGGTGTATGGGAAATCATGCCACCTTCTGGTGGAAATCGAGCACAAGGCGTACTAGGTAATCAAATTGGTCAATTTTGACCTTGGTGCTGCTAGTTTGAAAAGGAGATTTCAATTGAATAAGTTGGATGAGTGGAGAAGACAAGCGTACAAGAATACGAAGATCTACAAGGAGCGAATTAAAAAATACCATGATGAGCATATCTGCCATCCAAGGGAGTTTAAGAAAGGGGACCAAATGCTGTTGTTTAATTCCCGTTAAGACTTTTTCTAGGGAAACTGAAATCTAGATGGTCAAGGTCCATTTGTAGTCAAGAATGTTTTTCCTCATGGTGCAGTAGAACTTGAACACCTAGATCATGATGATTTCAAGGTTAACGGTCACAGATTGAAGCAATATCTCGGAGATGAAGCAGCATTTGAAGATAGGGAGGAATTGGATCTCTAACTGCCAAAGACTTAGTTGAAGAACATGAAGAGCGTCGAGCCAATAACGTTAAACAAGTGCGCTTCTTGGGAGGCAACCCATGTCTAACTTAAGTACGTAGCATTCCTTTTATTTTCTTTTTGTTGTCACTATCCTAAGTTTATTATTTTTAGAAATTTGCAGATCTTAAGGGGAGTTTCTAAGCTTATTTGAAGAGAGCGGGAGTAAATTCTAAGTGTGAGGAAGTGCCAATGGCAAGTAAGGAAGTTTGAATTCTAATCACTAAGTGCATCTGGTAAGTCTTTCTCCACGTTCATTTACACTTTTAGAGGTGGACGATGATCATAGTTGTTATCTATTAGCTTGGACAAGTCTTATTTTCCCTCTATGTGTTTTTCAAAGTCTGTCCTACCTTGAGCACAATCAGTGCTCAAGACTATGCACAACCTAAAAAGGTTCTGTGGATGATTTTGAAGTCAACACGACCCCGAGCATGGCCGTGTTGAAGCCCATATTGCATTTATTAAACATTATGTGGATTTTTTTAAGTCAACAAGGCCACGAGCATGGTCATACTGAAGCTAGGGTAGACTTGCCCTATAAAATGACGCTTTTTGTGCTCCTTTTCAGGGTCTAAATGGCCCCGAGCATGGTCATGCAACAGTTCGTGTTGAAAAAAAAAAAAAAAACCCAACATATATGTATAGTTTCTCTCTCTCCTCCCTCACTTTCTAAATTGTCACAGCAACCTTCCCTTACTCTCTCGATTTTCTTCTTCTTCTAACACTTCACATTCACACACTACATAATTCTTTCGTTCCATTTATTTCACGGCCACATTTAAGTAAGTTTTTCTTCCCTTTTCTTCTTCTTTCTCTTCAATTAATTTTTGTGGACTCGCACACTCAACTAATTTTTTATGATTCATCTTGCATGTCCGACTTTATATGATGATTGTGGATGCAATTGTTTTTAAATGACATATTCCTCTTCCTTTGTGCGTGAGTATATTCTTGCAAGTGTTTTGTGTGTGATGGTGCTATATTATGCCGAATTTCTCTTCAAGTTGCTAGGATTCCTGATCGATACTTGTTGAAAATTTTTGGGGCTTTTGTGATCTTTATGCAATTAAAGGTTGTTGAAGTCATGGGATGTGAATGATCTAAATTTTTATTGCTAATGACACCACATTGCCATGTGTACGACCAATTTCCCGTGCCCGTGCTAATTTGAATTTCTACTGTTCATATTTCTACTACACCTCCAGCACGACTATGCTGAAGGCCATGCTGAACTGCATAACTCTCTCCTTCAATATGTTTTCCTGTTTTGATGTTTTTCTTGTTCTACATCAATTTTTACTGATTTGTTTAAGACTAAAGCATCCATGTGAGTCATGTTAAGCATCTCTCATTTGTAAATGCATGTCCTATCCCTTGAGTTATCATATTGTTATGTCTTTGCAATTCTTCTATGTAGAGATGAGGTATAAGAGAGCTTGCAAGAAGAAAACCTCCCCACATGCCTCTACTTCACAAGCCTCAAAAATCTAAAAAGATGCCTCGGGTTCAACAGCCTCCACAAGAGCCCATCAATGTTCAATTGAAACTCTTTGATGAAGCTTAGAGCAAGGAGAGAAGGAAAAGGCTTAAGGGCCTCACCTTTAGGAACAATGAATATTTAGACTGGAAATTACTTAGGGAATACGGAATTGAAGACAAAATTTGCCCCCTATTAAATGCGGGTCCTTAGGCCACCTTGGTGGAGTTTAATAAACCGGCCTATAGAGGAATCACTTTGGAATTTCTCACCACTTTGAAGCTCACAAATCAGACGATGAGGTTTTCGGCATATGTAATTGAAGAATGAATGGCTTGAGGGGGTGATAGCTCAATCTTATTCGGTGTAGCTGTGTGGTTATGTGGAGTGCAATGACCTTCCCCCTCGCTATCATCCTTCCAAATCGAAGGCCTCCTACATGGTCAATGTAGATATGCAAGTACTTCATCACATTTTAGCTCACACTATCAGTTTCAAATAAAGTAGCCATGGAGTCATTAACACTTTTGAAATCTTTCATATGTATAGCATGGCCAATGATATAAGAATTAATGTAGGGATGGTAGCTGCTAAATATTTCCGCAGGTAAGCCATAGATCCTAAGGCAAAGGGGATTTACTGTGGAGGATACATCACTAAGTTTTTGAAGGGCTGTCGAGTCTAATTTTTGAATTCCATTCCTAATCCGATCTAAACTAAACCTTATGCTCATCTAATCTAGATCCTCGACTTGAGTTAGGAATTTCGTTTGATTTTTGGAGTCGCCACCCAACTGTTGTTGGGAAAAAGTGAATTAAGACTAAAGGAGCGGATTAGTCTTAATTTGGACTACTAGTCGTCGTTATTTCCTCTTCTCGTTTTTGTGAGAAGAGAAAAAAGGAAAACCAGAGTTTCTAAGTCCGGAGGCTAACCTATTAAAACCTATACGGTTACCACCTAATCTCCTAAAATTGTTCATCTTTAGAAATGTGTTTTATTGTGTTTCTATTAATTTTTGTTATGTCTTTGAATTTATTTCAGAAAAAGGATTTTTCATTTATTTTATGGGTTGACCCGAATGGGTGCCTACGTACCTGCTACTCAGGATCAAACAAGTCGTAGTTCGCTTTTCTGAAAATCTTTAGTGTGTTGGTGAATTTTAATTTTGAAATTTCTTTCGATTTATGTTCTTACCATTTTTTGGATTTTTCCTAAAAACTCTAAGCCTAAGCTTGATTTCATTTTGAAAATGATTTTGTAGGGAAAACATCAATTTTGATTTATTTGACGAAAATGATTTTTCTAAGTGCTAAAACTTATTTATTTGTTTTTTATTGATTTTTATGATTTTTTATGATTTTTTTGTTATTTTTGTGATTTTTGATTTTTGTTGAAAATTTTATCCTAAGTTTATTATCTATCCTATTTTGAAATCTAAAACTTTACTATTATTTTCCTAATATTTTTATTGTTTTTCTTCATTTTATTTTTTTATTTTTTTTATTTTACATTATTAAATCCTAAAAAACCTAATTTCTACTTTTTCCTATTTATTGAAAATAGAAGTAAATAAATAACTAATAACTAAACAAATAACAAAAACAAAAAAAAATAACAATAATAATAAATAATAAATTTAGAATAAATAAACAAAAAAAAATCTGGAAAATCCGACTTACCTGGATCCGGGTCGGTGCGCGGGTCGGGTCAGTCGGGTTGAATCGGATCAGGTCGGATCGATCGGACACGGCGGCGGGGTTGGCTCGTTCACGGCGTTCCGGCGGTCCTTTGCGGCGGGTGAAGTGTCGAATCCTAGCTTCTTGAGGGTGCTGAATCCAATGGTGGTGGCGGTTTACTCCCAGAACGTCTCCTTGCGGTGGCTCAACTCCGATCGGCGGTCGCAACTTTGGGTTTCCTCCGAATCTACACTCTTTTCTCTCTCTCTCGCAATTCTAATCTGTGTTCTTGCTTCCTCATCTCCTCCTCTATTTATAGACGCTTGAAACCGAGCTGGATAAGCTCGGATTTCCTCCGATTGAAGCTGATCGGATTTTCGGTTGAAAAACCAACTCCGATTCGTGCCCATCCAACGATTTGTTGGATTTGATTTTAATTAGATAATGTTTATCTTATTTTTGTTGAAGATCTGTTGGATTTGTGCAAAAAAATCGAATCAAAACGGCCGAAATACGAATTTTTTCTTCGTCGGCGATCTCGGGCTCGAGGTAGGAGATGATCACGCGCCCGGCGCGTGCGTTTCTTCCAGCCAATCAGATGCTGCCACGTGTCCTGGATAAGTCGAAAAATTGTAAAATGCGGAAACTGCTTCCTCCGTGATTCGAACGTCTGACCGAGCCCCCCTGCGCGCGCGCCTAGCCATGGTCCGGACCAGCTGAGCTAGCCCACTTTCCTGATTTTTCTAATTTCGCAAATTGCATATATGCAATGCGATTTTTCTATTTTTTTGTATTTTTTGAAATTTCAAAAATTTGTAAAAATTGTTTATTATTCATTATTGCTATTTCCGAAATCATTTTTCAAAATTGAAGTGTTTTCCTATTTATTTTTATTTTTTGAACATTTTTATTATTTTATGCTAAATTAGGGAAAAATTGGGAAAAATTAGGAAAAATTGAAAATTGATTATTATTGAAAATTATTGACTCCTAGGGCAAAAATGGGGTGTTTACAAGAGCTATAACATTTTTCAGGATCCTGGTTTAGTTTATCCAAGCATCTCCTCCACCATAATTACTGATGGGTCATTCTGGTTATGGGGGTTGGTAAAGCTAATTGACCAACCTTCTTCAGCTAGACATTCCAATCCGCCCATAAGAGTTTCTTCTGCATACACCGCATCCACTTCCCGACCTCCCACTCATGAAAGTGAAATCCAACAATTGAGATGGGAATTTCAAAAAGAAAGGAAGTTGAACTAGCGAGAAAGAAAGAAGAATAAGCACTTTCGAGCAGTTATCTAGTCCTTCTTAGAGAGGCTTGCTGGTTGTTTCTCTTCTCCACCAGCCAATCTACCTACATATGAGTCTTCTCCTGAGCAAACTTCATTTGGAAACAATGCTCCTAAGCCATCAAGGAGATGTGAGGAGGCTCCCATGGCTGTTGAGTCCTCTAGTTCAAAGGAAGAGGTGGGTGATGAAGAAGAGACAGAAGAGGAAGAGGGTGAAGAGGTAATTGATAAGGTTGAGGAAGATGAGGAAGAAAGTGATGATGAAGAAGAGGATGATGAAGACAATAGCGAGGAGGAGGATTGATTTTATGACTTGATTGATTGATGTTGTCCTTTCTTTACTTTGTTTTACATAAGACTTTCATTGACATTTTCTTTTACTATGGTTTGTATATGCTGTTGAGATCCCTTTTTTGGGAAGACTCTAGATTTGCTGGGTGATTTCATCATTTATCTATACTAGGATAGTCTAACTTCTCTTTTTACCTTTAATTTCTTTTTTTTTTTAGGATGATGCAACACAAACTTTAGGTTCACAGCTCCAATGATAACATACCATTACTGTTTTGCTCTTATACCTGGCCTTGGACTCTACATGCAACCGTCTACAGATAAAAACCGGGGAAGTTCTTAGTGTCCTTTTCTCTCTGTTATTTTTCATTTCATTTTTCCTTTTCTCTTTTTGTGTGCTTGATTTGGGAAGACATTGGAGACAATGTCTTAAATAAGTGTGGGGAAGGGGTATATGGAACGAAGAAAATTGCGAAATTTGGGTCCTGATTTACTTGTATTATCTATGTACTGTCTTATTAAATTTCCTCCATTTACAAGTTCGCAATTGAGTTTGAATGCTGATCTTGAATCGTTAAAAAGCGAGATCCTTGAAATTGTGCTCATAAAAAAAAAATAGCATTATTGAAGAGAAGAAGAAAAGTCAATGATTATATGTTCCTTACTTGCCTATTGTTGCACTTGGTATACTTAATTGGAATTTTAGGATGAAATCTAAATGGGGTAATCTTACTTGCTATTTAATTATTGATTCTAGAGTTGTGAAATAGATCGAAGTCCTTAGTTTAAAGTTAAATGATTGTATTTTTAAGCTTATTGGTTAATATATTTACCTTTCAAAAACTTTTGGAGCTCTTCTAACTTTTCATGAAAGGTGCATATGAAGTCTATCACTTAGTGAGTCCTCTTAAGTAATCTCTTTGAAAATTAATTAATTAATATGTTAATTGAGAAATAATGTGAAAAGCTTAGTCAGTATAGGTGGGCTTTGGTCCCTTAAAAGAGCGAAGTTTGACTCTGCTGCTAACTAGTCAATCAATTAAAGAAATAATAAGTTACTACTCTAATGACTTGGGTTCTCCAAGTTAAGAGTATCTTTATGAATCCCTAAAGTTATGATAATGGAGGTTCAATGGGGTCCCTTTAAAACCTGGTCACCTAAGGTCGTTTGGCCTGGGATCGGCCAACCGATGATATTATAATAACAAGATGGGATACAAAAAGGGTAAAATTCAGTGGGTCTTATAACTCAAATAATTAAGTCTATAGGAATGCCTTCAATTGAGGGGATAATGTCTGTTAACTTGGGTGATGAGCAAGAGATTATCGGCTAAACATTCCAGAGGAATGATGGATGCCATATACTTTCACTTGAGGTTGTTGTGCTTAGAAGAGATAGTTGAATGGTTTATATATTCTCTAGCAAGTGGTGAGATGTGACCAAGCCACTTTTGCTTTGTTTGACTTTCTTTGTAACTTGGGAAGCGTTTCTTAAATGGTGAGGGTAATAGTTAACTTACTTGGATTAATCTATATACTCTAATTTGTGTATGCCAGGTACACGTACAATCATGATAGGTTTGAATAGTAGGTACTAATGAATCGCTAAGATTGAATTAAATAGAGTATGCTACTTGTGATTTAAAGTTTAACAATGAGTACAATTGATGAGAGGAGATCTATTTTGTCCTTATTTTGTTTGCTTGAGGACAAGCAAATGGTTAAGTGTGGGGAAATTTGATAAATGTCGGGAGACCCTTAATTCTAGTTCTTATTAGTTATGATTTTATATGGATTTCATGTGATTTGTTGAAGAAAAGGGTACTTATATGATTAAATTTTAATTTCAGGCTTTAATGGAGACAAAAGAAAGGTTTAATGATGATATGAACAAAGGCGAGGTGAAATTAGCGAAAAAATAAAGAAAATTGATTTTTACTTCAATACAACCTTCAGCACAACCCATGCAGATGCTAGTGCTGGATGCAAAAAACATGACCAGTACTATATCAAGGTGTGCCCCAGGTTCAGAACAGCCCGTGCTGATGCCAGTGTTGTTTTTTCAAAAGCAAAAGAGTCAAGTTTGTTTTTTCAATCCTACCTCGTGCACGATCGTGCTGGAGGTCATGCTGAACTGGGCAGTGAAAATGACATATTTCAAAGTCAGCACATCCTCGAGCATGGCCATGCTGACACTTGTGTTGAACCCTATTTTTGCATAAATAGATACCTTGTTTTATTTTAGGGAGATATTATTTTTTAGGGGGCTCCGTTCTGAAAACCCTAGGGGGAGCGTTATTACTCCATGGAAGAGTAATTCTTTATATCTTTCATCTTGTGAAACCTTAACTCATGTACTGAAACATTGATTGACTAATGAATTGTTTATATCTTTGTTTCTATTCATGTGTTTCCATTGTTCTTGTGATTGATTTATGCGCACGAATTGATTAAATGTTTGATTTTTTTATATTAAAAGAGGTTTCATCTAGTAAATTAGATCTTTATAAATAGAGAGATTACATGTTTTGCCTAGAGGTAGGAAAACATTGATTTTCTGCAATAAAGATTAAAAATTTAATCGAAACTTGTGAATTTAATGAGATCTTGCATGATGGTAGTGAGGGAGAGGTCTTCATTATCTTGTGCATGATTAAGAATTGATTAACTCAAGGGAGTAATTGATTTTACTTGAGAATTCATGCAGTGTAAAGTGTAAATTGATTCATTAATCGATATCTTATTTTAAGAATTTAAGGGTTAGGGTGGAACAAGATGAGGGGCAAGTTTTGTGATTAAATACATTTTTAAGATAATATCATTTAATTCTATGGTTGTTAGGATTTGTTAATTGTTAATTTAATTCATAATTTCCACATCGTAAATTAGGCTAGATAATAGAAAAAGATAACACTAGTACTTGTTTTTTAGATCTTAGAGGGCGACACCTATCAAATCTATACTATAGTCGATAGTTACATTGCCTAGTTTGATCATAGATTTTATTGGTTATAAATTTAAAACTTAAAACGATCGGTTAAATTCAAGCTCTCCATTAAGCAACTGATTGTCCAATTATTTACACTATTTTTTTTTTTTGTTTACATAGTTTTTGTGATTTATTTTTATTAATAATGACATCTCATTATAAGCATTTTACTTGCATTTATTGTTTGTTTATCTCTCAATGAATGTGTTTCATTATCTTTTTACATCTTTATTTCTATAATGTCCAATAAACTTAAATTCATTTATTAAAAGTAATAGTAAACTATATAAATCTTATCTACATACTATTTATTTATTAATACTTATACCATAAGTAATAATGACATTATCAATTTAATAACAATTTTGGTTATATTAAGTAAAACTTTAGTAAAATGATAATTAATAAGCCATATTACTTAATGTTCTAACATTCTTTTTTCACACTTAGTGCAATGAAAATGAATGGGTACTGTTAAGCAATACATTATCTAATTATTTTTTTTTTTTTCTTTAAATATTTTTGTGACTTATTTTTTATTAATAGCAAAACTTATCCATGTTTTATATATCAATTATATTTTTTTGTAAATTGATAACTAAAAGATTATTCTTTTATTTTTTGTGAAGTGCACTAAGCACAAAAGATCATTTCACAAAAAAGTTTGATCCCTATTCTTATTAAATTTTACAAAGTGTTGCAGGTAGAGTTATGCAAATGTCATGGGCTTATCCCTAAGTCCATTTTCTTATCTTGTAATTGTACATAAAGGTCTACTAAGTATAAAGCCCACAACCAAAGCCTAGTGCATTTTAATGATTGTTCTAGAAGAGTCTAAACACTTTGATAGGTGAAGGTAGTTAGTTAGATTAGATAAGATTATATTATAGCCGTTAGATCAGAATAATCTTAGTCGTCCATTGATGGTGACCTCTTGTATATAAAGGGGAGTTCCTCTTATTTGTAAACCATCAAGAAATATAATCATAATTTTTTCTCTAAAGTGTCTATCATTCTCTAAGACTTTCTCTTTAATAAATGTGTCTTGCGTGTTCTAGGTAAGAAGGCTAACTTGACCTCTCTCTAAAGGGCTTGGAGAATCTAAGTGGTACCCGTGACAATCTTAGAATTAACCTATATGTAACATTTGGTATCAAAGAAAGCTCTTGGTAGAGATGGAAGGAAAGCTTGTGTCTAAAATCCCAATTGAGTATGCTGAAACCCTTATGACTTCTTTGGTGGATGAAGAGTTTTCTCTCTAAGGAAGGACTAATGGAAGTAAAGCCTCAATTGAAATTAAGATGTCTAAGGTAGACCTAGCTACAATTGACATGATGGATCGTGATTTGGGGGTTAAGGAAAGCTTAGAGAAGCTAGAGAAGAAGTGACCAAGCAAAATGCTAACAACCCTGAATTGAACCTCAAGTGAACTTTAGAGAAAAGATGTTACCTTGGAAGAAATGGTCGAGTTCTTAAAGGGGAGTTAAAGAGTTAGGCCTAACATCATTTTGTGGCTAGATATAGGCAGCCCATGTGGGGGTGACAGCCTGGGTGGAGGTGTTTAAGCCTAATAGTTTTATTGGGTCTAAGAATGCAAAGGAGATAGAAAACTTCCTCTGGAGCCTAGAACAACACCTTGATGTGATCAGGGTGTTGGACGATGCATCAAGGTTAAGAGTGGCTCTAATGTTTCTGGACGAAGTAGCTAGACTATGGTGGAGGAGACAATCTGATGTAGCCAAGTAGAGAGCTAGGGCAATCGAGACTTGTGATGAGTTCAAGGCCAAGCTAAAAGCTTAATTTTATCTAAGTAATGCCAAGTGGGAGGTTAAGAGGACATAAAGGTATCCACAACATAAGGCATCCATCTGTGAGTATGTGCGAGAGTTCTCAAAAATGTTATTGGAGATTCTTGACATAAGTGACAAGGAAGCTATGTTTGCATTCTGTGATAGCCTACATGAGTAGCCCTAAATAGAGTTAGAAAGGCATGGAGTCCATACTTTGGCCTATGCTATGGCTATGGTGGAAAGCCTCGGCACGTTTAAGTCTAATGAGCAGCTTAGGTAAGAGGCAATGAAAGGTAACCATGGAATAGGTGGGGGAGCACAAGTGGAGGTAGACCCAAGCCTAAGAAGACTCAATGGCATTTTAGCCCAAAGTGGTAGAGTTCCTATGAATGAGAGGAAGCAACCCAGGAGAAGGCTATCGTGTTTTCTTTGCAAAAGGGCCACATAAAGCTAGGAATGTCTAGCTTGAGATTAGTTAACAACTCTAGTTGCAAAGGAAGCCAAGGAAGAGAAAGATAAGAACGATTATAAGCTTACAGCATTAAAGTAGTTGTGATCCATATATAGTAAGCCCATTAAGGAACTTAAAAGCCTAGTATATATAAAGGCGGTCATTGCAAGTCGAATGGTGAATGCCTTAGTGGACACAAGAGCAACAAATATCTTCATTTTTAAGAAGGTGACTAAGAAGTTGGGCCTCAAGGTACAAAAGGGTAAAGGGAGATTCAAGACGATAAACTTAGTGGAAGTTCCTACGACTAAGGTGGTCAAAATGTTGACATATAGTTAGGTCAATGGGTCGAAAAGGTAAAGTTAGAGGTCATCCTCTTAGAAAACTATAGGTTAGTAATATGAATGGACTTATTTAATCTAATATGTGCTCAAATCGCCGCACCAACTAACTACATCATGATAATGGATGAAGGACAACAACGTGTAATCTTGATTAGCCATAACTCTAGCAGGGCCAAGAAGCTTTTGTGTTCAATGTAGGTTACTAGTGAGTTAAGTTCAAAGAAGTCCATAACTTAGAGTGTGGAGGTGATGAATTATAAGGCAAGGGAGGTGCTTAAATCAAAGGAAAAGGCCCAGGCAGAGAAGCCCATGGAGTTTATAGAAACCAATCTACCTAGAGAAAGGGTGGACTTGAAGAAAGAGAAGCCCAGAATGGTAAAGTAGAGTACTTTAGTCCAAGGGGTAGATGATCTAAAACTTGGAGAAGTGTTGAAGGTAATCGAGACCCACTTAACCTAAGATCCTCAAGCCAAGTTGGTGTTGGAGCAAAGGAGTCAAACTAAGAAGTACTTGATAGAAGATTAGTTGCTTTATAGGAAGAGATAGATGATATACGTCTTAGACCATGAGGATCTTTGAAGGAAGATCATTGAATGATTCAATAGCTTAAGGGAACTTGAGTACCCTAATGTCTACCAAACACTAGCTAAGGTGGAAGATAAGTTTCATTGTTTAAAAACAATAAAGGATATAGAGTTGTTCATTGAAGCTTGCCTAATGTGCCAATTAAAAAGGGAGGAGACCTTAGCAATTATCGGAAGGAAAATTCTTGCAAGTACTAAATAAGAAAGCGAGAGAAAGGTAAAGAAGATCCTCTAAGGACATTCCATCTTCTTACCTTGTAATTATACAAAGAGGTCCACTAAGTGTAAAGCCCACAACCAAAACCCAATCCATTTTAAGGAATATTTTGTAAGAGTTTAAACACTTTTGTAAGTGGGTGTAACTAGCAAGATTAGATAGGATTGTAGCATATCCATTATATTAGAATAATCTAAACCTTACATTGATAGAGGTCTCTTGTAAATAAGGAGAAGTTCCCCTCATTTGTAAATCATTTAGAAATACAATCACAATTTTTACTCTACAATATCTCTCATTCTTTAAGATTTTCTCTTTAATAAATGTGTATTAAGTGTTTTAAACAAAAAAAAAAAAAAAAGTTGATTTAGCCTTTCTATAGATAACCTGGAGAATATAAGTGTCATACATGATGGTCTTGAAATTAGCCGACATGTGACACAAGCAAGGTGATTCATGAGGACTAACTTGTTTAACCCTAAAAAAAAAGCGGATTATGGTAGAAAATTTTAACCTGCTTAAAAAGTGAGTTGTGCTAGCTAAGGTTGGGCTAGCTTGCAAACCCGAAAAAACTTTAAAAAATGAATAATTAATTACTTTAACACATAACTGTATAAGAAACTCTAATTACCACTACATTAATTAGTTAATATTGACAAATTTATTAGACATTTCCTTTACAAGTTATATTTTTATTAAATTAGAATTGTAAAATAAAAGAAAACAAATTAAATTTGTAATAAAAAACCATAATGCCTAATTGCATTTAATTAATAAAAATACGAATACAAATGCATTACTATATACATGAAAGTTTACAATGATTTTTTTTTTTATCAATTAGATATATTACATCTTACCGAGTTAGTGGGTTGACTTACTTAACTTACTAAGTTATATAGCTAGATTAAATGCCGCGAGTTAGTAGTTTGGCTTGCTTAACCACCAACCTGCGACAAGATAGGTCACGCCTAAATTTTTAGCCCACTTTTCAAGTTAGCTACAACGAACTAGCCTATTTAACCTGCAAGCCCGCTCACCCACCAAGCTATGTAGTCTCTTGTTTATCCTTGAATAATATAAACGAGTATGCTCCCAAGCCAACTCATAAGTGTAAATAGGAGCTCCAACTCATCTCATTTAAATAAGCAAGCATTATTTTGAGCTTAAGTTCAACTTATTTATAAATTGAGTTTAAGCAAATCTAATAAATCATGGTCCTTTTGTATGTTTATAGTAAGTTGAGATTGTTGAGTGCATGACTACATGAAAGGAGATGCAATTAGTATGATTAGATGTTTCATTTATTAAGTGTTGATGCGGAAGGAAGCATTGCTATAGATGTATAAGACATTTTCTTCAAGCATTTGTAAACTTATTAACAATTTTTCCACTTGTCAGTCTAACAAGTTACATAGCCTCTTGAAATATGTATGATAGTGATGTGGATATCTAAAAAGTATAAAAATAAATAAAATATTGGATATTTAGCATCTTATGGGATAGATTACTTATGATTTTAGTGTAACTATCCTTTTAGGAAAAAAAAGATGGGGTTAATTTGATAACTTTACATGCTATATCAAAACTTTTTTTTCCCTAAAAAATATAAAATAGATAAAAAGACTAGACAAGGTTAAGACTCTTTGCACCATCTTGAGCTTACTTACTGATCAAATAAAACGCTTTTTTCTCAATCAATGTAAATAACTACAATATTTTATGTTATGACGAAAATATTTCATCATCTTAATAAGTTATCCTTTTATCCACAATTTTCATCATTTGATGCACTACAAATTAAATCAAGCAAAGAAGACAAAAAATATAAAAAGCCAAATATTATTATTTAGACCTTGTTTATACAAACCACATTTTTCTAACCCATAAAAAATAATATAACCCATCACTCAATTAACTACGTGACGTTCATAAGGATCAAGACACCCGTTCCATATATGATGCAATCTAGGATGGAAATTTTTCGAAATGATTATGGTATCCTCGACAAGACTTAATGATTAATATAAGTCACATGTTATATACATGTGATATATAAATATTAATAAAATTTTGAAATATATAAATAATATAAAATATGTGATAATTATTTAAAAAATTACTAATTTTACTATCATACTTGTTAAAATCTTATTAGTATTTATATTATATATATATATATATATATATAATATGTGTGTTATTATTTATTTATTTGGTACCGTATAAGGTCTAAATCATTTGACAAATTGTGGAATCCGCTCGATTCGTTCTTAAGAAATTATTTTTGGGCTGTCCATCATGCAACTCGGCGTAAACATTCAGCAGGCTTAGATATGGGCCATTTACATTAAAGAGCTATTCGAATGACTGGAGGAAACGGCCCATATGCATGGGTTCCATTTTTCCAGAAATGATTTGATTTTTACTTTAAGAATTTTAGGTAAATCTTCTGCATCTCCAGGGATTTTCTGATAAAAGATTGTTAACACCATGGCCAAAGAAGAAATAGAACAAAAGCTTGAATTCTGAAGAAGATTACTTATGCAAGGATGCTTATGTTACACTCCACTGCATATTCATTTATAAAGCAAATCGTATCCCTATACCTTTATACTTGTTTTATATACACTTAACTCTCTATTTTTTAAATTAAATATTCAAACCCCCCACAATCTCTAAAAAGTGGGCTTCCAAATTTTTTTCCATTGTTTTACCCTTCTTAGATAAAATAATAAAAAAAAAAACTAAAATTAAAAGAGTAATATAAAATTAAGAGAAAAATAATTATGTATGAGTTTAAATATACTATCTTTTTTTATAAAAAAAAAATTGAAGAGTGAATCTTTGATTTCAAAGACAAAAAGTTTAAGCGTACTTGTCCTAATTTATACAATATCACCGTATTTCCTACACATCAACTTCAAATTTATAGTATGGTGTTATGCTCAGAGGACAAGTAGTTTTACAAGTCAAATAAGGAGGGCCGCAGGACCCTACTAAAGATCATTAAATTCCCACATTATTTTCCTTGAAAAATCTATAACATCATCATAAGCTTTTGACTCCATTGATGCTTTCTAAATCATATAATTAGAATGTTTATTGACTCCCTGCTTATGGAAAAGATGGAGGATTTAGAATATGGATAGATTTTTATTTTTTTCCCCTACACCATGAATTTCAGGGAAAGCTTTCAATGATTAATATGTTAACAGTTCTAAGACATCTATGGTTTTTAAATAGTAAGAATAAAAAGGATGATGCTATTTATTTGGCGAAAAAAAATAATCAGTTGGTAATTACATAGCTCCATCCGTAATATTAAAGCAGATAAACTCAATGTGAAGTCTTTAGAGTATTTAATTTTGTATTTCTAAATATACCAATTTTATGTGCATATATATTCACCATCCACCCACTTAATTTCCCTCCATCCACAGAGTTACCACGTAGTTATAGTTCTTTCTCAACTATTACTTTCCCACAAACCCAAATACTAAGAAAACTTTATTTCTAAATTTACTTTTTCACAATCTCATTATACAATATATTTATTTAATTATTTACTACTTTTATGTGTTGCAACATAGGTACGACGTCCATAATTTTTATTAAGGATAGAAAGTAACGTGCTATTTTTATGTAGATATTATAAACTTTTTTCTCTTTCTTTCATGAAAAAAAAAAAAAAAAACGTTGTTATGGTTAAATAATAGATCATATATATGAGGGATAGCAATGCAAATTTGGTCTTAATCTCTCACTCCTCCTCACTTATCCCGATTTTATTCCCTCTGCCTAGTCAGGTATCTTGGTATTAATCTCCACCCCCTCTCACTTTATAGTCTCTATCATAATCTTGACGCAGTCTCCACCCTTCTAGTCAGAGTAAATCAATTGTATCATTTTCCTATTTGTATTACCTTCCAGCATCAGGCTATCATGATTCCACTTTTCGTTGGTAAATTGTCTTTCTTTCCCTCTTTTCTTTCCTTGATGCTTTTCTTTCCAAATGTATGTTTGTTCTGTAGTGTTCTAAATTGAAATGGGTTCGATCTTTTAGAATTCTTTACTATCCAATAGTCGTTATGGGTATTTCTTATTTTAAAGTTGTTATCTCAATTGTATCTCTACTGATCATAATTTAACGATCGAACAAATTAAATAATCTAATACGGGTATTAATATCTAAATTGATAAATAATTAATTTAGTATCTGTTTATTCGTAACCTTTGCATGGTACATGGGTGTGCTAGTTAATCTTGGCTACTGTCAAAGCTAATCTCCGAGTTTCACCTCAAACCAAAGACATACAGTATAAGAATGTAACTTAAGACATTAGTTCCTGTTGGACTGACACAGGCACTTCATACACGCTATATAATTGCATTTACGGGGAACAAATGGGATCTGCCGGTGCATATAATGATTGTAATGGATGAATGCTTTAACCAAAAGTGGTAGAATAATGTTAATTTGCCTGTGTGGTGGGTTGCATACTTTGAAAGAATGTCAATATATGATGTCATGTTGGGAACTTGTAATTTATTTGTTTAGAGACTAAGAGCATTATGAAGTGAATGCGGCAAACCTTTCGACTTCTTTTTTCCTATGTTTTTTGTTTTTTTCTTCCTTTCTCTCCTTAATGCAATGTGATTAGTTTTAGTTTTAGATACCTAAAGTTTCATTATTTTGTAATTTAATACTTAATAGAGATATTAAACCATGCTTTATTTTAAAATACGGATGCTAAATTATAAAATATAAAGTGATGAAACTTTAAATACTAAATTATCTAAATCTAAAAGTACAAATACTTCATATATGTTTATCCCTCAAAATTTGTGGGCTGAGATTTTAATTGAAATTCATCACATGTACTACTTGATTAAATATGATTGATATAAATATTCAAGAGTTTGAACTCAGGTGCTCTTTCTTTAGTACCAATCAAATTTCGATCCATATTCAACTAATCCAAAAGTCTAATCCTATTAGATTTATAATTTTATATTTACTAGTTAACATTAGTTTACCATTGGATTCATTCAATTTTGGTGAAAGGTGTGTTTTGAACTTTTATATTCCCGGTTAGCATTTAAACTTTTTTTTTTTTCAAAATGCTGTGTCTGAATTTTTCATAACGTCAAAAGTTAGTGTTTTTCAGATTTTAAGAGCATACGCTAAATTACAAATTTCAAATTTTAGACAATAAAAATACTATGCTATAATCTACAATTTTTCAAAATGAATAATAATGAAACATATGAGATTTATCATGAATATAGTTAATATTATTAATATATATATTATGAAATAAAAGTCATACGGTGGTTATTTAATTAATTTTTAACAAGTAAGATAATATGACTCACATGTAAAAAAATTTAAGTTGACATATAAGTTATTTCATCCTATCTAAAAAAATCAATGGAAAAACTACTTAAAAGACAGACGATACTTGCATCATTTTAATTAATCATTATACTATATTATTGTATGAAAAAATATTGATTAGTAAATCATATTTCAATTAAATATGATTGATATAAATATGCAAGAGTTTGAACTTAGGTGCTCTTTCTTTAGTACTAGATCAATTTTCTATCTATATTCAACTGATACAAAAGTCTAATCCTATTATATTTATAATTTTATATTTACTAGTTAACATTAGTTTACTATTGAATTCATTCAATTTTAGTGAAAGGTGAGTATGAACTTTTATATTCTCCAGTTAGCATTTAAACCTTTTTCATTTCACAATGCCGTGTCTAAATTTTTCATAACTTCAAAAGTTGGTGTTTTTGAGATTTTAAGAGCATACGCTAAATTACAAATTTCAAATTTTAGACAACAAAAATACTATAATGTTTTACTTATTGATGGTCCAAATTGATTGAGTTCTAATCATTGTAAAAATGAGCATCATAAGAGAAGTGCAATGGGCCAATCAGTCCATAAAGATTGCGTTGTATAAGAATGGGAGTCCATATCGAAGGAATTCAATTAAATATGTGAACCTATTAAAAGGCATTTAAATCAAGAGGAGCAACTTTAATATATTGTATTCTGAGTCCAACAATTCAATATCCTGCATAAACATTGTAGATGATTGAGCCTAATCATTTGGATCTTGAGATTAATGAAAATAATTAGTCACACATAAAATAAGAATGCTATTGAATTTAACCCATTCTATGTATTGTATTAAAATTTTTCTTTCATACCTACGTAAGTTATGTGTGTAAACATTTTACATGGAGTAGTATTGCAACTGTGTAAGAGGCTTAGCATCTGAGGAAAGTATTGAGGGGACATCACCACATATCCGAATGCCATTAGTCAAGATTATTTAATAAGAAAATCTACAATTTTTCAAAATGAATAATAATGAAACATACAGTTAATATCACTAAAAAAAACAAAAATATATATATAATGGAATAAAAGTCATATGATGGTCTTTTAATTAATTTTTAATAAGATAATAGGACTTATACATAAAAAAATTTAATTCAATATATAAGTTACTTCATCCTATCTAAAAATAAATAAATGAAAAAACTACTTAAAAGATAGATGGTACCTACATCATTTTAATTAATCATGGTACTATATTACTGTATGAAAAAATATTGATTATGTACGAGTGGAGGTGCAATTTCTTAATAACATTCATGATAACGTTGAGCCAAAAGAAAGATTTTGTTTAAAGTTTTCTTTGATATAATCTCATTGAAGCGCACATGCTCTGTTAACAAAACGTAAAAAAGTAAAATTCTTTAACGTGATTAAGAAGCTATAAAAGCCTCGTCATATTCACTGCCACAGTAAACCCTCAGGTTTTAGTCCAGGGTTTCTACGTGAGAGTTTGTGTCGAATCCCAAGCGTCACCATCATCCATTGAATGTTGGGCACCACCATCATCATAAACTCCAGCCAGCATTGGAAGGCACCGATCCAGTGTCTCGCCCCCTTGTTTTCCCATGTGATTAACCCTTTGAATCACAAAATATGCGACCGACCCATCAACCGCTGCATAGTATTCCCAAAATCAGACGATAAACATAATATATCACAACATGATAAAAGATTGTTTTGTAGACTACATACAAGATGTCCAGCTTCAAAGATATGGTACACCGCCTGCTGTCTAGCATTACTAGTAGTTTGTGCTTACCCCCATAAAAGATTATTTTGATAATTGAGCTCTTATTTCAATTTAATTTCAATAGAGATGAGATCCAATGATTAAATCTTCGGGATAAGTATCATTAAATCAAATTTTTTATTTTCGATCTTATTCAATTATCTTGAATACAAAAAATATATTTAAAAAAAAAAAGATTTTTTTAGCTTATTTACAATTCCTTTGATCTTAATAGGTTTTAATAGGGCTAAAATAAATCTTAGAATTTCGGTTTATTCGAACCTTTACTTAAGTCTTCAAGGACTAAAGAGGAGAATAAGGCCATTGGATCCTTAAAAGTGATCCAATGGTCACTCATAACATTTCATCTTAGTCGTCCATCTCATAAGCATCTAATGACCAAGATGAATCCGAAACTCTATAAATAAGAGCCCTTCTCTTCTCATCTAAAATATTTGAAGTGCTGATTAGTTTCACACAAACACTATTACTTCACCGAAATCACTTCATAAAAAATCAAAACAATGAAATGCTCAAGAACAAATTAAGAATGCATCATAATATCAAGTTTGATTTATTATCACACATGCTTTTCAAAAATCTAAATTTATCTACTCTTCATCTGACATATATTTTTACAACATCTCTCCATATTTCATTAACTTAATACTTTTTTAAAATTGACCAGCATGCATGTTACACATAATCAACCAATTACAGCAATCCCTTGTACAACAACATACCTATTGCATGCCACATGACAAACCATTTAAAATTGAATCTTTATAAATCTAATTTATACAAATATTTTCCTACCTAATGGTATTTATATACAAGAAAATAAGATTAGCTATTGGTAGCTCCTAAATGCTTAATTATCAATAAACGTCATATTAAAAAAAAAATCGATAGGACTAACACATAATCAATATACGTAACTTATGTTTAATATTTTGCCACATATCATTATAGCCAAAAGTACATCGCCCTATTTTTGTCTTAGGGCAATTGTAGACTTGCAGTCGACATGACATAATTTAGGAGTTATATGGCACATCAATCTTCAATGTAGAAATAACTATTTTTTGTTTGTTTTTTTCTTTCTTTCTTTCTTTTTTTCAATTCTTTCAAACCATGTGTCGATATACAAAACACGAGTCCCAAGCCTAACCCCAAAAGAAAACCAGCTTTTTTTCCTGTCCACCTCTTTCAAACACACTCAGAGAGAGAGAGAAGTGAAAATGAAACCTTTTCACTTTCTCTTTGCCCTCTTTCTTATTTTTTGTGCTCCTAGGAATACCTGTACCATTCATGTTCATGCAAGTCGATCATGGAGTTTCTCTTCTCCTTCTACAACAACTCTGGAGGAAGACATGTCCCACCAGAAAGACAATGAAGAGTTTGCCTCGGAGAAGAGAAGTGTACCTACAGGGTCTAATCCATTGCATAACAAGTGAGTGATACGAGAAAGAAATCTCAATTTTAGTTTAGACCATATATATTGTTTCTTAGTTTGTTGAGGTTTGTGTACATGTATGTTTGTTTGATATACTCATTAAATAATCCGAACTTACTATATCGTAAAATTGGAGCTAGCCCCACCCCCTTTTGTACGTGTATCTATTGTAGTCAAGTTTGTAGGGATTTTTCTGTAAAGAAAGGAAAGGTGTAGTTCAGAATTTGTACTATTAGGAAGAGAGTAATTTTAATATTTTATTTTTCAACGCATGCATCAATTATGATTTATGCTAATATAAATATATGGATGCATATGTTGTCAATTAATTCACTGTTAATATTTCTGGTATTTGGCAAATCTCCTAATGTCAATGTTCTGCTTTATTCCGGAATTTCTAGCCAGTCCTTTTTTTTCCAATATCTTTTTTATTATTAAATCAAAACAAATTTATTATTTAATTTGCTTTTTGTTTTTTGTTTTGGTAAATCTGTCTTTATTTTCTTCATAGTATCTATAGTCACCAAGAGCCTCTGGATAAACAAAAAGAATTTTGCACTAATTATTGCCGGTATGATTACTCTTGACTATTAATCATCAGGTGATATTTCTATACTAATTACTGGAATATTATGTTTATGATTTCTCTCTCCAAGCTGCGTCTTGCTTGCACGCGTTAAACATTTTTGTGAACCACATGTTGCCATGAAAATAAAATAAAAACAGAAAAAAAAAATTGAATTTGTATTTATTGATCACTATACATGACTCTGCATGCAATAAACGTGGAGATAGACCAAGTATAAAAGGTGATATAGGAAAACTTTCACTATATTGGCGATTTTTTTATAGAAGAGAATTGAATGAAAATGAGCAAATAATGAAGAGACAAGAATAGAGACAGAAAGAATTATTAAAAAAATCAAAAGAAATGGAGAAAAATATTTCTATTTGCTATTGTTGTTTGGTATTAAAAAAAAAAAAAAGAATGAAGAGGAAGGAAATTAGGGTTTGACATTATTATTTCTACAGGGAAAATTTTTATAATATTCATCTCATTTTCATCCATTTCTATGCATTTCCCTTCAATTTTTGAGGAAAATGAAATTAATGCTTCCACTCTTTTCCATTTATATCGACGCGTTATTTAAGTTAGCAAACAGGCTATTGATGACGGTCCAGTTGTTTTATATCGCCACAGAAGCAGTTTGAATGCAGTGCTTAAATACACTTTAATTCATGCAACAACCTCTGCGGTTTATGTATCCCATTACAGGTAAAGCATATATGTTTTGGCTGTTGGATGAGTAAATGCAGAAATTATGGTATGCTTTCGGGATATAAATGTCTTCTTCTGTCTAAAATAATGGCCGAATACTTGGGTAAGAGCGTAAAAAGTAATAGAAATAGAGGACAATATCTTCCAAGTAGAACTATATGCTTGTTTTGAAGACTCTCTCCATTCAATTATCAAATAATAATCATACCTTAACTTATTATTATTATTATTATCATCATGTGATTTCCAATTGAAAATATTGTCTATAAATAGAAATAAAATATCAATAAGTTTTAACCTTTTAGATGAAATGATTATAATTTTAAGTTTAACTATATCATGGTATCCAAGCCCAAAGATCATGCATTAAAGTCCATGTGCTTGTATTTTATCCCATTTGATTAAGTTGTCTACTTATGTCTACTTAATAAGCTTCAACCAATATTTCAATCCACAAGTAAAGGATGGTGTTAGGAAATAAATATAAAAATTTATGATATATTTATAAGTTTAAATTTTTAAATAAAATTATTCTAATACTAATATTGTGATAGTAACTTCTTAATATATAAAGCTATGTGGAGCACTCTCATGGAGGAAGCTTGTTACTTGTGAATACATCTTTTATTTATATATTTCATATATATTGTTTGTTTAATATGAAATAAGCAATCAAAACCTCAAATCAATTTAAAAAAAAAAAACCAAGAAATAATTTAGACTTTTTTTTTCCATTTTAAGCATTAAAAAGAGAAATAAATATACTTTTAATTCTCAAGGTTTATCTACTTTTCTACTTAAGTCCTCAACCTTTTTTTTTTTCTTTTATATAAGTTAATATTTTCAAAATCTTATAAAAATAAAACTTCCATTAAATATATTACTATCTTGAGTATGTATTAACTTTCAATTAACTTTGAACTAGTTAATCACGGTAACTATGGTATAAACAAATTTTTCCATACATTTTGACCCTTTTTACAAATTGAGACCTATATCTTATCTTTTGACAAACACATGATATGTGTTTCATCTCTGTGTGTTAATGCTAGTTAAAGATACCTTTTGGCTTATGATTTGTCGCAATAATTGATTCAATAAAATAATACTATTAAGTAAAATTAATTAATAATTTAAAAAGAAGAAGTTTGTAGAAATTCAATAAACAAAGGAAAAAACATAAACCCTAATGCCCTTTTCCAATTACCCCAAGGCTAAGGGATAGTTGACTATGTGCATCTTGGCATGGTCGCTCACAATCCACACTATAGGTGGATTATGCAACTTGTCCATACATTAACCCCTAGGATAGTAGATAGCAAGGCTATTCATCAAATTTAACCGAACCGAAATGTGAACCAAATTAAACCACACCATTGAACCTGAACTAAACTACTTCTTATTAAAAAAATTTAAAAAGCAAAATTTATTAGTTTTGAATTTTGTTAACATATCAATCTAACCCTATTTAGTCTTTTTTTCTTTTATCCCATCTTTTAGCCTCTATAGTTTACTCCATTTCCTCCCCTTGGTATCTTGTTTCTCAAGTAAACTTGTGCATTTTCACTATTACCTAAGATGTAATGTCACCATAATATAATATTATATGACTTAAATTCTTAAGTAATGTTTTTAAATTTGAGCATCAATGTTTGGTTGAACACTTCGATGCATATTAATATTATCAACTAGAATAAGTTGCTTTTAAAATGATTTAAATCAAGCTAAATCATATTTAAAGCAGTTCGATTCAAAACCCTAAACCATTAAAAGTGGTTCAATTTATTAAGGGTTTAAACCAAACCTTTTCCAATGCGATTCAGTTTAGTTCGGCCCCTAAACCAAACCAAATTGAACCATAAACACCCCTAATGGGTAACCACCACCACAAAGCTTGCAAAGGAAAATGAAAATGATTTTCTTCTCAAAATTCATTTTCTTTTATTTCCCATAAACATTTGATTCGAGTTAACCCTTAAGCCTATGAAGCCATCACCTTTCACTAGGTAAGCAAGTATAAATTAGATAGGAAATGAGGTCTTACTAGTATCCCATGTTGAAGGTAATGATTCCTAAATTCTAACATCGGAATTCACCATGTAATATTTAGAACCACTCTAAAATTTATATCCTATATAACATTAGGTATCTTATCAAAACCTATGCGATTGTTTTATTACATTTCCATTATATAAAATTTTTTAAATTGTCTAATAACTTGTCAATTTTTCCATGTATATATAACTAATACATTCATCAATTTGATAATCTCTAAAAAATTTCTTACATATTTTTTAATCACATGTTTTTCATAAAGGCATACATGATAATAAACTTGATAATGTAACTCTAACAATTTATTACAAAATGTTATCACAAAATTACAATTTATCATAAGATTTAACCTAATAATATAACTCAAAATAATGTAAGACGTAATGTTATAACAAAATTGCATTCCATCACAACCTCTAAGGTCACTTATTTAAAATAAATGACACCACCAAATTCATTATTATACTTTTACTAATATAAAAACAACCAATATATAAAATAATACAACAAAAATAAACTAAGTTACAAAAATTTTGACTCAATCATAATTATTCTTCTTCAATGAGAAAATGGGCTTGGCCATAAGCATGTGTTAATTTAAAAATATTATATTTTGTTATACTTATTATTATTAATTAAGAATTTTATAGAATGGATACAAAATACTCTAGAATATATACTCTATATATCTTACACTATTTGATTGTTTGGGAAGAAGGAAATAATTAGGGGAAAAAAGAAAATAAGTTAAAAGAAAGTGAGAGGAAAAATTATGTTTGGATGACAAAGGAATGAGATGGAAATAATTAGGAGAGAAGGTTAATTATATATATTTTTAAATTTTTTAAATTGCTAAAAAAATCCTTGAACTTTAAAATTGTTTTTTCATTTAAAGGGCATCATATTAATTCAATTGATTTTCATTTCTATTATTTTTATTTTAAGTCCCAAGGAAAAGCTTTTTCCTCTAAATCCATTTAACTTTTTTTTTATGTTATTTTAAACATGGGAAAGAAAATTTTTCTCTTGAAATACCTCTATCTCCCAATTCTTTTTTTAATTCAAACATAGAGATAGAGTATAGGTTTCGCTAGGTTTAGTGAATGGTGGTACTGTAGCTTATACATATCTTATGAAAGTGGATTCCAAATTATTAGAACCGGAATCTATTTGTAACTTTTAATATCCATGTGAACCTACTCAATCACAGAAATTAAAATAAATTCCACATTATAACATGGTTACTCACCCATCTCTAACTTTCATGACAACTCTCCTCATCTAATAGGCTACTTTCAGTTAGAGATATAGTGGGTAATGATTATAAAAATTTAAGATTAACTATTTTAGAAAAGTTCAAAAGTATTTTACGTGGAACAAAAATGCACAGATAGTTGACAAAACTAATTCAAATTCCCAATGTCATGATTTGTTTTACACTATTAATGATAAACACAAAAAGCAAACCAAATTTGTAAGATTAAATCGTGATACCATATGGTTGTAAATCTAAATTCAACCAACACCCTCATATATCGTTTTCTGATGTGCACGAGATCTTCGTGGTCAATCATAAAGTTCTATGATTTATTCTAATAAATCTTCCATGGATAGACTTTTTAAAAATAACAATAATAAAAAGAAATTTTACAAAAATAAAACCTTTATAAGTGTCCACCCAAGTATCATAAAAGATTCATAGTCACATAAGTTAAGTTGGATTTGTAATACTCTTAAAGCTGGCTAGATGATAGTCTGATGATATAAATATCAATCTTATAATAGAATGGATCAGATTCAATCATCTATTTTTATAACAATCATAATATATGGCAATTAGTAAGAATAAAGACAGTTATAGAGATCTTTCGGTTTTTAATCCTAAAATGAGAATGGCTAATTCTTAAACAGATTTCAGCTAATTAATTTTGTTATACATTTGATGTGACAATGATTTGGCGTTTTAGCATTTAGTAATTATTTGTAATTTTACTCCATAAATCATAACACAAATGTGATGGTTAGCCATTACATTAGCGTTAAGAACAACAATGTCACCAACAATGACAAAGTAGTTTGTCTTGCACAATCAAGTTTACAAGATCATTAGGCGGTTCATCAAAAAGTAAAAATTTTTGTAACATGTACTTCCAAACTTCACTTAAAAATCAGCACAACAATTCGTTTTATAATAAATACAGTAAAGTTTAGTCTCTAATGGTAATCAGACATCTATTGGCCTTATCATTAAAATTAGAGAACTCAATAATTTACTTTCTTAAATACTTATCGGATCAAATTCACAGGCTCTTGGGTCATATCATGATTCATGATACATATATACAATCCATACTAGAGCTCTAGGGCGTCTAAGTACTAATGCTTTTACTCAGCATTTCCATGGCAAATATAAATAGATAAGAGTGAAATTTCCCTTTTTAATGCCTCTACTAGGTGACAAAAAAGGAGGGATCACTATTATAAATAGTTAAATTATACATTTTATATCTATATTTTCATTTTTTTTTTTACTTTGTATAACTGTATTTTGTATTTTTACATTTTACATGTCATTTTTTTTCTCCTCATATAAATGTTAGTCAACCAATAAAATTGAAAAAACAAAAAATAAAAAACCCACATTTAACACCCCAAAAAACACTAGTCTTCAAATCAAATGCGAAATCAAGCGAAATCCTAAATCCCATCCTCTAGTTTGTTTGATAGAGCTTCCTATGAATAATTTTGTCTTTTTTTCAATTATTACAACAAAGAGGATTTAAGCTTAGTCCATCTATCCTAATATAACTTAAAACCAGTACTCATACTACTAGGTTATAAGGGTTTTAACAAACAATTTTATTTATTTATTTTTTGTGTTAATTGGTTTGCATAAATTCCAAATAGCAATTACAATTGAAAAAGAACACTACAATTTTTTTTCTAAGGAAAAGACTTAATTTGGGTACCCAAATAAGATCAATAGAAGTGAGTTACTAATATTCATGAGATGGAGAAAAATATCTACATAGCTAAACATAGGTCTTTTATGATAGAACAAAGCATGTAAGGGCCACTTTATTTCACTTACTTGGGGCCTTTTTCAGGGTTACATGTGAAAGCTCTATCACGACATCCTAGCATGGGATTCTTTATTTCATTCAATTATGTGTTCGATTTGAGGATTAGCATTTGGCTTATTTGGGGCTTTGGATGTCAATTTCTGATTAAGGTTTGACTTTTGAGAAATGAGGAAGAAAGATGGTGAGTGGGTACCTTTTTTGTTCTTCTTCTTTGTTGCCATTCTAATGGCCTATGATGGTTTATATAATAAAGGAAAATACAGGTTTATAAAGTTTAAAAGAAAAAAAATAACATATTTATGCACAAAGGATATAGTACCTACTAGAAGAAAAAAAAATGTATTGACAATTTAATCAAAAGATTAGTAACTACTCTTTAGTTAATTAATTAGAAAAGGTTTATAATAAAATTAGAAATATAAATAGAAGTTTTATTGTACAAGTTTAGTATTCAATTTTATAATCAAGAAATTACATGTCTTCTTGAAATATCCTTTAGGAGAACTCCTCATTTCAAATCAAGGAAAATATTAGTAGTAGAATATTGTTATGGTATCAATAATGACCAGTTGTAACAATTTGGTACTCTTGTAAATTGAGTCGCACTCAAGGCAAATAATGATTTGATAACCAAGAAACTATATAAGCAAATTTGTTCAAATTTGACCAATGTAACAACTACTATGGAGGAATTTTCACAAAATTACTTCATAATTTTACGAGATTCCTCCATATTCTCTTAACATGTCTTTGCCTTTCTTGATAATATGATAGTTGACCTTAAACAAGACAATGCAATCACAGTTGAAGATGGACAACACACTTACTTCAATTAAAGGAATGGATTTGTCAATGTCCATGAACCAATGAAAGCCTAGGTTAACATTAATATTGATGACACACAACATTCCATTAATCTTACTAACAACGATGAATAAGACACCGAGATAATAAGGTTTTTTGTTAAGTGGGTTAAAGATGGGTGTAGATATCATAGCAATGAATCTTGGTCTATAGTTTCCATTACCAATGAGAAAGCACAAAATGAACCGGTTAAGATCTCGCTAAAGGATTGCTTAGCATGCAATGGGTGCATTACATCAGAAGAAACAAATATCCTCAAGAAACAAAACTTAGATGAGTTTGTTTTCAACATAGATAATAGGAAAACCATGATTATCTTTGTCTCTCCTTAGTCAAGAGCTTCCTTTGCGGTTCATTTTGGCTTCATCTCCATGGATGGTAGAGTTGATCATGTTTATATGAAGATCATGTTGCCATTTGATGACTTTTTAATTTTGTTAATTTGATTTAGTTAATCATTGATTTGTTTTTGTTTTTTTCTTTTTCCTTGGAACCTTGCGGACAAGGTTCTTGTCAAGGATGGGTAGAATATTATATATTAGGAGAAAATAAAAAATATATTAGAAATTTAGTTAGAAAATTATTAACTATTCTTTAGTTAGTTGGTTAAAAGGATTTAGAATAAAATTAGAAGCATAAATAGAAATCTTATTGTACAAGTTTGACATTCAATTTTATAAGCAAGAAACAACAAGAAGCCTTTAGAAAACCTTCTCATTTCAAATAAAGGAAAATATTGGTAATAGATTATCGTTACAGTATCAATAATGAATTACTGTACCAGGATAAAAAATAATAATAGTAGAAGTTAAAAACATAGGTTAGGTATGCAAATGGTAATTTACCACCAATTATCTTGATCATGGGATATCTTTAAAAAATAGGTCTGTGTTATCAAACAAAACTATCATTTTAAAAGTAAACAAATATATTATTGAAGTATACTCAAACCATGAGAGAACTATACTTGTTGTAGAGTGTATTTTATGAATTTACAATCATGTTTATCATATGCTTTTTTTTCTAAAAAAAAAAAAAAATCCACTTTAAAGGTCATCCATCCAAGTTATGGTCTATCACCCAAAGAGAACATGAAAAGGGAGAGTTTTTTCTCTCCTTAACCGAGAGCTCTCTCCATGACGAGAGCCTTCTCTCTATTGACAAGAGCTCTACCCCATCAGTGGGGGTTTCTTCCACTTTCGGTGGCCTTCCATCATCCCCTTTCTACTCAATCACTAGTCCTTTACATATCTCTTTCAACTCACTAGATAATAAGTACATACCCAAACACTACTCCCTTTTGCAATTTACCCTAAACTTTAATTTCCTAATCACAAATCCTTTCCTCTTTCCCATCTTCCTGTACATATAACCACTAATTCAACCCTAACCCAATCCTTTAATTTCCTCAACCTGTAAAACTTATTTCTACAACCCTAACTTTAGTTTCTATTTGAAAGCCTTACCCTAACCTTTGGCTAACCAACATGCCTTTTCACTAGTCCCAATTGGAGGTGATCCAATTAGTTAGATCGCTTGTCGTAAAGATTTGAATGCCTCGAGTTCAATTGTAGAGCTTTCAACATTTTCAACTAAATAAGAGTTCTTACTTGCTCTGTTCTATTTTCGTATCCTTAAAGTACCTATCTACTATCTAGACTCATCAGTCTTGGTCTCCTAAGGTTTGATCTTTATGTCCTACCTACTTAACTTGATCCCTAGACTATCTTACGCACTACTAAAGTCTATACCTTTCAACTACCTTAGTATCCTAGGCGAGTTTGTTGTTTATTTGGTTGGTTTCTCTCCATTGTAGGTGTTTCTCCACAATGGCTAACACCCACGAAGAAGCTATAGGACTTGTTGATGGAACACATGTTGTCATCGATCTGGACACTTAGCTAGTGGTGATGGTTTGTAAAGTAGTGTAAGAAAGAACATAAAACAAAGCCACATTGATCTCAGTTCTAAAAAAATCATGGAAAAACTATGGTAACTATGAGATTGAGTTCATGAAAAATAATCAGTATGTGTGCACTCCAGAAGACAAAAAGCAAGCCTTGAGAATAATCCAAGATGGCCCATGGACTTTCATAGGTACGTTGCTCATCTTGGGTATGTGGGAACATCATCAAATATAGAAGATGTAAGGTTAGATAAGGTGTCACTATGGGTGCAGAGTCATGGTCTCAAGCATCAACAAATGACAAAAACCAATGTTGAGAGGCTAGGGGCATATATAGGAGAAGTTATGGAAATAGAACCAAATCAAACCAGAGAAGGGGCATTAAGGGGTTTCCTCAAAGTTAAAGTGAACTTAGATTGGTTCAAACCACTGAACATTGGCACATGGGTTAGTAGGAACAAAACTGAGAAATATTTTATCAATTTCAAATATAAGAAGCTTCCTAACATTTGTTTTAACTATGGAAGATTTAGTCACTCAACTAATGGATGCAATGAAGATGGAGCAAGCCATAAGTTTGGATCATGGTTAAGAGCAAGTGCAGTGAAATCCTATTCTAATGGAGAACATTCTCTTGGCAATGCTTCTCCTTCTCAATCTTCTTCTATGGAGACAACTTTCAAAGATCCCCATCAAACTACACCTCTCTCAAGGTCAAGAAAATCGTCAAGATTTGCTCTTACATCCACACCCTAACCCACATACCATTCCCAATCAATCTATCTATGTGCCACCTCACAAAAGACAACAGTCCAATCACCATAAGAACAAACAAGGCAACCCACCTTCCCTTGAGGTTTTCCCTACCAAGCCACAATACACCACCCTATAGTGCCTCTAATCTAACACCCTCATCCAATCTAAATCCCACAAATGGAGAACGGGAAGAAGTTTCCAACACTACAGTCCAACCATCATCCTCCCCTATCATGAACTTGCAAACCTTCATTCCCTCTCTTAATATAATTCTACATTCTTCAATTCCATCCCCTTTCTTGTCACAATCCTCTCAACCTTTACAGAACCTAACCACTCCTATATTGTTGAATTGCTAGTGTCTCCTCTACCTTCCCCCATGGCTTCCCCTACTACCCAATCAACTTATACTGGCTTTGCAAACTTTAGCAATTAAGAGAGCAACTAAGGAATTTGTCCAAGGACCTACTAAACACCTCAAATTTGAAGAGCATTTAAATCACAACAACCCCAAACATAAGTCAGTTACTAACCGAAGAGGAAGGAAACCGAGGAAGTTCTCATCCAAGACACAAAAAGTAATAATTTCACATCAAAGTAACCTTACCTTATCAAATCTTGTTAATGTCCCAATTACTTTTGTTAACAATCCACAAAATGGTTGCAGTGGCTAGCTAGAATTAGCCACACAAAAGCCATGATCATCTTCAGCTAAAATTGTCAGGGAGTGGAGACCCAACTGACAATTCAATAGCTTTGGGACCTCATACAACGGAAAAATCCAAGCATTGTTTTCTTGATGGAAACCAAGAACAAATCTAGGAAGCTAGCAAGTATCAAACGATGAATGAGATATAGTAATGAATTTTATATTACTATTAATGGTTTGTCTAGTGGCTTAACATTGTGGTGGACTAATGACATTATCATGGAAATTAAGGAAGCAAACGAGAATCCTATAAGATCATTAATATTCCTTCCTAACAGGTCTCTTTTACTCATATGTCATGGATATATGTGGATCTGGACCCTATTCCCAGACACATCCTATGGCAGCAATTAGAGCAAATCAAGGAAGTTAATCAAGATCTGTTGCTTTACATTGGCAACTTTAATAATATTTATATAATCATGAAAAGGGAGGAAATTCCTATTGCACCAAGTAAGATTCCACCTTCCTTGAATTTAACTAACATTTTACTAATCTTAAAGGTAGCATCCCCATAGGAAGTCAATCATTTTCGTCCAATTAGCCTATGTAATTTTGTCTTCAAAATCATTTCTAGAGTCCTAATAAATCAGTTGAAACCTTTCCTGTATAATTTAGTTTCCGAACCCTAAAGTGCTTTTATGTCAAGTAGAGTTATGCATGATAATACAATCATAGCTCATGAGGTGTTCCATTTTTTGCGAACAAAGCAGTCGACCAAGATAATGTTTTGTGCCTTAAAACTTGACATGAACAAAGTATATGATCAAGTAGAATGGGAATTTCTTCAAGCAACACTAATTAAATTTAGTTTTTTTAATGAAAAATGGATTAAATGGGTGATGGAATGTGTTAGCACTATCTCCTTTAAGATTGAAGTTAATGGAAAATTGGCTGGACAAATTCATCCTACTAGATGCTTGAGATAAGGTGATCCACTATCACCTTATCTTTTCATTCTTATAGTGAATGTCCTATCCAATTGTATTGAAAAAGTAGTCAATGAAAATCCCTTAAAGCGTATGAGCATTAGAAGATCTTATCCACCTTTATCGCACCTATTATTTGTCAACGATTCTTTGTTTTTCATGAAAGCAAATGTGTCGAGTGTATAGGTTTTACAAAATATTCTGCTGGATTATTGCATAACTTCAAGCTAGAAGGTTAACTTTTAGAAGTCGAGTGTCTTTTTTAGTAAAAATACCCCACAAGAGAAAATGGTTCAAGTTGGTGAAGCATTGTCAGTCCCCATGTTACAAAATCCAAGGAAAAATTTAGGCCTTCCAACCATCTAAAGTAGAAACAAAATAGAAGCACTTCGATTTGTAAAAGAAAAAATTAGAATAAAGTTGAAGAATTAGAAGAGAAGCATTCTATCAAATTACTATAATCAAATTAGTAGCCAATGCAATTCCTAGCTATTCAATGAGCTATTTCAAATTTCTTGCAAAGTGGTGCAAAGAAGTTAATTCTCTAATAGCATAGTAGTGGTGGTGACAAGTCAATGAAGATAGGAAAATTCACTAGCTCAACTGGAATTAGAGCTATGCAAATAGGTTTAAGCATAAGGACCAACCTGTTTAACCCATTTTTAAAACAGGTTTAAGAGGTGGGCTAAATAAGCCCGACCCATTTAACTCACGAGTTAAAGTGGGTTAACTCATAATGGGTCGAGTTGGCCCCCACTTACCTAAAAACCTAAAAAAAGAAAAAGAGTAGTCAGCAATCACTCAACAATGCCATGAGACAACAGGGTGTAAGGAAATTTTTTCAAAGTTATGCTTTTGCCATTAAATTTTTTTTTATATATATATGAACTCATTTTATATTTTAAAGAAACCAAAAAGAAAAAAAAAAGAAAAAAAAAAAAGAAAACTCTAAGTGGGTTAAATAGGCGGGGTTAACCTGTTTAACCCATCAAACAATAAAAATGGGTTAAACGGATTAGGTTAGTAGGTTGACCAATTTAACTCACTAATCTACATAGCTTGGGTTGAACCAGTAAATTTTTGCCCGTTTAACCCCTGGGCTAAAGTGGGGCCAGGTTAGGTTGGCTAATTTAACCCACTTGCACACCTTTAGCTGGAATAAGCTATCCCTTCCAGAGTCAAAAAGTGGAATTGGTTTGAAGGATCATAATGACTTCTTCTCAACTCTTCTAATGAAACTTGCTTAGAGAATTCGTTCCAATTTGCATGCTTTCGAGGCTCAGGTACTAAAAGGAATTTATTTTCCTCACACTTCATTTTTGCAGGCCAAACAAAGTCCTAGAGGCTCATGGGGATGGGCAAGCAACCTTCATGGTAGAGATAAGTTATTAGAAGCTGCCTTATGGCAAGTTAGAGGTGGTTTAGGAATCAAAGTGGCATCGAATAAATAGATTCCCAAAATTTGTGGTCATGAGCCAATATTTCCGCCAAGGATGATGAATTTTGATTTATTGGTTTTTGACTTTATTAATGAAGAAATGAGATTATGGAGAATCAATAAGTTGAAACAATTTTGACCAAACTAGAATTAAAGCCATTCAATGAATACCTTTATCAAGTATGACTACAAGTGATCATTTGAAATAGCCACAAGATAAACAAGAGTTTACACTGTGCGAACAACCTATAATTCCATTCAATGTACTTCATATCATGCTGACCTCGGCGTGTCTACATTACATCACATTGACAAATCCATACGATCTTAGGTATGGTCTTGTAAATATCTACCTAAAGCCAAATTATTTATATGGAGGGCATTAAATAATGTTGTAACAACTCAAAGCAACCTTAAGAAGAGATAGATTACAAATGATAAGTATTGTAGTCTTCGTTCATGTGAAGAGACTATCGAACATGCTTTGTTGTATTGCTCCTAAACAAAACCTATGTGGTTTGCTATTGTAGTTTTGCATATAGAGGTAGATAGAATTAATACTTTAGATGCATGGATAAAGTATTGTGTGGAAAGTGCAATAGGAAACAAAAAGGAATCCTTAGAATTATTTGCAAGGATTGTTACTATCATGTGGAACATTTGGAAGGCACATTGTAATGCTATCTTCAGCTCTAAGACCCCCAATGTAGTCGCTATAGTGGAGTGTTGTAAGCAAGCCATAGCAAATACTATACTCAACTCAATCAACTCCAAAGTGAGAACCAGGATGATATACAACAAGAAGTAATCAAGTCAAATAGCTCAATTCAACTACTACCTTCTCACAAAATACAAAATCCATCTGTCTATACAAATCCTATACAAGCCCAAGCATTGCCCTCTAGTATTTCCCCTCCTTCTCAGGCTCATATTGTGTCAGATAGCCCAATTTGCAGCCATTAGAACAAGCTTCCAAGGCAAATAGAGAGCGGCATGTAAATTTCATCTAGAAATGTTGGTCATCTGGTGGATAAGTAAAACAAATCTATGGCAAATTGATGTTCAAGGACAGACTAATGTAGTAGCTCATACTAGCTTAAGTGGAAAGCTTCTCAAATCGAGCAAATGGTGCTTAGGATTTCTATTCCAAGGAAGCAGCAATGGGTTTTGTGGTTAGGAATTATCAAAGGTGTCATATGTGCTGGGCGATCCAATTTATTTGTGCCTAATTCGTTTGAACTAGTAGGGTTTTTAGTAGTGTTGGATGCAGTTAGGTTTGTGATTGGGAAAGGCTAAAAGTTTGTGACATTTAAGTTAGACTGTTTGGTTCTTTATAATGCTATTATCAATCCTTCAAAAGCTCCATGGTAGTTTCTTCCACTTTTGAATGACTTGAAACATCTGTTGCCAAGCTTCACTTCTGTTGAGTTCAAACAAATCAGAAGGGATGCAAACTGTGCAGCTAATTGGGTCACAACCCACACTTGTAACCGAACTTGTCCTACTAATTAGATATGTAATCGAGTTACAACTGATTCTTTCGTCAGATTGTAGTTTCCATTATGAATCTAATCTTTTTACAGAACTTGCTATTGCTCTTGGAGCTACCACTACATAAAATCACAGCTTTTTTGACCCAAAGTCATCCATTTAATTATTCCCTACTAAGTGTCAAAAGGATGCACGAGCTACTTACAATGATCATTGGGCTACTTAAGGCTACGAAGAAAGGTCCAACCCGGTTCATTGGCAGTACTTTAGTACTACGAAGGCTAATTGGTCCAAAAAAAAAAAATCCAAGAGTATTTGCCCTCATAATCTTTGGATTTCAAACTAACAAAGCCCTGTTCAAAGCAAGACTCATTTCCTTCTATCTGAAAATGTTTGGAAAGGACTTCATCACTGGCCTTTCCATTATGGGCCACATCACTTTAAGACATTCCAGGGGAATCAAGAATAATTAATACGTCTATCTATGAAACAGACCCATCACAATCTGAGAAATTGGGCTCCATGGCCATATCCACCTTAGAAAAACGCTACAGGTGAATCAAAGTGCTGCATGATATGATCTTCGAGCCAGTTCATGCTCAAAAAGTTACACCATGCGACTCTTACTTTTCCTTTCCGATGATGTTAGTATCACTTGGTATTCCTGACCCTACCTTTACCCCGTAATTAGCACAACTCAACACCCAAAACATCTATCTCTTCGCATTTTAAATTTTCCACTAATCCTTTGTAAGCTCTTATTCTTAATTAACAAGAAACTCAAATGGTCAATAAACCATTCTTTTTTGGATCCCACCCAGTCTAAGCTTGTAGTTCCCTTTTTTTCCCTGGAACTAAACCAAATTCTTCCTCATTTCACTTTCCTACTACATGGAAATTTTCAGCTTCAAGAGCAAAGGTTCACCCTCATTCTCCCAGAAACTTCCAACCAACTCCTTAAATCCTCAATGTTGCGTCCATATAGGTTCGCAACAGAAAGATCTTCTAAACCAAACTTTTCCAGAGGATGGATTAGCTTAAATTCAACATGTAATATCTTTCCCACTGGCACAGATAATATCATTAAAATCCCCCAATGGCACCGAAGGCCTATCAATCCATTGTAATAGCATCCTAAGTCTATTCCACATTGGCATATGTTCCTTTAGACATGGACTTGCACTAAAAAAAAAATCAAATAATGTTAGAATTATGTAAATTTAAGATGATATGAATATCCTAGTTGCATTAAGAGACATCAAAACTTTCACGTCCTCAGAACATACAAATTTCCCCTTACTTCCAGACACAAACTGAAAGGTAGACTAACCCTTATCCATCTCCTTAGCTTACCTGGTCTCAAGCAAGACAAACATAGTGGGCGGCTTGTTTTCAAAAAGTGAGATTCAAATTCTCCATAGACACCGTATAAGCAACTAGATCAGCATCTCATGCAAATTTCCATGATTTCACACCTAACAGGCCTAATTCCCCTCATTCCAGATTAAAAATAAAATAAAATAAAATAACTTAGTGCTGGGGAAATCTATAGCATGAGGAAGTTCTCCATCTGTACTACTGCACAAGTGTAACATGTGAATTTTCTGTAGGTCCTTTAATAGTCACACCAACATAATAATGAGGAAATCCATAGCATCATGATGATGAGGCAAATAACACCAGAAATTCAAATTAATATTGCAAGCAGACAGCAGGAGCAGTCCAAGGAGAAGAAAATTGATCTTATGTTTACTGCAGGATAGCAGGTATCAACTTAGTGTCAAACATGTAAATAATTGCACAACTTGACTTCAAAATTTCCCAACAGTTCAATCTCAATAGTTATATACAAAACCTCACCAGAAATAACCTTTTTCTTGGCATGTCTGAAAATAACAGGGGCAAGAAGCTCACAATTTAATTTCCAAAAATGGGGGGTTATCGTTTAGGTGCCAGCCTTTACTTCTTCATCTCCTCGTATTCAGCCTCAGCAGCCTGCTCACCCCCTTGAGACCCACCAGAGCCAGAATCGCCACTAGATCCACCAGCCATATGCTGTCCAATTTTGGAAACAGCCTTATTTGCAGCATCAAGTTTAGCCTTGATTTCATCAATGTTATCTCCACCCATAGCTCTCCTCAAATCTGCAACAGCATCCTCAATCTCCTTAGCCACTTCAGCTGGAATTTTCTCCCTGTACTCACCCAAGCTTTTCTCTATGCTGTAAATTGTGGTATCAGCGCTATTTCTGAGGTCTATTAGAGATTTCCTCTCTTGATCCTTCTGTGCATGCAATTCTGCTTCCTTGACCATTTTCTCAATTTCATCTTCTGAGAGCCCCCCTGATGAACGGATAGTGATCTGCTGCTCTTTTCCAGTAGCTTTGTCCTTGGCTTGGACAGTAACTATACCATTTGCATCAATGTCGAAGGCTACTTCAATCTGAGGCATGCCTCGAGGAGCAGGTGGAATGCCTACAAGCTCAAACTCCCCAAGGAGCTTGTTGTCTGCTGCCATCTCACGCTCCCCTTGAAGGACCTTAATTCCAACTTGAGTCTGGTTGTCAGCTGCAGTTGAGAAAACCTAGAGAGAAGAAAAATCACACCATGATACAAACTTAAAGAGAGAATAGCATCTCCAAGACCTTGAAAACTATCAAACACATAAGAGGACTGACAAAAGATGGATTCTGGAATAATGCAGTATGCAACACATAGCTGATAAAAATAAATAAATAAATAATAACCTGGCTCTTCTTTGTGGGGATGGTTGTGTTCCTGTTGATCAAACGGGTGAAGATACCTCCTAATGTCTCAATACCAAGAGACAGAGGAGTGACATCCAACAGCAGCAATTCCTTTACATCTCCACGTAGAATACCTCCCTGGATTGCAGCTCCCATAGCAACGGCCTCATCTGGATTCACTCCTTTGCTTGGACTCTTTCCAAAGATTGCAGCAACAACCTCTTGTACTTTAGGAACTCTGGTCATTCCTCCAACCAGAAGAACTTCATCAACTTCCTTGATAGATATACCAGCATCCTTCAAACAGCTTTTGCATGGGTTCCTAGTTCTCTCGATCAAGTGATCTACCAAGCTTTCAAACTTCGATCTAGTCAATGTGATATTCAGATGTTTTGCACCTGAAGCATCAGCAGTGATGAAGGGCAAATTGATTTCAGTCTGGGAAGTTGATGAAAGCTCAATCTTAGCCTTCTCAGCAGCTTCCCGAAGCCTTTGCAATGCAAGCCTATCCTTTGAAAGATCGATGCTCTCAGTCCTCTTGAACTCGCTCACCAAGAAATCCAATAAAGCATTGTCAAAGTCTTCTCCACCCAAAAATGTGTCTCCATTTGTTGCTTTCACCTACATTCAATAAGTATTTGTAAATTTTTCTTATGAAACAAAACAAAATTAATTAAACTACACCAACTAAAAGCTCACCTCAAAAACACCATTAGAAATCTCCAAAATTGAAACATCAAATGTCCCTCCACCAAGGTCAAAAACTGCAATAAGACCCTCTTTATTGTTCATACCATAAGAAAGTGCAGCAGCAGTAGGCTCATTGATAATTCTCTGCACATCAAGTCCAGCAATTCTCCCAGCATCTTTTGTTGCTTGCCTCTGAGCATCATTGAAGTAAGCTGGAACAGTAATAACAGCTTTTGAGATGGTCTTCCCCAAATAAGCCTCTGCAGTTTCTTTCATCTTAGTCAGAACAAAGGCTCCAATTTGACTTGGGGAATATTGCTGTCCATTGATTTCTACCCATGCATCTCCATTTGTCGCCTTGACAATCTTATAAGGAACCATCTTCATTTCCTTTTGCGTTTGAGGATCATCAAATCGTCTACCAATCAATCGCTTGGTTCCAAAAAGTGTGTTAGTAGGATTTGTGACAGCCTGACGTTTTGCCGGGGTGCCAACAAGCAATTCCCCCTTCTGGTTGAAGGCAACCACTGATGGGGTGGTTCGAGCACCTTCAGAATTTTCAATAACCTTGGGATTCTGCCAGCCCAAGATGCATGTAGGAACCACAAAAGGATGAACATAAAATAATTATTATAATTATAATTTAAAAGAAAAAAAACGCTTGGGGGGTGGGGGGTTGGGGATGATACTGCATAATTCAATGAGGAAATTAAGTCCCACCTTTCCTTCCATGACAGCAACACATGAGTTGGTGGTACCCAAGTCAATACCAATTACATCATTCCCAACAGGTTTAGAACTGGAAATAGGTAAAGGACATACAACAAAATTAGCAGCAACTCATTTAGTGTGGGTGTCAATGTCATTTGAATACTTAAGTACCTGAATGGTCTGCTCAAACTTGCCCAACTGAGACCAAAATAGATGAGGACTTGGCATTGCCTTTCAACTGTCCACTCAGCAAAAACAACAATTAATAAAAGATAGAAAATAAATGCTCGTACAACATATATACATTGGAAATTCTTCAAAATAAGGAGAAAAAAATTGCATTTCCATTTACATATTCATTTACAAACCTAGCATTTCAATATGCTTTATATCTAAAGAGAAAAAAATATCGTTAAAGCAACTATTTTTTCTCAGTAAATCTGTTAGATCAACTTTCTCATGCTTGATAAAAGAAAAAGGTATCAGCTAAATATACAAACTGAAGTACCATCTATTCAAAACGAGGTTTGATAATTCAATTGACCTCCAGATAACAATTCATGACCCATTTAATAAAACTACACCATCTTAGAGATTACAAAGCAAATATCAGACATCAAATGTAGAGAAGTAAATAAAGTCGAAGGAAAAATTAGCAAGAGAAAAAACAAAATAAATTTATTTTCTTAGAATAGAATCCATTTTATTATTGTTTTAGAGCATAACTTTGTGAGAACGCAAGCATAGGCTACCAAAAAGCCATTTATCTTTATTCCTGAGAATTTGATTACAGCTTTCCAGCTGAGGATTGAAATTACAATTTTTTTTTCATCCAGCCCTTGCATTCTTCTCGAGTTTTCATTAAAATGGATAATAGAATGGATTGTAAGGGATTCCATTCCATTGAAAAATCACAACTAGGTCCAGATAAAAAATCATTATATCATCATAAGCAATTTCAGTAATTAACCTATCAACTATTTTTTTAGTAAACACACGACACACCACAAAATTCATCTAGTAACCCATATAATTTATCAACATAGGTAAAGAATGGTGCAATCATCGAGATGATATATCCATTAAAAACAGGGTTTTTTTTTAACTAGTCAAAAGGCAACGAGAGTAAGCTTCTCATCTTTGAAAGCTCGATTACACGTTTTATGAAAAAGTAAGTGAACGAAAAGGTGAAAATCTTCTTCTTTCAGTCTTTTGACAAGTGATCCAGATACCCATTATCATCATCAACCAAATGATATAAACGAAGCGCATCTCTTAACAAATGGAACATTACATAAACCGTAAGAACATGAGAGGACAAGGAATTGGAGCTGCATAAGAAGGAGAGGAGAAACTTACGGATCTGTAAGCGGAGAGAGAAGCAGAAGCAACATCACGGCGTCGAAAAGATCGAAGAAGAGCTGCAGTGGCCATGGAGAGAAAGAGATTTGCTCGATTTCTGTCTCTAAAACCCTGGAAAGCAATTGGACAGCGAAAAATGCGAGGGGAAGTGCAGGACTGCAGCAGGGTTTAGGGTTTATGCAGTTAGCGTGACGGTTTTTATTTGGGGGAAGAAATGACGGTTGCTTGGGGTTGGTCGGATCTAATGCTCGAACGGTCAAGCTGAGCTGGGCTTAGTTGTACATGACTTACTCGGGCCCATTCATCCAGCCAGCACCTCCTAAATCACTTGTGGTATTAAATGACCTTTAAAAATGGGCAAAAAATCATTTTAAAATTGAAAAACTTGTAAAAAATAAAATAAAATGTATTATTTAAAAAAAGAAAATTATATTTAAAAAAGGGGAAAATCAAAAGAAAAAAAAATTATTCTTTTGAAATATTAATAATGACCCATATAACTAATGATTTTTTTAAGATATGGTTGGTCAATTGTGGTTATATACAGTAGATGGCATTTCTATGGGATTTAACATGTGAAAAACTTATATATCACCTACTATTATATATATATATATATATTATAAGATGGAGCATGGCAACCATTTTTGCATATAGTGTTACTACCTATCATCAAAAGCGGGTCAAAACAATTCATAATGATACCGGATGATTATAATCAACTCCTTATGAAAAGTATCACCAACCACCGCTGCTTGAGTTGCAACATTTTGTTGGGTGGTCAATCATAACTACCTCTTGGCGACCATTAGCCTCTAAAAATTCAATCAAGGGTTTCATTGATTTTTATATTATTATTATTAGGGAAATGGAGGGTACTTCTTTGTTGGATTTTGTTAAAAAATGCAATAGGTTTCAATGTAGATATTTCCATGGCATAGTTATAAGGAAACGGATCCTTATAAGCACTAAAGTGGGGATAGAGATTTGAGTCTTCAAACTAATGCCATGCTTCCAACTTACTTATTTCTTTTATTTTAGAGTTTGCTTAACCCAAATATTGAGTTAAGCTTGGGTCATGGACCATTTCAACTACCATGGCTCAAGAGATGTTTAAGGCCTAAAAAGAAGCCTAAGCCTAAGTCCAAAAAAAGATTCTAGAAGCTGGAAAACTCCAAACGATTCTAAAATTATCCGGATTTATTGTATTATAGTAGGTAGGATAGTTAGATGTAGTAGGTAAAATTAAATTTTAATCATAGAATCCTATTAATCTCAACTATCCATTCAGATAGGCCTTTCATATATATAGGGGTGACCCCCCAATTGTAATCCATTCAAACATTTAAGTGAATTCAGTTATATATAAAGTTTATCTTTCTACTTTCTCTCTCTAAGTGTATTATGTACATTTTTGGGTTAAACTTAACCCTTCGTAATGTGTTCAAAAACACTAAGTACTGCCTAAGAGTACCAAGGAAAAGTACGCCCATGACAATTGGTATCAAAGCTGGGTTAAAAGGAAGATGTAGTTTGGAGTTAAGAACAAAGCCCCTGTTATGGAGCAGGTGGAGGACTTTAAGGAGAAGCATGTGACCAGCGCAAGAGCCGGGTTTAAGGATTTGTTAAACTCTCTTCTCGCCATGATGGATAGCGTGGGATTAAGTAACGTTAAAGCAAAGGAATAGCTAGATGAATCCCAAGCTCATATGAAAGAATTGGAAGAGGGACTCCCGAGTAAGTTACAAGGGGCTTTGAATCAAACCTTAGAGGAACTTAAGCTACAAGATGTTACTTTGGAGGAGAAAGGGAAACCCTCCAAACTTGAGTAGATGCCTTAGAGGCTAAGGAAGAGGCCTATGAGACTAAGACTAATGCTATTATCATGGCTATGCGGCATAAGATTAATAAGCTCAAGAACCAACTAGCAACATGTAGAGCAATTGTGGCTAACGGGATGACTATACAGTCAATCCAAAGGGTTGATGTCCCCAAGCCAAAACATTTCAAGGGGACGCAATCCACTCGTGAAGTACATAACTTTCTATGGAGGTTGGAGCAATATTTCAATATCATCAGGGTTTTGGGCAAATTGGGCAAGTTACATACTGTTATTGTGTATTTAAAAGACTTTGCAATGGTTTAGTGGTGTAGGAGGGCAAATGAAATCGGTAATTGGGATAATTTTGTCCAAGAACTTAGAGGCCAAGTCTCTCCTCAAAATGCATCAAAGGAAGCTAAGATCAAACTACGTCATTTAACTCATAAAGGGGAGATAAAGCAATATGTGCAGAAATTCTCATAATTGATGTTAGAGATCCTTAACCTCAATTTAGATGATGCACCATGATGCTCCTAGATGGGTTAAAGCCATGGGCCAAGTTAGAACTAGTGCAAAGAGGAGTGGAAGACAATTCGAAAGCCATCACAATTGCTGAAGGCTTTACGGAGTTTAAGATGTCAAACCCTAGATCATCGAGGAATAGGGGAAAGTGGGACAAAGAAAAGAAAAGTGGTAGTGATGGGGATCAGCTAGCATCAAGAGTTCAAGAGTCAAAGTCCAATGACCCGTTACATGGTATTGGAGGTCCAATGACAAGAGCCAGAGCTAAGCGGATGAGAGAAGCTTTGCAAGGATTAGTGATGGAGCTGCAAGAGAAGGAACCGGAAGGAATGAAGGAATCAATAGGATCATACACGGCCTCTATACACGGCCGTGTATCACGACCGTGTATACTTACACGGCCTAACAGCACGGCCAGCGGCACAACCGTGTGTCCCAGTCGAAATTTCACAGATGAATACACGGCCAAAAGGCACGATCGTGTATGAAACCGTGTACTGTGCTCGTTATATACACAGACACATACACGGCCTAGAGGCACAGCCGTGTATGAGACCGTGTACTTTGTTCGTCGTATGCCCAGCATCATACACGGCTTGGAGACACGGTCGTGTATGGAGGCCGTGTACTACGCGTGTATTTTATTATTTCTTAGTATAAATACCCTCTTGTCAGATACGTTAGGGTCAGATTATTACGGATATTTCATTATTGAATACACCTTTTGAGAGCTCTCTCTCTTTTGTTCTTTGCGAAAGAACTCTTTTCGATTTCTTCGATCTAAACGCTTGGGGAAGTCATCTTGATAACTTAGGTTTCAATCAACAGGTGTGGTTGGGGTCTAGTTCCGTTCATCGCTTGTTCAAGACGATTCTTGGGAATCCGATTTCAAATCACGATCGACGGGTTCTAGGTTTAATATACCTAGGGTTCGCATCATTTGGTATCAGAGCCTCGGCTTCTTGATTCAAGTAATTCTATCCTTTTCTATTATTTATCGTTGTCTTCAAAAAAAAAAATCTTTTGGAAATTCGTTTCATATATATATCTTCAATTGTTTGGAAATTCGTCAGGAAATTGCTATTGTTCTGTTGTTGTTCTCGAATCCTCCTGAGCAAGGCAAATTCATTGCCTTTTTTTCCACTGCGGCCACTGCAAATCGCAGACAAATTAGCTTAGGTTTAAAAAAAAAAAAAAAAAGAGAAGAAGAAGAAGAAGAGAAATTCGTATCAAAAAAAAAAAAAAGGAAGAACATTTCAGTAATCCAGTATCTATATTTATCGTCATTCGTGGGTATTCATTGTGTCCCTATTGGAGTCCTTATCCGTGTTTCCCTTAATTGGCTGTTGAATTGGAACCGTTTGTTTAAAAAGTGAGTTGCCTTAGTGGTTTATGTTAAAGAAATTTTGATTGAGTTCTGATCAAAGAGCCTATAAGAGCGAGTTGTGAGGATTATCTATTTAGTGAACGAAACACGAGTGAATTCACATCTTTGAGTGTAAACAGGTGAGGGAGAGAAGTGTGAGGTTTATTTATTTTATTTTATTTTTTGTGTTATTTCTAACCCTTTTGTTGCAGCAATATGTCTGATCAAAGTCCTACTAATGGAGAGAAGGGAGGCATAGATAAGAAATTGATGTTTGAGGCATTATTCAGTGAGATGAGAAAAATGCTGAGTGCTGAAATGGAGCAAGTTCATGAGAGGTTGGATAAGATGGAGCAGAGTAGGGAACCGTCAGGTAGTAATGTTGTGGGGAGAAGAACTAATAGGCATTCAAGAGGTGGAGTGAGTATAGAAGAGAATGAGGATACTGATTCAGGGGAATATGGTTTCATGAGGGAGAGAAGAGACACCCAACGGCGAGATGGTAATTTGGGTAGTATTAAGATGAAGATACATTCCTTTCAAGGGAAGAATGATCCAGAGTTGTATTTGGAGTGGGAGAGAAAAGTGGACCATGTATTTGATTGCCATAATTACAATGAGGAGAAGAAGATAAAGTTAGCTGCAATTGAATTTTTTTACTATGCCAGTGTATGCTGGGATCAGCTGGTGCGTAATAGGAGAAGGTATGGTGAGAGGCCTGTTGGCACTTGGAATGAGATGAAAACAATTATGCGGAAGAGGTTTATCCCTAGTCATTATTATAGGGATTTGCATAGGAAATTACAGGGGTTGACACAAGGGTCCAAAAGTGTAGAGGACTATTATAAGGAGATGGAGATAGCTATGATTAGAGCTAACGTGGATGAGGAAGATGAGGCTACAATGGCTAGATTCCTCAATGGGTTGAATCGGGAGATCGCTGATGTAGTAGACTTACAACATTATGTGGATATTGAGGAATTGCTGCATAAGGCGATCAAGGTAGAGAAGCAGTTGAAGTATAAGGGGAATTCTACATCTTGGGCGACTTCTAACTCTTCATGGAAGTCAAATTGGAAGAAGAACACTGCAGACTCAAAACCAAAAGAGGATGCGAAGGCCAAAAGTTCAGTTACTTCCTCTAAAGGTAAATCTGGCACTAAACCATTCACCAGAACTCGTGATGTCAAATGTTTCAGGTGTCAAGGGTTTGGACATATTGCATCTCAATGTCCAAATCAAAGGACCATGATCATTCGGGATAATGGAGATGTGGAGAGTATTAGTTCCAGTGATGACGACGTGCCACCATTGGAAGATTGTAGTGATGTAGACGTTGAGGGACCCGTGAGTGGGGAATTGCTAGTTACTAGGCGAGTCCTTAGTACTCAGCCTAAGGATGATGGTGAAGAGGTTCAGCGTGAGCATATTTTTCACACCCGGTGTCATGTGCAGAAGAAGGTATGCAGCTTGATCATTGATAGTGGTAGCTGTACTAACGTTGCTAGTACCTTATTGGTTGATAAGTTGAGGTTAAAAACTTCGAAGCATCAGAAACCATACCGGTTACAGTGGTTGAATGAGTGTGGGGAAGTGAAGGTGACCAGGCAGGTCCTTATTTCATTTTCTATTGGGAGTTATCATGATGAGGTGATGTGTGATGTAGTTCCCATGCAGGCTAGTCACATATTGTTGGGGCGACCATTGCAGTTCGATCGGAGGGTAATGTATGATGGATACAAGAACCATTACTCTGTTGTTTTAAACAAGAGAAATGTGGTTCTAACTCCCCAGAAACCATGGGAGGCTTGTGAGGATCAAGTGAGGCTAGCAAAAGAGTTTAGAGAGAAACACTTGAGTGGACAAGAAAAGAGTGAAAAAGAGAGAAAGAGTGAGAGGCAAACACTTGTGAGCCAAGAGAGTGAAGAGCTTAACACACTGAGTGGAGAGAAAATTGCAGGAGAGAGTGGGGTTGCAAGAAAAAAGTGAGGTTAAGAGTGCAATAGTGGCCAGGAAACAACTACTTGTACTCATGTACAAGGATTTGTATTTTACTACTACTAACCTTAACTCTTCTTTGCCAAGTGTGGTTGTGTCTCTTTTGCAGGAATATAAGGACTTGTTTCCTGAGGAGGTACCAAAGGAATTGCCTCCAATAAGAGGCATTGAGCACCAGATTGACTTTATCCCGGGTGTTTCCATTCCTAATCGGCCAGCTTATCGGGCCAATCCAGAAGAAACTAAGGAGATCCAAAGGCAGGTTGATGATCTAGTAGAGAAAGGGTTTGTGAGAGAAAGCCTCAGTCCATGCTCAGTTCCTATCATCCTGGTTCCCAAGAAGGATGAAACATGGTGGATGTGTGTTGACTATCGAGCAATCAACAAGATCACAGTTAAGTATAGACATCCTATCCCTAGACTTGATGATATGCTTGATGAGTTGCATGGTGCCTGTTTGTTTTCCAAAATTGATTTAAAGAATGGTTATTACCAAATTCGCATGAAAGAGGGAGATGAGTGGAAAACGACTTTTAAAACTAAACATGGTTTATATGAGTGGATGGTAATGCCTTTTGGATTAACAAATGCGCCTAGCACATTTATGAGGTTGATGAATCATGTTCTTCGCGTTTTCATTGGAAAATTTGTTGTTGTCTACTTTGATGATATCTTAGTTTACAGCACGACTTTAAATGACATGTTCAGCATTTACAAAGTGTGTTTACTGTTTTGCGAGAAAACAAGTTGTATGCAAACTTGAAGAAGTGCACCTTTTGTATGGAATCTGTGGTTTTTCTTGGATTTGTTGTAGGTGCAAATGGGATTGCTATGGATGAAGATAAGGTGAAGGCGATCAGGGAGTGGCCAACACCTAGGAACGCCGGTGAGGTCAGAAGCTTTCATGGATTGGCAAGTTTTTATAGGAGGTGGACTAAAGTGCATGAGGAGGCTTTTAATGCGTTGAAAGGTAAGTTGACTAATGCACCATTACTTATTCTACCTAATTTTGAGAAAGTTTTTGAGATTGAATGCGATGCTTCTGGGAAAGGTATCGGTGATGTTTTGATGCAGGAATCCAAACCAATCGCTTACTTTAGCGAAAAACTCAATGGCGCTGCATTAAATTACCCAGTCTATGACAAGGAGTTATATGCTTTGGTGAGGACCTTGCAAACTTGGCAACATTACCTATGGCCTAAGGAGTTCATCATTCATTCCGATCATGAGAGTTTGAAGTTTCTGAAGACTCAAGGTGATTCAAGGACGAATCTTTTCGAGGAAGGAGGGAATGATGGGGATCAGCTAGCATCAAGAGTTCAAGAGTCAAAGTCCAATGACCCGTTACATGGTATTGGAGGTCCAATGACAAGAGCCAGAGCTAAGCGGATGAGAGAAGCTTTGCAAGGATTAGTGATGGAGCTGCAAGAGAAGGAACCGGAAGGAATGAAGGAATCAATAGGATCATACACGACCTCTATACACGGCCGTGTATCACGACCGTGTATACTTACACGGCCTAACAGCACGGCCAGCGGCACAACCGTGTGTCCCAGTCGAAATTTCACAGATGAATACACGGCCAAAAGGCACAATCGTGTATGAAACCGTGTACTGTGCTCGTCATATACACAGACACATACACGGCCTAGAGTCACAGCCGTGTATGAGACCGTGTACTTTGTTCGTCGCATGCCCAGCATCATACACGGCTTGGAGAGGCCGTGTATGGAGGCCGTGTACTACGCGCGTATTTTATTATTTCTTAGTATAAATACCCTCTTGTCAGATACGCTAGGGTCAGAATATTACAGATATTTCATTATTGAATACACCTTTTGAGAGCTCTCTCTCTTTTGTTCTTTGCGAAAGAACTCTTTTCGATTTCTTCGATCTAAACGCTTGGGGAAGTCATCTTGATAACTTAGGTTTCAATCAACAGGTGTGGTTGGGGTCTAGTTCCGTTCATCGCTTGTTCAAGACGATTCTTGGGAATCCGATTTCAAATCACGATCGACGGGTTCTAGGTTTAATATACCTAGGGTTCGCATCAGGTAGTTTTTAAAGGGGAAAGGTAAGGACAGAAGAGAAGGATGGTGAAAGGGGAAAACCTCATGAATTAAGAGATGGTGAGCAATAGAAGCCTCGTGAACTAAAATGTTACTTTTGTGGTGAGTCCCATTATGCTAGGGAATGCCTAAAGAAATATCAATTGGCTGCCCTAAAAGCTAGTGAAAGTTTAGATGAAGATGAGGCAAAGCTAGGTTCTGTGCAAATCTTTAGGGCCATGAAATCTCAAGTTGCTCAAGGATGTAAGGGACTAATGTCTATAGATGTCTCGGTTATAAGTAAGAAGTCGAATGCCCTTGTGTATACAAGAGCCCCCTACCTTTTATCTCAAAAGAAGCAGTAATCAAATTAAAGTTGAAGATAAAAAAGTTAAGAACTTGGCTCAAAACCGTAAACTCTAAAGAGGTCCCTACCATTGGAGTAGCTAAAGAAGTAGACTTGGGTATTAGTGGGTGGCGAGGGAAGGAATCCATTGAAGTAGTGCCTCTTGATGATTTTGAGTTTGTGATTGGCATGATTTCCTCGACAAGATTGATGCCTTAATTGTTCCTTGAGCTAATTACCTTTGTGTGTTAGATAGGAAAGCTAAATGCGTAGTGCTAATGACCCGAAAGATAAGTTAAGCCACAAAGTTTCTATCAGCTATGCAATTGTCTAAGAGATTGAAGAGGAATGAGGTCACCTACCTAGCAACTCTGAAGATGGATGAAAGGTTAACGAGGTAAGTACAAGTTCCACCTCTAGTGGGGGAGCTGTTGAAAGAATTCCAAGATGTCATGCCCCTTAAACTATAAAAAAGAGTCCCTCCAAAAAGAGAAATGAATCACAAGATTGAACTAAAGCATCGGGTAAAACCTCTAGCAGCTGTGCCATACCGAATGTTTCCTAAAGAATTGGAGGAATTCAGGCACCAATTGACAGAGTTGTTAGAGGCAAAATTTATTCAACCCTTAAAGGCACCATTTGGGGCTCGGTTTTGTTCCAAAAGAAGCATGATGATTCCCTCCGACTATGTATCGACTATCGAGCCCTTAATAAGATCACAGTAAAGAAAATGTATCCAATTCCTTTAATATCTAACCTTTTTGACCCATTGGGTGAGGCACAATACTTCTCCAAAACAGATTTACGGTCAAGGTAGCATCAACTCAGAATTGTTGAGGGAGATGAACCTAAAACAACATGTGTCACAAGGTATAGTTCTTTTAAATTCCCGGTTATGCTGTTTGGACTCACTAATGCGCTCCCTACCTTCTGTAAACTTATGCATAGAGTTCTAGCCCCATTTTTGGACCAATTTGTGGTAGTGTACCTAGATGACATAATGGTTTACAATAGCACGATGGAGGAACATGCATGACACCTTCAATTGGTGTTCTAAACCTTAAGAGAGAATGAATTATATGTGAAGAAGGAAAATGTTCATTTATCCAAGAGGAGGTAACATTCCTTAAGCATATTGTAAGATGAGGTAAGATCAACAAGGATTGTGGGAAGATTCATGCAATTATTGAATGAAAAGAGTCGACCAAACCCATGGAGTTAAGAGCATTCTTAGGGTTAGCAAGCTATTACAGAAGATTCATCGAAGGGTACTCAAAGATAGCTACCCCTCTAACGGAGTTGCTAAAGAAAAATGCCTCTTGGAATTGGAATAAAGAGAGATAGAAGACTTTTGATGCCTTGAAACTAGTAGTAATAAGGGAACTTGTCCTCACTCTTCTAAACTTCAGCAAGTCCTTCAAGGTATGTACAAATGCTAGTGATTTTGCTATTGGTGGGGTTCTAATGCATGAGGGACACCTAATAGCCTTTGAGAGTCAAAAGCTAAATGAGACTGAATAGAAATATTCAATACATGAGAAAGAGATGACTGTAATAGTTCATTGTCTACGAACATGGAGACGTTATCTCTTTGGGAGAAAATTTGTGGTAAGAACAAACAATGCGATTGTAAGTTACTTTCAAACATAGAAGAAACTTTCCCCAAAGCAAGCTTAATGGTAAGTTTTCCTAGTTGAATTTTATTTTGATTTAGAATACAAGCTAGGAAAGACCAATGTAGTAATGGATACACTTAGTCGGAAGGTGGAACTAGTAGCTATCAGCGAACTCAAGTCAAACATCTTGGCTTGAGTCAAAGAAGGAATGGAGTGAGATGAGATGGCTAAGGCTTTACTGACCTAATTTCAAGAAGGCAAGACGATAAGGTTTTAAGAAGAGGGTGAATTGATCTACATGAAAGGTCACACCATATATGTACCCTAATCTTCGAATTTAAGAAGGGAGTTAATAAAAGAATATCACAACTCAAAATAGGCTAGACATCCAAGGATACATTGTACATAAGCTCTTATAGAATACAAGAACTTTTAGCCCCACTTGAGAGATGATGTAGAAAACTATGTCAAGACTTACCTTGTGTGTCAACAAGACAAGGTAGAACAAAAGTTAGTAGCTAGGTTATTGGTTACCCTCCCAATCCCTAAAGAACCTTAGGAGAGTGTTACTATAAACTTCATAGTCAGCTTATCGAAGTCAAAAGGATATGGCACTATCATGGTAATAGTGGACCATTTGTTTGAGTATGCCACTTTCACTCTAGCTACTAAGGAATGTCCCGCCAATGAAGCAACTGGATTATTTTTGAAGCATATAGTGAAATACTAGGCCTTTTCAAAGAGTATTATTAATGATCGGGATGGATGATTTACGGGGAAGTTCTGGACATAACTATTAAAGCTATTAAGATTTGAGTTAAATTTCTCAATTAGCCTTCACCCTCAAACTGATGGGTAGACAAAATGAGTAAATGCTCTAATGGAGTTGTATCTTAGACACTTTGTAGGGGAAAATCAATAGGATTGGGAGAAGTTCTTAGGTATAGCCCAATTCTCCTTTAACTTACAAAAGAATGAGCCTATAGGCTAGAGCCCATTTGAAATTGTCTTAGGAAAGCAACCATTGACTCCAAGTACAATTTTCATAGGATATACTAGAAGCATCCCTTCAACATACAAGTTTGCAAGAGAATGGCGGGAAAGAAAAGACTTAACCTAAGTGTACTTACAAAAGTCTATAAAGAGGATGAAGAAGTTCAAGGATTGTAAGAGAAGACTATTAGAATACCAAGTTAGGGATCAAGTATTGGTTAAGCTACACCTAATTCAATGCACAAAAGGTCAGTTATGCAAAAGGATTCTAAAGAGATGAATGACCATTTCGAGTACTGAAACAAGTGGGGAAAGTATCTTATTAATTGGAACTACCATCTCAAATTAAATACCATTTGGTATTCCATGTAAGTGTGCCAAAGTCTTACTATGAGGACAAAGAGGATTAAAAAAGAATGATCTCACAAAGAGCACCACTTGGGGGTAAAGAGGTATATGATAGGGAAATAGAAGAAATTTTAGCAGACCGACACTTGCGATGCTAAGGACAACCCCAAGACACTAATATATGATTATCTGAAAAGGGTTACCTAAAAGCGAAGCTAGTTGGGAGCCAATTGAAGTACCATGTCAGTTTCAAAACAAAATTAAGAGATTCCATAGGAAGAATGCGATGAAGGCGTTGTAAGATCGAACGGGGAAGGATGTCACGGGCTATTTCAACTATCATGTCTTGAGAGGTTTTTAAGGCTTAAAAGGATGCCCAAGTCCAACAAAAGATTCTAGAAGTTGGAAGACTTCAGAAGATTCCAAGATTGTCTGGATTCATTATATAATAATAGATAGGGTAGTTGGATGTAGTAAGTAGAATTAAATTGTAACTGTCAGATCCAATTAATTTCGACTGTTTGTTCAAATAGGTCTTTTGTATATATAAGGGTGACCTCTCAGTTGTATTTTATCTAGACATTTAAGTGAATTCAATTACATATAAAGTTTCTCTTTTTACTTTCTCTCTCTAAGTGTATTGTATATATTTTCCTGCTAAACTTAGCCCTTCATAGTATGATCAAATGTGCTAAGTGCCACATGGGAGTACCTAAAAAAATACGCCCAAGACATTTGCATGGCAATCACAAGAATAGGTTTTAACTACATAATTTAGTCCTTAATGTTTAAGTGATTCATATTTGAGTTTATAACACTTTTTTTTTCTATTTAATTCTTCAACGTTTTTCAAGTTTACCAAAAGAGGGTTTTTATCAAATCCATTTATTTTTTTACACAAATTAATTTCTCATATATCCATAATAATGAATTTAGTAAAATAATATTATTAAATATATTAAAATAAAATAATATAATAAAAAATAATAATAAACTACAAAGATTAAAGTAAAGGAGAAATAAAAATAAATAACTATGACCAAGGAGTAGACAATCACCACCTAGCCTTAGAGTGTTTAGTCAAGACCAAAATTTCAAGAAAAGAAAAAATCAATCATTTAAGCTATTAAATAATATAATCCAATTACAAAACCCATAGTAATTTTACATGCTTTCTTTTTTTTAGGGGTGTTTTCTCAATTAGTTGGCTGGTGTCCATCCACCATTGAGCAATCCCTTTAGGTGGCTGCTAATGCTCTCGGGTTGCGAGATCACCAGCTATATAAAATTTATTAATTAGATTGATGAAATTTTTTTTTTGGAAAGTATTGAAAATAAAAAAAATGTTAAATATTCAAAAAGAAACACAGTCAAATATTTAGGACTAAATTTGTACCATTTTTATTTTTTACTTTCCTATCTTTTTTTTTTCAGTTTTAAAATTCTTGTTGAACTTTTCCCGATGAAAAATTAATTTAAAGAAAATGTTAATCATGCCGGACTATTTTGAAAAGCCCATGGACCGTATGGGTATAAGTCCATTTGGTCTCAGACTCACGCCCCGGTGTAGCCTACATCTCTTCTCCATGAAGGTTGAACCTCTTATCCCCATCTTAAACCCTCTTCCCTCTATTCGTCGTACCCCAATCCCTACTACTTAACCCACTATCATTTTCATTTTCTGGAACAGGGATACATACATACTGTAGTCTTTAGTTTAAATGTAAAGGGCTTTCAGCTCTCCAAAAAAAGGTACCTTCTTTTATCCGCTGTTCTTCAAAGGTCGCTCCTGTATGATGACATCGAATAGTAATACTAATTTTTTTGTATCGTTTTTTTTTATTAATTCTGGCCTGGGGTTTAGGAAAATTGTAATTGTCTTGTGAGATCATGACTCAAGAATTATTATTAAGGGAAATACTTCAGTTGTGGTTGGAATTTTGTAACTGGGCTTCGTCTAAATGCTGAACATAATTTTTTTTCCCTTGTGTGTATCAATGGGTTTGTTTGGATTGTGCGCTCGGCAGGGGAGGGTAGAGAACTGCCCATGGCGAGTCAAAGGAGAGAATCTCTCCTTGCATTGCTTTCATGAGTTTGAAACTGTATGCTTTAACATCTCATAGAAAGAGTTTGTTTGAATTTTGCTATTAAAAGAAATCGTGCGTTATTTTTGGGGGCAGATGTGAGCTCTGGAATGGCCATTTGGTTGTTCATTTCTTGGGCGTATTGGTTTAAAACATACACTCACACAGTTGCAATGTAATAATATCTGATCTAGTTAAATTATCTTCTTCTTTTTTTTCAAATAAACTCTAATGTAAATATGAAGAGTTTCGTTTTCCAACTAACAGTCGCCTTCTGTCTGTGGTTTATTTCATCATGTGCTGATAGGGACACAAACACAACATGAGTAGAAGAACACGAACACAAAACACAAACATGCACTCAGGGTGGGGGCAGTTGTGTATAGGAAGGTGAATAGATCATGAAATATGAATTGCCGTTCATTAGGTTGGTACATGAATTAGTATTTAATAATTGCGTAATAGTGATCCATTATGAAATGACTATTCAGACACAATTAAATACCATAGTAGCAATTCTATATAGAGTAAGAGGAGAGTAGAATAGCTGTACCCCTGAGTACACGTTTTTAAGTGCTTTTACATTGATATGATTTCAATAAGAAATGGAGCACGAACACAACATTGCAAACACTTATCATTTCCCTATCATGTTTAGAGAATGTTTTGGTTGAACAGTTGAGATGATTCTCTATGCAATTCGTCGTAAATTCTGTAATTCTTTCACCATATTGTCTGAAAGGTGATACCTTTGCCGAAAACTGTGATTACAATTGGTGGTGTTTATCCTTGTAAGGTTAGTTATGTAGCCTCAAGATTGGGTGGATAATTACCTGTCCCTATGCTGACATTGGAATCAATAAATCCCAATTACCTCCAATTAATCTTCCTGGATGCCCCATTATTCTTCAGAAAGATAATTGGTACATTTTTTCTGGATGATCGCCAGGTTTGCTGGTCAGACTACAGGCAACTGTTGAATATGGCAAGCATGGTCATGACCCCGAGTTTCAGTTCTTTTTCTCAGAAAAGAAGCAATGGATTTAATAAGCAAATTGACAAAGCTGCCAAGAAATGTCATGGTATAAAGGCGATGCGAATTGAGAAACCTCTTGAAGAGCTCTACAATGTGAGAGTGGAACGCAAGGTGTCGCAAGAGCGGCTTGAACTGCTAGGCGTTTCCAGATGGTCTGTTTGGAAAACCGGGAAATGCCGTTTGCCATGGGATTGGCAAGTAGATCAGCTGGTTTACATTGAGGAAGGGGAAGTTAGGGTTGTACCTGAGGGAAGCAAACGCTACATGCGATTTTTAGCAGGAGATCTGGTTCGTTATCCTAAATGGTTCGAGGCCGACCTCTACTTCAATGGACCGTATCAAGAGCGCTACAGCTTTCGGGCATATGGGGATGATTACTGACTTGATAAGATGAAGAGAAACTTACATTCTCTTGTTTAAATGCAGTTATGTTGAGTCTATTGTACTTTAGCTGCCATCAACACATTATGTGTTGGATGTCCAGTTGCAGATAAAAGTATGTATGCTTTAGGTATTGTAATTCCCTTTTTGGTTCATCCCTTTATCGTTTGGGCTAAAAGCAGTATGTACTACACTATTCACATAGATTACCTCCAGAAAAAAGCTTGTTTTATAGATAAATTCTATCCTTTGGAGTTGTGGCAGGTAAATTCAGTTCATCAATTTGGCCTTTTCGGATGAACTGTAAATATGCCTTCTTGTAGTTGTTCAACACGCCTTAGCTTTCCTTTAGACTACTAATTTTTTTAAAAAAGAAAAAAAAAGTTTCTGAATTTTATTTTGCTATCCTTTAATAAATAATAAAAAGTTATTAAAAAAAAAACATAAAATCAAAGGCAAAATCATAATTTAGGAATCTAAAAGTACTTTAAAGATTTAGTAATCTAAATGTGAAATTATAGAGATAGAGAGTTTAAATGATGCATACTTTAAAGATTTAGTAATCTAAGTGTTAAATTATAGAGATAGAGAATTTAAATGACGCAAAGCAGACATATCTAAGTGTATTTGCAATATATCCAACCTTTTCTTTATGTTATTCAATGAAATTATTTATAAATGGACTAAAACTATGTCGCGGAGAGTGCTATCATCACCCGAACCACAAAATAAGCAAAATCAACAGCCAGGAACTTGCAGACGGAAGCTGTAGCCAGGATGCTCATGTTTTCTTCCAATTGATCAGAAATCTGAGAACACACGTGCTGGAATCAGCTCTGTGAAATTTGGTGAAAAGAAAGACATTCCATTTCATTTCACGAAAGGTATCTATAAAATAAATAAATAAATAAGAAGAAGAAGAAGCCACAAACAAAGGAATAGTATCCTTTCAGGTCTAATAAGATTTGATTTTACCATGATACAAATTGAATAAAAATCATAATTTTATGAATGACATGTCATATGATACACATGCTTACACCTTCAACAAGGGAGAAGGAAGGGGAGGGATTGAGATATATCCATATTAACTAGACCCCACAACAACAGAACATGGTATGGTCCCAAAACAGGTACCATGAAGATGCACTTCGTGTTGAACTAGCTCGCTTGCTGATTGTCTAACCAAAAAAGCACTCTGCTTCATGTCAAAGAAATGCTTGCCATTCGATCGAATTGTAACTCTGAACTATCAGCTGCATTTCTTGGACTTGTGCTGGTGGCAATGGCAATGGAAGAGCCAAACCTTGAAACTAAATGCGGTTGATCGATAACATCCTTTGAATCCACTGCATTTTCCAAGCGCTTCCACATGGATTCCCGCTTCTCCTGCATCTCCTTGTGCTTTATTTCATCCTCTTGGTATCTGGCCAAGCACTCTTCAAAAAGTGCTTGGTCAGAATCCAAGAAGATTTTTCTCACATTCAGGGTCAGGCTCTGGACAGCTTGGTTCCAGTGATTCCTAGTATTCCTCTCTAATGCAGGCAAGAATATGGGTAGTATGACCTTCCTGTTCTGCATGATAAGCTCACTGATGTGATCATTATTCCACAAAAACAATGCCCGCTCAGCTACCTGCCAATGAATTATAGAGTCAAATCATTAATGTTAAGCTTCAAAATAAAGGAACCGTTACAGACATGACTTCCTTTTTTTTTTTTTTTTTGGGGTGGGGGGTGGGGGAGGGGTGTGGTTAAGGAAGGGAGTGGGGAATAGAAAATTGCATGAGATTACTTGTGAATAATGACCTTGCCTTGAGTCTTGATTTTCATCAAGTATGAATAATAAAAATGGGTTATCTACCTAAAAGTACTATCTGAAAATTGCATTTCACATGCAAATTTCATTTGCAGGTTAGCATGTATAACACACGGAATGTGAAAATATGTTATATGGAAGCAAAACAATGAACCTTTATGTTAGAAATGTAAAAAGAACATTTCCTCAACAAGAACCCTAGGTCATCATTAAGAAAGTCCCACAAAAGCAAGGTTGATGAGAAGCTAATATGCCTTAATGGTGTGACAGGGGAAAAGCATAGCTGCCATCAATAATACAGCTGATTCTAAAGGATGAGACCGCATGCAATTCACGGGGTCTTTACATAGCTCATTTCTAGTTTCTGGCATGATGGCTTTTTGACTGCAACGACAGAATTTACAGATTATCATGTAATTATCAAATCTAGTAGAATAAATTTATGCAAAAATAAGCTGGATAATAACACGCTAGCCATAAAGAACACTGAATTTCCCTTTGGAGTTTAAGACCAATGAGAGAATGCAATGAGATATTGAAGCAAATCTATCTAATGAATGAGGATTTATTTTATTTATTTATTTTTTTGGGGGGTGGGGTGGTGTGGTTGGGTTGTAGCAAATTATCAAATGGTCAAACATAAGTTCAAGGAAACTGAGCAGCAGCAACCCCAACAGTCAAAGGCATGAATTACATATTTAAGGTGACCCAATCTTTTCGTAGAGTATAAAGAAGCAAGGGCCTTCAACCATGTCATGAAGCGTATTAAAAATCCCTTGTGTAGGCAACACAGAGGTGACTTGCAGAACACTGTAAACAACTCAAGAAGCACAAAAAAAAAGGTATCAACAAGAAATTATAGGGTTATTCATTAAACCAAATCAAACTAAACCACACTAAACTGCAAAATGCAATTCTTTTATATTTTGGTTCAGTTTGAAAATGGTTCAAACAGTTTGCAATTCAGTCCGGGAAATCAAATCATACCAAACTGCTTCTTATAAAAATATAAGTTATGAGATATTTTTTAATTTTAAACCTTATTAACATATTTGTCTAACCTTATTTACCATTTCTTTTTTGTCAACTCTCATTATATTTTTAATATCCACAATCCACACTTTTTTCTTCACCTTCGTCTCTTATTTCTTAAGTAGATAAATATACCTTCACTATTACTTTAAATGTAATATTACCATGATAAAATTATTATAAAATGTATTTCAATTTGAACATCAATATCTAATTAAAAATTCCAATAGCTATTAATATTATCAACTCAAATAAGATGTTTAAAAATGATTCAAACTAACCAAACCTAACCAAATCGAACAGTATTTTAAGTAGTTCAATTCAGAATCGCAAATGGTTAAAAGCAATCGGTTCATTAAAAGTTTGAACTGAACCATTTCAAGTACAGTTTGGTTCGGCTTGACCCTTGAACCAAACCATGAACACCCCTAAGAAATTATCCTATTGGATAATTTAAAAATATTGGTGGATACAACTAATCCACCATGGATTACTAAGCCATCCAAGAACCTTCAATCATCTTCAAAAACTATATTTATTGACCCCAAATTGTAGTTCTGGATGATATATAGTATCAAGTGATGCAAATTTAAAGAAATGTCGAGCCATGAAATTTGCCACTTTAAATCCTAAAGAAATGATAGTGCAAGCAAAGAATAATGTGACAACATAATCGAGATACCTTGCGTCAAAATAAAGACAAAAAGTTAAATCATTTCATGATGTATACCTGGAAATGTGAGCTGTTGAGACACCGACTGATTTGTCGAAAAAGTGGCACCATGCAGCGCTGGAATTCTGCAGCTTGGGTGGCTTCTAGAACTTCTTCAAGCTCACCAAGAAACATGACTTCCTTCGAGCTATTTGTTACAGGCCAGTACTTCAAAAGACCACGAATTACCGTGTCAGCCAGCTTAAAATCTTTCTCTACAAACTGCGTAATGCAGTAGGAAAGCTGCTGATGATACATGGCGACACATTTGGGCTTATGGAGGGGAATTAAAGCACGAACAAGAAAAAGCTTATGCTCTTCCTTCAAAGGCAAAGCAAACCCATTAATTATACTTCCCAAAATCTCCAACAGCTCAGCTATTCCATTGTGCTTCTCTGTCTCAAATATAAACCTGTAGAAGACGTTATTGATAGATTTTCTAATAAAGGGCCGGTGTACCATGAACTTTCCATAAATACGGTGAAGGATTGTTTTCAAATAATCCCTTTCCCTTCGGTCCTCAGAATCAAACAAGTCCAACAACCTCAATATGAACGAATGATCAATAAACCTCTTTGCAAGCTTTGCATCAGTCTCTGACGAAGCAACAAATCTAAGCAAAATCTCATATGCAATCTGTATATGTGGCCATGCCGGTTCTGTAGTAGTTTCTTCCTCTTCAGGATCAAAGTCCAGCACCTTATTATCATTACTCGAAGGACATGTCCTAAACAAATTCATCGCAACCATCTTTGTAATTTCTTGCATAGCTGCCTCGTTAAACTTTGAGTTAACTGATGATATGTAATCAACCAGCTCAAGCAATGTCTGCCGCTTTATGTCCTTCTCCTTGAGGTTTTTCGACGGATCATTAAAATCAAATACAACACAACACATACTTAACTTCCTCATAAACAAATTCTGCTTTTCCGAGTTGGATACATCCCGAAAACTTGGCAATGCCTCATAGGCACCTGAAGATAACACCGGACCCAATTGGGATGCAATGGGCGCTGACTTCTTCCCATGATTGGACACTACCCCGTTACTCAACCGTGAATTCCCTGAACCCGAATTCGAGGATTTCAAGCTATATGTAGAGTTTGGCCCTACATAGGAGTTAACTGACGAATTGGAATTAACCAACCCATCAACGTTTGAATCACTTTGCGATGATTTTGAGGGCTTTCTAGGTATTTTACCAAGTATTTGTTTGATCATATCTTCAAAACCCTAAAAAACTACAAAATTTTCTATACTAAAGATTCAACCTTTACACTAACCCAAAAGAAAAGATTAAAACTTTATACTTATCCAAAAGAAAAGATTCGAATTTTACACTTGGAAATGGACAAAAAAAAAATAGTGCACCTATCAAAATTCATCAATCTGAACCACTAAAATGTATAAAAACAAAATGGGCACTTTTATTCCAGTATAATAATTAACTGACTATAAGCATCACATGTGAGTATGTGCATGATTTTTTTTTCCCTATTTTTCTTTAGTGACAAATGGTTTCAAATTTGAAATTGAAAACAGGAAGAGTTTGAAAGAGAAGAACTTACGTGGATCAACTGGGTGTATAGATCCGAAAAAGTGCAAAGAAGTAAGGGCAAAAATGATAAACAAAACTAAACCTAAATACAAGTTTCAAAAGATAATAATAAAACCCTAATCTCTAAGTTGGTTTTGGTGAGGGGTGGGCGGGGAATCACAGTTTAGAGTGAAAATGAAAGTGAAACAACGTGGTCTTATTTAAATAGGAAGGAAAAGAAAACTTTCAAAAGTCCCGAGTAACGCCACACGGTGTCTTTGACCTTCTCTCCCTGTCTCAATATCTAAATTCTAAAAGCCAAGTCTCACTGGAAAAAGAATAAATAAATTGGACATCGTCTTTTATGCGAAGAACCATAAGCAACCTAGCACACCATGTGAGTACGGTACGAAATAATAGATGATATCAAATAAAACTCCATACTTTGGCCATTATGATAGAATTATGTATCATTTTTTATTTTTTTACTATGATAGAATTATGTATCAAATTTTTATTTTTTTATATTTAATTATTATATTATAATTATATTAAGTATTACTCTTTATATATACATTAACACTTAATATACTCGCAACATGTGTGTTGAAAAATATATATAAACCATATATATTAATTTTATGATTTTATGTATTGTCAAAAAAAAGTACGACAGAAATCATATAAAAACTTATTTACCCACTAGCTCTAACACTTATATACCCACTAGAAAACGTGGACGCTATTGATATGATATTTGATCCGATGTTGTAATAATAAAAAAATTGGAAGTTATAGTAGTAACTTTAATCTTATAGGGAAGAATAGTGGTTTCAATTCATATCCATTGGAATAAAAGAAGAGGTGCGATTTAATAAGAGAAAAATGTGGAAGAAGTGGATAGGTGGTTCTAAATTTTAGTAACTGGCAGTAGTTACCGGGTAGAGTAATTTTATTGATAAAATATTTAAAAAATAAAGATTAAAAGCACAAAAAATGTTTTTTTTTTTTTGTTTTAATATTATAGATATACTAAAACTCCTTTATCACTAACATCGAATGACTTTAGGCTCAAAATACTTTTGGCTAGTCATTTTAATCTTCACAAAAGAAAAAAGAAATAATTTATTAAAATTAAAAATGTACATAATAAATAGAGAAAACTCCCGGTTTCATCTTTTAGGTTTTTATATTTTATTATTCCGATTATTGTTTTTTTGTTATATGTTTGAAATTTAACCCAAAAAAAATTGATTGAAAATGATATACAATGAGCTTTATATCATACATGAATAAATAAAAACTTACACTGAATCATTGTTATAGTAAATATTTCATAAGTAATTGCAATAAGTTTTTATAAGTCATGTTAGATAAGAAAAAAAAAATGCAAATTGAATTCTAATGTGGCAAATTTTTATTTATTTGTATCGGCACCGAAGCCTATACATTTTCGTTAAGCCTACTATTAATGGTGGTTACTTTTTAGATATTGTATTTAGATGCTATGGAAAGGATATAAATATGTATGAATTTGATGTTTAGAAAGGTTGAATGAGAGCAGAGATGGATGGAATTTGAGAAAAATTAGTGGAATATTTATATTCTTAAGCTAAAAAATATTTTTAAAAAATGGAGAAAAAATTGTGAAAATTTATGGAAAATGATGTAAAATATTTAAATTCCCCTAGTTGAGATAAAAAACCTCACGGATTTCCCCCCCCCTAGTGTTTCCTCCCAATTATTTCCATTTCAATATGATGTATTATTAGAATAAAAGTGAAAGCATATTTCTTTTTTTTTTTTCCTTCTTTTCTTTTAACACGTTTCCACCAATTTTTATGTATATTTATATTATTAAAATGAAAAACACCAATAGTTTTCCATTTATCTATGATTTTACATTATAATTCTTAAATATTCAATTCTTTATTTGATAAATCGTATAGGGGTAGTATAGTAAAATATTGTTATAAATCTTTTTGAATCCACTATCCCATTCATCCCTCCTTTTTTTGAGAGCGTAAAATTGCAACCTTTTGAATATTCCACTTATCTTTTTTTTTTTTTCTTTTCTGGAATATAGGAAACTGTAACTTTTTATATTAGAAAAGATAAAAGGAAAGAAAAAATAAAATAGTTTCTTCTTCTTAAATAGTTGCTATCAAAAACATTTTTTTAAGAAATTACCATAATTTATTTCGTTTTATTTATTAGTTTTTTTTTTTCCTTTTATAGTTTATCTTTTATTACATGTAAATGTCATGGAAATAGTGCATGCATTTTTACTATTAGGAACATATCCATTGAATATTTAATTATTTTGCTATTATAATTTAATGCATTTGATATTTTTATATTTGTACATACAATGTGGGTGCACCGTCCATTAGTTGTTCTTGAATTGTAAAGCATACAATGAGAGGAATGTAGATTTTATCTCATCTTCAATCAAGGTTTGATTTGCACACAAAAAAAAGTTTCATTTGGAAAAACTTCCAAGTTATTTAAACTTAATAGAATAAATGAAGGAAATTTTATAAATTTAATTTCGAATATTTAGCTATTTTTCTATTTTAGTGCTTATTTTCATTTTATATTTAAGTTTTCAAACTTTAAAAAACAAAAAGAACAAATTCTTCTATTAACTCTTCTACTTAGAGAGTTGACACATATTATCACTTGATTAATTTAAAATAATTAATTTAATAAACTTTTGTTATCAACTTCATTTACCTAAATTATATAGTAAAATAAAAGATTACGGAGAAATAAAGCTTAGGAAAAAAAGAAACAAAAAAAACCTAAAGAATAACCATTATGATTGCCCTATCTATAGCCCATGGAGTCATGGTGGTTACTCTTTAAGGTTATTTTTCTTTTTTTTTGTTTTTCTAATTTTTTCATATTCTTACCGTATAATTTAATCAAACATATCTAGTAATACGAATATGTTAAATTATTTACTTTGAATCAATTAAGGCATGGTATGTGCCAACTTTTTATGAAATATTTAATAAAAGGATTTGTTCTTATGGAAAATATATATAAATATGATTGAATAGAAATTATCAATAAATATATATATATATTAAAACTAATTTTGTATTCTTTTTCCTGAAATAAAACTACCAATTTAAGTTGCAATTAATTTTTTTAAAGTAAAAAAAAAAAGTATAGATAGGTCAAATTTCGGTGCTTATAAGATGTATTTCAACCCCAAAATTGATTAAACTCGGGCAATATATGCTGATTTGAGTCGATTGCTTTTTCTTTGTAATTGATTCAGTTAGCCCTTACTTTTCGGAAGCATCGGGATTCATATTGACAAATCATGCCTCATTTCGTGTCAAACTTGTATTACTATCAAAAGTAAGTAAAATTATATTGAGATCACATGATTAATTTATATTATAATTATATTTATCTGTATGATAATCATATTTATTTTATCTAATGGCATATTATTTTCATGTTTTATATCAATGATGGTGATATTAATTATATTATATTATATTCGTACCCGTATCATCTTATCATACCAACCATTGCTAACCTCTTTGTACGCGTGCGTGGATATGTGTTTGCACGTGTTTACCCTTGAGATCCCACCTGGGTTTTGAAGTTGATTGGACAATATTCAAATACGGTCACAGAAATCAAGAGGTAGGAAGTAACCGAATAAAGATTGGCATGATTGATCGGGTGAGAGACTCCTTTCCACGACCCATTTTCTACGTAATCTTAAATATCGGACACATCGGTACCACTGCAACCAGACAATGCTTTGTAAAAAGTGGCGCTCAAGCTTCATCATTTGTCGCTCTCACCTTTTATCTCTTCCTTGATATTTTATCCCCCTCTTTTTTTTTTTTTCTTTTTTCCTCATGGATCTTTTGAAAAATTAAATCGAATATTTCAATAAAAAATTAGAGCACGCAAGGATTCGAGCCTGTTGTCCAATATGCGAACCGATTCAAACAACAAACAGTATAACTAGGTGTTGAGCATGCTTTAATCCTTAGATATTGGTAAAACACATTATAGAATAGCAGCAATCTAATGTATTTTGGATAAAAAATTGATGATTAATTATAAGATTAATCCGATATAGTGACGATAAAAAGCGTTTAATCAATTTAAAAATAATCAACTAAAGCACCATTAAATATAATCTATGATTATATATCTTGTTATCCATTTTTTGATGTTTTTATGTTTTCGTTAAGTTGAGGATATTAAATAAATTATTGTGATTTACTTTATAATCTAATTGAATTTAGTTTTTTTTTTTTTCTTAAGAGCTTATAAGTTTATTAATATAAATATGAGATTAACCCTTGGAGTTCATTGAGAAAGATAGCTTATCCCTACAACTCTACATAAACTTTAGTGTGTGGGCTTGGTTTGATCTTAGTAAATGAGATTACCATGCTTCAAAAATAAGCTTCATGTGCCTCTCATCCATACTCTATTGATCTTTAGCGGATGTTGTCTCTCCTTTCATTTATGCCTTTGTACTCTACATCAGGGTTTGGAATATCCAAACCTCGTGATGCCCAGAAACTGTATGGTGATGTTGGGCAGGTATTGTCAAGAGCTTGGAGCAAAGGTAGTAGAGGAAATGTTACTAGTTTACCTTTAGTGCACCATCTATTTTTCAAGAAAAATTGATGGTTGTGAGAGATTTAAGTATCATTTTTTAAGGGTAAACAACAATAACATAGATTGTTTTTAGCATTTTTTTATTCACACGATCTACATTTTCTTTTTTATAATCTGTATAATTTATATTATCCTTAATACTTAATTATTGACCATTTATTGATTTCATTCACTCTATAGACATGTGAAAACTAAAAACCCAATATCACCTTGCAATAGATTATAAAGTCAAAACATTTGACTATACTGAAGGTTAGATGTTGATAATAATCTAGAAATAAACAAAAAGTCTTATTGAATTTCACACTTAGAGTTTAAGTAATTTTGATTTGTTTTTAGTCACCTAAGATAGCATTTGATTTCCAGTACTATACAAGATAATGAGAATGGCAAAGCATAGAACATTTTTTATGCTATGTTTTGTGTGCTGAATATGGTTCCAAGTCAAGAGAGATAAATTGAACAAATATGGTTATCTCCAATTGGAATGTAATATTAAACCTAAACTTCACTTATTTGCTAGGAACTATGGTAAAGTAGATTGTTTCTTAATGTCTTACTCCTAAGTTTGAGCAAAAAGCAAGCCCATCTTTCTCTTAAATTATATAGATAATATAGTTTTCTAAACATCAAACTTAATATATATATATCATATATAAAATAAATGCAAATAAGCTATAAATAAACTAAAGGAGAAAAAAAAAATTGAAAGAGACCCTAGAATATATAAGATTTCTAATGTAATAATTCATGTATTCCTGGATTAGATGATTCGACTAAATCGAGGAAAAGGAATGATAAAGATGTTTCTGCCACTCCATGTACGAACCACTTCAACCTGGCTTGTAATGTATCCTATCCTTATTCAACCTTCATGTGACTCCGATAGGTCAAAATATATAACTTTGAAGTAGCATATGAACTAATCGAGTACCTTTTTACTACACCCATGAAGGAGAAAGGCACCATTTTCATAGCATTTCTTGTTCTCTGGCATTTGTAGTCATTGAAAGTTTTCCCTTGGCAGAAGCCAATAAAACTCTCGGTTTTGACAACTCCTGTAGACCCAGTTGGAATAACCGATTGTTCTCCATCGCAAAGAAAACAAACATATAGGCATGGACAAGATGAATAAAACAAGTCCTCTCTGTTTTTTATTTTTTATTTTTTTCTTTTTTGGATTGAATACTTACTTCACTGTGCTTGTTGCTTCCACTTAGTCCCGTGTTCCTCGAATGGATCTATTAATTATTTAGAAGATCGGTAAAAAATTAATTAAAGTCAAATTAAATATCGAAGTAATTGTGTAATAAGTAAATTAACAACATCATCAACGACTAGTTAGAAAAGACCGAACATATATCAATTTTTTGATAAAGCATTCTTCATCCCAACAATAAGACGATTAAATTTAAGCCTATTGGGGATATAATTGTTCCATTTTTATCTGGTGCCATTACTAAATTACATACCATTATATATAAATTAAAAAGAAAAATGTGGAATTGCATTATTATGATGTATAAGGCCAAAACTTGGATATTTTTATTTTTTCACTAAAACAAAATACACCATCAGTAGTTAATTCAAAATAAAGGTTGTGGAAATGGGTAATATTTAGTTGTATTTGTTTGTTTTCTGTTATTGTGGGTGTATAATATTAAAGAGTTAAAGTAATTTTTTACGCGATATTACATGTGATTCTCCTTATTTATTTTAGATGATGTATTTTAATTAATGTAAATGTGTATTCTTTATGCTAGTGTAAAAATTGAGTCAAAGGTAACTTTCTCCATTCCTATTGCAAAGTTAGTTTATTGCTTGGGCAAGAGCCAAGGCCAGTGGAAGCTTTCTTAAACTTTTACCTTCCCTCCCCCCCCTACCTAAAATTATATCCACCAGTTTTGAAATCATTTTGCTATAGTACCTATTTATTTTTTAAGCGTATCGATTAAACCCCTATCATTCAAGAACATCATATATTGATTAAAAGTTTCCTAACATTGAGAACCAAATTGCTAACCCTAAATTAGGGGACATGGGAAACTAATTAGAAAAAGTTAGAATGAATAACAACAATCTTTCTATACAACTAATTAGTTATTGAACAAAGTAGATAAGAAAATGGATATTTAATAGGAAATAATATTTTATTCTTCATATCTTTTAATGAAGTGAATACCATAGATATAAGTATTTATTAAAAGCCAGAACCTCTTCTAACCTCCTGTATCCTATCCATTCATATTTTTGCACCCAAGCCTGGATGCATCTTCCCGTGCCTTCATCTAGATGCAAATACTTGGAAAACTCCACCATGATATGTCAACGTTTTTCATTTAATATAGCAAATGGGTATCTGTTACTCACTCATGTGGATCTAGAGGTCCCCGTAGATGATAATGAACATTTCTCATTTTCGTCCATTAAAGATCTTCCCGAATCATCAATCTAACGACAGGCACGTATAGACTAAGGAAGAACCGTTATTGGTCGATTGTTGTCGTTGGTCAACAGGCAAACAAATTAAACCCTAACTTATGTGCTGCCTCGTAAGCTCTGAGTAGAGTTTTCAGGAATTGTTGGTTGGCTCTTGCTGTCGAAGTAGTTCATCTTCACTGTTCTCATCCCTTTTCATAAGAATTGCACGGGCTATATGCCAAAAAACTAAGAGGAAAAAAGAACCGTGCTGGGTTATGAAAGTACTGCTGTCTATCTAAAAATGGGGGCATTCCGAGAATTGAACTCGGGACCTCTCGCACCCTAAGCGAGAATCATACCACTAGACCAAATGCCCTCTTGTTAACTTCAACTGTACCAAAAAAATTGTATACTTAATATACCATTTTTTCTCAAAAGAGAAAAATTTCATTTACAGAAAAAAGAAAAGAAAAAGAGCAATAACAAAATTTACCATAATTGGGCTAGTGTAATACATGTTATGACCAGAAAAAAGAGTGTATTAGAATAATAAATAGGTTATTAGTGGTATTATATTATATTAATAAGTTAGATTGGGTAAAGATTAGTAGAGTTATTAGTGAATATTATAAATAGTCTAATAAGAGAGATGTAATTAAATCCATCTATTCATTCATTCAAAGTAAATAAAAAATCTTTTAGAGTTCTCCTTTCTCTCCCTTAATAATTTTTAGAGACTATATTGTGTTGATTAGAGGTTTATTGTTTTCTTTTCCAAATTCATATTTTCACAAATAATCAAGCTATGAGTGCATGAAAACATCTACTATGCAACAACACATATATAAAACATGAAATAAAATACTAAATTTTGTAGTAGAGGGGATTCAATTGTCATGATCACATACGTGTATGTCTCACACCATACATAGCTTGAGAAGAGTGACATAAAATAATACGTAAAGAATAATTAAGAGTGAGAAGTAAAAAGGAGGAGTAGGTAATCTCAGAAAGCTTAAATGCACTAGTAATAGCTTGAAGAACTATATAGCATTAACTCCACAGATATTGAAGCGAGGCAATGTATTCTTCACTTTTGAGCTCTATTTAACTTTTTATTAGAGTAATTTGATAATACAATAATGCTTTTGTCTCAATTTCTCCATTTCTCAAATGAGATAACCTTTGAGTATTTATACAGGTTGGTTGCTATTGATGTTCATTGGATTACATGAACAGTTAATGACTAAAATGAGTCCTCATATCATGGGATCTTTTCATGGGCTCTTTTTGAATCCAAGCCCATGAGAAACCTTTTTAAGTATATAAGCATCCTTAAAAAAAATTGAGCCCAAATGAGTTAGTTCAATAGTTTTTATTCCAAGATTATTATTTTAAATCTCTCTCAATTATTTTAAAAGATCCGTAAATAGACTTATTAAGTTATGTCACTTAACTAAAAAATTTAAATTCAGATTATCACTAAGTTTAAAATCTAAAATTCATTTTAGTCCACCATAAATTTCAATTTATTTTATACATGCCTATCACCATACGGTGGATGCACTATAATGCATCGGATCCATACGACTGTATTACCACTTAAATTAAAAAGAGATGCACCTGATAATCACATATGCTACTAGGAGGTCATCATTCCGAAACCACCACTTCTAATATTATTTTATTTTTTCCTTCTCTCTTGATATTTTTTTTTTCCCTTTTAAACTCGGACGGTTTACAATTTTGGTTAGCAACTTAAGTTATTTCAACTTCTTAGTTGTGTAAGTGTGCACCAAAGTCGAGACTTACATTGATGATGAGATCTCTTTTAACGAAGTCAACATTGTAGCATGGAAAATATTGAAAGCTTTTAATAAAAAGCGCGACAGAATCAATGAAGCAAATTTAAAACAAAAAAAATATGTATATGTAAAGTACTTTAAACGAAGATGATTTTCATTTAAAATATACTTACCTTTATTGAATAACTACCTCCTATTAATTACAACAAATAGAACAATAATTTTGGTTTCAAAGAATATTTATCATATCTTACTTCTCCTCTTCTCGAATATGGTATATATTAGCAGACGTTGCCCTCAATGTGGGTGCCAAACTTGAAGAGATATAACTTCATTAAAATTAAAATTCCAATACATTTTTAGTTACATAAAATTTTAATTATTCTGGAAAAGAATAATTATACTGGAAAGTTATTAGTAAAAAGGAAAAAAATTGTAAAGCATAATTGGTTTTGAAATAAACCAACATTCTCTATTAATTAACTCATGTACAACAATTCATGGATTTTTTTTTTAAATCCTAAAAAAAAAAATGCAACGTAAAAAACAAAAGAAAAAGAAAAGAAATTTAACTATGGCAGTTTAATCTTATAGGGTGGTTGGTGCAGAAAAAGAAGTTGTGGGGCAGTGTTTTTCTTTATTCTTTATTTATTATTATTATTTGAAACTTTATCATACACAACTATTAAGAGAGAGCAAGTTGTGAGATCAACCTTAATGGAAAAAGAACATGAGAAATTACTATAGGATTATGCTTTTGATCAAAAGGTAATCGAGGAATACTATGATAAAAAAAATAGTGTGATACCAAAAAAGCGGCTCTTAATAATATAGATAAGAAGCTCAACACAAATGATTAGGTTTTAAATATTATATATTCATCTAATCATTTATTATGTTTATTAGAATCTAAACGAAAGATTGAATTGCAACACATACGATGATCATATAAAAACATTTTAGACGTGGACTTGATGGAAAAATTAAATACAAAGGCTAAAAAAATAGAAGGAAACAATACAAATCTCCTGACTAATGGATATAACTTTGCTATTACATATTACAAAAGATAATAAAATTCTTATTTATCTTGCTCGTTTCTCTATATTGGGAGAGTGTGATGGGAGGGACATGGATCAAGGCTCATTTTGTTGATGTAAGGTAATTTCACCACACAAGCATAGTTTTTCATCATGGGAGAGGGTTCCTCTTAGTTTTACCGTGTCAAGGCTCAATTCCTTATTGTAAAGCTAATTTCACTACACAAACACAATTTTCACCACAAGGAAGGGTTCCTCTTAGTTTTGTCGTATTAAGGGTTGTTTCACCATACAAGCATAGCTTTCACCATAGGAAAGGCTTTCTCTCACTTTTACCATATCATAACACATTTCATCATTATAAGGTTAATTTCACCACACAAACACAATTTTCACCACAAGGGAGTGTTCTTCTCGGTTTCACCATATCAAGGCCCATTTGCTTGTTTTAAGGTTTATTTCACAACACAAGCATAATTTTCACCATATATGAGGGTTTCTCCCATATCATCATCGTCGAGTCTAATTTAATTTTGTTCCATTTTTTCTTAATTCGATTCGCATTAAATCCTATGCTTATTTAATGTGAACCTTTGACTTAAACTAGGAAAAATTTAACTTTATTGTCCATTTGGAGTCGCCACCAAACTGGAGCTAAGAAAATCGTTAAGTTTAGGACTAACTGAGTGGACTAATCCTAACTTAAACATTAGTCAATGAAATCATTTCTTTTTAAAAAAAAAAGAAAAGAAAAACCAGAGATTCTCAATTTAGAGGCTAACCTATTGAAACCCTAAAGTTACCACCTTAACCTTTTAAAATTTGAATCATATTTTATTTTGTGATATCCTTTTTAGCATAAAAAATACTTAAAAAATAAGAATAAAATAATAACAGTTATACTACTAATGAATTTTTTTTAAAGAGTTGTCCCATAAGGGTATTCACGTACCCACTATTCAAGATCAAACAAATCGCAATTCGCTTGTTTATAAAACTTTAGTGTTTTATTTAATTTTAATTAAAGAAAGGACTAGCTAGATTTACGTTTATTACCATATTTTATTTATTATTAGAAAAAACTCTAAACCTAGTTTTTATTTACCAAGGTTTTTTTTTAAAAAAAAAACTAGAAAAAGAACTCTAAATTTAAAAAAAAAATCAATTTAATTTTTATTTCAAGAAATAAATTTTTTTCTACGTGACAAGACATTTTATTATATTATTATTATTATTATTATTTTTATTAACCTTTATTAAGCCGAGGTCATTAATTAAATTAACTAAGGTTATTAAGTCAATTTAAAACTCACTTCATTAATCAAATCTATTTGCTTAAATTCTAATTACTATAAGAAAATAAAATGAAATGTATTAATTAATATAATAATAATAATAATACTAATAACAATAAGGACGTAACTTACCTGGACGCGAGTCGAATACCAGCAGGTCGGGTCAGGTCGAATTCGGTTTGCAGGTTGAATCACGAAGAAGGCGACCGCGATGGCAAGGGAGTACTCCGAGCGGCTCTAGGCGTCGTTGGCCTTGGGGTTTTCAAGGGTGTAGAACTCATTAGTGGTGGTGTTTTCTCTTAAAGACTTGCTTAGGCGATGGTTTAATGGGCGGCCAACGGAGGAGCTATGGTGGTTTTCTAGATTTCTCTAAACTAGGCATTATTGAGTGAAAAAGTGAGGCTTTTCCGAATCCTCAAGTCGCAAGGAATCCTCTAATACCTCTTGTTAGCTTTGACATGGTGTGTAATGCAAACTATCCTAGAGAGAAGGTGAGTAGTGGGTTTAAGAATTCCTAGAGAGAGAAAGCTCATGTTCGAGCTTATGGGTGTGTTTTGTGTGATTTTCAGCTTTACCGTGTTCACGAAGTCGAGTTCTATTTATAGGCTCTCAAAGATCATCTCGATAAGCTCGGATTTAGCATGCGGTTGAGATCCATTTTTCTATTTTAGATTCAAATTGATCTTGGGAATTTGATGCCAATCCATTAGATTAAGTTCGTTTTTGTGAATTATCCAGTTTGTTTCTGTTACAAATCGATAATAATCTAAAAAGATTTAAAAAAAAAACGATTCTAGCATGCCGGATTTGCTCCGGCTTCTTCTCCCTTCTATTTCACAGTCGTCATCTTGCTGGAGAAGATGATCACGTGGCTGGCACGTGATTCTTTTCACCCAATGGCTTGTTACCTGCCACGTGGTAGTTTGGTTTGGCAAGAAAGAAAAAAACTTTCATGGTGATTCAAGGATTTGAACCCACGTCCTTCCTTTCCTTTAGTTTGCTTGAGGCGCATGGGTAAACCAGCCGGGTTGACCCTTTTCTCATTTATTTCATGTAATTAATTTGTATATAAGCTAACGTCCTAATTAATTTTTTATTGATTCAAAATTCCCAAGCTTGATTTGGAGGCCCATACTTCCTTAATATTGTTGAAAATTTTATTATTACTATTTTTATTTATTTTCATTATTTTGTAAACCAAGTTATTTATTTTTTATAATTATTATTATTTATTATTATTATTATTTTTAGAAAAAATCTAGATGAGGGCAAAAATAGGGTGTTTACAATCATAATAAGGTTTATTTCACCACACAAGTGTAATATTCACCATAAGTAAAGGTTTCTCTCAATTTCACCATATTAAGGGTTGTTTCACCATATAAGTACAATTTTCACTCACAGTCATAGGGAACAATTTTTCTCACTTTCACTATGTCAAGGTGCGTTTCATCGTTGCAAGGCTAATTTCACCATGTAAGCATAGTTTTTACCATAGGTGAGAATTCCTCTCAATTTCACGATATCAAGGCCTATTTCCTTACTGTAAGGCCCATTTCAACACACTAGCATTTCACCATATGGTAAGGTTTTTCTCAATTTCATCATATCAAGGCTCGTTTTCTCATTGTAAGGCATATTTCACCACATAAGTATAGTTCTTACCATAGGGTAGGGTTTTTCTTAGTTTCACCATATCAAGGTCCTGTTTCTTTGTTATAAACTCATTTCACCATATAAGCACACTTTTTACCATAAGGGAAGGTTTCTATTGGTTTCACCATATTAAGGTTCGTTTCCTTGTTGCAAGGCTCATGTCACTATACAATCATACTTTTCACCATAGAAGAGGGTTTCTCTCAATTTCACCATATCAAGGTCCATTTTCTTGTTGTAAGGCTTATTTCACCATATAAGCACAATTTTCACCATAGGAGAGGATTTCTCTCATTTTCACATTCATGAGAAAGGAATTGAATATGAGACAAAGACGGTGACTAAAGTTGATTAAGGATTATGATCTAGGAATAAATTACTGTCCAGGGAAAGTAAATGCTGTATCAATGCTCGTTTCCTTATTGTAAGGCTCATTTCACTACATAAGCATAGTTTTCACCATAAAGGGAGGTTTCTCTCAATTTCACTCTATCAAGGCCCATTTCATCAAAATGTAATTGTTCTCGTACTTTTTGGTCATACTACATTTTATAAAATAATATAGTGATTGCTCATCAAAATGCTTGTACAATTAAATGTGGGCTTAGCTATATAAGTGACTAATTTTTAAGAAGAGTGATACCAAAACTACTCTCTTAATCTATAATATTATAGATTAAAACTTATTTTACTTATTTTATGTTATTTAACCTTCTTTTTTATCCTACTAAAAAATAATTATCGTATCTTACTCTAGCTCACTATTTTGTTCCTGCTATTTATTTAAGGTTTTATTTAGTTAGCTTGATGATTAGTTAATTATATCTATTTTTTTTTTAATTTTATTTGATATACACGTAGTAAGCATCCATCCCCACAGGAGATATCAAAGCTCTTAAGTCGTTTTTTATTTTACAAAAAGTAAACCCTCTCTAATTACATATACATGACAGATGATGATTAGAAAATGATTTTGCATCCAACAAACTTATATTCTCCAGCATGCATTACAATCACTTGCAAAGGGAGACACATAAAAATTTGAAAAACCTACCGTATTTATTTTTCAAAACACAAGTCATTTTCCCGAAAATGCTATGATATGAAAATGTTTTACTTTATAAGAAAAGAATATTTTCTACTAAAAAAGTTATTTTCAAGCCTAAAAAAATAGGGAAAAATTTCAAAAGAAATTTTCACAAAACAAATGGGACCTATGTTGATCTTCACGTTAATATTAATGATTGTCGAACTTTTTATAGTTACTTTTCTTTTTTTTTCTTTCTTTCTTTTTTTTTTCTTTTTTTAACTCGAGTTGTACGCTTTACGAAAATAGAAATACATAAAAATATAAGAAGCTTTGTTATTTGACAATTTAATATGTGCCCTACAAGCATGCTATTGATATTTTTCCTTTTAATAAAACCTTATGGGCATAAAGTTATATTTTGGACAAGCGCATCGTAAGTTTTTTTTTTTATAGTTACATAGCAAGTTCGATCAAGTGCTCTCTAATTTAAGTAAATCATTTAAATTTTTTATATATCTAATAAAATACAAATAAGCTGTTTATATTTTAAATGGGTCACTTAAATTTCCTAAATTTTGCATGCCATCAAATGGCCAAAAACCAAGGAAGATACTTAATGAGGAATGCATATGGTTCCAAAACATAAATATATAAGAGTTAAACAACTAATTTCAATATACAGGAGTTAGGATATGTTTGTTTTAAAGAAAAGTTCCGTACTTTTTTTCTAAATTGTATGATAGAAGCTTCATGACGTTTAAATATTAGCATACAGCATCAACAACCTATATGTACAAGTTATTTTTAACAGTAAGTGGCCATAGAAGATGTTGACAATGGCCAACCATTAATTACATAAGTAATAACTAAATAAAATGTTAATATAGAATAAGAAAAATGACTTTCTCATTTAAATAAACGAACATCATTTTTTATATCAATATTTTCTACAATGGTTCACTACAACCTTCTACCAGCAGCTAACATTTTAAAATCCTACAATCGCTTATGTATAAAAGTCATAAGTAAAAGTAATCTCATAAATTACTACAATAATATTTATCTATTTTAAAGTTTTTAAATATATTAATCGTAAAATAAAGGCATCCTCAATTGAGTTTTATCACAAATAGAGAAGATTTCATTTTGACATCTCACTTAAAACATCGAAATTTCCATAAGAACTTTAATATATTCATTCCAATAAAATTTGGCTACCTTTAGATCCATAAAATTATTCAATCTGGAAAATCTGGTCAAACCATTTTAGTCGACCATAATATATTCGAATTAGGCTAACAAAAATCTATTACATCGAATATATAAATTTTCCATATGCTCTCTTTTGTCGGCCACGACCGTGTTTACAACAATGAATAAGCAAACTTTTAAAGAATATCCGATTAAATCCTTATTCTGAATTATACATATATCTCAATTTTGTAAATAGATTTACATAAATGCTCTTGTTATAACCACCTTATTTCATGGAATCAGAGATTGTAATTAGCGAATCATGGGAAAATATGGATCTCTTGTTCATCCTTTTTTTTTTTTTTTAACTATCATTTCCAAATAATGGAGTCAATTGAGCAGCAGCTTCTTTTGTAGCCAAAAGTCCTAGCAAAAGCACTTGTGATATCACCAATGTTAATATAACACACCTACGAACATCTAGCTAGGATGCTGCACACTTTCACATTCCTAGTTGTAAACGTTAATAATTTGAAAATTTCACACAAAGAAAATTAGCATGTAATATTAAAAGCCAACTTACATAACTAAAAAAGGGCTATACAATAAATTTACAAGGATAAAACAAAGAAGGCGATCGTGTTATCAACCTTTATGAATGTTCAATTTCATAAGAAAATTTTTACTAAGGAACATGGAGTTCATGATATGAACAATCGATCAATTTTTTGTTTTCCTGCCTCTGTACCATTCAAGGTTTGACTTTCATTATATATTCTCAAACCATGACCAAAAGGCAACATTAAACTAATGTGAAATTCCACCATATCCTAGATAAGCAGCAGACCCATAAACATGTGATAAACTTCTTACAATTTTACCTCAATAGATCATACAATGGAATGCCAACCCGTATGACACTAACACATTGTATATCCCACCTCTATCACAACTATACATGTAAATCAATGCTTGTTTAAACTTGAGAAAGCTAGAATTTGAAAAATAAATAAATAAATAAAAGGTTATATGTCTCCAAGAATAAAATCTTCTATTTTACAACAGTATAAGAGAAGCAGGGATAAGCCGCATGAATCTACTTCATTTATTGTGGTGTTGTGTTATTTGTGGAAGACAAGCTTTACAGCTATTATCAAGTTCAAGACAGAAACTTACATAATTAGAAGTTGTTGCCTAATTTGTAACAGTGTTATTTGATTTCAAATGCTTTGGCTAGAAATTGGCAAGGCTATATCTAATGTAGCTACTTCTTGACAAAAATACGTTAACAGTTTCTATAAGAACAAAGACCAAAGCAAAACCATGTCTAAATGCAAGTACAGTAGCTCTCATCCCTTGTAGATAATCCCTTACTAAAACGTATTTTTTAAGCAGCAATATGCAAAAAAGCACAGTTAGACTACATGTTGCATTCCATACTACAAATCAACTGATCAATTAGCAGTAGCAATGTCATTGCTCAAGATATAATTTAACCCACCAAAAAGGACACAATCCACTTATGGAATTGGATTTTTTTTTTCAATTTTTTTATGATGTATTTTTTGCTACTTTAAGAAAATTACCATCAATTTTCAGAAGTGATAACATTTGAAGTTTGCATGTAAATCTAGAACAATGCTATCTTATTCTCGATAGAGACAAAAGTATTCATCAGAACTAAATTTCACTACAAAATCGTTTGTGAGATTATCTAACAAGACTACCATCTGTAGCACATTGTGTGTGTTTAACTCATTGGAGAATCCAATTTGAGCATTTCAAGCAACCTATTTAGCAAAGAGACCTTTCCAAGTTTTGACCCTCCAGATGAAGCTGGTTGCTGGATAAAGAAGTGTTACCATGAATACCAATTCTCGATACAACAACTCAACACAACTTACGCTAGAATAATCTAGCCAAAAATTAACAATATGACAATATATGATAAGGCTGAGTCATCCATATTTTCCAAACAACTATATGTGCAATCCCCAACTGCACATAAACCCCAATAAAAGAAGTAAAACTAAATTCATCCTCGTCACACTAAAATAATAATACCAGTACAAAAGGAAAGCCAATCCTATATGCTTAGGGAACTATAAATCAGCATCTACCTAACTTGAAATGGATAAGGGATGAGCTTGCCAAAGATGCTATCGTCTTTAACATCAGCAGCATTAATAGTGGAAGAAGCACTCTTGAGTAATAAACACAAACATGTAGCAAACAATCAAACTCAACAAAGCCTAACTTTTGCTGCAAACCAAACAGGTTGAGTTTTAAGAGGATAAACACAAGCACATAGCAAACAATCAAACACAACAAAACCTAGCTTCTCGGTCATAAGCGCAAGCTTCATCCTCCTAACCAAAGAATTAAGGAAGGAAGATTTGCTAACATTAGACCTCCAAACACGAGCAAACTCAAGCAAGCCATCGCTTGGGACTATCCTTAGTGCTAGCACTACTCTTCAGAAAGTCAACTTTAACCTGAAGATCCCTGGTGTACTTACTCAAAACTATATTGGAAACCAACAAAACCCTAGTACTAAAATCATAGTCTTCATCAATATTACAAAAATTCTCCTCTGTTTCTAGGGGAATAAAGAGCTTGTTGATGAGGATTTTGAGATGGATAGGTGCCACAATATAACAAATTTAGAATCTTAACGAATAAAATAACCTAGAAGAAGGAAAAAAAATACTTATCTACCGATTTTGACATAGAGATCAATAAGCATGATCCTGAACGATGGAGGGAGATAGAACAAGAAGAAGCCATGGAGGGAGAGAAGTAGAAGAAATGATGGAGGAGACAAAGGATGGCTTGAAGATGATGAAAAGAAATGAGACAACAGAAAATGACAGGTGCAAAGTAGCAATAGGGTAAAGTATTTTACATGGAGAACTGGTGGAAGGTAAACATGGTTAAAAATATGGATGACTGAGATTTATCTTAATAAATAAGCAGCTAAAATTAAGATAGGACCAGTCTCGTAATTTTAAAAGATAGTATTTGTTTAGAAGTAAATAAAACTTCCAAAAATTATGCAACGTGAATAGTGGTACGTGGGTGAATAATGTAAAAAAATAGGTCGGTTTGCCAAGTGAGCAAACCTTTTTTTTTTTTTAATATGATTCGTGGGAAAATATTTTACAAACTACCGTGATTAAATCATAGATTAAAAATGTGATTTTAGTACAATAGAATTTCCCACATAAATCGCAAACAGAAGTTGCAACACGGAAATCACATGGGAGAAATGCGATTTAGAAATGACACTTTTTACTTATGATTTACAATTAAATAATATGGTGTGTTTTAAGAGATGTAAATCACATAGGGAATGCAATTTAGTTAGGATTTAACCTTCTTCTATCTTCTTCCTCCCTCATTCTAAAAGCTCTTCTCTTTCTCTCTAAAATATAACTCATAATGTCCCCTTCCCTCTCTCTTCAAAGCCCATTGATTTCTTGTAGAATTTTTGCAAAAAACATTTTTTTTTTTTTTTTGGACACCATAGTGATACTAAAAGTAAGAAAACACACTATTTTGATAGCTTTTTAATTCGATTTGCTGAAAATTGTAGCTGCCCTATTTAGCTTCTCTCTAAAAAGTAAGAAATGATTTATATTTTATTTTGTAGGTAAGAGTGTAGTTCATTATTTGTAGCGTATATTTTGGAGAATAATCACCTAATAGAAGTAAGTAGTTTACTACTTTGTGATTTTTTTTTTTTTATGTAATGTAGAGTATTATTATGTGGATAGTCCATTTTCCAACTTTGTTTTTGGTAAAATATGTCAATTGCCTTGCCAAGTTTAGTTTATTTTGCTTGCAAGAAGAGTCACTCTATTAGCACAATATATATCACCATTTGTGGGCAATGTCAAAGTGTTGTATCTTTAATGTTGAGGACATTTTCTCTTTATTATTATTTAAGTTAAGTTAAAATGTCAATTGTTTCCTCTTATACTTCACTTTGTATGATGAGTTTATCGCAAATTATTGCTTATTATATTGTAGAAGAATTGGGCTATTCGTAGATGTTCTAGTCTACTATTGTAAGGTTATTTTATCCATGATGGTGTACAATAGTGTAACCTTGCTTTTTGTTTTTTAATAATTGAAGTTTTTATTTGTGTAATGTAAAGTATTGTTATGTATTTGTGTGTGTATATATATAATATTCTTTATGTTGATGTTAGTAGGTAGTGGAAGTGTCAACTTTTGTAAGATTTGCTATTTTTGCTCATGAGAATATCTTGTAAGGGTGAAGTCGGGGTGTTCAATGATAGGGGGCCACTTAAGAAATTAAAGTGAGGATAGATACAAGCTACATCGAATTATTGAACAAGATATGTGAAGTTATTGGAGTTGATCCTAACTTGCAACATGTAGAAGTGTTTCATAGGTAACCCACAATTTTCAACTCGGGTTCTATTAGACTAAAATACTCGTTAATGCCTATCACCGATGATGACGACGTAGAGGGTCTCATTGAATTTGCTAAAGCAGTAGGTTAGTTGTTCATACATGAGCTATTTATTAGGTTGCAACATAGCTTCATAACAACTGAATAAGATAATACACTGCATGAAAATATCATGTCCCTACCATCGCAAGTCCAACAATTTATCAATGTGTCGACCACATTGGAATGAATAGAAGAAATTCCCGAAACTTATTATGAGGAGATAGATTTACTAATAGGAGAGAATCTTGAGAGAGAAATTGATGAGGTGAACTTAACTATGGAATATGATACAAAACAAGAGGCAATAAATGAAGAGGATGTAACTGGTGAGTACCGCATCAACTTTTAAATGGACAAGTTTGACAATCTTTCGTCTTCAGTGACAGCCGAAACCACTCCAGAAGACACTGGTTTGCCTATATCCACCATGGTTATTGTTGTTTGAGCATCTAATCCCATTCTTTAATAGGAGGGATGGTGGCGATGGTTACATAACTTTTGAGGAAATACTTTATTCTACGATGATCTTAGCTTTGGTGATGAGTTGAAGAAGGGTATGTGGTTTGCTAGAAAATTCGAGTTGATATATGTAGTCAAGGCATTCCACATCAAACATCACCACAAATATTGTGTTGATGAGCTCCACAAGAGAGTGTGGTTTGTTTATTGTACATAAAGGGACTTTAGTTGCCGATGGTGACTCTGTGTATGCTAAAAACACATGCACACTAATTTTGCAATAACTATTGTGGAAAGGCTGCACACTTTTATTAACTCCATGTTGAGTCAAGACCATTTACAATTGGACTTAAGCCTCATGGTGTGCTATTTCGTTGGTCATGTTAGGTTGAATCCCAATGTGAAGATTTCATTCCTTAGAGAAAATATCCTTTAAACATTGGGGTATTCGGTAACAAATAGGTAAGTATGGGATGGGAAGAGAAGAGTGATCGAAGCCATCTATAGTGATTGGGGCAAGTCATACATGGAGCTTCCAAAGCTGTTGAATGCTATCGAAAATAGTAACCTAAGTTCGCAAGTTTTTTGGCAAGATTAGCCAACTGCTAAAGAAGATGAAGTGATCTTTCAAAGAGTCTTTTGGACATTTGGTTCATGCATACATGCATTTAAATACTATAAGCCAATGATTAGTATCGATGGAAACTTCTTATATGGGAAATACAACCATAAGTTGTTAATTGCATGTAGCATGGATGATATAAACCACATTGTACCTTTAGCGTTTGCATAAGTGAACAAAAAATCATTTGTTTCATGGTCATGGTTTCTATCCTTGTTGAAGCGATGTGTTGCTAGCCATTGACTTAATCAAGAGATGATATACCTTATCTCAGACCAACATCAAGGGATATTAGAGGTAATAAGGCATGAAGAAGTTGGTTAACAATTGCCTTTTACACAATCGTAGTTTTATATTTGACATGTGGCTAACAATTTCAACATAACACATAAAAGCATCCCCTTAAAGAAGTTGATCACTGCAGTAGGCTTGAAGGTGTAAGAGAAAAAGTATGAATTTTTCATGGAAAAGCTAAGAAGAAGAAAAAAATTTACACCGAACTTCTTTGCGAATATCCCAAAAGAGAAGTGGACTTGAGCATTCGATGGGGGACTCAAATATGAGTTTATGACAACCTATCTTAGCAAGAGTTACAACATTGTGTTGCAGGGTACAAGATGTTTACTTGTGTTAGCTTTAGCTCTTAAGATCTTCTGCAATTACAATCACAATCGGTAAGGGGGAAGTGTTTACACCATGGGCCACTCAAAGAATAGAAAAATGGCAACAAACAACTAGTTGACATAAAGTCGTGACCTTTGATAGAATGACAAAGATCTTTGAAGTAGTCACTAGTACATGAAGGACAAGATATGCATATAAAGGGGGTAACAGCCATATAGTGAACGTAATGAGAAATGAGTCCACTTGTAACAAATGGTAGACTTATAAGATACCTTGTTCACATGTGTTTGCCGCCATGGCCTATGTTAGAATGGACGACACACAACATGGTACCATTGGATGTCTTAGACACACTGTTTACCATCTGAGCTTCTACCAACTTAGTGACAAGAGTAGGTGGTTAGATGTTCCTATGCCATTTACAAGGCCTGCCTAACAAAAGGTAGGCCATGATTGAAGTGGTATCACAGGGAAACAGACCTTAGAGAAGCACCTGACAAGATTTATTGTGGCTTTTGTAGGAAAGAAGGGCATAACCGAAGAAGCTGCCTTAAACGAAGGATGATGCAAGGTCCATGAGATGCTATATAGGATTCTAAATTGTTTTTTCGATAAAGTTTTCTTTCATTTATTGTTTACTTCTTACATTTCTTATTTTCTCTCATACTAATAACTTATTAAATGATGTAATTCTTTGTTATTTCTTACGTAGATGGATTCTAACACAGCAGATAGATCATTGCTAATAGAATAGGAGACATATTTTTTTGAGGCAGTTTTGGCTGGTTAGGTATATGAAAGATGTCGAGCTTGATTTTGGAATTTTTCTTAATTAACCCATATTAAGTCTAGTCCACTTAATATAAGTTACTTGACAGTAAAATTAAGGAAGAACTATATTTTTAATTATTTTAAAAAATGTAAGTCGCTACCAACCTAAGTTGGAAAATAAGATAAGTTAAGGTTAATGAGGTGGATAAACTTTAACTAGCTACCGGTCTACAAATCTTTTAATTTTTTTTTGGAAAAATATTAACTAGAAAATCTAGACTCGGAGTTTATCCTATTAAAACCTAAACGATTACTACTTATTATTTTTTCAAAAAATGAACTAAAAGCTTTTTATAATTCCCTTCATCATCACGTGTGGAAAACATAATATTTTTCATATAAAGCATAAAATAAATCAAAATAGCATGAAAAATTTTTAATCACTTTTTTTAATTATGCATTTTCTATTCTTATTTAAAAATGAAATAAAAGAGAATAAAACTTTTGCATTTCTGCTTCAATTAAAATTGAACTAAAAAAATAGGATAAAATATTTTTATGTTTTTATATTATAAATTGAAATTTTAAAATGATAATTTTTTTTTGTAATTTTTTTACATGGTAATTTGAAATTGAAAAAGAATAAAATGTTTTTTTTTATATAATTTTATATGTGATCGCCCCATCAGTGTTTACGTACCCGCTAACCAGGATCAAGCCAACGTAATTCTGTTTTCATAAAACTTTAGTGGATTGATTAATTTTAATTATGAAAACAGGCCAGTTTTATGTTTATTACCATTTTCATTTTTTAAATGAAAATTTCTAAATCTAAACTTTTATTTCTCAATTTTGAAAGACTAAAGACCTAACTTGTGAAAACACCAATTAGAGTTTTTTTTTTTTTCATGAAAATCATTTTTCTAGGTGAGAAAACATTTTTTTTTATTTTTCAAAATAAAACCATATCCCAGATAATAAATCATTTTTATTTTTATTTTTTTTTAATTTTTATATCTTTATATTTATAGGCTAAGTATTACTAATTATTTAAAAAACTAATTGGGAACCTAATCGTCCCTAGGCGACGGTTACATTGCAACACCTAAAGCCTACACAATGGTTCCCTCCTAATTACATATTATACTAAGTCATTAATTTTCCTAAATATAATCTAAACTAACTAAATTAAATGAATTAAGCTAAGATCATTAAACTAATTATATTTATATTATTAATCTTAATCTAAAATCTACCTTAGATACTAATTTTATTAACCATGCTTATTTTTAGCTAAACCTATTTTATTATTTAATGTTTATTTTAATAATCAATTAAGCATTAATTACTAAAAAAACTTAATTAATTAAAAAAACTTACCATGTCGTGGGTTAGATACGGTCTGGTGCGCGAGTTGATTCAGGTTGGCTCCGGGTCAATTTCAGACCAAGCTTGCACATATAGCGGTGGTAGCAAATGGTTGTTGTGGCTAGCTTCGATGGTTGTTGAAGTTTGAGAAGTTGTCAGTCAAGTTAACTCAAGTTTGCTCGTCACATTAGCAATGGTGGTTCTCGGTCAAAATTGCATGGTGGCAATGGTTCAAGACATACGGTGGCGACCGAGTCTTCCTTTTCCGGTCCAAGCAATGCATGAATGATTGAAGCAAAAGGTGGTCTTTTTCTAAAACTAGGAATCCTTAGGAACTTATCGATATCTAATTTGTGGTTCGATTTCATGTATAGAGTTCCTAATCCTACAGAGAATGTAGAGGATGGTTATGGAGTTTCTAGAGAGAGAAAGCAGATGCTTGAAGCAGATGGGGATGATTTGAATGTTCCTCCTTGAGTTTACGAGGTCGAGTTATATTTATAGACTTGCAAAAATCATTTTGATAAGCTCAAATTGACTCGCGATTGAGATTTGTTTTTATCCCCTTGAGATTTGAATTAATCTAAAAAAATTGATGCAAATCCTTTAGATTAAATTCGTTTTGTGATTTATCTTGATTTTTTTTAGTTACGAATTGATGATAATCTAAAACGATTTAAAAAAAAAATCGTTTTGGTTTGCCTGGATTTGCTTACATCTTCCTCTCTTTTTTGTTCGTGTTTGTTGTCCTACTGGAGAAGATGATGACGCGCGCCGTACGTGACCCAACTGAAGGAAAGAAGTAAAAAAGAAAAATGGGTAAAGCCTTGTGTGCGTGTCGAAACCCACGACCTCCTTGGCTTTCCTTGCTTACTCGGGCATCAGCACGGACCAGTTGAGCTGGCCCTTTTCTTGTTCATTAAATGCAATTAATTTGCATATAAGCTAACTGTCCTAATTAATTTTTATTGATTTAAGGTTCTCGAGCTTAACTTAGAGGCCCATATCTCCTTGATTTTGTTGAAAATATTCATATTCATATTCATATTTATTTTATTTTTTATTATTTCTATCTTATTATTTTTTGTTTGATTTTTATTATCTCGTAAACCAATCTTTTATTTATTATTTATTATTATTATTTTAAAAGAATCTATATAAGGGGCAAAAATGGGGTGTCTACAAAAGGTTTACCCATTACTTGTGTAGACTTCAATTATAAGACTTTTACTCTCTTTTTTTCCATCAACATTTCTTCATTTTTTTTCATGATATGACATGGCTAGTTCACTAGAGACAAGAGGCTTCATTGCATTGAAGGCGGGAGAGGATCCTACTAGACCCAAGTAACCTCTTGTGCTTACAAAAAGTAGGGTTTCACGGTATCTCATAGATACCTTTTATACAATTGGACCAGCACCTTATCATAGCTTTGGTTAAGTGTTGGAGACTAGAGACACACACGTTTCACATGTTCTATGGGAATGTCACTATCATACTATAGGATGCATCAATCCAATTCGACTTGCTAGTGGATGGCCATGTAGTCACTAGGGCCATAAGCTTAAGTTGGGTAGATGAAATCGCCTCTTTAGAGTGAGGCTTGGTCTACGAGACATTTGTAGTGAATGTTTGAAAATGTTGTGGTTGCATGGTGCTTTCAGGTATTTACCTCTTGTTGTTGATTTGGACACCATCATGCAATTCGCACGAACATATATTCTTGAGTTGATGAGAAAGATCTCTCCAGATACATCATCCAGCCTTTTCCACCTAATATTCCAGCCCCTTTTACAAGACTTTAGAGCTGCTGGAGGTTATAGTTGGGGTCAACATGCTTAGCATGGTTATATAGATATTTGTGCCAAGCTTCAAATGCTATTACATTAGAAATGGGAGATACATCGATACTTTTACAAGTTTGGGCATAAGATAGGTGTCGAGTCTAATTTTAAAATTTTATATTATCTCCCTAATTAGATCCATATTAGATCCTATGCTCATCCAATATAAATCCTCAACTTGAACTAGGGAATTTTTATTTATTTGGAGTCGCCACCCAACTAGAGTTGGGAAAATATTATGGAATTAGAATTAATTGAGCGGATTAATTCTAATTTAAACAACTAGTCAACAAAATCTCCTCTTTTTATTCTTATGAAAGAAAAAGAAGATGAAAGAAAAAACTAGAGATTCTCGACTCAGAGGCTATCCTATTAAAACCCTAAGTTACCACTTTATCCTTCTGAAATCTGAATTATGTTATGATATCCTTTTTAGCATAAAAAATATTAGAAAAAAATGATATAAGGATTATACTAATAATGATTTAAAAAAATATTTTTATTCTTTTTAGAGTTACCCTATAAGGGTGCTTATGTACCCGTTATTTGGGATCAAACAGGTCGTCATTTGCTTTTTATAAAAAAAAACTTTAGTGGATTGTTTTTATTTTAATTATGAAAATATATTGAGTTTACGTTTATTATCATTTTAAAAATTTTTCAAAAAAATTCTAAGTCTAAGCTTTATTATTATTTTTTATTTTTTTTTTAAAAACTAAAACCTCTAATTTAAAAAAAAAATCATATGAAAAGAAGTTTTCTAAGTGATAAAAATATTTATTATTTTGATGATAGTTGGAGCTCCTTTGACGGTGGCTTTCCGGTGGCTGCTGAAGGCGGTTGAGGAGTTGAAACCTAGGTTCTCGAGGGCGTGGAGTCGAGTGGTGATGTTACTTTGCACTAAAGACCACTTTTGGTAGTGGTTTTGGTAGTGCTCATCGGCGGCGGCTTGAAGAACTCCGACAAAGGCTTTAAACTCGTGTATTTCTCTCTTTTTCTCTCTTCTGATTGCTCCCCTCGCTTTCTCTCATCGAGTCCTATTTATAGACTAAAAAAATTGATCTTAATAAGCTTGGATTTTCTTCTGATAAGCTAGGATCGGATTTGCGGTTAAGACTCGTTTTAGATTTCCTTTTGATTCATGTAAATATTTTATTTTTTTTAAGATTCATGTTAATTCGATGATGTTTATCTTATTTTAGTCAAATATCTACTGGATTTGTGCAAAAAATCGAATCAAAACGATCGGATTTCCCTTCCCCACTATTGATGCCTATCTCGGACGAAGGTTGAAGATGAGCATGTGCCCGGCACATGCGATTCCGTTGTCCAATCACGTGCTACCATGTGTCATATGGAGGAAAAAAAATCAAAACGGCACAAAATGCCTTTGCCCAAATTTGAACTCGCGACCTCACCCCCCTTGCGCACGCCCAAGGCTAACGACCGGACCAGTTGGGCTAGCCTACTTTCTCGTTTTTTTATTAAACACAATTTGCATATATGCGTTACAATTATTATTATTTTTATATTATTTTGAAATTCTAAAAATTTATAAAAATTACTTAACATCTTTTATTATTATTTCTACCTTCCTTTTCCAAAATTGGTATATTATTCTATTTATTTTATTTTTTGTCATTGTTTTTCCTTTAATTATGAAAAATAAAAAAAAATAAAAAATGAAACATTATTTGTGATTAGAAGGCAAAATTGGAGTGTTTACAACAGGTATCCATCGCTAGATGCATACTCCTTAGCATGGCCCATTAGTTCTTTGTTGGCACGCTTGGTTTGACACAACAGAACTTCCTAAACAAGTTGTTGGCTAGTATAGGGATGCCTTAAATAGGTAGATAGTGGATCGGGTATGCCAAATTTACATTCTAAATTAACTTAATTATGCAAATGCTGTGAATACTTACAAAAACTTATTCTTCACAAATCGAGTGGATGCCTTATAACTCTGACATTCTTGACGCATTGCCTTAGTACTATAGCTGGGTAGGGATGTTTAGCTTACTCTTATGTCACTTATTTGTTTTCACATTATCGAGTGGCACTTTTCAGATAAAGTCAACCATTAATTCAATGGTATTCAAAGGATCTTAGATCCATGCGACACATTATTATCGCTACACAAGATTGATCTTAGAGGCAAGACCAAGGAGAATTGGCTTAGGTGACATCATGCTTGGATACGTCGGTTGCAAGAAAGATGACCTATGATCGTCCAGTTAGATTACAATGATACTTTGGTGAATTCGATTGATCTTGAGTATTACGCATGGTACTACAGTGTCACCAGATGTTACATCAAGCACACCGGAGTGATGTTAGGGGCATTGGTAAGATTTATTAGCTATATTACTATTTCTCTTACCACAATAACTAACGTGTTAAAGAAGTTTACTTTATCATCTAACTTTATCTTCATTGTTGGTCAGTGCATTTAACTGTATTGAGTTAGATGATACTTTATAGGATGCACCGGCCATCATAACCGTTAGGCAACATATTCTTCATGGCCATAGAAGTGTGATTTTGTTCCCTCTTAATCATTAGGAGGAGCCTTGGGGTTTTGTACCTCATTGAGGACACGGGGGGAGAGGGCAAGGCCGTCGTAGAGGTCATTGTTGAGATCCACCACTTGATTGATCGCCTTCTCCTCCTTTAGATGCACCACCAGTTGAGTACTCGCTAGTTGCCCAATCATCCTCCTTGCATGTCGCTATAGAGCCCATTTTCAATCCTTAGTTCCATGTGGCTTCTACATCATATTTGATGCTAGATTTCAATCTACCTCCTACTGTTATACTCACTTTACCTACTCCACAGAGGTTTCGGGATCCACTTACATGTACTATAGGCGAGGCCATTACACAAGTAGATCTACAGCATATTGTCTAAGAGGATTCGCCATTTTATATGCAGTCTAGCCATAAGGATGTAGTGGGTACCAGTATTTCCTTTACAGGGTAGCTTATCTCACACTAGTATCAGAGGCGTCACGGGAGGAGGGACTAGATATATCATTTGTTAACATACATATATTTACCTGTAATTACATTATAGTTAGTTTTTTGCAATAGAGACTTCTACTTAACATTTGCACTTATGGGACATGACCATTGGAATAGAATTGTAAGTTAATACTATGTATTCGAGTTTTGTTTCACATGTTCGTGTGGGCGTTTGGTTTTGTCGATTGGTTTTCAAGTTTGGTTTTGGAAGTTGGTATCGGAGTTTGGTTTACTATGTCATATATCTTGTATTGTATTTTTCTATACCTCTTTTATTATCATTCTTTTACTAAGTAGAAATTAAATTTGATAACATAGCTTCTACAATAGCCTCGGAATATGTTGTACTTTCTATTGTGGGCGGTGAGTGCAAGAATTGTAGGTTCAGGAGGGGAAGTAAAGAAATCATATGTTGCACATGCAATTTATAAATCATATTCACCACATGTAATTTTCATTTTGCAACTTTTGCTTGTGATTTGTGTGGGAAATTCTATTACACTAAAATTATATCTCCAACCTATGATTTAGGGATTACATACTTAAATATTGTTTTTTTTTTAAATTACGTAAATATCGCAATCATAAAATATATTCCTAAAGCAGGTTACGAAGGCGCGAAACACATATGCGACTTTAGGGATATACAAAAGTATGTCTACAAACCTATAAAATTATTGTAAAAGTATATTTGCAAACTTAAAAGTGATACAGTAAATTTACATAATAATACACAGGAAAAAATTTGCAGTGACACTTTTAAATATAAATATAAATCCTCAGTTCAGTTCATATGTTCACATTTCATATTTCGATATTTGAATTTCCTCTGTAAACTTCACTTTGCAAATTTTTGTTTTCACAATTTATGTTTTATACAGGTTTTAATCTATTGAAATACGTGTGTGGAAATTCATCAAGATCTCGATATGCTTTCTTAAGAAAAAATTTATTTTTATTTCTGTTATTGTACTTTGGATAAATGCAAAAAAAAAAAAGACATGTAAATATGTATATTGTATAAATTTTATTGAAGTAGTAGTTATTATTAATTAACTATTAATTAGTAATTAATTATTAACATGCGATTAATTAACATTAGTAAATGAATTGTGTATATATGTTATTATAATGTATTTTTGTAAATGTAGCTGTAAATTAAGTTATTGTTAATTAACTGTTAATTAGTAGTGATTAATCGTTAAGATATCGTTAATTAATTACTAAGAAATTAATTAATGAAAAAATTTGTATTGGGTGGAAATGTAAAATATTTGTATGGTTTAGTAGAATTAGTCATAAAAGTAAGTAGTTGGTAATTATCTATTAATTAAAGATGATTAATCGTTAATTAATTGTTGTAAAATTAATTAGTAAAAAATTTTGCATTTGTTGCAAAGTGAAAATATTTGTATGGTTTTGTAAAATGAGTTATAAAATTAATTAGTTATTAATTATCCATTAATTAAAGGGGATTAGTTGTTAATATATCATTAATTAATTACTATGAAATTAATTAGTGAAAAATTTTGTATTGGGTGGAAATGTAAAATATTTGCATGGTTTAGTATAGTTAGTTATAAGAGTAAGTAGTTAGTAATTATCCGTTAATTAAAGGTAATTAGTTATTAATATGTGGTTAATTAATTGTTGTCAAAGTAATTAGTGAAATATTTTGTATTTATTGCAAGGTGAGATTATTTGTATGCTTTTGCAGATTGAGTTATAAAATTAATTAGTTATTAATTATCCGTTAATCAAAGAAAATTAGTCGTTAATATATCATTAATTAATTGCTATAAAATTAATTAGTGAAAAATTTTATATTGGGTAGAAATGTAAAATATTTGTATGGTTTAATAGAATTAGTCATAAAAGTAAGTAGTTGATAATTATCCATTAATTAAAGATGATTAGTCGTTAATATGTCGTTAATTAATTATTATAAAATTAATTAGTGAAAAATTTTGTATTTGTTGCAAGGTGGGATTATTTGTATGTTTTGTAAACTGAGTTATAAAATTAATTAGTTATTAATTATCCGTTAGTCAAAGGGAATCAATCGTTAATATATCATTAATTAATTATAATAAAATTAATTAGTGAAAAATTTTATAGTGGGTAGAAATGTAAAATATTTGTATGATTTAGTAGAATTAGTTATAAAAGTAAGTAGTTGGTAATTATTTGTTAATTAAAAATGATTAGTCGTTAATATGTTGTTAATTAATTGATGTAAAATTAATTAGTAAAAAATTTTGTATTTGTTGCGAGGTGGGGTTATTTGTATATTTTTGTAAATTGAGTTATAAAATTAATTACAGAAAAATTTTATATTGGTTGCAAATAGATGGAGCCTAGACCTTTTGATCCTAGTCTTGACGCAGCAAGCCAGTCATCGACCACAGACAGTTTAGGATGGAGAGGTAACATATGCTTTACTTATCAATTAGTTTACGTTGCATTAGAGATAAGAAAACATTTGACATGTTGTTGCCATAGGAGCAAGCAACCATTGCTGTACGACGACGTAAGTTGTCACTCTGTCGCGACAAGCATACGATCCCAGTCAATGCGCGAATGGAGCCATACTTGTAGCTGGCTAGATTCGAAGATGTCAGTTGGTTGACGTATATACCCCTTGATTGGCACATGATTACAGCACTGGTGAAGAGATGGCGTCTAGAGATGCATACATTCCACATGCCGACGAGGGGGTTTATCATCACGCTATAAGATGTGAAGATCCAACTGGGACTTCTCGTCGATGGACAGGTAGTTACAAAGAGTAGCTGCCTGGATTGGGGAGTAATATGCGAAGAGCTACTGGGGGTGAGACATGGGTCTAGCAATAGAAGCGGGCGCATTAGTATGATATGGCTCCGTGATATGCTCTGGCTAATCCCATCGGATGCCAATATGAAGCAAATACATCGAGCTACTCGTGCATACATTCTAGAGCTGTTAGGGGGATTTATCTTCACCGATAAATCCAGCTCTCTCGTACACACGATGTGGTTACCATTGCTGTAACATTTTGACATCACTAGGACATATAGCTAGGGGGTTACATGTCTAGTGTAGTTGTATCGCCAACTATGTTTTGCATCTTCACTGTCGGCACATGAGATTAGAGGGGCGGCCATATTGCTACAAGTGTGGGCCTAAGACAGATTTCCCTACATCTTACCCATTAGTCGACACGAACTATTTGTACCAGCCAGATGTCTATTGGCGGCACGGTGGAACATACGAAGGGACACGCAATTTCACCTCACCCACATAGTTAGCGCATATCGGGATGCGCTGAATAGGTAGAATATGTTGCAGGTACCTTAGTAATCATATTCCTTTCCTTGCAATTAATCATATTTATCATTTAAAGTAAATAAATTTTCCTATTTTCAAGTTGAATGGGAGTCGTATGGCGCGAATTTGATTAATATACTACCATATTTCTACAAAGTTGGCATGCACATTTGATAGCTCAGATGCCACTCATTTGTTTCTACATTATTGAGTGGCATTTCCCAGATCGAGTGGCTAGGCAGTTCGGCGGGTTCCAATATATCTCGTAGCCGGTGAATATGCAGCTAGAGCTACATGAAATCGACCTGCATGGTCGGATTGATGTCGACTGGATCGTCCTGCATGAAGTGTATTTGAACATATGGGAATAGCGGGTCGGTCGAGCCGTTCCTATGGAGGGCCCTCGCAGTGTACATGATAGATACCTGCAATAGAATAGGTCGATAAGTAGTAGATACATTGGCCGCACGAGGGCAGTTTTTGGATTTTTGGTAAAAATGATTCACATACATTCTAGCTAATGTCCAAATAATTACATGATCATGCTAACCTTAATTTACGTTTTCTTCATACTTGTAGGGTGACACCTTATGACAGATTTGCCTGTCTCCGGACATAAACACAGCCGTCAAAATAATTGCTCAGGGTCTTTAATCCATGCTTCACCATGGGGTCTCATGCAGCCGCTAGCGTTCAATAATTCTCTCCACCGGCTTGCCACCTAAGAGTTTGAATCTCCTCCAACTTCGCGTGTAAGGCCATCCAACGCCTTTGTTCGGCTAGCTGGGCATTTCACTAGGGGTAGGAGATAGGTTTTTAATTATTTGCATATGTATATGGTCTATTGTAATGATGAAATTTATGTATTATTACAATTTGTAATAAATCAGTACACATTTCGTGCACCAATAATGTGTACATGTACGATTTTACACCTTCGAATATTTCATAAAATTTAATGAATGTCTAAACAAATTGACATTCAAAACAACTTCTCAATGAATGACAAAAGTGTATGTATATATACAGAATATGAAGCATCCCCCTTCTGCTATATCTTTAAACAAACTGGTTGAAGTAGTCGAGGATTCACCTAAGCTGCAAAAGAGAAAAAAAGCTAATGTTAGCATCACAAATGCAATGTCGAACGTAATAAAATATGTAGTTGTATTCATCAGTTACCATTATCACGTTGACGTAGGCACGTTCTTCCATTATGCCCCCCCCCAACCCGGCGCAAATTCCACATGCGATTTGATTTGGACACTCCCTAATGTCCATCTCTATGTGGTATCTTTTCCGCCTCGACTTTCCCCTCTTCTGTACGAGGTCTCCCGTTGGGTGGAGTCTCAAAAAGTGCACTGGCGCCCAATCCAACTCGTCCCCTATAGGCATGAAGTGCATCGTATATGTTTGGTCCTTATGTGTCCATCTATACCAATCAGGTATAGATTGTGTTATATCAAGCCTAAGCAAGGTGGCCACTACATATGTGTGCGAGTATGGAATTCTGTATATCTGCCACTTCTGGCAACTGCATGTGCTGCGAGCAAAGTTAACAACATGCGTTCGACCCCCTCCCCTTAACCCACTGGCGACACAATGACTATCGGTAAAGACTTCAAAAACTCTATTGTGCCTGCTGTAGTTGATGACCTTGTGGTTGCTAGCTCATGAACTCCATTGGTTGATCATTTTGGCTGTATATTTGGTGAAAATTCTATCATTCGCTATATTCTTTAATGCCTTCATTCGCTTCTACACGAAGTACTCGATGTAATTGTAGAACGTTTTCTTCACTAAAGTAGTCACAGGTAACCTTTGAGCCCCCTTCAATATAGAATTATAGCTTTCAACAACATTGGAGGTCATATACCAAAATCGATAGCGGTCGTCATGAGATAGCATCCACATATCCAACGGCACGTTGTCAAGCCAATCTAATGCATCTGGCAAAATCATCCCCACCTGCTCCATCACATAATTCAACTTACGAGATTGTGCTTGTAACTTGGCATATGTGACCAACTTCTTGCACTAGGTGTTTTTATGCGCTGAGTTGAAGTTGCTTGCAACGTGTTGGAGGCAGAACTGCCACACCGCAATGGAGGCTACCATCCATTCACTTCTTCTCGGACTGCTGATTTGATTCCTGCGTGTCTATCCGATATGAGGCAAATGGTTTTACGACCTTTACGGTTGCTGACGACATATTCCTTCGGTTTCTGCAAAAATCAGCCCCATGTCTCAACTGTCTCTTGATCAACCAGAGTGAATACAGTGGGAGTATATGGTTGTTGCCATTAACGCAATAAGTAACTAGCAACTTGTGGGTGTACTTCTTATACAAAAAGGTGGCATCAATGGTAACAATAGGTCTAAGGAATCTCCACACTGCGATGCACGGTCCAAAGGCCTAAAATACCCACTTCAAAGTGGATATACTGTGGGTGCTCGATCTGCTCCACTCCTAATCTATTCGTGTTCCAGAATTCATATTTTCTATTGCATTGAGAAGTTTTAGCAGTTCATCGTAAAACTTCTCCTAGTTCCCGTACACGAGCTCGATGGCCTGTTTCTTTCCCTCTTAAACCTATCTCCTACTAATCCTATAACTAAATTCTTGTTCGACAACAGAAGTCAGCTCGACCACCTTTATATCAAGATTCTCCTTAAGAAGATTTACAAATCGGCTGGTAAGGAGATTGCAATCCAGCTATGGGTGATCCTGACTAATCAATGGGTTATTGCATGAGTGTGGACCCTTGAATCTCATCACCTCGAACATGCCTTCCAACTTCTTCTTTCGGGCCCGAAGCCTTTATTTACAACCGTCATCCCTTCTCATACAATTAACATACCACAGTAGTGGGTTGGACTCTACAACAGTGAAGTTACAATGGTTTTTCACATGGTAAGACTTCATTGCTTGAATGACATTTGTTTTAGTCCTAAATCTTATGCCCCCTAAAAATTAGCACTGCTGCTTAAACCATTGCAAATATCGGTTTGGTCCCGCTCGAAATAAATGTAACCATTATTACCCCCATAATTGTAATACAGAACAAGATCTCTAATTGGCAAGGTAGGTGGTTCAGCCTGCTCTACTCGATATGTTGGTTGTCTCGAGAAAGTATGCACGATTGGAGACTCTTCTTTTGTTACTTCATCTCCCTCATTCTCACCTTTCTCATTTTCCTCATTGGAACTCTTCTCGTTATCTCTACTGTCCTGCTCAACACCCATTCCATCATCGGTGTCAGTTGCAGCCTCCGCTCCCACATGAACCATGTACAGATCCTGTATCTCTGGTCGCTGTAACACTAGAGTAACTGTTCTATCTATTTCATCCTCATCATTCATTTCTATCGAGGTTGGAATTGAGGATTGAAATCTCGACAGCTCTGGCTGCATTTCTACAATATCATGCGATAATTTTAGCTAATTACTTGTATCGAATATCTACCTTATCGATGGGCTCTCCAAATTGTTAGAAATTTTGATGAATAATTGTTGTATGTCACGATCTCCATATGATTTAGTCGTTTCAATAAAAGTTTCAACATTTTCGTCGTCTCTGATTGCCATCAATGCATAGCATGTATTGCCCCCATGGATCATAGGATGCTTGTGAATTATCTCAACCCCTACTTCGGTTGGATAAATTCCAATGCTGCGACATATTATGTATAAAAATTCGTTGTACCTGACATTTTTCTTCATTTTCAACTTTTTTACCAGATCTCTGTCATACTCTGGCCCCTAGTTATTGGCCATAATATTTCCAAATGCATAAATCATCAACTTTACGTAATCAACCATTTTCCCCTATCAATAGTAATATAAATTATAAGCTTTTTAATAAATATGATAATTTCCAATAATAACATTATAAAAATTTCAAGAAAAAATTTAATTTCCATAATATTTCAAATATTAAAATTTTTTCCCATTATTGGCAAATGATTTATTCCTAAAAATTTGTCAGATGTTATTTTTTAATAACATTTTCGCTACTAAAAATTCCAACCATTTTCGTATGATTTTACAACACTATAAAAAATATTTTACATTCTAGATATTACAAATTTTAAAGCACAATAATTTTTTTTATAATTTTCAAAAATATTTATACAAAAAAAATTTAGAATAATATTTATACAAAAAAAATTTTACTTGTCATTTCTCCTTTTAATTTTAATTTTAATTTTTTTTAATTATTTCCAAACAATTTTTTTTTCAAATATTTGTTTGAAATTATTTTTCAATTATATTTTTCCACTAAATATTTGAAAATTTTCGTATAATACTACAACAATTATTCCACATTCTACATATTTCACATTCTTTACAGTAGTCAATTCTTATTCTAATACAAAAATTAATATATGTTACGCATGCAATATCTATATAAATCATATTTAATAAATTATAATCTAACAATACCGAGTAATCTTTTTAGAAAATATATAATTATACTAATATTTTTCTAAAATCTTACATTAAATACAAATATAAATAAAAAAACTTCAATATAGATAAAAATACTTCAACCTTTCTAAAAAAAACATACCACAACTAAGATTAGCTGTTCAGAAATACTTAAATCTGAGCAAATCTTTTTTTCTTGTGCAAAATCACTCATTCTTCTTCCTCTTTCTTGCGTGCAAATGAGAGAAAAATGAGATTTGGGTTAGTGGGTAATTTCTGTGTGTTGTGCGTTTTTATGTGTTTCGTATTTATATTTTTTAGTTTTCTTACTGTTATCACGTGTTTATAAATTAACAGTGAGCTAAATTGAATAAAAAATTGGACGGTAAGAAGTGTGGGTGGGATGTACTTAAGGCGCAGACTCGATCTGCACCTTTAGTTTTGAATTTTTGCATATCCTTAAAGTCGCATATATGATTCGCGTCTTCGCAACCTATTTTAGGAATATGTTTTATAAATACAATATTTACATAATTTAAAAAAAAAATTAAGTATGTAACCCTGTGATTTAGTTATAATATTTTACAAATTATTTTCTCATGAAACATATTTAAAAAAAAAAATCGTCCATAAACGGCAAACTAATCTATTTCTCGAATAACGTGTACTTTACGGTTGGTCTGATGCTTATATGAGCTAATTTCATGGATAAATATTCAGAAAAAAAAAAGGGTAAAGATTAAAGATACAAAAGACGTATCATCTGTTTTAATAATGTAGATAAAGTACGGCAAAGAATTCTATAAGAAGGATATTGAGTCCGTTAAAGCCCAAGTTTCAAATGCTTGGCCCACGTATTTGGAGCACGTTCACCCAAATTCCCGCGCTCATCAATCATCCTCATCCGGCTCTCTCTGTCCTGTCCATACTTCCTGGCTGCCCCACGATTTCACGAGTATGCTCTCTGTCTCCCTCTCTATGCGCGCGTATAAACACCTAATCATGTTCACTAGAGTCATCCGCCAAGAAAACACCCTAACTGAATGTTACGATTTTTCGTTTCTCTAATATTGATGATTTCGGTTCAAGCAAGATCATTGAAAAACCACTATATCTGAGCAACGACGTACTCAAGCCCTAACTTTTCTTGAAGCAGACTGAATTCTCGTATTTCAGACTACCTTCGCACATCGATTGCTTCTTCTAACCTTCGTGTAGATGGTCTAGTTGTTCTAATTAAGGTTGCTTCATTTACTCTTTATACACCTATCAAAGTAATTAAATGAAAACTAAGGCCAGTGAGTTGAGTCGAGGTTGTCGAGTGTGTGTGATATCTATGGATTTAGAAGGGATAGTTATCGAATTGTTTCTGAATTTCAGTCTGAAGGTGATGGAACAGAAGAGGCTGCCTTTTGCTTTACGATTACAATGTCAAATAATCTGTTGTGTATTGTTGAAATGTTATACCACTAAATTAGCGCGTCTAGACGATTTGATTGTGATATTCATACTGTTATGTACATTGTTTTACACGATGATCCAAAATCAATATTTTGAGATCAGATACGTGGACATTTTTGAAAATCTAAATTGCCTACATTTACTAGATTAAGCTTTTAAATAAACTGGTTATTATATGTTTTCAGATACATTGAGGATATTTACTTTATGGCCGCTAGGCCTAGTATAAAATGGTAGTGGCAGGAGTATACTATTTTTCTTTTGCTAGGTAAATGTGTTTATTATAATTTGATACGAGGAATTCGTACTTCAATACTTGCATATGATGAAGGTGTGCTATCAAGCTCGATTGTTTGTCTAATCCAGGTAACTAATTAGAAAGTTGTTTATACTAGGTAGTTAATAGTAATTGAGACTATTTTCAACGTGTGTTCATGACTAGATAATAGACTCATAACTGAGCTATTGTTAATCCACTTTTGATGGGTTATCGGAGGAAGCTTTGAGTAATCTTCTTCACAATGTGGTCTTTTGAAGGTCAGCTCCTCGCTTTTGTTATGCGTACTTGTGGAAATGGACATATTTAGATGGTGGATCAAGAAATTTACATACATGCAACTATCCTTTGCTGATATGTTGATGTTTGTTTTGCTATCATTTTTTTTTAAGTAAGTTCTGAATTTTTGTTTTGCTTGTTTAACTGTTTGAATACATATAGAAATATATATAGACAACTGGGTAATAGATTCAGCAATAAGATAATTGTTGGAAAAGAAAAAGGAAATGATTACACATTACACGACTTGCTGATGACAACATTAGTCAACCAATGCATCTGTCCTGGCTTAAAAAAAGCGAAATATTAGGGACATGAATGCTCTTTCAAATTTCTTGAACTCAAACATAATGAGGCCCCTCTTTTACTTCGGCACTAATCATCTCCTCCTCTTTTACTGCCATCTCTACCGAGGAATCAAACTTATCTTTGCTGTCATCATTTCTAATGTAATTCTGCACCTTGTACTGGTGTTTCATTGCAAAGACTATAAAAAACAGGAAATTGATTGCTCCTAAAATTGCAAGCAACCAGTAGAAGTAATCCAATCTTCCTTTATTGAGATTGCTTCTTAGCCAGCTATTGTCTGTTATTTTGTCTACAATAGACACCAAGAAACTGCTGACAAAGAATCCCATTGAGATGGCGCTTAAGAAAAGTCCTGTGCTCATTGATTTCATCCTTTCAGGTGCCTCTCTTATAAAGAACTCAAGTTGACCGACATAAACAAAACCTTCACCAGCACCTACTAAGAAGAACTGAGGCACTAGCCAGAAAGCACTTATCAGAACATTTTCTTGTGTAGTAGCTTGTCTCCTCTGCTTTTCAACAATAGCAGAAGCTATCATCGCAGCCATTGAGAATAATAATCCTGCACCAACTCTTTGAAGGCTTGTCAGACCATGTGGTGTGTGTGTGAGCTTCCGAGCCAAGGGAACAAAAACCCTCTCATTAAGGGAAGTGAAGAGGAGAATGGTAACAATGAGGAATGCAGAGTAAGATCCAGCAGGGATATCGAAGGATCCTACTTTTCTGTTCATGATGGTTGCTTGCTCGATAGTGAAGGTAGTCATTTGAGAATAGATTGTCCAAAATAAGATACAGGTGGACCAGATAGGGATGAGCTTTAGTACCATTTTTACCTCTTCAACTTCTGTCACTGTAGAAACTATCCAGGGGTTAGTCTCACTTCCTTTCTCAGCATTCTCATCTAGGATAGCTGCCTTATCAAGACGTCTGATAAAGATACAAAGAGATGGATTATCATACTGTAAGTAGAATGTTTTTGCACTTAGATTCAATGACAACGTATATGTTGAAAAATGTGAAAATAAATCCGGTTACCCTCCTTTTCATATATTCCCTTATTTTATTTTATTTTTCCCCTCTAAAAGACTTACATTCTTATATAGATACCTCCATCCCCCTCTCTCCCTCCCACCCTCTCTGAATTAAAGGTGCTTCCCCCGGTACACATTTTTGCTTGCCTTTTGATCCTTTAATTTTCTTTTTTGCTGGGCTACACTTGGTCAAGTGGAGTCAATGTATACACCAATTTTTTATGGTCTATGCATGACTGAAAGGCAGAAATGCATGTGATATACGGTTGTTATCCAATTGTAATTTACCTCAATATCTCTGTATGTGGGACTGTGGCATTATGGAAGTCATTCAATAGACTTGGATGAGAAGGGTATGAATATGCCCTCTTCTTCCAAGACAAGAACATTACTCTCCAAATGACAGTTAAAGGGCTTCCTTGTGGCTTCTTGAACCGATAAAATGTTGTCCCCGCTAGTAACACAAGGACCGCAATTGCCATTGTCCCTGCCGATATTCCATATCCCCATCCTCTTCCAACATTGTCCTGGATGTATACTAGCACTATCACTGCAAATAAGGACCCAATACTGATGCTAAAGTAGAACCTGTTGAAAAAAAAGATCATGGCCTTCTCTTCCTTTGGATCAGAAATATCAAACTGATCTGACCCAAAACCTGATACGTTGGACTTTATGCCTCCGCCACCCAGTGCTATGGTGTACAGGGCAGCATAGAGCATAGTGAGTTGCCTGCCACTAGCTTCAATGCACTCATGACGTTGTAATCTGAAGTTACTGCATGGAGGTGGTCTCATGCTTGGGATGGTTGTGGCCAATGTCAAAAGAATCACACCCTGTTCAAGAGAGAGAATTTGTTATTGAACAGTAAAATTAGCCATTTAGCTTCTAAGTGATGTATAGACTTGGGTTGCCTGGAAGAGGAAATTCCTTCTTAGACTCCTAGAATAAACTTTCTGAGGAAAACATTGTAAGTGGCGATGACAGTTTTCACTCAACAAGATAAAGGAGTACAATTATTTGAAGCCACAGCAGATCTCAGAATTTAGTTATGTCCATGGATCCAACTCTTAGCATGTGCTGGGCTGGACATTTATTTTCCTTTGTAAAAGAAAATTCCCTGCTTTTGCACAGTATAGATTCATTGAGTATTCAAGCCTCCCAAGGCCAGTAATATCTCAGGCCTTTTGAATTAATCACCTTGTTCTTTAACTAGTTATTGGCAAGCATCAGCTTCCTAGAATTGTGATGCACATTCCACGAGTAAAGGAAAAGAAAATGAATTATGTTGATTATGGAAGCAAAGCTCTTTAATCCAAGCGTAAGTATTGGTTTGCAATTACTGGTAACTCACCAAAGCAGCGATGGATGCAGAGATTGAGACGGTTAGATACCGGCCAAGTTTAGCATCAGCTAGGAAACCACCAAATAGACCGAGAAGATTAAGAGTCCCCATGAAGTTTGTCACTATAGTTGCAGATTTTGCAGATGAAATATGCAGATCTCCAACTAGGTAAGTCACTAAATTCATTGATATGCCCATGACACAAATTCTTTCCGAAAGTTCCGCTCCTGATTCACCATATTGACAAAGTTATCCTTCCAATATACTTGGGGGTCTATAACAACAGCAACAACATGCCAACAATGGAAAATGCACACAACACACACGTACACAGACGTTCATGTTGAATAAGTATGTTACTGTGAGCAACAATGGCTTTAGTGAAGTACCTAAAATTAAACCTGCAGCCAGCCATCCTCCAGTTTTAGTCTTATCCACAGGTTGTCCTCGAAAATCCACTACAGATTCGTCATCTGCTCGTCCCTTTTCACCATGGCTTGTAACCAAAACCTGGATTTTTATTATTATTATTATTATTTTCCATAGAAGGTATGAGAATTAATCCAAAATAGTGACTTTGCATTGAGGTATATGGTTTAAAAAATTTTCACCAACATACACTAATGGGGAGTACTATAATATGACAGCAACTTACCATGCTGGAGATTGGGAAAAAGTGAAGAGATGGAAGAGGATAGTTTCAGCAGGTTATCGCTTATCTTCACTTTAAGTTGCTAACGAGGGGTGAGAGAAGATTTTATAGTAAAATTTGAAACTAGGATGAAGATTATTGAAGGCTTGGTTCTTACGTATGGTTGGTTTGGCTACTTATATGCAAGTTGTAAGTTGATAAATAATAGAAGTTGGTGTGCCGGTGAGTGATTTGGAATCTATCATGTTGTGGTCCCTGTAATTTCAGCCTAAAATGTTTTCTGCCATTGGAAAGTGACACTTCCTTCAATCCAAAAATAGTTGCTGTCTTCTTTTCATTTAGGACACGAGGAATAGAGTGATCCTTTTAGGTGCTGAGTCATTCGTCGGTCTCAGATCAATGTGTGTTGGTCTTGCTGCTTACACTCAATACCCTAACTGAATCTTGTATGTTATACGCCATATTGCCTTGCCCGTTGGTTCTATCCTATGTAAGAGGCTTATCTATTTTTGTTTTCATGTTTTTGGCATTGAACAATTTTACATCGGTTTTCGAAGAGTTTGTTCATAAGAAACTAAATTCACCTTTGAGTATATACCACTTATTACATTTTATGTCTGAGATGATTTCTTTATACCCAAGATAATTCCTCCGTGCTCGCTCATGAACCGTGACACCATGCACTTCCATATTCTTAAAAAAGAAAGTTGTAAGGAAAAAAAAGAGTAGAATATTCTCTATTTCTGATGCGGACATCGTAACTGACACGAGTTGACCGGGAGTGTCTTATACAAGGTACGGCCGTGTAATGTGTCTGGAAGCTCCCAGAAACATACACGGCCTTATACACGGCAAGAAGGCACGACCGTATGTTGTGTCAGGAAAATCCACAGAAACATACACGGCCTCATACACGGCAAGATGGCACAGCCGTGTGTTGTGTCAGGAAAACCCACAGAAACATACACGGCCTCATACACGGCAAGAAGACACGACCGTATATTGTGTCAGGAAAATCCACATAAACATACACGGTTTTATACACGACCGTGTATAAGGCAGATGACAGACGTGTATACATATATTTATTTCCACGTGTACATTTTTATTTTCTTGTTAATTATTTCCCTAAGGACTATATATAGTTGCTAGGTCATTTTAGGGTTAGCTTTTGAATCTTTTATAAAATTACAGACGCTTAGAGATGAGTTTTCTCTAATTTCCTCAATTGTGCATAATTGAGAATTGCTTCGTTTATTCGTAAGGTTCAATTTGATAATTGACCTCGTGTTTTTACGCTTTCCGCGCTGCGTCAGTTGGTATCAGAGCAAAGCAATTTCCTGCGGAGATGTCAACTCATCAAGGCGATGACGGCAGTCGTGTTCTTGACGGTGTTCAGGATGCGAGATCACAAGGAGCCCATTAATGGGTTCCAAGGGCAGAGTTTGAAGCTATGCATCAGAAGGTTGGGCGTATGGAACAGCGCCTTGATGAATTGATCGAGCGTTTTGACGCCATAGCAGTAGACCCCAATAGGGCTGGGGGTGTTGGTAGGAATCAGCCGCAGGCAGCTGATGTCTACGATGGATAGTTGGTTCGACCTGTTGTCGAGAACAGGTGGGGATGGGTAGAGGACGAAGACTCTGGTGATGAATACGAGGGCCCGTATGGAGGTAGACCACAACGAGGGCACGGTGGGAACAGTGGTGGCTATCGCCCGATTCAGTATGGGAACAACCAGAGGGATAGTGGTTACCGGAGGAACCATAGCGGGTACGATCAAGGAGATGGGGGAGAGTACCACCTGAAGGTCGACATCCCATGGTTTGACGGAAGCCTTAACATCGAAGTCTCCTAGACTGGATTGCCGAAGTGGATCGGTTTTTTGATTACATGGAAATTCCTGAAGACCGTCGGGTTAGATTGGTGGCATGTAAGCTGAAGAGTGGAGCCTCGGCATGGTGGGAGAGGCTGCAGAGCAGAAGACTGAGAGAGGGTAAGCATCCGATGAGGACGTGGTATCGCATAAAACAGTTGTTGCAACACGACTTCCTTCCCCCAGACTATGAGCAGATATTGTTCCAATAATATCAGCGGTGTCATCAGGGGCAACGGTCCGTGCACGAATATACTGCAGAGTTCATGAGATTGACCGAACGGAACGACTTGAGGGAGAGTGAAGGCCAGCAAGTAGCACGATACGTAGAAGGACTAAAGCTCCAGATCAAGGATAAAATAGGGGTCACAATGGTGAGGAACTTGGTTGAAGCGAAGAACTTGGCCCTCCAAGCTGAATTGATGTTGCAGGAGCAGAATAGTAGATACGGAGGTAGAAGAAAGGGGTATGTCAGTGATGCTGTCAGCAGTAGTAGTAAGTTGGGACTTGAGAAGAGTAAGGGCGTTGTACACAAGCTTAGCGAGGAAAACGCCAAGAAAGAAGAAAAGAGTGAGGGAAAGAGACCTATCGAGCCTAGGGGAACCTAGAGATAGAACAACCCATATGCCAAGCCGATCTTGAGTAAGTGTTTCCATTGTAATCAACTTGGCCATAAATCAAATGAGTGTCCTGCTAGGAGAAGTGTTAACATTCTTGATAGAGGGGATGAAGATGAGGTATGCTGTGAACCTGATAGAGAGGATGATTACTATGAGGAGGAGGAAGAAGTGGTAGAACCGACCTATGTGATTAGGCGAATGATGCTAACACTGAAGCAAGAGGAGATTACCCAACGACACCAATTGTTTCGCACTAGGTATACCATTGGTGGGAAGGTATTCGAGTTGATAGTAGATAATGGAAGCTACGAAAATATCATTGGGAGTGAAGTTGTTAAGCAGTTGTAGCTACTTGTCGAAAAACACCCAAATCCAGACACCATAGGGTAGATCAAAGCTGCAGAGAGGATCGAGGTGAAGGAAAGGTATAGGGTACCATTCTCAATAGGGAAGTACCGTGATGAGGTCTTTTGTGACATTGTGGATATGGATGCTTGTCATGTCTTATTTGGCAGACCATGGCAATTTGATGTGAACGCACAACATGCGGGGAAGGAGAATGTGTACAGGCTGGAGAAAGGGGGTGTGAGGTATACGTTGTTGCCGCTGAAGAAGGAGGGACGCTCGAAGGAGAAGAGAGCAGAAAGTCGTTCTTTCTTAACTGTCACCCAGTCGGAGAAGGACTTGGTTGAAGATTTAAAAGAATCACGGGTGGTTCATGCCCTAATAGTAAAAGATGTGTCGGCTGGAGAAGATGAAGTTAGTGTGGAAATCCCTGAAGTAGTGAAGAGTTTACTGAAAGAATATAAGGAGGTGGCTCCTGATGACCTACCTGAGGGTCTACCGCCTTTGAGGGATATCCAGTATCAGATAGACTTGGTGCCGGGAGCAAGTCTCCCAAATTTACCACACTACAGGATGAGTCCTAAGGAAATTGAAATTCTTCAAGACAAGGTCCAAGAGCTATTGGACAAGGGGTTTGTCCGGGACAGCCTGAGCCCGTGTGCGGTCCCAGCGTTGTTGACTCCCAAGAAAGATGGGAGTTGGAGGATGTGTGTTGAGAGTAGGGCTATCAACAAGATCACAATAGGATACAAATTTCCCATACCACGCCTGGAGGACATGTTGGACAGGTTGAGCGGAGCCACTATCTTCTCCAAGATAGATCTGAGGATTGGATACCACCAAATTCGAATCCGCCTTGGAGATGAATGGAAGACAACGTTCAAAACCAAGGAGGGGCTGTATGAATGGTTGGTGATGCCATTTGGTCTCAATAACGCGCCAAGCACCTTCATGCGTGTGATGAACCAGGTACTGAAACCCTTTAATGGTCGCTTCATTGTAGTGTATTTTGATGATATCTTGGTGTTCAGTAAGTCTGAGGAAGAACAGCTTGAACATTTGAGGTATGTTATGTTTGTGTTGAAAGAAAATAAATTGTATGCCAATTTAAAGAAATGCATCTTTTTGTTGAGGCGACTATTGTTCCTTGGGTTCATAGTTAGCAGTGAGGGGGTGATGGTGGATGATGAGAAGGTGAAGGTGATCAGAGAGTAGCCTACTCCAAAAGCTGTCACTGAGCTGAGAAGTTTTCTGGGCTTGGCTAGTTTTTACAGGAGGTTTATTAAACACTTTAGTATAGTCGCTGCTCCCCTAACTAAATGTTTGAAGAAAGGGAAATTCCGATAGGGTAAAGAGGCTGAAGCGAGTTTTGTAAACCTGAAAAGACGATTATGTAGCGCCCCTATATTAGTGCTACCTAATTTTGACAGGTTGTTTGAGGTGGATTGTGACGCCAGTGGAGTTGGGGTTGGTGCGGTATTGTCACAGGAGAAAAGGCCAATAGCTTTCTACAGCGAGAAATTGTGTGAAGCTAGGAGGAGTTGGTCTACATATGATAAGGAGTTCTATGCTGTGGTAAGAGCTCTAAAAGTGTGGGAACATTACTTGGTTGGAAAGGAGTTCATCTTGTACTCAGATTGTGGGGCTTTAAAACACCTGAGCAGCCAGACTCGAATAAGTAAAGACATGCATGCGAGGTGGATTGAGTTCTTACAAAGATTCCTTTTCAGATTGATGCACAAGTCTGGTGTGCAAAACAAAGTAGCTGACGCCCTGAGTAGAAGAGCTGATGTACTACTCACTCTGAGTGCAGAAATTGTCGGTTTCGAAAGGCTAAAGGAGTTATACGAGGGGGATGGAGATTTTAAAGAGACATGGAGTAAATGCGCCAACAGGGAGTCTTGTGATGACTACCATGCTCACAATGGATACTTGATGAAAGGCAATCAGCTGTGTATTCCTGAGTCTTCCTTATGGGAGAAATTTATTCGAGACTTGCATGGTGGTGGATTGGCAGGACATCTGGGCAGAGATAAGACCTTAGCTGCAGTTGCTGAGAGGTACTTTTGGCCTCGGCTAAGGAGGGATGTATATAGAATTGTGGAAAGGTGTTATATCTGCCAAGTGTCGAAGGGACGGTCCCAAAACACTGGCCTATATACTCCCCTCCCCGTGCCTGCGAACATTTGGGAGGACCTGTCGATGGATTTTGTACTTGGTTTGCCTCGTACCTACGAGGTACTGACTCTGTTTTTGTTGTAGTTGATAGGTTTTCCAATATGGTGCACTTTATTCCCTGCAGGAAGACCGTTGATGTACGGGCCATCGCACGACTATTCTTTAAGGAAGTTGTACGTCTACATGGTGTTCCAAAGTCCATCACCTTCAACAAAGATAGCAAGTTCCTCAGCCATTTTTAGAGGACTCTTTGGTACATATTTGACTTATCCCTGAATTACAGCAGTACAGCTCACCCTCAAACTGATGGTCAGACAGAAGTAACCAACCGGACCATCGGGAATCTCATTAGAAGCATTTTCCATGAGAAACCAAGACAGTGGGATCAAGCGTTGGCTCAAGTTGAGTTCGCCTACAATAGTTCTGTCTATAGAATTATTGGAAGATCACCGTTCTCAGTAGTGTACACCAAAACGCCACAACATGCGCTGGACCTGATCAAGTTACCCAAGGGTGTGGTGGGTGACGTCGCTGCTAAGCATATGGCTGAACAATGCCAAGCCACCACAGCGGAAGTCGGACGAAAGATTGAAGAAGCTAATACCAAGTATAAAGGGGCTGCTGATAAACACAGGCGGAAGAAGCTATTTGAAGTGGGCGATCAGGTGATGGTTTATCTTCGAAAAGAACGTTTCTTTGTGGGTAGATATGGGAAATTACAACCAAAGAAGTATGGCCCTTATAAAGTAGTGCGCGAGATCAATGACAACGCGTACATTGTAAAGCTCCCCGATGATATGAATATCTCGTGCACTTTCAATGTAGCGGATTTGTCTCTTTTTCCATCCCGATGACATACCATTATATCCTGAAGAGAACTCGAGGTTGAGTTCTTCATTAGCGGGAGAAAATGATGCGGACATCGTAACTGACACGGGTTGATCGGGCGTGTCTTGTACAAGGCACGGCCGTGTAATGTGTCTGGAAGCTCCCAGAAACATACACGACCTTATACACGGTAAGAAGGCACAGCCGTGTGTTGTGTCAGGAAAATCCATAGAAACATACACGGCCTCATACACGGTAAGATGGCACGGCCGTGTGTTGTGTCAGAAAACCCACAGAAACATACACGGCTTCATACATGGCAAGAAGGCACGACCGTGTGTTGTGTCAGGAAAATTCATAGAAACATACACGGTCTTACACACGACCGTGTATAAGGCAGATGACGGACGTGTATACATATATTTATTTCCACGTGTATATTTTTATTTCCTTGTTAATTATTTCCCTAAGGACTATATATAGCTACTAGGTGATTTTAAGGTTAGCTTTTGAATCTTTTATAAAATTACAGACGTTTAGAGACGAGTTTTCTCTAATTTTTTTAATTATGCGCAATTGAGAATTGCTTCGTTTATTCGTGATGTTCAATCCGATAATTGACCTCGTGTTTTTACGCTTTCTGCGCTGCATCAATTTCTCTTCCGATTTTTCGGTTGTTATTTCTGATTTGTTTTTATTTTTTAAGTTTATTATTATTTTTAGTGGATACCGGTTTTGAATCTATCCTACGAAACCGAAGGAAGAGAAGAACGTCTCGTGTACACAACTTTCATCCTTATCAATTTTGTAATGATTTCACCTAACGATGAATGGCATGCCAATGATTATGTTTCCACATCAGTCGGACATCACAAGACTTTCTCTACGTAAGGATTGAGTGGTGGCTGTTATCTAAACTGCCGAGGACACTAAATTCGTAAGTTATTGCCAACTAAAGAACCCAGATTTAGCGTTTAATCTAAGTTGTATTTTGGATTCTATATATTCTGATAAAAAGGGAAGAGCACAATTATCTATGTGGACAAAGACAATGCTAAAAATTAGCTGCTACTGCTTTGATTAAAATCAGTACAGAGCAAAAGATCTCCTTAGACTCTGAACGCCTTGGGAAAGTGGGATATTGGATATAGAGGATCCAGAGTTTTAACTTATATCCTACCTACCAATATCATTGAAAGTTATATATTAATGCTAGATTGATCTTGAAATTTTCACCCCATAGAAAATTTGCTTTTCTTTAGAATGGGTATTTTTATTTGTAAAAAAGAATATTACTTATGCATGGAGTACTCTAATATCTTATGTAATTATTTTAAGAGTAAAATCATAATTTTCAAGAGTTCCAGCATTGCCGTGACTTTAATTACAACAAATGCGAGTGGAAAGCCCGACTGGAAAACCTTTACATCTGTCTGCTGAATGGGTATGAGTCTAGAATAATCGATTTTATAAGCTAGACCATTGATTTGCTTTTTTTTATTATATTTTGTCAATTAAATTTATATCAGGAATATTTATAGGAATCCAAAATATCTTATATGTAGCAATACATGACGCCTTGTAGCTGTAGGCCTGTAGCACCTATGGTATACAGTGATCAGCGCCATTTTGCTGTGCACGGTCATATAAGAGGGTGTTTTTGAAATTCGAAATCAGATTCTATCTTCTAATATCTAACAGCTATTGGAGTTAACCTATCCATGTTGGATACGGTAGGTTGGCGTTTATCTGATACTCGTGCTTAACCTTGAACAAAAGCAGGATACACTAAACGCATTTTTGGCGGCTTTTTTATTTTCTCCCTTCCTTTCCCTTCCATCACTTACACTATATTTGGGATAGGGAAAAGAATTAGGAGAAGAAAAAGAATAAAATTTTCATTGTTTGATTTAGGATGAAATGTAGGCGGAATGGATTTAAGGGAGAAATGTTTTTCCTTAGGTCTAAAAAATTGGTTCTCTCCGAGTATAAAGAGAATGAGAAGAAAATTAATCAAACTACTAAAATACTTTTTAATAAAATGGTAATTTCAAATTTTAAGGACTTTTTTTGATACTTGTACAAATTTAAAAATATTTATAATTAAAGATCATTTATAACTTCATCTACTATTTTAATAGAACCAATCAAACTTTCGATATTAAAATTTTACCGTTAATTTTTATTAAATTCTCATTATTAATATATAAATTAATGATAAGATTAAAGGCTAAATGGATCTTATTAAAGATCTGAATAGGACCATAAAAAATTCTTTATAATTAACATTCTTTACAATTATTTTCCTCCATTTCTTTCTTATTCAAACAAAACTTTTTTACTTGCCTTCTTTCTTCTTGAATTCTTACCTTTCACTTTCTTTCCTTCCTCAATCTTTTTCCTTCTTCCCAAACACAGTGCTGTCAAATGTCAACATTATTATGCTGTTTTTGGATATGGATCATCTCAATTTTCATTATCCCAATTTACATCAATTTATAAATCAATGATTAAAATTACTTGAATTTTTAAATTGCTTTATAATATCATTATGACGTTATTTTCATCCTTATAATCTCAACAATTATTTACATATAGCAATACTTAAAGAGGGTAAATGATGGAAATTGATCCAAATTTGCTATTTTTTATCTGTTATGGGCTCTAGAAGAGAACCCTTATTTTAGTGAGTTTTGCAACCGTACTCAATTCGAGAAACTCAAATCCAAATGAGATTTTGAGTTTGTTTTTAACCAGATAAAAACAAAGGAAAAATTACATACCATAAGATAAACGTTTAGGTTTAAATTTAAAAAATTAAATTCTATAAAAAAGAGATGAATATTATTTAAGTGATGAAAGAAATGATATTATTACGTGTTGTTATAACTCATGACACATGTTATATTAGTACTTATTTTAACATCTTAGTAATGTATATTTTATATTTTTTGTTTGTACTATTTTTAATAACATTTATATTTTAATCTTGCAAGAATTTCTATGGCAAAACAAGGATGATTTACCTCAAAAATGAGAAAATTAGCAGCAAATAAGGTAAAAAACCAAATCACATCATCGAGTTGCCCATTTGGATGAAGTGAACGTACATGCTTCTTGCCACATCTTTGTCGACAGTAGATTACTGGTCCTTGTTGTTTTGGCATGTACTCCTTCTTGGAAAGGAAAAAAAAAATGCCAAAACACTGACACGTGGAAGAAAATAAATGAACGGACTAAAAGAGTTTGTCCTTTAGGTTATTGTAAAATGAATCATCATGCGTCTTTGAAATGTAGCCGAAGTCGTAGAAGGTGAGATCAAAGTCTCAAACTACTTTTCGGCTATTTTAAATGGTCTACGTTGTTTGCGTGTATTAACGTTAATACCAGAATCTTATTGTGTGGTTCGGAATTTCCCAATTCTAACCTTTAAGATTTTCATCATTGAAATGGATTATCATTTCAAATGGAATTGTTCGAAATGGATTGTCGTATCTATTTGTGCCTTTATAGATTGCAGATGACGATGAAATAGGTTCCATCATTCTTTAGGTTGGACATCTGTTCAATCAGGACGGGATTGGATCTGCTCATGAGCCAAGTTGTAAATTCATATAGGCGTGACCGAGACATTTCCTTTCCCATAAGGATGCACCTACAACTATAAGTTCCGTATCATTCGCACCAACTCTAAACTCAACTTGTATGCTAGGTACGGTTTGATGGGTGGAAGTCGGCAGATATAAGAAAATCCGTGGACATGGAATGAAATAATGTGTTTGACTATTTGAATAAGGGACAAAAATGTGATGAATTGAGTGTAAATTATATGAAATTCTACGGTCACGTTTATTTCTTCCCAAATTTATAGCAAAATCAAAGGAAATAAGTGAAAAAAAATTGGTAAGCTTATAAAGATATTATAGAAAGAGCTATTTGTAAAACCCTATCATACATCTTGAAATGAAGGATAATTCAAGCTAGGTATAATTTTTTTTCTCTCTTTCTTTCTTTTTTTCCCTATTTCTTTTAACTTAACCAAATATGAGAAAATAAGATATTTGTATCGATTTTCTTTTTATTCCATTCTTAGATCTAGACAAGAGTAAAAATTATATTTCTTTTCATTTTCTTTTTGTAGATTTCCTTCCATCCATTAAAAGTTGCCAAACACAAAATAAGGAGTTAAAGCTGCTGAAAGCGAAAGTGAAAAAAATGAGTGTAAAGTTTTATTTCTTATGTTAATTACTTTTATCTGTTTTAAAAATTGGAGAGAAATGAATGAATGTAAATAAAAATAGGATGCAGATTACAAATTCTCTTATAAAAATGTTTACCAAAATAAAATTATTCTCTTCTTTTCTCGAGATATTATTCTTCATTTCCTTTTGACTCTTAACCATATTCTCATGCTTTTCGTTTTTCACTCGTTTCTTTTGCCCTTTTACTTGCTCCACCAAGACAGTGGCCAAGCTTCCTGAAATTTGCCATAAGTAAACCAGGATTGTAGCAAGCCATATGTATATATAATCCTCCGATTCAACAAACACTCAGTTTTCTAGATTCTTTTGTCACGTGAAATGTGCTCGGAATATTTATTATTACCGCCTTTACGAAATTTTGCATGTCCTCCTCCTTTTTCCAAAAAGTATGAAAATCTTAAATTCCAATGGATATGGAAGAACTAATAGCATATACAATAGGGCTTAGACTAGAAAGATGCTTGTGAAAAACGAAATTCACCATCGGGCAAAACCCTATGGTGAGATTCACGCCACCTTTTCAGTTTTCAACAAGACATTAGATGCTTCATTAACATTGACATTTTGTACTGTACTAGAAAGTGGATTCCTCATGCGCGATACGATACGGATACGATCTGAATATCACGTCTTAATTTTTAGACCACTATAATGGTTGTCGTGTCGTTTTTTCTAGCTTTTGGTGTCTTGTAGCGTCTGTTCTGGCATAAAAGGGAACAGGTCCTATCATTCTTAGTTAATGCGGACACCGTTCTCGTATTCTTCCTATTTCACACCTGTATGAACTTCCAAAATCTTTCAACATTCGATCAGCCCAGACCACTCAGACCTACACGGCTAGGGCTAAGACGAATCGCCATGCTAGGGGACATTAGTGAGAAGGGTGTTTTAACTCGGTATCCAATGAGCCAAGGAGATACGGCATTGCCAGGTAGAGGACCATCGGTAACTGGACAAGGACACCATGAGGCAAATCGCGATGAAGTGCTGGAGAGCCGGTGTGTGTGAGCTCAGTTAATGTGGTCCAGAAGATTCAAGCCGGCGTACAAAGTCGTACATCTTTTCTGACATAAAAAGTTAAAAAATCGTCAGTCTTATTATTGCTGGCAGCAGAAAAAAAAGGGTATAAACCAGAAGTAAAAGGTGATCTAATCTAGGTAAATTTTGGTGTACAGAATATACAAATGAACGAAGAAACTAAACCTAATTTACTTCATAAGCCTACTTCGATCAATTGTACCATAAAAATGGAAAAATGGACCGCCTTTGCTTGCTATATATGAAAACAGACAGCTAGAAAAAGAAGTATTATATAACATGGATTTATAAGGACGGAAATTGAATCTCCAACTGAAGATAGCTACTATTTTTGTGCTTAATCATCCTCAACTTGATAAATGGTGATTTCTTGCCCAGAAAATACACAGCCCTTGACCACATGTTTTAAGTCATTCTCCAGCACTCCCTCTTAATTCATAATTGCTCACACAAGCTTTGCTATGAGGATTTTATGCGTTGATTCTTGGGGGTGGATATGTGAGAATATAGAGCAAGCTCATGAAATTGTATAGATAAGAGATCCGATTAAAATATCAAACCAAAGTTTAATTAAGTGGAGTTTAAGTATTTTAAACAACACTTGAACTATGAATTTTTTAGCAAGCTTGAACTTTTGAGTTTAATACCTTTTGACTCCTTTCAATTCATTTATTCTTCCTCAACATCAAATGGAATACTCTTCATTTAGATGAAGTCTATTGCCACATGACACAAAAACATATAATGTCTACAACAGAACATGGGAATTTGTACTACAGCATAGACATTGGGAAAGGGTCGGTTCAGACCTTTGAACCAATTCGAACCTACTTAATCAATTTAAACCCATGAACTAGCTCATGGGGTCAGTTCAACGATGGGTTGAACCCATCGAGTCAGCGGTTTTCGGATGGATTACTATAACTTGTTCGATTATAACCTATCGATTTAGCTTACCAATTGAGCTCCATCTGAATCAACAGTTGACTTGCCATAATTAAAAAGAAAAAGAAAAAGATGAAGTCAAAGGCTACAACTCTGTAAAGTTAGAAAAGAATAAAAAAAATAAAGACCAACAATAAACACAGACAATTCAATAAAGGAAGACTTACAATGGATGAAAACAATGGAAATAGACAAATGTCTACAATATTTAAAGTGAAATTTAAAAAAAAAATAAACGCGTAAAGTTATATGACTGTAGACGATGAGCAACAAAAGCTATCGGTGGAGAAAAAAAAATTCAAAAGACAATTATGTAGACAAATGTCTACAAAGGAGTAACGATAGTTTGAAAAAAATTCATGAAAGTTATAGGATTGCAGGCGTAGGTACACGCATTCAAATTTTCAAATTTGAACGTTATGAGGGAGCAGAAAAATTTAAACGGTATAAAGATGTTGTATAAATTTATGCCTCTGTATCATAACAGGAATTCTTTACAAAGAAAATTTACACTCAATCTCTTGCGCATTTAATATTTTATGTGCTCTCATCAATATTTTCTATGCTCTTCAATAATTTTTGTTATATAGCTTGAGAACAATCAATTTTTTTTTTGTGCTATTTAATAACTTCTATTGTACAACTTGCGAACTTTTGATTATTTTTTGTGCTCTCACCTACCCATATCGATATTTTCTTTTCATATGGATTTCAAAAAATGTCAAGTTTTTTCTACGTTTCATCTTCTTCAAAGAAAGGTGGTTTTACAAAAGGTTATAAGAGAAAATTTGTGCAACCTACACCCAAGCAAATTTTTGAAGTGAAAAATTACAATATTCACGACTTTACCAATTAGTAGCTAAAGAATTTGATGACGCCACTCTTAGGCTTTAGGCACATGACTCTAGGTGGACAAAGCCAACTGCTGCCATGAAAGGGCAGCAAGGAGGAGGCAGAAGAAGAAGAGGAAAACGATATTCAAGAAGTGCCAAAAGAAGAAGTACTGGGCCACTTACATGGTCCATCTAGCTCCATAGGTAAGCTACCTACACCACTTAAATATGATATTTTTATTAAACATTTTTGTAAATTTGCAAGGAAAGATGGGAGCACTCGTGTGTATTGTAACTATTGTTGATCAATTTACGTGTGAAAGAAGGGACAGGGCTACAGGACTTTAAATAGACACATGTGATCGAAGTACCCCATGAAGTTCGGCATTGATAAGTCACAATAACAAATTTTCCAATCGGGTGGATCACAATCAACAGGCCTATTTAGGTATTTTGCTAAGAGGCAAAAAAGTTGCCCTCATAAAATACTTAACCAAATGTAACCTATCATGGAGTCATGCATCTTCCAAGCACCAATTAGAGTACAAGAGGAAAGCTTTAAATCCAAGCTCACAAAGTTACAACCCGAAAGCAATATAATGAACCACCGTGAAGTTGTATCACAGTAATAAACGTGAATTAGCTACTCTTTTTAATTCTATTGACACGCATGTTTCTATTTGTGCAAATATATGAATTAATCCATGGTGTAGACACCCCATTTTTGCCTCCCAATATAGATTTTTTAATAAATATATGTAGTAATAATAAAATAAAATAAAAATAATGATAAAAAATAAATAAAATAATAATAACAATTAATAAAAAATAATAATAATAAAATTTTCAACAAGATTTAAGGAAATATAACTATTTAAATCAAACTTGGGAATTTCAAATTAATAAAAAACTAATTAAGGATGATAGCTTATATGCAAATTCATTGCATATAATAAACAAGAAAACGGGCCAGCCTAGTTGGTCCACCTATGCGGCCTAAACAACAAAGGAAATGGGAGGTCATGAGTTCGAGACCCCTAGGATGCAGTCTGAAAAAAAATTTTCAGTTGAGGAAGGAAGAATGCCACATAGCAACAATTCAATAGCTAGGTACGTAATCGTCTTCTCCGGCAGGATGGCGACCATGAACGGAAAAGAGAAGAAACCGTGACCAAATCTAGGTGAATCAAAACGTTTTTTTTTTTTTTAAACTTTTCAGATTGTGATGAAAAGAAATCGAATAAATCACAAAAAAACGAATTTAATCTAAGGGATTTATATCAATTTTTTGGGAATAACTCAAATCTTAAGAGGATGGAAACGGTTCTCAATCGTAGGCACGATTCGAACTTATCAAGATGATCTTTTTGCGAGTCTATAGATAGGACTTGACCTTGCAAACTCGAGATGGTTGAGAATCACCAAAAAACACACACTCGTAAGCTTTGGCCAGAGCTTTCTCTCTTTAGCAAAGCTAATGTAGCTCCACCTTCTCTCTAGATTTCCTCCTCACATGCACAACCTTAAAGCCAACTATAAGTATCAATAGGTTCCTCAGGCCGTATAGATTAAGAAAAACCCCAGCTTCGCATTCAATGGCTTGCAAATTGATTAGGCCGAGGAAGGTGGGTGGTGGCCGTCATCGGGTACTCAAGCATCGCAACTTGGAGAGACCCGGGCGCAAGGTGAAGTCAGCATTGAGTCCAAGACAGTTGCGTTAGCTAAGCCAACCCCCTCTAGCATTGACAACCGCTAAAAAACAACCCCCTAACATGTTGTTTTTTCACGTCGTGCCCACCGCAACTAGCCTAGGATTTAACCAGTATCCAGAGACCAGCCCGAATCTGAATTGCGACCAGCCTAAATCCAACCCGTATCTAGGTAAGTGTTTATTATTATTATTATTATTATAGTTTAGATAAATTAGTTTATTTACTTAATTTTGTTAAAATCTAATTGATAAAAATAAAAATGAATCTGATTAATAAAAATTAGGGTAGATTAATAAATAATAATAATAATAATATAATAATGATGATGAATGTAATTAGGTTAATAACTTTATCCTAATTAATTTAAGAAAATTAGTAAATCAAATAATTAGAAAGAACCATTGTGTAGGCCTTAAGTGTTGTGATATAACCATCACCTAGGGACAATTAGATTCCTAACTAGTTTTTTTAAATAATTAGTAATACTTATTTTATAAATATAAAATTAAAAAATTAAAATGATTTATTATCTAAGATATAGTTTTATTCTAAAACAAACAAAAATATTTTCTTACCTAGAAAAATGGTTTTCATGAAATAAAAAACTCTAATTGGTGTTTTCAAAACTAGAAGGTATTAGTTCTTTTTAAAAAAAAAAAAAAAATTGAGGAATAAAGTTTAAATTTAGAATTTTTCTTTCAAAAAAATAAAATGATAATAAATGTAAACCTAGCTTGTTTTCATAATTAAAATTAATTAATCTACTAAAGTTTTAAAAAAGCAAATTATGATTTGTTTAATCCCAAATAGTGGGTACGTAGGCACCCTTATAAGGCAACTATAAAAAACTTTAAAAAATGTAGTATAATCATTATATTTTTTTTCTTTAAGTAATTATATATATATATATATATATATACTAAAAAGGATATCACAAAAAAATGAAATCCAAATTTCAAAAGGTTAATATGATAATTTTAAAGTTTTAATAGGTTAGCCCCCCAAATCAAGAATCTCTAGTCTTTCTTTTCTTTTCTTTTTTAATTAAAAAAAAAAGATGATTCATTAACTAATGTTCAAGTTAGGATTAATCCGCTCAAATGTGAATCGAATTAGGAAAAAATAAAATCAAAACTGGACTCGTCAGCTTAGCGAATCCACCAAGGAGTCCTCAAGTGAGCTAGCCACCTAAGCCTTCTGAAATTACAATTTATTTTAAGGTATCCTTGATTTGCATTTTCTCTATAAATGTTTAGTTATACAATATCATTGAGCAACTCACTAAAGTCCCCGCCCAAATATCACTCATGAGCCTTCTTATATCATCTGAACCACACCGAGAGGTACTCTTCAAAGTACTCAAACAGGTCAAAGTACCAAAGGGTGTTACAATGGAAAAATTAAGCCACATCACCAACTCAATCTTCACCATAGATCACATATCCTTCTCACTCGAAGAGTTAGGAGAAGATGGTAGTCAGCATACCAAACCACTTTTTATAGTGGTAAAATGCAATAATACAATAGTGTCTCAGGTCCTCATAGATAATGGATCCTCCCTTAACATATGCTCTTTAGCTACCATCGACTTGTTGGGGGTCGATATGAGCAATGTTAAACCAAGCTCAATGGTAGTCAGGACCTTTGACGGCTCTAAGAGGGAAATCGAATGAGAGATTGGTTTGCTAGTGGAGATCGGCCTGCGGGTTTTTAATATCTCATTCTAAGTTCTCAACATCCTAAGGTCTTTTAACCTACTATTAAGAAGGCCTTGGATACACACGACTGGAGCTATACCTTCAAACCTCCACCAAAAGGTCAAATTCATATCAAATGGCTAAATAATCACTATGCTAGGTGAGCAAGACTATGCCATCTATAAAGAGACAGCCATACCTTACATCGGGGAGGATGGCCCCGAGGACTTTGGGCTTTAGATATTCGATGAAACATGTATGGTCATTAAAGAAGAAATGAGCAAAGTAAGGCCCCAATTTAAGAAGGGACGGCAATGGACATTCGGGTTAAGATATATTCCTACTCTTAAAGAAAAAATTCAAGCAATGTGCGATAAGGGTAAAAGAGGAGGAAGACTATATGATACCTTGATGAATTTTCCACCCCTTTGTCAGACTTTTTCTCAACTAATTAGCACTCAAGACCCAGAAGCAGTCCAAGCCAATTCAACATTGATAAATTATCAACAGAGACTTTGGCTTTTCACATCTCCAGTCCATCTTCGGCTCTCAATAATTAGTTTTCTTATCCTCTTAATAGCACTAGGTCTGCTTTAAAATAGGAAGTAATCAATTAATATTTTTGAGTTTACAACCATCATTGTTCAGAAATAAGTTGAACTCTTCGACAAGTTGATCAATAAAATTACAAGTTATTTCAATCATACTTCCTTCCTTTACTTATACACTTTTCTTCTTCGCTTCACTTCCATACAGACTCAATATTCTTGATGAACACCGGGGATATCTCGCGAGTGTAAATAATTAAAATATTGATATCACTTCCAACACTACTAAGTTAGCTGTCAGAAATGATATTAATGACTACAAAGTAGTACAAGAGAGTTGGCAAAAATATGAATAAGGTAGAATTTTGATTGATGAATCGATAGAGATAGTTAATCTATGAACCAAAGAAGACCCTAAAAACCTTAAGATTGGAGGTAATTTAAGTAATGAGCAAAAGTGCGAGATAATCAAGCTATTGTCTAAATATTTAGATGTATTCGTCTGGTCATATGGAGACATGCCAGAACTTGACCAATCAATAGTGGTTCACAGACTGCCTACGAGAGAAGATGTCAAACCTAAAAATAAAAAAAAATTAAGAAGAGTTAGGCCTGACGTTTTATTAAAAGTCGAAGAAGAAGTTAAAAAGCTACTAGAGGTTAGGTTCATTGAAGTATTAGACTATCCAGAGTGGGTAGCAAACATAGTCCCGATTTTGAAGAAACATGAAAAGGTTCGGGTATGTGTAGATTTCCAATATTTGAACCAAGCTACGCCTAGAGACAACTTCCCCCTACCCCACATAAATATTTTGGTAGATAATACAGTTGGAAGCCATCTCTTCTCCTTTATGGACGGCTTCTCGGGATATAATCAGATAAGAATGGCAAAAGAGGATAAGACCAAGACGACCTTTATCACGACTTGGGATACATTCTATTATAAAGTCATGCCCTTCAGTTTAAAAAATGCTTGAGCAACATACCAGAGAGTAATGGTCGCAATACTTCATGATATGATGTATCAAGAGGTCGAAATATATGTTGATGACATGATCACTAAATCCAAAGAAGGGGAAAACCATGTGGTTGTTTTAAGGAAACTATTCAAGCGATTAAGGAAGTTTTAGCTAAAATTGAACCTAGAAAAATGCACTTTTGATGTCACATCTAGTAAGCTGCTGGGGTTTATTGTAAGTCGAGAGGGCATTAAAATCGATCCTGATAAGGTAAAAGCCATATTAGAAATGCCTTCCCCATGTACTATAAAAAAGATAAAAAGCTTATTAGGAAGATTAAATTACATAGCTCGATTTATCTCATAACTCAGATAAATGTCACCTACTATTTCAGCTCCTAAAGAAGAATGCCACTATGAAATTGGATGACGAATGTGAGAAGGCGTTTAAGAAGATTAAGGAATATCTTATGAACCCTCTAGTTTTGGTAGCCCCAAAACTGGGAAAGTCTTTATTCTTATACCTCACGGTACTTCCCAAGTCGATAGGGTGTATACTAAGGCAAAAGGATGAAAGAGGAAGGGAACGGGCCATATACTACCTAAGTAAGAAATTTACAGAAGGGGAACAAAGGTACTTTAAGATAGAAAGAACTTATTGCGCATTGGTTTGAGTCATGTACTGAGCAAGGCAGTATACTCTCTATTATCCCATCGAATTGCTAACAAGACATGATCTCCTGAAATACTTAACGGAAAAGCCTGTTTTGTTGGGAAGGGTTTCCAAGTGGCAGATTCTTTTATCAGAATTTGACATTACGTACGTAACTCAAAATTCAACGAAGGGGCAGACGCTTGCAGATCAGTTGGTTGAGCACCCGATCGAAGGAGATTCCTGAGAATCACAAGCCCAATTCCCAAATGAAAATATATTGATGGCATATGATGAGTTAGAAAAGGAGTTTAAAGTAGAAAAGAATCTTAAATGGAAGATGCATTTTGATGGAGCTACCAATGTGTCACATATTTAATGCAATCCGACTCCATTGTCAACCAAAAGTAGCCCATCCTCATAATCTTCTGAGCAAGCATGTGTCCATTCATGTAGGGGCCATATACCCATTTATGTATTTCTTTTATTAGCTTATCTGCCTCTTCTTTATCTACACATCTCAACAACGTAGTGTCGAATGATCTTCTATAAAGTATAGACCCACTAAATAGGAAGTGACTTGCCAACCTTCTGAGTATTTTTTGGTCATTTTTTGTTGGCCTTTTTAAGGTATCTACCTTCTTGGAGAAATGTCTTGATATTGTGGTACCAAGGCTTGTCATCTTGTGTTTCTTCGATTATTAGACAATAAGCAAGTTTGTCCTAAATTTCTATCTTCAAAGGCTGAAGTTCTGTCCCTTTTATTACTTAAATCATAGATGCTAACGTGGCAAGGGCATTAGCAAACTAATTTTGAGTTCTTGGGATGTATGTAAAGGTGAAAACCTTGAATTCCTCAATTAATTATGTCAAGTATTAGTGATATGGCACTAATTTGGGGTCTTTAGTCTTGTATTCTCCTCGTGTTTGCAATATAATAAGCGAGGAGTCTCCGTATACATCTAACTCATGGATTTCCATATAGAGGGCCATTTTGAGGCCAAGGATGCATGCTTCATACTCTACAATATTATTAGTATATAAGCATGTAAGTCTCATTGCCGTGGGGAACTGTATTCCTTTTAGTGATACCAACACTGCCCTAATTCCACATCCAGGCATTGCCACTTGTGCCAAGTTTACACTAACAAGATAAATGCTCCACCTCAAGAGCTCCATTCACTTTTCGTGCCATGGCTTTCTTTATGTAGGGAATCGACGTTATCGGACCAATCACCCCAAAGGCATCCAACGGTCATAGGTTTATACTGGTAGCCATTAACTATTTCACCAAGTGGGTTGAAGCCTTATCATATGCCAACATCACTAAAGGAGTGGTAGTCTAGTTCATGAAGAAAGACATAATAACTCAATATGGAGTTCCCGAATCGATCATCACTAATAATGGCACCAATCTCAACAATAAATTGATGATGGAATCATGCTAATGATTTAAGATAAATCATAAAAACTCAACTTCATATCAACCTCAAATGAACGGAGCAGTGGAAGCAGCTAACATGAACATTAAGAAAATTGTTGAGAAAATGACTATCACCTACAAAGATTGGCACAAGATATTACCCTTTGAACTCATGGCCTACAAAACCTCCATTTGAACATCTATTGGAGTTACTCCTTACTCCCTGGTGTATGGTGTTGAGGCAATATTACCGGTCGAGGTTAAGATCCCATCCTTCAAGGTTTTATCAAAGACACAACTAGATGAAGTTGACTAGGTGAAGAAAAGGATTGATCAGCTAAACTTGATTGACGAAAGAAAACTTATGACATTATGCCATGGTCAATGCTACCAACAAATGATGGCCCAGGCATTTAACAAAAAAGTGTGGCCGTGACATTTTTAGGAAGGTGACTTGGTACTAAGGAAGATTTTACTTAACATATAAGATCTGAGAGGTAAATTCACGCCAAATTATGAGGGTCCATATGTTGTGAAAAAGGTATTATCAGGTAGGGCATTAATATTAGCTCAAATGGATGGTCCAGATTGGAAGGACCTCATAAATGTAGATGCGGTTAAGATGTACTATCCCTAAACAGGATTAATGAAAATTTTGCTGAAAGTTCATGAATGCTAGCAATTGTTACAACTTCGTAGTTTAGTTTTCATTTTCTACAAGCAAAGTCGATATCCCTTGGCAGTCTTCAAATGTTGGAGTAGCCTTAACCAATCGCCACATCAACAAATTCTTACTTCACTCTCCTATCTTATCTACATTCCACCCCATGTACAAGAGAAGAATGACTAATAGACAATGATGAAATTGTAAAATTCATTAAATATTGTGTTATGATCTCACCCTTCTTGAATAGCAGGTTTGGTGTTGTTTCGGGATAGGACCAAAATCATAAGAGCTAAAAAAAAAATGGAAAAATGCTTACATCAAAATTTTCTACTCAAGTCAAGACAAAGACAAACAAGTGAATATTAGATTATCACGAGGGTTTGGTTGTTTGGTTTTTATCAATGGTGACCAAGTAGGCATCCATGTTTTAAAATAAATTAAAATTTAAATAATAACAATAGTAATAAAAGAGAGGGGTCATCCTTTATTTTATAAAACTATTTTTTTCAACCATTCCATCAGGTTCATAATGATGAGTCACATCCCTGTCAAGGTTACTAGTCTAGTGAGACGCTTTTTATCATTAATTAGTCGACTTGTAAAAGCACTTTTCTAAATAATCTCTTCTTAAAGGTTGCCAGTCTAGTAAGACGCTTCCCGTTATCGATTAGTCAGCTCATAAGAGCACTTTTTCAAATAATCCAGTCTAGTAAGATGTTTTCTGTTATCGATTAGTTAGCTTATAAAAGCACTTTCCTAAAGAATATCTTTTTAAGGGTTGCTAGTCTAGTGAGATACTTCTTATCTAAGACCACTCCTCAAGGAATATCAGTCATCATGAAGCGACTATCTTCCTTTGCAACATAGAATTACTAGCTCGCAGGATGTTTTCCTTACTCGCTCTTTTGATCAGATAACTCTTTAGTGAATCCAGGTTCGGATAGCCAATTGAATATAGCATTATCTATCCTTCCCCCTAGGCAAAAATTGTGTCTTTTTAGTTTTTGTAGCCAAGTTTTCCCAAACTTTACTACAAAGAGTGGTAACTGTAGACACCTCATTTATGCCTCCCTATATAGATTTTTTTAATAAATATATATAGTAATAATAATAATAACAAGTAACAAAAAAAAATAATAATAAAATTTTCAACAAGATTAAGGAAATATGGGTCTCTAAATTAAGCTCGAAAATTTCAAATCAATAAAAAACTAATTAAGGATGATAGCTTATATGCAAATTCATTGTAAATAATAAATGAGAAAAAGGGTCAACCCAGTTGGTCTACCCATGTGCCTTAAATAGCAAAGGAAATAGGAGGTCATGAGTTCAAGTCCTCAAAGACGCACTCCGAAATTTTTTTTCGGTTGAGGAGGGAAGGCTGCCACGTGGCAGCGATTCACTGGCTAAGGAAAATCATGTGCTAGGAACGTGATCATCTTCTCTAACGAGATGGCAACTGTGAATGGAAAAGAGAAGAAACAGCGAGCAAATCCAAGTGAATCAAAAACTTTTTTTTTTAATCTTTTCAGATTGTAATGAAAAGAAACTAGATAAATCACAAAAAATGAATTTAATCTAAGAGATTTGTATCAATTTTTCAATAATAATTCAAATCTTAAGAAGATGGAAACGTTTCTCAACCGTGGGCACAATTCAAACTTATCAAGATGATCTTTTTGCAAGTCTATAAATAAGACTCGACCTTGCAAACTCGGGACGGCTAAGAATCACCAAAAAAACATGCACTCGTAAGCTTTAGTAAGAGCTTTCTGTCTTTAGCAAAGTTACTGCAACTCCACCTTCTCTCTAGATTTCCTCCTCACATGCATAACCTCAAAGCCAACTATAGGTATCAATAGGTTCATCAGGCCGTGTAGATTAAGAAAAACCCCACCTTCGCATTCAATAGCTTGCAAATCAATCAGGCCGAAGAAGGTAAGTTGTAGCCATCATCGGGTACTCGAGTACCACAACTCGAAGAGACCTAAGCGCAAAGTGAAGTCTACATCAAGTCTAAGATAGTTGAATCAACTAGGCTAACCCCCTTCGGTGTTGACAATCGTCAGAAAACAACCCCCCAACACATCGTGCCCACCACGACCAGCTTAGGATCCAACCCGTATCCAAAGCTCGATTACCACTCGACCCGAGTTCGACCTACGACCAGCCTGAATCCGACCCGTATCCAAGGAAGTGTTATTATTATTATTATTATTATTATTATTATTATTATTATTATTATTATTATTATTAATTTAGTTTAGATAAATTAGTTTATTTACTTAATTATGTTAAAATCTAATTGATAAAAATAAAAATAAATTCGATTAATAAGAATTAGGGTAGATTATTTTTTTTAAATAATAATTATTATAATAAATAATGATGATGATGATGATGATAATATGAATGTAATTAGGTTAATAAATTTATCCTAATTAATTCAAGAAAATTAGTAAATCAAAGAATTAGGAAGAACCATTATGTAGGCCTTAGGTGTTGCGGTATAACCATCGCCTATGACCGATTAGGTTCCTAACTAGTTTTTTTTTAATAATTAGTAATACTTAGCTTATAAATATAAAAATTAAAAATTTGAAAAATTAAAATGATTTATTATCTAAGATATAGTTTTATTCTAAAACAAACAAAAATATTTTCTCACCTCGAAAAATGGTTTTCATGAAATAAAACACTCTAATTGATGTTTTCAAAACTAGAAGGTTTTAGTTCTTTTTTTTTTTAATTGAGGAATAAAGTTTAGGTTTAGAATTTTTCTTTCAAAAAAAATAAAATGATAATAAATGTAAATCTGACCTGTTTTCATAATTAAAATTAATTAATCAACTAAAGTTTTATAAAAACGAACTACAACTTGCTTGATCCCAAATAGCGGATACGTAGGCATCCTTATAGGGCAACTATAAAAAACTTAAAAAAAAATTGTAGTATAATTGTTATATTTTTTTTTCTCTTACCTTTTCCTTTCTTTAAGTAATTTTTTTTATATATACTAAAAAGGTAATCACAAAAAGATGTAATCCAAATTTCAGAAAGTTAAGGCGATAACTTTAAAGTTTTAATAAGTTAGCTCCTTAAATTAAGAATCTCTAGTCTTTCTTTTCTTTTCTTTTTTTTTTAATAAAAAAAAAGATGATTTTGTTGACCAGTGTTCAAGTTAGGATTAATCTACTCAACTAGTCCTAAACTTGATAATTTTTTCCTAAATCTAGTTGGGTGGCAACTCTAAATAAATAAAAAGTCGATTTTTTCCTAATTTAAGTCGATGGTTCATATTAGATGAGCACAAGATTTAATGTGAATCAAATTAGGAAAAAATAAAATCAAAATTGTACTCGACACATGGTAAGAAGATTCATACATGAGAATTACATGTCATTAGATAGACGATGCATGGCAAGTACAAAAGAGACTAATAGTACTTAGGACTTTCAATGAACGCTACACAGCACAAAATATTTTTTGTATAATAAGTATTATTTTAGGTGAATACTCTTTAACAAAAAATATTTTTTCGATCGGTTTTGAAAATGTATTCATTAACACGGCATCCATTAATGAACTTCAAGTGTTATGTCAAACCATGCTAGGTATGACTTTTTTCCACATACAATTTGCTTGCTATATTTTAAATATTTACATTAAGAATAATATAACTATTTAGATTTTAGAATGTTCCTAATAAGACAACTAGTTGGGTTTTTAAATAATCATTAATATGTAAATAAGGCATGGGGAAATATTTGTGTTAATAATGGAATGTAACCTAAAAAATTTTAAAAAGATGTTAAGCATAACTGGAATTTCATATATCGATTTTTGGAAAGTACAGTTTCCTATAAAGATGAATTGTGTATTTTTGCTATGATGAATGTTCCAGATATTCCACTACACCCTAGGATTAGGTTGTATGCCGCAAAATGTTGATTATTTTAAAAGCTTTTTATGAGTGTACTATGACATTTTCTTAAGTATATTAGGCTAGTATTCACTTTTTCCTAATAAATGCTATGAACATACTATAAGTGCTGCTTGAAGCCCGAGACGACCTACTTCTTCAGGTGGTTGTTAATGAAATGACTGCAAAGTGATTACTTTATTATAGACAAATTTCTACAATTTATCATGTTGCTTCTATTTTAGATCCACGTTATAAGTAAGACATGCTTTTAGAATATCTTAATTTGTATTATCAAATTGTTGACACCTTTTTTGACACTTATGTTGTTATTGCCTCACAAGAACTCGATGAGTGATACAAGTAATAGAAGACTTATATTCTAACTTTTTTACTACATATGGTAGTCAAGTTCCTGTAACTCCCTCAACGTTCCTTAGCCCACATGGTGCCACAAATAGTCATATCCTCCTCAGACAACGAATGATGGTGCAAAGGTTAAAGCAACACCATGCCAGATTGAGCGAGTACATAGAACTTGGCCACTACTTTGATATAAACTTTGAATTTGATGACAGTATCATGAACTTCAACATCTTGGACTGGTAGAAGAGGCATAGGAAGATGTATCTGATCCTCTCTCAAATGGCTTGCCAAGTTCTTGCTACTCTTGCATCAACAATAGCTGTTGAATAAACTTTTAGCATAGTAAGCTTTATCCTATCCCAATGGCGATCAAGACTATTATCCGCCAATGTTGAGGCACTGGCTTGCGTCGAGAATTGATTGAATGCAAGAGTCAAACGCAAGAGTCATACAAGATATCTAGTGAAGAAGATGAATATTTCAACAACTTTGTCCTATCAAGGGGAAGCTTCGCTAGTTCAAATCCTAATATTGGATAAGTCAAATTAATTTGTAAGGATAATAGTACTGCCTTATTTATTTTTTGCACTAAGTTATAGATAATTTGTAGGGGGGGTAGTGCTCCCTTATTTATTTTTTGTTATTTACTTGTAGAGTTTTGTAATCGTGTATAAAAAGTAAAGTCAAATATCTTTCTTCTTTTCTATAATATTTTTAGTAAATCGATAAATTTTAGGGCTGGCATCCTCTACTCCCCCCCCCCCCCAGTTTATGGGGTATTGTCACCAATTATTGAGGCAAACATCATATATTAATGCGAAAATGGTGGATTAATTTTCTACGTGAATAATTTTAAGAAAAAAAAAACCACTTAAAAATATAAACCAATAAATTACAAATAATATGAAAAAGTAAAAAATAAAATCGACAAAAAATTACAAATAATCTCAAAAATAAATTTAAGGGCCGATTCATGAGCTAAACTGACCCATGAACTAGCTCGACCCTTCTACTCTATGGGCCAGTGCCAGTTTTAACACTTGACAGCCCGTGATCCAGTGGGTCGGGGTTGGTTCCAAGCTGGTTTTGAACCAGCTCGATGTCTATTACAATATCTATGTCTAAATGATTTATATTTCATTGATCGAAACACTTGTATGAACAAAATATGTCAACGGTTTTAAATTTAGTTGATTTAGTGTACTACACGATCTTTAGTACAACTTAATCTTATTAATACAATTCCAAACACATCTAAAATTATTCTATACTTAGATAAATATGTTTAACATTGTAATAATAAAGCATTATGAGAATTCAACTTGAAGTCTCAAGCACTTTGTCAGAGGATCAAAATTTCTTGTATCGATCAACCAATTAATTCAACTGCTAATGTGAAACGAATTGTTGATTTTTGTTTCAAGTGACTCACACTTTAAAGATGCTATCTTCCCTTCCACTTTAGTGTAACAGTCCTTGCAAGAGAAGTAGAGATGTACATAATTTTTTTTATTGTCTTATTCTTTTACATTTGCTAAGTAGTGAGATTGTAAAACTTGAAATAATTAAAGTTGAAATATTACTTTTTTTTTAATTTCGTATATTTTACTATAAGTTTTATAAAATTTACATATTAATATTTTATAATTCACACATATATTACTTTTTAATATTACATAAACTTGAAATTTATGGAAAAAAAAAAGAGGATAAAATTTACAGTATTTATAAGATACCTTGTACTTTATAGGTTTTATAAAGTACATGGTACAGAGTGATTATAGGATGCTACTAGATAGGTTCTAATTTCAAAACTTGGGAAAATATACCTTATAAGTGGACCAAGTCGTATACTACAACATTAAAAATTAATGAGAACCGGGTCGTTCTTAGGGATTGAAAACTAATTATTAAACTATGTTAATTCTTTCTTTAGCTAGGCTCACAAAACAAAACGTTCAAGCAAATTATAAGAAAAAAAAAAGACAATTAACTAAAAACATGAATGCCACAAGATAAAAATTCACTAATTCAAAGGTATGTGATTTCGACTAAGTCATTATTTGATAAATTAATGCATGTTTTAAGATGTGTCAAACTAATTAATCGACTTTTAATCATATTCATAATAACCCACTTCCCTATTGAATTGTTATCATCCTAATTATAACAAAAAAGCCTCTTTTCAGTGGTTAAATTAAGTACTAAATTCCTCTTACAGATTTTATTACCCTAATTAATGTTAAAATTCATATATGTCTATGTAACAAATATTAATATTCATTTCAAGACTATGAATCCTAAACTAGTCCAAAACGTATGTGTCCATATCAATATTAAATTAATTTTAGTTCGATTTTATGCCAACTCTCCATTTTCTTTCGAGGTTTTCAAGCTTTATTCATAAAAAAGATTGTTAATCAAATAATAGAATCATAAACTATAAAACTAGATAATTAAAAATCAAAATAAATATATAATAACATATAACAAAATTATGCATCAATTAAATCATCAACCATGTCAAAATTCTATAATATCAAACTTAATTCATGGCAAAAGTAAAAACAATACACAAAGGTTCAAGAAACATGATAATAAATTCAAATTGAAGGGAATAGAAGAAGTGGATAATAATTTTCAAGTGTGATTCCATCTTCTAATCCCATCTTTTCCAATAAACTCTTCTGAGTCTTGAGCTTGAAAAATAAAACATAATTAATGAAACAAAAACCCTGTGGTAGCTCTTGTATATTTTTCTCTTTTTTAAAATGCCATTCACTTTGCTGAAGATATTCCCCAAAATTTCTCAACACGTGGAAAATATGTTGACACAATACTGATTTTCTTTGATTACGCTCCAGTAATTTTCTCCTGTAAGGGTCTATGAATTTGGAGGTAATACACTTCCAAAGGCATCTAAAATTATTCTATACTTACTTAAGTTTATTTAATATTGTAAGAATAAAGCATTATGAGAATTCAACTTGAAGTCTCATGCACTTTGTTACGGGAATAAAATTTCTTTTGTCAATCAGTCATTATTTCAACTGCTAATGAGAAACGAATCGTTGATTTTTGTTTCGAGTGATTCACACTTTAAAGATAGCTCTCTTTCCTTCCACTTTAGTATAACAGTCTTTGCAAGAGAAGGAGAGATTGATAAGCATATATATATAAAAAAAAAAAGTCATAAAGAAATAGCACGTATTTATGCAATTTTTACAAAAAAAAAAATTAATTTATCAACCACATATTTAAGAGTTTGTACTTACAAATTATTCTCGTTTTAGGACCTCCTACCATTTGAGGATAGCTTATAAACTTAAAACCTTAAATATATGATTAAAAATTTAGACCTTATTTGTTTTTTATTTTTTCTAAAACTGCACAAAAATACGTCATTCGAACCATAATTAGATAATAGTATTCATACTATATTATAAAAATGAACGAATATACATTCTTAAAATATTAATTATGATGATTTAAAAAAAAAAACAAACTATTATTTTCAATTGTATTGTATATACTTTAAAGCAAAATCCATATATAGCATGAAACTTTAACATGTCGATGTAATTTCTAAGTTTCACTCAGAGTAGCTTCTTTTATGAATAATTTTCCTTATATGGCAAAAAAGAAAAATCATATCAAGAGTTAGAAACTTTATTTTTTAGATTTCAACTGTAATAATAATTTTTAAAAAAATCATTTAGCTAATCTAATAATAGATGGATATTATGGTGGCCATTTGTAAAAAAATCAACTTTTAATGAGGTGATTAAATATTAGATAAATTAATACACATTATTTAGGATTTGGTTCAAGGATAATGAACATAAAAGAAAGGGGAAATCATTAAAGCATAAACAAGATAGGGAAGAATAAAAACTAAAATATTAGTACTTATATAAATAGAAATGCCATTAAAATTCAGGATTTGATTTATCTCTATTATCTTAAGGAGGTTAAAAACTAAAATCATGCATGACAAAACTCAATTAGTACAATGTTCTCATTTGTGTACGTATTAATTACATATTGCCATAGATAAAAAAAAAAAGAATAAATAATAATGATTTTTCATAGGTTGTATATGGTTAAATGAAAGAAAAATCCAGAAAATACACATCACTTGACCAGTAATATTTTAAGTCATTCTCCAGCACTCCCTCTTGATTCATAATTGCTCACTACAAGCTTTGATATGAGGATTTTATGCATTCATTCTTGGGGAAGGATCCGTGAGAATATGGAGCAAGCTCTCGAAATTATATATATAAGAGCTGGAGCTATGAATTTTTTAGCAAGCTTGAGCTTGAGTTTAATACGTTTCGGCTCCACTCAATTCACTTATTCTTTCTCAACATCAAATGGAATACTCTTCATTTAGATGAAGTCTACTGCCACATGACACGAAAACATATAATGTCTACAACAAAATATGGGAATTTGTACTAAGTATATATGTCTAAGGTTTCATTGATCGAAACACTTTATGAACAAAATATGTCAACACTTTTAAATTTAGTTGATTTAGTATATTACACGATCTTTGGTACAGCTTAATCTAATTAATACAATTCCAAACACATCTAAAATGATTCTATACTTAGTGAAATAAGTTTAACATTGTAATAATAAAGCGTTATGAGAATTCAACTCGAAGTCTCGGGCACGTTGTAGCAGGAATAAAATTTCTTGTATCAATTAGCCATCAATTCAACCACTAATGCAAAATGAATTATTGACTTTTGTTTCAAGTGATTCACACTTTAAAGATAGGTATCTTCCCTTCCGCTTTAGTGTAACAATCAGAAGTAGTGATTAATAAGGATATATATCGAAAAAGTCGTAGAGGAATGGCACGTATTTATGCAATTTAAAAGAAAAAAATTTAAGAGCCGATATTTATAAGTTAGGACCCCAACCATTTGTTATTAATGGAATCTAATATGGCATACATAGAGATCATGAAATGAGGGCAGTTTATAAACATAGGCCTTTAAATGTGTATTTAAAAATTTAAGCCTTTTTTTTTTCCCAAAATCGCACAAAAGTAAGTCATTCCTTTGCATTTTTTTAAAATAAACTGTGATTAGATAATAATATTCATACTATATTTATAACACTCTTAAAATATTAATTATGATGATTTGTAAAATAAAATTATTATTTTCAATGTATTGTATATACTTTAAAGCAAATTCCATATATAGCATGAGACTTTAACAAGTCAATATAATTTCAAAAGTTTTGGATGATGTACATGATTCACTTCTTTCCTTATTAAAATTATTTGTGTCAAGCAAGTAATCATGTAGATTTTTTATTGTGTAATGGAAAATTATAACACTTTAGTTTTACTGTTAAGTTAAAATGCTATCACATCATCACTACTTATTTTTTCTTTTGAATTTGCTTGAAAGTAAATATTTATCTTAAATTTAGGACTAACAGTCATTACATCTACATGCATACACACACACAAAATTTCAAAAAAAATTTGCTCTTAAGAATAATGGATAGCAATCAAAATATTTGATCTTGAGTTACTAGCAAAAATTTTCTTTTTTATTATAAATTCCCTTATTTATATGATATTATTTAGTTGGTAATATTTAAAAAAAAAGTGACGAAAAATCCTATATTATTTTCAATTAGTTAAATCTTTTGTTTGCAAACCTTACAACTACACACTCTAAACTTCACTCAGAGTAACTTCTTTTATGAATAATTTTCTCCTTTGAAAAAAAAAATAAAAAACCATATCAAGAGTTAGCAACTTTATTTTTAGGTTTTAATAATTATTTTTCAATGCAATAATAATTTAAAAAAAATTGTCTAACTAATCTAATAATAGATAGATATCATGGTTGCTATTTGTAAAAAAATCAACTTTTAATGAGGTGATTAAATATTAGATAAAATAATACACATTATTTAGGATTTGGCTCAGGGATAATGAATATAAAAGAGGGGGAAATAATTAATGTATAAACAAGATAGGGAAGAATAAAAAGTAAAATGGTAGTATTTATATGAATAGAAATGCCATTGAAATTTGAGATTTCTCATGCATGACAAAACTCAATTAGTACAATGTTCTCATTTATGTATGCATTAATTACATGTAGCCATATAAATAATAATGATTTTCTATATGTAGTATATAGTTAAATGAAAGAAAAATTGCAGAAGAAAGATTAATATTTGTGCAATTTTGTAAGAAAAGGGGTCTAAATTTTTCAACTACACGTTTAAAGACATTTGTTTATAAGTTACCTAATGTGCACAAAGTTCTATAAAAATAATTTTTTTTCTCAATAAAAATACTTCGACAAGTGGAGCAAGTTGTATACCTTAAGGGCTGAAAACTAGGTCGTCCTAATTTAAAGTTCTTTAAAATTCTTTTTCTCAACAAAGTTCTTTAAAGTTGTATTAAAAATTAGTGAGAACTAAGTTGTCTTTAAGGATTGAAAACTAATTACTAAACCATGTTAATTCTTCCTTTAGCTAGGCTCTTGAAACGGAACATTGAGACAAATTATAATTTAAAAAAAAAAAGCTAATTAGAAGCTTGAATGTCACATGTTAAAAATTCATTAATTCAACGGTATGTGATTTAGACTAAGCTATCATCTAATAAATTAATGTGTGTCTTTAAGAGATATATATTTGTTGATTACAACAAAGAAGAGGAGTTTGAACCTGATTTACCCTACTTAGGAGACTAGTGTAGATTATCCACCTTTTTATATTTAAAAGTCGAAAGCTTATTACTTTTTTTTTTCCTTCAATCTAGGTTTATCTTTTTAGGAAAATTGGTGCATTCTCTAGGAAAGAGATAAAAAAAAAAGGGGGCATTTAAACTCGAAAAACTTGAATGGGTATTATAAAAACTAGATTGAACCGACTGAGTCAAAAGGGTCTTTAGGGTCGTTATCAGAGAGAGATAAAAGAGTGACTTGAACCAATTTTATGATTGGGTAAAGTTGAATTGGGTTGGATCGGGAAGGTCAACCTTAGTCCGATAAAATTGCCGTCAATACCACTAGGCTACAAAAGTGTTGACATATTTTTAATATATGTTAAATTAATTAATTAGCTTTTAATAAGATTTACAATGACCCACTTCCCTTTTGAATTGTTATCCTCCTAATCATAATAGATGCCAGTTTTGAGTAGTTAATCTATAATTATAAGTAGTAAATTCTTACAAAATTTACTATCTTAAGTAATGTTAAAATTCATACATATGTCTATGTCGTAAAAATTAATTTTAATTGCATTAAGACTATGAATCCTAAATTAATTCAAAACATATCTGTCCATATCGATATTGAATTAATTTTAGTCCAATTTCATGCAAACTCTCTATTTTCTTTTGAGTTTTTCAAGCTCTATTTATGAAAAGATTGTTTGCTAGATAATAGAATCATAAACTATAAAACCAGATAATTATAAATTCAAATAATTATATAGTAAATCATCAAGTATGTCAAAATCGTCTAATGTTAAATTTAGTTCATGAAAAAAGTAAGAACAATACACAAAAGTTCAAGAAACATGATAATAAATTCAAAATAAAAGGAATAGAAGCAGCGGCTCTCATATGTGCAAGAACTTCTTGGGCTGGCAAGAACGCTGAATGTCAACGTGGACTTGAAATTGCATGGACATGATGGGCTTGATAATTTTCTGGACCGTGTGCGCCATGGAGCTGGACGATGATGAAGCATGCCTGGTACAAGGCATGGAATCAAGAACTGGGCATGGCCTAAACCTGGGCTTCTTGGATTTCGTTTAAATCTGGCCTTTCTTGATTATTGTTGTGTAATTCGAGTATATATTTTCCTACTAAAAATATCAAAATTTACACATTAACGTTTATCTCACTTCATTTCATGGAAAGTTTATCTCCTAATCTCACAAGATATAAGTGAAAACTGAAAATTTAATACTTACTAATGCCAATTATTTGGAATATTTTACAATGTGAGATTTGAACTTGTGTTTCTACAACATTATCTTAAAGTGATTTGAATATGGATATCATACTACTAATAAAAAGAGTACTCGTTAATAGTTTTATCTCTTTCGATGGAAATGATACATACCATGGCAAGCTTCAAAAATTATTTAAAGATTATCATATAAAAATAAGATCATTAATGTCCTAGGCTACTAATTGAAAAATTTAAAAAAAAATCATTAACTTTAAATTAATATATATATATTAATCAATTAATTTTTGAATTTTACATCTATAAAATTATTTTTCATTTTTATCAATTTTTTCTTTGTTGTGTTTCTTAAAGTTTCCATAAATAAAGTCTAGTATATACAAGCTCCTTTTATCATAATTTTATAGAAATTGTTATTAGCCATAAAACTAAACTTACGATTGGTTTGAAAGTAAAATATGAACATCATATTAAAAAAAATAAATTTTTTATATGTGTAATTTTGAAAGTTTTAATACTTCTTTGTGAACGTGATGTACCTTCTAAAATATTATGCAACTTTTATGTAATTTATTTTTATCTTAAATATGATATTAGTTACATTCTAAATTAATTCTATGTAAATGTCTATTTTTTAAGGAATTCAAAAAGAACAATAATTTTTTTAATTTAATAGATTGCACAAATAACATCCAAATATAGAAAAGGGGTATGAGAATTAACATTTTTTTTTGTTAAAAAAAAATAAAACATGTAGAGATTTTATTTTTTTTTAGAATTCAAAAGAATAGTAAATTTTCAAATTTAATAGATGCAATAAAAATATTTATTTATTGAAAATAAGACATGATAGTTTAAAAATAGGTTGAAAATATTATATATGTATATATATATATATAAATCATAACATTTTTTTATATTATAATATCCATTACTAGATGAAGTAAATATTTCACTAATATAAATTTGAAACAAAAAGGAAAAGAGTAAATTATATCTATATTTTTCAATTTAATAATTATCAATGTCAATCAATAGTAAATTTTAATGTTGATTCAATTTTGATGATTACTCATGTTGATCAATGGTATAATGTAAGGAAATTTAATAATGACAATGCAAGCAAAAATATAATAAATGCTAAAAATTTATAATGATATTATTTTTGTTCTGTAGAAGATGTAATATCGATATAACTATGCATGGACATAAACAAAATTTAAATGCAAAAAATTGTTTGAGATGGAGAGTTATCATTGCATTTAAAAGAAATAGGAATTTTTTGTATTTACTTGTCAAATATTAATATTTATGGAAATAGAAATGTGTAAATGTTAATTAATTTGATTATTATCGATGCCAATTAATGGCAAAACTTAATATTGATTCAAGTTGACATTATTCATTGATATTAATAAATAAGATTTGTGGATTAATATTTATAAATGCTATTTCAATTAGCCATTAATACTATATGCATTTTGTTGATATTGAAAAATATTCATCATGCTTCATCTTGAGTCTAAACTTAAGCAATATACCCCTTTTATGAAAGCAACATAATTTTTGTCATAAATAATAACACAAATAGATCACATATTAATATTTACTGCACTTAATTGATTACATTTAATTAACACTTATTGATGATATTATATATATATATATATATATATATATATATAATAATTGTAATTGTATATACAATTTTGAAAACTTTTGTCGACAATAATTGTATAAATTTATATACATATATTTAGCAAATATAATTTTTATTAATTAACATTATTTATATATACACTTACTATTCATTGTTTTTACATTCTATTATAATTGGAAAAGAAAAGATTTAACAAAAGGACTTCAAAGCTCAAATTGTTAATTTGATAATAATCCAATTAATTGCTTGCCATAATTTATAGCGTTTTTGTTGTTTTACTTTTTTTTTATCTATTATATTATTCTATAACCATACTTTTTAACAAAATGAATAATTATATTAATCATTATTAGAAATATATTGGAAGCAATTTATAAGCATAATTATTTGTATTAAGAAGTTAAGAAAATTTTAATTTTTTCATAAGGAAAAAAAAACAAACTTTTTTGTATATGTTTAAAATTTTGATTAAGTAACATTTTTCGAAAATTGTTATTTTTCATTGTTTATATAAAAAAAATACAAGGAAAAGAAAAGATAGGGCTGATGCTTAATTTGGTCTATATTTCTCCAAATTTCAAGTTTAATCTTTATCATATTTATATATTTTTAAAGAAAAGTTTGATAATCAACATTCAATTTTTTATTTGCGCATTACACGGACTTTTAATTAGTTTATATATATATATAAAGAGAAATCCACTAAAATAATATGTTTTTTATAAGTAGTTCTGAAATAGGATATTCAAGAAACTTATTTTTAAAATAGGTAGCAAATGTGCAAACTTAGAATACACCTTTAGCTAAGGCAAAATTTCCCTAATTGAAAGCGTGTTCTGAGAATGTGCATTTAGTACAATTTATACTGAAAGTGCGTACCTATAATACATTTTTGATAGAAAATACTGGACATGTATTCCCAGTACACGTCTTTAGTTGGTATTGGGAATTTTTTTAATGAATTTCAAATCAATTTTTATAATTTTTAAAATTATGATTTTTTTTATTCTTATGTAAACTTTTAATTTTTTTAAAAACAAACAAAAAATTAATTTGAGAAAAATTATCATTAAAATTAAAAAAAAAATCATGTAAAGAAAATCATAAATAAATTTTATGAAAAGAATTATTAAAAAAATAGAAATAATTGTTAAAAAAATATAAACGCATAGATATAAAAATAGAAAAAAAAATATTTAAAATGTTAATAAAATAAAATATTTCAAATTGTAATTTACATGAGTAGTATGTCAATAAAAGATTTATATGTCAAATAAGATAAAATAGTATCCTCTCCCATATTTTTCATTATCCTACTAAATTATCACTCAAGGTGCAAAATGTATTTATGTGCTCTTTAGTTGGTTTTGCATCGAGAGTAGGAGGAGTTTTATGACTTTTGTGTTGAATAGCATTGAGGGGCATTATTAAAGTCATGGGGAGACACTGGACTCTAATCGCAGTAGCCTGTGAGGATTCACCTTAATACATTGTTGTTTATCGATATGTCTCTTCTGCAGAGCAAGTGGTGTAAGGAAATGATCATTAATAGAATGACAATGTGGTGAGACATATGTGCTAGACATTGGAGTCAAGCTATTGACCATCTTATCGGTATCCAGTGGGAGCTATTGGGCTTATATTGTATATTTTTGTGCTTGAGCTTAGTTTCGAGGTCATTTAAGTCTTGCGATCCTATAGCGTGCAGGAATCGGCTGCTGCTATTGCCAAATGTCAACAGGTTGCATGTCAGCAGGTTACGTCTCTATCTTAACCTCTATGTCCTAATCTTGGTGAGCTTGTGGGTACAGCGCCACCCCCGGTGATCATGTATAAGCTCAAGACCATGATCAACTAGAGCAATAGTCGTAGCATGATTTGAGGATAAGTGGATATGCCGTAATGTATTGGCTTGCATGTTATAATGGATCGTAAATTGAATTAGTATTGGATACATAATGCATCACCCAGCTAGTATTGATGTTGTACTTATAACATATATAAGAATTGCTCATGTACATCTTATATATCGATGGTCAATAGATTTATATCACTTCATGTATCCCTACTATATCCTACGAGAGCCTTGTATGTGAACTAACTAAACTCGATGCTTGTTCCATAAGCTTATGCATAATGCATGTTGTATCGACTAATTTGGGCTACATTAAAACGGATGGATCAAATGGTCTATACTTAATCTAATATGCATAATGAAAAACAAATATATTAGCATTATATAGGTAACGATTCAACATTATAAATGTGTAAGGCTAAGTTAGGGATTAATTAATCATGAGTACGATGATCCACCATTTACAATATTTCCAAATGTATATACTAGAAATTTAATATAGTCATCCAGTGTTATTTTATCTACAACATAGCTAAATAATTAGCTAATCTACAAAAATAGCTAACATTGGTTGCTTAACCCTACTAATGCACAACAATAATCATTTTCTTTCAATGTAACAAAAAAAGAACTTTTTAAATTTTAAAATTTTCAAAAAATTTCCTAAAAAATTTTTGCAAGTTTACTAGGAACAGGAGAAAGATTAGTTTATAAAAAAATTTATAATAAATTGAAAATTTCTTAATTTTGTTTTAGATATAAAAAGATTTCTTAATTAATATTAATAGTTTCGTTAATAAGTATTTTTTAAAATTAATTTTTAACTATTATTTAATTATTTTTTAATAAAAATTAAATAATAAACCAAAAATTTACATTTAAAATTAATACAAATTTTTTATTGCTCATAATGTTCATCTCCTTTACATGTTATGTATTACAAGATTTACATAAATTATATTTAACATATTACAAACTAATAACAACTATTAGTATTTTAATAAAAACAAAAGATTACGAAAAATTATAGCTAAAGTTTTGTAGAATGACAAAAACTAACATAATAGGAAAAAACTTTAATTTTTGATGAAAATAAGTACTAAAATATAGCTAAATTAAGCTTTTTTACTAAATAAATTGGGAAAATCTTAGTGAGAACTTAGTTGTTGATGCTCCTTGACATGACTCCTCATAGATTCAGAAGCTTTTCTTCTTCAAATGAAACATGCATAAGAATGAAAGAAAAATAGGAGAAAGGGAGTTTGCGAGAGTGTAACTTAGCCTTTGAGGGTTTATGTATATATTACAAGTGTAGCTTGTGTGTGTAGATATGAGCATGGTTACATGTGGTACTATAGATATAGGTTTGTAGGAAATGCTGTGTTAACTTTTGTAGGTTTAGAGATTTAGGTTTATAGGGAGTAAGGCGAAGGACAGAAGAAATTATTGGGCGGTGGGAAGTTGGATGAAATTATTAGATGGTGGAAGGTGTTGGTAGGAAAAATTGGAGAGAGTAGTTGCTTGAAGGTGTACACAATATTTGTTCATTCGATACAATTTTTACTCAACACATATACAATGTGCGTCTTCAATATAATTTGTATCGAAGGTAGACAAAATGATCAATTTTAGCTCACTTGAAAGCGCATTACGGGTTTATGCTTTCACTACTTATTTTACGATTTATTTTACTAGATATCCTATTTTGCGATTAATTTTTAAAAATTACATTGTTTTAGTGGATTTCCCAAAACAATAACTCTTTATATCAATGTAGAAAAGTAAAGTTTAAAATAATTATTCATTAATTTTATTATCTTATATTTACATTTAAAGATGGTCTCCTCTATTTATGTTAAAAGAACTTAAATTTCACAATTGATGGTAAAATAATCTAAGTTCAACTCAATGAATTTTTCTTCTAATTTTTTTTTACATATATTTTATAATATTTATTAATTTAATAATACTATTTTATTAAATTAATTATTATAAAACAATTATAAACCGACACATGTGTAGCTAGTTAATTATTTGTATATGGGTGATTGTATTGATCAGATTCAGAAAGAAACAAATAAAAATAAATTATCTATGTCAACTCTAAACATTATTATCAATATTTATCCATCATAATGCAGCATCAAAAGAACATATATTCATATTTTCATAAAAGAAAACCAGGTCTTTATTAGGATAATTATTTATAATGCGAGAACTTGGAGTCTCTGCACCGGAAGGATTCGAACGTGGACATAAGCGTGGAGTGCGAGGACTACAAGCGTAATGGCGGAGTCTTCTGTCTTCTCCTTCTCCGTCGGTCTATTCTATTACCATACCAATCCCACCTCTTTCCCTCTCTTCTATCTTTCCTGAATCACTTTTACTAGGAGTGGGATCTTCCACCCGCATTCATCTTAACCCAACCCCATTCAAATCCTTCTTTAGATCTACACACACACGCGCACACACACACACACCCCTTTTTTTCTTATGTCTTCTCCTTCTCCTCAGTAAACAAAAACCCCGAATTCCTAACTTAAAAAAGAAAAAGGAAAGCTATGAGGCTCCAAACACAATCTCCAACCTCTACAACAAAACCCGCCGACGCTGAATCCCTCTTCCGTACCAAACCCATCTCCGAAATCCGCAATGTGGAGTCCTCCACCCGCAAACAGATCGATGACAAGAAAGAAGAGCTTCGTCAACTCGTCGGCAACCGGTATCGGGATCTTATCGACTCCGCTGACTCCATCCTCTTGATGAAGTCCTCCTGTGAGTCCATTTGCTCCAACATCTATTCTATCCAGAATTCAATCAATTTTCTCTCCCAAACCCCCGAACCCAATGATAAAAATAATAATAGCAATAATGTTAGTGTCAAACCCGACACCCGGTTCAATGTTTATGGGATCGCGTGTCGGGTTAAGTATCTTGTGGACACCCCTGAGAATATCTGGGGTTGTTTGGATGAGTCCATGTTCCTCGAGGCCGCGGCGCGGTATATCCGTGCCCGGCATGTACATTCTAGGTTGGTTGAGGATAATAATGAGCATAAGATGTTGTCCAAATTCCCACTTTTGCAGCACCAGTGGCAGATTGTGGAGAGCTTTAAGGCTCAGATCTCGCAGCGGAGTCGCGAGAGGTTGTTGGATGGTGGTACTGGTTGGAGGATTGGAGCCTATGCTGATGCGTTGGCTGCAGTTGCTCTTATGGATGATTTAGAACCTAGAGAGGTTTTGAGGCTGTTTCTTGATTCAAGACGGTCCTGGATTATGCAGAAATTATCTAGTTCAAGTGCTGAGCCAAGCTGTGATCATGTTGTTTCGGTGCTGTGTGAGGTTTTGAAGGGGATTCAGGTTTGCATAGGTCAGGTTGGGGAGATGTTTTTGCAAGTTTTGAACGATATGCCCCTGTTTTATAAGGTTATTCTGAATTCACCTCCCTCATCGCAGCTGTTTGGAGGGATCCCGAATCCCAATGAGGAGGTCAAGTTGTGGAAAGCTTTTAGAGATAAGATGGAGTCAGCAATGGTGTTACTTGACAAGACATACATTGCTGAAACTTGTTTGAATTGGCTTAAAGAATGTGGATATGAAATTGTTAGCAAGATGAGTGGTGCTTATTTGAATGATGCTATGAGCAGTGGCCAGGACATTGCATTTGCTGAGAAGATGATTAGGGAGACAATGGATAGTAAGGAGGTTTTGGAAGGGAGTTTGGACTGGCTCAAAAATGTTTTTGGGTCTGAGATTGAATTGCCTTGGAGTAGGACTAAGGAACTTGTATTGGAAGATGATTTGGATCTCTGGGACGAGATTTTCGAGGATGCTTTTGTTGGGAGGATGAAAACTATAATTGACACAGGCTTTGGGAACTTGGCGAGAAGTGTCAGTGTTGTGGAGTCAATTTATGCGATTAATGGTGCACCCGGTGAAAATATAGATTTCAAGGCATATTTGAGCAGGCCTTCCACTGGTGGTGGAGTTTGGTTCATCGAGTCTAACAACAATAAGAAGGCTGTCTCTGTCCCTACCCCTAAAGCACATGCTGAAGAAAGTAATTTTCAAACTTGTCTCAGTGCTTATTTTGGTCCTAATGTCAATTCCATTAGAGATGCAGTCGACAGTTGCTGTAAGAATATCCTTGACGACCTTCTGCGATTCCTAGAATCCCCCAAGGCAGCAATGAGGCTGAAGAATCTAGCACGGTATCTACAAGAGAAATGCTATAACTGCTTGTCAGGCATACTAACGGAACTAAAGAATAAGCTGGATACTCTTTATGCTTCAATGGATAAGGTTAAGAGCACAGAAGGTCATTCCCTGCCTGCTGCTATAATTGTCGAAAGATCTCTTTTTATCGGACGGCTTCTGTTTGCACTGTGGAATCATTCTAGACACATTCCGGTGATATTAGGATCTCCTAGATTCTGGGTGAATGAGCCAATCACTGCAATTTTTGACAAGTTACCATCCCTTTTGAGGCAATCTAGAGGAATGACTGATTCATCTTTGAGTGACAGCCCAGGTAGGTCGACCCCCTTTGGTTCTAGGAGACAAACTTCATTGGCAACAGCAGCATTACTTGGGGCAGACGATATGGGGAGCCCTAAACTCAAAGATTTTGAGAGCACAACTCGTGATCTTTGTGTGAGAGCTCATGGGTTGTGGATGTCATGGTTAGCTGATGAGTTATCTGCAATTCTGTCTCGGGATCTTGAGCAAGATGATGGTTTATCTGCAACAACTTCACTGCAGGTCAGTTCTGTTTTCTTTATAGATTTTCTCTTGCTTCATATAGATCTGATCATGAACAATGCCTTTTTTTTTTCCTTTGTTATCCCTTTTCTGCTAAATATTTCTTAAGAGATGGTTATGGAAAAAAAGGGGAACTTTAGGAACTTTTTAGATTGTGTTTTTTTTGTCTATATTTTATTCATTCCTCATGTGACACATATGAAAAACTATTTAATTTGTATCTTATCTGATCTATTTCAAGCTTGATTTTTTTTTTTTAAATCTTGTTGTCAATACGGTAAAGATGAAAATGATAATTGGGGAATGAGACTTGAGAAATGAAAATGTACATATTTTTATAGGAAGAGGTTCTAGGCATTACCCAAAAAAATAGAAATTTTGAATTTTTTTTTAAAACTAAATAAAGTAAGGAGTAAATGATTTAACGTATCTAATTTTGTAAGATAGGTATCCACATGATTATATTTTCATCTTTTTGGTATTCTATTTTGGAAAACACACAATTTGAAGGCAAGGCCTTTATAGTGAATGGCATAAACATTGATCTTCCAATGGGATGAGCCAAGCTTGATTTTCCTCTCCCCTATTGTAGTCACTGAAAAAAATACACGATTTGAAAATAGTGTCAAAACGATACCAAAAACATGAAAACAAGGACAAACAAAAAATGCCCTTAAGATGCTTATTTCGAGAAGAGAAAATTACTTGCCTGTGCTTCCGGATAGTCTACTGTGTTTCAATGATTATTACTGAAACAAGAATATTCCAACAAATATTCATGCAACAATGAGCGGTATTAAAATGAAAATTTCCTTGGATCAATTTCAGCTACAGCCAGGGAGAGGGCGCAGATATTTTACTTCCCTCTTTTCAATAGATTGAGCAAGTAGATGTCTTCATATGGAGGTAGTTTTGAGTATTCACTGCACAATAGTCTCAACCTTTTTGCACCCCACTTTTGTCAATATAAGTTTATTGACTTTTTGACCTTCAAGAGGTTTGATTATCGCAATCTGCTCTGCGGTGTTCACAATTAGTTAGTTGAGTTAATAGTGGTAATCATATTTAGAGATCCTGGGAAATTTTTGCATTACTTTCATCTTCAGGTAGATAGTGTATTGTTTTTGCTAAAGAAATACAACCAAGAAACTTAACATATAATTGAAGTTTGCAAAGCAGGAAGCTTTGGGTTGTAGTGATTTATGGAGCATAAAAATAAATACTCTTTGCGGTTTTGATGAAAGGAGCATGATGGATGTTGTTGTTAGGCTAATTTTGATGCTCAGAATTATTATTATAGATTGATTGAGATTACTTTTAATATTAATAAACAATTTCTTTTGAACTTGGTAATTAGTTAAATTTTCATTTTCTAGCAGGGTTGGGAAGACACAGTCATCAAGCAAGATCAGGCTGAGGATGGGCAATCAGAGTTGAAAATATCATTGCCATCCATGCCTTCTCTTTATGTTATCTCCTTTCTTTTCCGAGCATGTGAGGAAATTCATCGTATAGGTGGTCATGTGCTTGATAAATTAATCTTGCAAAAATTTGCACTGCAATTATTGGATAAGGTATGTTTTATTTACTGGAAATATGGTTGTCGATCAATCCATTATTGCATTTGGATGAATGCCTACCTTCTTATTGGCCTTTAGGGTGTTTGTAGCGAAGTTTATTATTTCCTTTGCTGGTGCACATAACAAATGCTCTTCCTTATGATGGATAAGAGACATAAGTACCAGGACTAATTTTTATATTTGCAACCATTTATTCTGAAATGGAATGCGTAAAAATTCTTAGCATTGTGGTTTTTATTTTTCATGATTATAGTCAATGTGTGTTCCATCCTCATGCTGCATGTATAAGGTTGTATAAAGATTTGATCATCGTTGGGTGGAAAGAATATGTGGAACTGCTTAAATTTGTTATGATTTTATTCTTTGGTACCATGTTTCTTTCTACAACACATACACTTACTGTATCGATAAGAAAGTTGATCGATTTTTATAGCTTTATTTTCATCTAGCCCATGAAAATAATTAGATATTGTTGAAAAAGTTGGATATGCTATTGGGCATAGAGTGCTGCTTTTGGTTGCATATTGAGCCAGCTTTTTCAGTAGTCGTGATATTCTTTTTTCTTTTCTGCAGTGATGGCCTGGTTGTATGTTTTACATTTTTAGATGTGTACTGGTCCATGTTTTCCCTGTCTTGGTTGGTAAATTGCATGAAGTCATTTGTTAAGCTACATTTGGTTTTCCAATGATTCATACGAAGGTGCTTTTGTTGACACTTTCCATTCTTTGTTGCTTCTGACTTCCCAAATTTCCCTAAATCTTTTGTCTGATTATAAGGATGCAACCTAGTGCTTGTCATTTTTATTTGAAATCTGTTTTTCTGTCCACTATTTGGGAGTCATTTACCCCCACTTGACTGGGGAAGCACTTCATTGCATGGGGAATACCCTTGAATCTGCCCCTTGTGTTGCTTGATGTCTAATTCTGTTCTACAATAGGGCGTCCAGTCCTTTGTGCTAGATGCAGAAAATATCAAGCATAAAATTTAATGAAGGCAGAATTCTGGGCATTCTACTTCCTGGGAGTGGAGAGAAAAATGTCTTATGGTAAAATTTCTGGGATAATTGCAAGTTTACCCCCCCAAAATTGTTGGCCATGTATGAGTACACTCCATAAACTCCTAAGACACATTACCTCTCCAAAACTTCCTAGAAGTTGCATTATTTCAGTGATGGTTTAAAAGCCTTAATGATGGTTTGGGGAGTTTAGGAGAATACTCGCATAGTTTTTTTTGGTAAGTAGAATACTCCCATAGTTTTGGGGGTGGAATTGCAATTTGTCCTAGATTCTGGGAGGACAGAGGTAGATGATATTGTTCGTTTGTGCTAATTGTTCATTAATGAAAATGCTGGATTGTTTGGCCCTTTGCTTTGGTTCTATCAGCTTGTTGTTTCTTGTTTGATATGTTAGTGTTTGTGTATGCATTGCTGGTATTTACATAAATTTATTTAATTTCACAGTTGTCTTGTGTGGGCTTAATTGGATGAGTTTGTAGGTACTAGACATATATGGGAACTACCTTTCAAGTAGAGAAGCTGATGGATCTTTACTCTCAGATAAAGGAGCTCTTCAACTTATGTTAGATTTGAGATTTTGTTATGATGTCCTTTCTGGTGGTGATTCAAATTTGAACGTGGAGCTATCCAGAGGCACAAAATCAAAATATTCTTTCAGACAGAGGCAGGATCAGAGGCAAAATACTTCAGTAACTAGAGCTCGTATTGATGGATTGGTGAAGCGTCTTGCACACAGATTAGATCCTATAGATTGGCTCACGTAAGTTGGAAATCTTTTTTTCTATTGTATCAATTGTTTGTCAATTTAAAATCCATGTACTTAAATCTTGAAATATTAAATTTCCCCGTGTAACCATATAAAGCATTTGGGCCACTCACATTGATTTACAGTGATGTTTGGAGGCCATGTAGGAATTTAATTCCTTTGGAAAAACATTGTTTTTGTCTCATTCATAGTTGGTCACACTTGTATAAGTTGGGTATATATACCAGTGGCAGGTTTGGTTATTCTACAGAATTACTAATGCTGTGAAATGAGGAATTGTGATTCCTTTACTGAATGCCTTGCTAGATTCCTATGACCCTTAGATATTCTTGAGCTCAAAATGATTGGACTTTTTTTATGGAATTTTCTGAGGAAGGTAAAGTATTGTTGATGATGCAAAGGGGTTGAAGGAGTTGAAACAGAATTTGGCACTAGTATTTGAAGATAAGGCCTTGGTGCTTTATGCTACTTTCTAGGCATGGAAGTTGCAAGATCGAATCAAAGCATTTTTGTATCTCTGAGAAAATATGCTAGATCTCTTAAATGAAACTAGGATGATTGGATGAAGACCAATTGACACACTTATAAATCCTATTTAGAAACTTGGAGATGCTGATTATAGAAGTGCTGGAGAAGATGTCAAAGGTTGGTAAGAAGACCTGCATATCTTTCTTATAGTGAACTTGGTTTTGCATTTTCAGTGAGAGTGGTTAGACAATATATGCATGTTCTACGTCAAGAACATCTCAATGCAGTGTGCAGGACGTGAAGAAACTTGAAAAGAACTCAAGGAAATGCTTATTGTTTAAAAATAACGAATGCTATATATTCAAGTGTTCACTGATGCAGATTGGGCAGGCTCTATGGTTAATAGAAGATCCATTTTGAGATATTTTTTCGTATGTTTGGGGAAGTTTAATTACTTAGAGGAATAAAAAGCAGTGTCATGACTAGAAATAGTACTGAAGCTGGGTATTGATCAATGGAAAATGGGGTATGTGAATTACTATGGTTGAAGAAAGTTCCTGAGGAATTAAGATAGCTGGTTAACATGCCTATCAAGCTATATTGTATAATTAAAAGCTGCTATTACCATTACTAATAACCTTGTGTAGCATAATAAGATCAAACAAATCGAAAATGATTGACATTTCATTAAGGAGAAACTCAAGACTAGCACCATATGCATGTTGTACCTACCCACCAATCAACAAGTAGCTGATATCCTTAATAAAGGAGTTCTAAGACCTGTATTTCTAGAATTTTGCAGCAGGTCGGGTATGGCACACATCTAAAAACCAACATGGTGAGGAGTTTTCAAGGACACTCAAATTTACTAGTATTCAAGTTCAGATTTTCCCCTCTGTTATAGATTAGGATGTATTTGTTAAGTTGGTAGATTGTATATTTATTGTTAGTAGAATCTAAGATTTAGATGGACCATAGGTTATCTATTCCTTTGTAAATGCTGTGACATGTGTAGAGTAGAAGCTTTTTGGCAGTTTCTTATCCCCAGGACTATTCTTGCAAGTGCATTTTATCTGATGGCTTTTCGCATTTTTGTCTTGCTGCTGCAATTAACTATTAGGCAAAAATGATCTCAAAGTTTAATATCAATGCTCATTGCTTTCCTCATCAAAGGTATGAGCCGTATCTCTGGGAGAATGAGAGACAATCATATTTACGGCATGCTGTTCTTTTTGGGTTCTTTGTGCAACTTAATCGGATGTACGTTGACACAGTACAGAAGCTGCCTACAAACTCTGAGTCAAATATTATGAGATGCTCTACAGTACCCCGCTTTAAGTATCTTCCCATCAGGTTTGTTTGCATGGCTGTGCATGTTGGTGACTTGTATTCTAGTATTATTTTTCCTGAGTGATATACCAATGTTCTATTTTGTTTCACAGTGCCCCTGTGTTGTCTTTGAGAGGGACATCACAGACATCGATTTCAGGTTCTGGAGAAGATATTTCTTTGAGGAATCCATTGAAATCTTATAGCAATGGTGAGCTCTCGGAAAAGATTGATTTGGATGACAAATCAAGTGCTGGAGTTGCAGCTCCACTCTTTAAGTCCTTCATGCAGGTGAGGCTCTAGAGTTTTCCTAGTTGATTTGATCTTGCTAAGCATATTTTTATGTGCAATCATCTGAGTCAGCTGCCAATATATGCATTCATCTAACCTTTTTGCTTCATTCTAAGAAGGGCCTATATCTAGTTAACATTCTTGATGAGATATTATGAATATTCAACCAAGTCTCAACGTTGAATTATGTAATAGCTTATAAGTGAACACAAATTTATTATTCACCATACAGGTCAATCTGAAAAAGCATGACTTTTGGCTAAATTTTTTTTTATGGGGTGGGATGTCATAGAGATGCTCTAAAAGTTTTTTAATGGAGGGATGTGAACATGATGCTCATTTTATTTATTTTCTTATGTCTAATATGAACACTGTAAGATTCAATCCCTAATTCATATTGATTATTAGTAGTTTATCTGTTAGGAAATGTCAGCCAGCAACGATTTCAATACTTGGACTGGAGAATGGTGTTGTTTAATGGATGCTTTACAAGAAAGACATTTTCTCATGAATAATCTATCTTCTCATCCTTTCAGCTCCTGGATGGAGCTCTCACCCTCATTCTTTTGGGTTGCAAACTTTGCAATTAATTAGCATACTACCTAGTTAGCACAACTACTGGATATAGTTGCTCTTCAGGGTATAGATATATGCAACCAAAATATACACATGTACACATGATTAATTTTGTTCCGTCCAACCTCTTGGATCTTGTTATAGTCATAGGCTAAACATGTATGAAAAGACACTTACAGCTTGTCACTTTAACTTTTCGCTCTGCAATTTTTTTTTTTTGGATAAGTTCCTCTCTGCATGCCAAAATTATTACATGAATTTTGAGTGTTTTTTTTTTTTTTTTATACCTAAAGTTTGGAGTTTCTAGATGACACAACTACTTTTTCTAAATTCTGAGAAAAGTGTAGCAAGCCTAAGCTCAGTAAGGCCACGAGCACCGAAGAAGCAAACTTCTACAGGAAACTTCTCTGCTAGGGTTTCTAATTTTCAGTTTTACTGACTTCTTTTTCTCCCCCTTACCTATACTAACTTCCTTCTACTTATAGTACCAGTGCAGTACATTCTAGAACTCCTCCCCCAAGCTAACTACTAACTTTTATGTTGATTGGTATGCCACCACACGAGGAGGTTCTCCTCGGTATGAATATTTAATTCAAACCTTTTAATTTGAAACAGCATTTCATTGGGGCTCTTATGAGATGTTTCCGCAATGTAGTCAGAATGTTGGTAAATACTTTTCCACTCTTTCACATTTGAACTTGGTTGACTTGAGCTAAAACTCAAACACAATTGTAAATTGGCATGCATCATGAAATGTAAACTTGATGCGCAACTAAAGTTGGAAATGAGTTTCATGGCAAAATTGTTATGTAAGGATATATCTTGAGGCTACCTATCACAAGCTACTTAACTGGTGCTGCGTTTTATTGGGAGATTTATGTGCTCAGAGATAGCGGGTCCAACTATGATCACACCCCCCCATTACCAAGAAAGAAATTTTTTTACCTGCTATTTTCTGTTTGGCTTTTCTTCTAGGCTGGTGTCTGATATTCTTATTGTTTGTGTATGATTGAATATGTATTACAGCTCAGTAAAATATTATTTCTCACTTACATTGGGGTGTACCTTTAAACTTGCATTCTATACTTGTAGAATTCAGTCATGAAGTATAATCTTATTTGGTGGTGTTGTATATGCATTTATGGCCCTTTAATTCTTTAGGTGGTCTAGGGCCCTTATGGTGAATTTTATGATTAATGTAGATGGAGGGTGTTTGTTTTACCTTATTGTTATAATTTCACAAATTGAAGGTTTCATAGTTTTACTTCAATTGCTCTAAGCAAAGACTGACAATCCCATTATTTCATGCTTTTCAAAGAAAAGCAGTGTTGAATGAATTATGAATGGTCCTCATAGATAATATATTTTCTTTGATAATCAGGTTGGCAGCAGATTTGGAGAGAGCACACTGAAACTGGGTTCTATTCTAACGGATGGTCAAGTGGGCATATTCAAGGATAGATCAGCAGCTGCCCTGTCTACATTCAGCGATGTTCTGCCTGTGCAGGCAGCAGGTCTTCTTTCATCCTTGACGGTGACCCGGCCAGATTCTTAATCTGAAATTACTTGGCATATGCATTCTTGGTAAGTGGCATTTTGGTGCATCATTGGAAGCTGAAAATAGAACCTCAGCCAATGTAAGGCTTCCATTGTTTAGCCAAGATCTAGAATCACAAGCAAGCATGATGGTCGATATCGAGTGTCTGTATGAACATTCATGCATGCTACAGGAACTAGAGGCCAAAACTGAGAGTTTGCAGGTGGTTGGGAAGTTGGCGGAGAAGCAAGGCTTATAAATTTGTGTGATTATTGTTTGGGGATTGGTAAAAATAATATGATGAGATTTTGGGAGATATTCATTGTTTTAGAAACCTGGGATTTCTTTTAAGGTACATAGTGGACATTCCTTTACCGTAGGAGTCGCAGTGATAAATGGAGTGAGTTCTATGCACTGCGATTAATGTTGTCACACTAGATGTCCATAGAAGATGTAATGTAACTAAAACGAGAAAATTATTTTATTTACATCATTGCATATAGCTTCATTTTGATGAGATGGTTGAACATTATGATCCATTATATATTATTATAGGAGACTATCGGTGCCTGGTGTTGCGCCTAAAACTGGAGGCTAGTAGGTTCAGTCCAATAAGTTGGCTTGCCTCATGTGCGCCCACCATGAGACTACCGCTTGGTGTGTCAGAGGTTCTAGCTTGGCTGATGATTTAGACTGATATAAAAAGTAGATGTGTATATGTATATAATAGACATGTAAGTGCATGGAAAATATGGGCATCTTGGTTCTATGGAGGTTCAGGACCATGATCGAAATCTACTACCAAATAGTGAAATAGGGGTTCCATACCAGATAATAGACTCATGTCTGAGCTATTGTTAAACCATTCTTGATGGGTTATCGGAGGAAGCTTTGAGTGATCCTCTTCACAATGTGGTCTTTTGAAGGTCTGCTCCTCGCTTTTGTTATGCGTACTTGTAGAAATGGACATATTTAGATGGTGAATCGAGAAATTTACATGTATGCAACTATCCTTTACTTACGTGTTGATGTTTGTTTTGCTATCATTGTTATAAGTTTTGAATACTCCTTTTGCTTGTTTAAATGTTTGAATACAATTAATACTCGATTTAATCACATTGTTGGGAAAGGATTATTCTCCATGTAGTATTTTTAACATTTCAGTATTTTCTTTTCTATTTGGAGATGTCTCAATCCAAAAAACAAATGAAAACTTTTGATTTCAGGTTTTTCAGGAAAAAAAAAATCAAACAATTAAAACGAAATAAAAAATTCAATTTCATTTTTCTTTCTTTTAGCGTCCAACCCAGCATTGGGCCATGAAAGCCCAATCTTCGAGTCATTAACCCACATATTGACATAAATCAATTGTTTGGAATTGTATCGGACTATCGGACACTCAGGCTTGGGTCATCCACACCTTTTACGACACCACCTCCGATCTCATGGTCCAGAGCAATTGCTATGATGCAAATTTACGTACTGTTGAAAAATGTTACAATCCTAATTGCTATGATAGGGAACTCATGTTTTAATGGCTCGCATGTGTTAAGATGTGCCATTGAGCTACATTCCGTACAGTACTATACCTGTTTGCAAGCTACGATAGTACTAAATAATTTGCTTAGCCAATTTCCTTAAAATTATGCATACCCAGCACTATTAGAGACAATGATCATTTACTTCTCTTCATTTCCTTTCATTTGTTTAATCAATTCCACCAAGGGTTTAGGGTCCCCATTTTCCTCCACATCATCTTACTTCCCTTTAAATTATCCCAACAAAAAATGCATTAAATGCTTGAAGTAAATAGAGGAAGATGATAAAATCACATCTGGGTTCACACTAGTTGGCAATAAAATAACTTGTTGGAAGAGAAAGGTAGAAAGGTAAATATCACATGCTACAATAATAACAGTATTTACAGAAGCTCCCCCAACCTATAAGCTTATGCTTTTAGATCAACTGGTTGTGGATTCAACAAAATGATATCCAAAAAAACCTATCTTGGCTTATGCAAGAGAAGGGTTTGGGACATGGATGCTCTTTTACATCCAGTAAAATCATACATAATGAGCTGCCTCTTTTACTTCAACACTAATCATTTCCTCTTCTTTCTCCCTCACCGTCATATCCATCGAAGAATCCTTGCAGTTGTCATTTCCAACGTAATTCTGAACCTTGTACTGATGTTTCATCGCAAAGGCCACAAAAACCAAGAAATTGATTGCTCCTAGAACTGCAAGCAACCAATAGAAGTAATCCAATTTTCCTTTATTCAGATTACTCCTCAACCAGCTATTCTTGGTCACTTTATCCACTATCGACACTAACAAACTGCTTGCAAAGAACCCCATCGAGATGGCACTTAAGAAGAGTCCTGTGCTCATCGATTTCATCCTTTCTGGTGCCTCTCTTATGAAGAACTCAAGTTGACCAACATACACAAAAGCTTCACCAGCACCTACAAAGAAGAATTGAGGAACTAGCCAGAAAGCACTTATCGGGACATTTTCTTGATTAAATACTCGCCTCCTCTCCTTTTCTACTATGGCCGATGCCATCATCGCTGCCATTGAGAAGACCAATCCTATACCAACTCTTTGAAGGCTTGTGAGGCCTTGTGTGGTGCCTGTTACCCTTCGAGCTAAGGGAACGAAGACCCTTTCGTTAAGGGAAGTGAAGAAGAGCACCGTAGCTATTAGGAATGCGGAGTAAGATCCAGCAGGAATGACTATGGAACCTACTTTTCGGTTCATGATGGATGCTTGCTCAATGGTGAAGGTAGTCATTTGAGAATAGACTGTCCAAAATAAGATACAGGTGGACCAAATAGGCATGAGCTTTAGTACCATTTTTACTTCTTCAACTTCAGTCACTGTAGAAACCATCCAGGGATCGGTTTTGCTTGCTTTATCAACAGTTTCATCCAGGATGGCTGCCTTGTCTAGATACCTGATAAAGATACACATAGAGAGATTGATCAGCATAGTGTCAGCGGAATGTCTCTCTACAAAAAAGATCGGGTGGTCAAATAAGTTGACAAATTAAATAAATACATTGAGACTCCTGGTTTAAGTAGATAGGTTAAATAAGTGGTGATGCAAAAAGTTGAGAGTTGAACTTAGGACTTTCTATTTTGGTTCCATATTAAAAGAAGCTCTACAAGTAATCAATTTCAAAATTTTAAGCTTCTTGATATGATGTATACTTTTATATTTCTTACTTCACAAGGTCAAAAGGCAGAAATGCACTTTTTTTTTTTTTTGTGGAAAAAAAAAGTAAACTCTTTGTTTACCTGAACAACTTTGTATGCGGGACCGTGGCATCGTAAAACTCATTTAGAAAACTTGGTTGAGGAGGGTGCGGATATGCCTTCTTCTTCCAAGCCAGGAAGAACACCCTCCAAATGACAGTTAAAGGGCTCCCCTGTGGCTTCTTGTACCGGTACAGTGTTGTCCCGGATAGTAATACAATAACAGCAATTACCATTGTTGCTGCCGAAATCCCATATCCCCATCCCCTTCCTACGTCGTCCTGGATGTATACTAGCACTAGCACCGCAAATAAGGATCCGATACTGATGCCAAAGTAGAATCTGTTGAAGAAAAAGACCATGGCCTTCTCTTCCTTTGGATCAGATGTATCAAACTGATCGGACCCAAATCCCGAAACGTTGGACTTTATGCCTCCAGCACCCAGTGCTATGATGTATAGGGCAGCATAAAGCAGAGCTAGTTGCTGGCCATTAGCCTCTATGCACTCATGATGTAACCCTCTGTAGTCCCTGCATGGAGGGGGTCTCATGCTTGATATGGTTGTGGCCAATGTCAAAAGAGCAACACCCTGCTCAAGATTGAGAGTTCGTTACTGACCACCCGAGCTTAATAACTTTTCTGGGTGAAATATGCTTGGATTTATTGGAAGTGACAATTTTAGGAGAGTTTTCATTTCTCTGTCCTTTCACATCATAAGACATGTTAAAAATTATGAGAAAACATGCCAAGAGGTCTTAATCATAAATATCAGAACGTTAGTTGCTGTACTCTTATTTTGACACGAAAGGTTTGACGTAGTATGCCAAAAGTAATTTATTTAGGTACAGGTTACACAAAATCCAAGAGTTTAGTGCCTAAAAAGTCCATTCATCACTTTCTCTCTGTTTTTTTTTTTTCGTTTATTTTTTCTTTAAAAAAACCCAGACACGTGAAAATATCTTATTTTTTAAGAAAATCTGTTTGAAGGGAAAGAATTTTGCTAACAAGTGGTTATACTTAAATAAACAGGGCACAAACTATAATAGATCTTATAATTAGTAATTAGCAAGCATCCTACCATTTATGTCATTTTTACTTGGCTGCATGAAATGAGCTAGAATAGACTATGATGCTTATGCAAACGACAAGATCTCTGAGATGACCACAGCATTGGGTTTGCAATTTCAGGTAACTCACCAGAGCGGCTATAGATGCGAAGATCGAAACTGTTCGGCATCTGCCAAATTTAGCATCTGCTAGGAAACCACCAAGTAGACCGAGGAGATTAAGAGTCCCCATGAAGTTTGTCACTATATTTGCAGATTGTGCAGATGGGATATGCAAATCTCCTACTAGATATGTCACCAAGTTCATCGATATGCCCATGACACAAATTCTCTCGGAAAGTTCGGTACCTGATTCACCACAGGGACAAAGATATGCTTTCAGTTTTCTTAATGGTCTAGCTATACCAAGAAAACACACACATTCATGTTGCATCAATGCAATTTGTATGAATCGTCAGTCATAACGTAATTATTAAAGCACACATTGATCAAGAGTCTTAATGTCTGTTGGTTTGGAATTTTATATCAAGTAGTTGTGGAACTAAATTGAATGTGAATAGTAATCAAGTTGTTAAAGTACCTAAGATTAAACCAGCACCCAGCCATCCTCCAGTCTTACTTTTGTCTACAGGATTTCCTCGAAAATCCACAATAGATCCATCGTCTGTACCACCTGTTTCACAATGGCTTGTGTCTAAAACCTGCGGTTGTTTCCATGAAAGAAGTTAAGGAAAAAAAGAAAAAAAACCCAAAATGGTGACCCGACATCTACTAACGGAAAACAAAAGCGGATTACTGAAACAGTACAGGAACATACCATGATTGCGAGAGCCTTGGAGATATAGTGAAGAGAGTGAAGGTTAATAATGTCTGTACTGTTGTGACTTATCTTAACTTCAAGTTGCTAGTGTAGGACTTGAATGGTTTGGGGTGGCCAAATTTATATGTGTAAGTGTAAGTGTCAGTAGGGCTCTAACCCGTGTAGTTTCGGTATAGAGCTTGGGCTTTTGCGATCGAAAGTGACACTTTTCGTCCATGCAAAATAGCAAGGTGCTGAGTCATTGATCCTGGTCGGACTGCTTTTGGAGTAACTTGTGTGTTGTGTGCGTTTTACTGGAGGCACCCAATAGTTGACTTAATCTTATCATAGCTTGTTACAGGAAAAAGTGTGGCGATTCCATAAAGTTGCCTCCACGTGCACCAATAGAATGGCTCCAAGTGCTCGCATGTCTTTTTTTTTTTTAGATAAATTCAAAACTCGCATGATTGTTTTGGTTGGAAGAAAAACCTGGGAACATACTCCGACCTATCATTGGTCTTAGCAACACGGCGTGCTTGAGATAAGGAAAATATCGTTGTACACGTGTTTGTAAGAGCTCCACCGCAAAATATTTGATATATTACACGGTATGATATCTAATATTAGCGGCGGCGTTTTATCATGTGTTAATAACTTGATTATCATTATGAGTGATTCTTCTTAAATTGTGAATAGAAAGTATTCTTCAACTTCGAAAGTATTTTGTTAAGCCGTTAGGATAAACCTGTATTGTATTTTCAAAGGATATATAGATGGTCCGGTAAAACAATTTGGTTCCATTGTGAACTTCTCTATCATTGTTGTGTACTTTTTATTTTTTATTTTTATTTTTTTTTGCCTTTTTAGCATTATAAGAGAAATTGCTCAGATATATTTTATAGTGTTTTATCTTGGTTTGATACATGATATTAAAATATAAAAGTGTTTTAATCTTTTATATGATTTTGAGAATACATATTTGAATTATTTTTTTTTTAAAAAGCAAATGAATTACGCTAAGTAAATCAAGAATTAAAAGAGTTGCAACATATTAAATTGTTTTGTTATAATCATATAAAAAGATAAATCCTATGATTACTCAATAATAATTGCTATATACGAAGTATTGTATTCTCTTCTTTTAAGTAAAAGGAGAACAAGTTGCGATTGATTCGGGATGATTGCCTATTTCATTAAGTAGTGAGCATATTAGCTAGATGCTTGAATCTTGTTCAATAAAGACCACATGAGATGAGAAGACCATCTTGTCTCGTGTACACAACTTGAATCTTTTCCAAAAAGTTAATGATTTGTTCAAAATAATTGAGCCTGGTAGGCCAGCGCTTTATATGTTTTCTTAGGTTGGATGGCCTAAAGTTTTCTATTTAACTCATTTTATGTTTATTAAAACGTAAAAATCTTAAAACCTTCGAGATAGAGAATTTTGTAACTACTGTTTGATGCTAATTTGTTGAAGTCACAAGTTATAACGAGTTATAATTGTGAAAACCCATAATTTAACTAAAACCTAATATTGAATTAGCTTAATAATTATTTAAAAAACCTTATTTTTAAAATTTATTATTTTAAATTAAGGAAAATAGTACTTTAAGAAGTTAAATGAATAAATTATGAAATAAAAGATAAAATAAATTAAAACCATAGGTTTAGAGTAGTTAAATGAAAATTTTAAGTAAATATTTAAATTCAGGACAATTTATTTAGTTTACTTTCATGTAAAAATATTTTAGTTAACATCCCTAACTAAACTATCGCACGCACGTTGAACAAATCAAAGAAATCCAAAATATTTTCCATCGTATAAATTTCAACTTTTCCTTTGTCAACTCCGACTCCTTATCCTTTCCTTCTTTCTTCCTTTCCTTTTCCTTACGTATGAAATTCAACCAAGAGAAAAAAAAAAATCAAAACAAAAAATGAAGGAAAAAAATCCTTAACTTCCATGTACGAACTCTAAAATTGAATTTGGGACCACCAATGCGATTCTTGAAACGAGCTCTACAAAACTAGACCCCATTTGCACAGTAAATTTTCAGCTCCAAAATTCGAATGCAATTTTAAAATTATAACACCGGGGTTTTTAAGTTTAAGAAATAGTGAAAAAAGTTAGAAATATAAGAGTTAAGGTGAACTTAGTATAAATAGTAAGTAATAACACATTTTTTTTCTTAAATTTTAGGTGAGGAAATTGACTTAACTCAACAACTCGACAATTATTTTATGACTTAAGAGAAAATGAAATCAAGGTGAGTGAGAACTCAATGATTTACTACATTGGTTATATTTTATTGCGTGTAAACTATATATGTGTGTGTGTGTGTATGCATGTATGTATAGTTAAGGTTTCTTTTGTGCGGATATCTGTATTTCGTTGTGGTCGTACGAGTGTTTGCTGATGTTTGTTGTAGTGTATGCCTGTGTAAGTATCTATCGTGCCATGGCGTGTTGTGTTGGTGGTGTGGTGTGTGTGTGTGCATCCGTTGTTGCTGTGTTCATGTGCATGTGTGTGTTGTAGGGTGTATGTGCAGGTGTGTTGTGTGCTATGTATATGTGTGTATGCGGGCATGTGTGTACTTGGCTGTGCGGGTCTGTGCATGTGTTTTTTGATGAGGGTACGTTTTGGTGTACATGTGTAGCTTAGCGAGTGTGTGTGTGATTATGTTGGCATGTTGGTGTGTCTCTTGTGTTGTTCGTGTGTGTGCAGCTTACATGAGTTGTGCATGTGTGTCTGTGCTATCCGTATGTGTGCTATGTGCGTGAGTGCTCTGTGCATGTGACAGTGTCCTCTGTGCTATGTGTGTTGTGTGTGTGAGTGCTTTGCATGTGTGCATTGTAGGCATGAGTGCCGTGTGTGTAATAGTGTCGTTTGTGCTGTGTGTGTTGTGTATGTGAGTGCTTTGTGTGTGTCTACTGTGTGCATGAGTGCTCTATGTGTGGGGTGCTGTGTGTGTGGTATGCTATGTGCATGTGTGTGTATAATCGTATGTGTGTGTGTTGGGTGTTGAAGTGCGGTGTGCATGTGGTGCAGCATGTGCACGAGCTTACGTGTGGGTTTAAATACAAGAACATTAATATATATATATATATATAGTAAAAAAATAGTAAAAAATAAAAATAAATGATGATATGCGATATAATGCAAGCTGTATTAAGGTAGTTTATATATAGGCTTATATATGTACATAGGATCTTACTACTTATTGTGAGTGGTATGCCCTGCTAATAAGCTTGTGAATATTTATTGTTTGATTGCTCTAAAATAAGTAATTAATTATTGAAGCTTAAATAAAACTTGACATGCATCATATGACACATTGCATTTAAATTGAAAATCATCATTGCTATATGGCACACAAGAAGTAATTGTGTAGGGATTATTGTTCTGCCAATGGCGAACTACGCAACTAAGGGGATTGTCGAGTCTTTGATGGAACTGAGTGGAATAGTCTTGCACGTCCTTGGGGGTGAGTGCTCAGTGTGCTAATTGGACATCTGAAGCTTAAGACTTTTTAAAACCTTAAGATAATTAATAAAGGGATAAGATGAAAAATAAGCAGATTAAGATGTATGAGCATTGATGGTTATGAGAATCCCTAACTCAAGGTCAATGGAAGTGTTAAATCCTATACTTCACATTAGTTACCGGAAAATCGTGTATGATGTTGTATGGCATATGGAATACTCATGTATAACATATGTTTGATAAACTTGATTGACTTGTTTGTGTGTGTATAGAATTAAGAGATTGTACTCTTATCTCACTGAGCAATAATAGCTCACTACCCTTTAGATTTTATGATGTGGGTCACGATTGCAAGAATTTTTTAGGTAGACTTATTACTAAAGTAAGTAAGTCTTTGATGAGAAAATATGGGAATTAGGAGCAAGGATCAAGAGATAGAGTATACTCCCCTTATAAATTATCTTGGAAGACTGTATTGTATTATGTTGTAAATATTTTAATTGACCTAGTGAAATTTTAGCTTGCTATGTAATATGACCTAAATGAGGTATATCTTGGGATAATATGATTGATAAATAGGTAAAGAAAAACCTTAAATGTGATGTTAGACTTCGGATGTCTAGATTGCAATAAGAGAAATATGAAATGAGAGCCGAGATAAGGTCTTTTTTTCTATTATTTAATTTTCGATAGGTTAATTTAATATGATGGTTTATATGCTTTGCAGTTGTCTAATGGCGATTAAGTAACCATGGCAAGTTGCTACATTTAGGGTCCCCTATAGGGCATGGCAACAGCTAATGGTAGGTAAGATTTGGTTTGATACGTTTCATCTTTCAAATTGAACTCAACAGTATATTATAATTTTTTTTTCTCAATCAAAACTAATTATACGATTCGGTTTGTAATGATTTCGAACATAAAAGAAACAGTTTGGTTTGGTCAAGGGATTCAATTGTTGTTACATGTGTTATTAATTTTTTTTTCTATATATAAGGTAATTAGTTATGGAAATTTGTACTTAATATAAAAAAGATTTAAATTACTATTATTTGGGTATCTCTCACTATCTTTTGTACTTATTTGATATATTTAAGAAAGTTTTATTATCTTTTTTTTTAAGTAATTTTAATTTTTATACTACTCAATAAGTAAAAGTATGAAATCAAAATGGTAATAGGTTATTTGGTGAAAACCAAATATAAGAAAGCATTGAATTTCTAACATAAAATCTTTTTTGGACATATATTTTCTAGATTTTTATTGCCGCCTTGTTCCCTCCCCTCCCCCCCCCCCCACCCTTTTTTAATTCTTATGATTTGATTGGGTTTGTAATTTTTTTAACCTAAAAGAAAACAGTTTGGTTTGGGTTGTAGTTTTTCCAAAGGATATATACATGGTTTGGTAAAACAATTTGGCTCCGTTGTGAACTTCTCCATAATTGTTGTGTACTTTTTTTTTTTGCCTTTGTTAGCTTTATAAGGGAAATTGCCCAGATTTATTTTATATGGTATTATCTTGGTTTGATCTATGATATTAAAGTGTAAAAGTATTTTAATCTTTGACATGATTTTGAGAATACATTATTTGAATTATTTAAGAAAAAAACAAAGGAGTTATAAATCAAGAATTAAAAGATTTGCAGCAAATTGAATACAGGAAAATTGTTTATTTATTTATTTATTTATAATCATATAAAGAAATGAATCCTATTGTTAATAATAATTGCTATATACAAAATATTGTATTCTCTTCTTTTAAATAAAAATTAAACAAGTTTTTGTGATTGATTCAAGTTAATTGCCTATTCCAATAAATAGTGGGCATATTGGTTACTTGATTAGTAGGAGGCTTGAATCTTGTCTAATAGGATTGCATGAGATGAGGAGAAGACCATCTTGATTTGGTTTATAATTTTTTTTAGCAAAAAAAAAAAAAAACGATTTAGTTGTGTTTGTAGTGTTTTAAACCTAAAAAAAGGGTTCTAACTTAATTTATGATTCGATTTGATTCGGTTCGATTTAGCTCAATTTACAATTCAAAACATTTACAACATGTTTAGTTCACTTTGTAAGTGTGAAATAAAATAATTATTTTTCTCCTAAAAGCTATTACTGTGTTTGATATATAAAATAACTATTCTAAGGGAATTGCAATTCATTCGTTTGAATAAAAATAATAGCCATTTCTTAGTCTATTATATTCTCACATCTATCGATGAGATTTTAACTCAATAATCAAGCCAAAGATTCACATAAGTATGTTAGTACTTTTAGATATATTTCTAATTATTACTAATATTATGTTAATTCCATTTTTTTAGGAATTGCAATTATCTTCCTATCTTATTCCATTCCACGAAGCCAACCTACATCTATTGCTATTAATAACATAAAATTCAAATAAAACCTTCATTGCTGGTCTAGTATATATAAGCTTTCATCAAAAGAGTGTTTCATTTCCTTGGAAATATGGGAGTAATTTTTGACATTCTTTTTATTTTCTTTTTCTTTTTCCTCATTTTGTTAGTATCACATGTAGCTTGAGTGTGTTTTTGTATAAATAGAAAACAAACCCTTCTTAGACTCAAGTTTATTGAGTATAGAACATAGGAAAAAAAATAAATGAATGAATAGAAAAAAAAAAAATATTGATCTAGGGGTTTTAGACCCATGGCCTAAACCTATAAGGCTTGGTGGGCCTAAAGACCTGCTTTGGATTCTTACCCTTATGGGTTGTTCTTTGGTCTTCAATCTCATGACCAGGGAATCTGTAAGTGTACTTGGGTCAGGTCGGATTGAGAACATGTTCATATATTCAAACCTAGTTTGGTAATCTACCATATTTTTCTATAGAAAATCATAATAATATCTTACTATAAATTTGTTGCACAAATTTTGGATATTTATATTTCAATATTTCCTTAATAACTTTGAGAGGTTAATCATTCTAAATGATAACTGGTGATAGAAAATGAAAGTATGGCTGATAAAGACGTAGCAATTATTTTACTCTTTATTTTATTATCATTTCCTATGACAATCAATAATTTATATTAATTAGTAGTAAGCAATTGTATACTATTTCTAAAAGTTATCACAATTAACACGATAATTGCTAATGTGCGATGCTTGCCCCCTAGGCACTTAATCTAATTTCCTCGTGGTTATTGGGCCTACAAAATGAATATACGTAAAATATCGGATAGCGCCAAAGATGACTTTGGTGTTGCCACTCCGATACTTATGTTAACAAGGTGTAAAGGCGTGGAGAAATCATGACAATAACTTTCAAAGAGAAATAGTGTTGTGTGTTTAAGTTACTGTCCTCGGTGGGATCTTTTAGCCTATATGGGCTTCCAAAAGATGGGAATCTTATCGACCTTTGCCCATAACCCTCAACATGTAGGCATCAGGTACCCATGTTTGCATTTAGTGTTTAGCGAGCTCTGTAAGTGTTGGGATTACTCATTGTTTGTCAAGACGTAACTTTTCTGACGTCTTGTTATGTAAATCGGAAAGGCGTGGACCGAATTGGGAGCCTTGGACCAGGGTGAAGTGGTCATTTCAGTGGGATTTAGGCTCATAAAAAATGGCTACCAACAGTAATAATCATGGTTGTCAAAATTACGATCTTACTTGGAATTGAATAATATAGAATTGGTAAAATCGTATAAAATCATATAAAATTGATGGAATCGGTAATTTGTAGAATTGCATATCTAAACTCATAATTATATTAAAAATCTATATCTAATTTTTTTTTCTATTTTGATCATGAAAAACTTAATAAAATTATAAACTTATAGAATCTTACATTTGACTTGTGGTTTTAATAACCATGGTACTAATATGTATTTATAAATTATTATGAATGTAGGATAAATGCTATTATTTAATTATATGATAAATTTTAAAGTTTTAAATGAGCAATAAATGGTTTTCCATGAAATGATGTGTCATATTGAAGGAGTTGAAATATTTCAAAATGCATGTCAGCATTGTAAAGAGTTGTATTATTTTGTATCAAATTATGGAAAGATTGTAAATATTCCGAAAGTTACATTACTTGCATAAAGGAGAAAATAAAAATTTCTAAAATTATGTATGTAAAAGATTTATTTAAAAAATGTAAATTTTTACATATAATTAAGCTTAAATAAGTTTAGGTAAGCTGACCTTGAGCTAGTTAAAAAGCACTTTAAGTGGAGATCGAACCTTGAATTTTCGAGTGAAACTCAAACTTGTGCACAATACATTTGACTGGCATCTCTTTTCTCAACAATTATGAGACTTTGTGAAACTACGAAAACAATTACGAGATTTCGTACGAATGAAATACATTTTGTTTAAATGAAGTCTACCGTCATGGGGCAAAGAAATATAAAATCTCTACGATAGAACATGGGAAACTATGCTATAGGAAAATGTCTAAATAATTCGAATTTCATTGAATGAAACACTATAATGCTCAGATGATACATAATTTATCGAATTGAAATATGTTAATAATTTTAATTCAATTTGATTTAGTGCATTACACATTTTTGGTACTACTTAATCTTATTAATACATTTTCAAATTATTCGGTACTTTGTTTAATATATCTAATAATTAGTAATATATATAATAGAAAGCGACAAACGGATATATTAAATATAACCCTCTTGTTCGCAATAGGTGCACATTTGTTTCGAAAACAAGAGGGCTATTTTTAAGGTCTTCTCAATAACTTTTTTTTAATTTTTTAAATAATAAAATTTTCAACACGCCACCTATATAATCAAAATTTTGAAGTTAGTCGTTGAGATCCTCAAGTGGCTTTCTGTCGAATGTCACACCCTTTTCGGACACCAAAACAATTCTAAATTGATGTGGACATCGTAGCTGACATGGGTTGATTGAGCGTGTCTTTTATAAGGCACAACCGTGTAATGTGTCTAGAAGCTTCCAGAAACATACACGGCCTTATACATGGTATGAAGGCAGGGCCGTGTGTTGAGTCTGGATGATCCACAGGAACATACACGGCCTTATACACGGCACGAAGGCACGGCCGTGTGTTGAGTCTGGAAGCTCTATAGATACACGTTTTATACACGGCCGTGTATAAGTCGCATGATGGACGTGCATATATATACTTATTCCCATGTGTACATATATATTTCTTTTTTTAACTGTTTTCTTAAGGATTCTATATAGTTTCCTAGGTCATTTTTAGGGTTAGTCTTTATCATATATCGAATTATAGACGCTTGGAGAGGGATTTTTTTCTATTTCCTCGATTGTGCGCAATTAAGAATTTCAAGGAATAAACTCATATTGTTCTTTGTTTATTCTGGAGGTCCAATCTTAGAATTGGTCTCCTGTTTTACGCTTCCTACGCTGTGTCAGTTGGTATCAGAGCAAGGCAATTTCCTACGAAGATCTCGACTAACAACGGTGTTGACGGCGGTCGCGTTCTCGACCTAGATCGGGATGCGGAAGTCCAAGGAGTTAATCAATGGGCTCCAAGGACAGTGATCGAAGCCATGGAACAGAGGCTCGGGCGTGTAGAGCAGCACTTAGAGGATCTGATTACGCATTTCAACGCCATGGTGATGGGCCACAATGGAAACAGGGACGTTAGTGGAGATCGACCAAGGGTAGCAGTCACTTATCGCGGTCCTATCAATCAACTTGTAGCTGCAAATCAATGGAATCAACGGCTAGATGAGAGTTCTTCTAAGGAAGAGGGTGATTTCCTATAGAGGAGAGGCGGTGTTGGTGGTGGTAGATACCGCAGGATCGACAATAGAATTGATCAGGAGTATGGTGGTGGATATCGAAGAAACTACCAGGGATACGATCAAACAGATGGCAGTGATTTCCGTCTCAAGGTAGATATTCCATTATTTAATGGTAATCTTAATATAGAAGATTTCCTAGATTGGTTTGCAGAAGTCGATAGGTTTTTCGACTATATAGAGATACCCGAGGATAGGAGAGTAAGGTTGGTTGCGTGTAGGCTGAAAGGAGGGGCATCTGCATGGTGGGATCGTTTGCAGAACAGGAGGCAGAGAGAGGGAAAGCAACCTATAAGAACATGGTACCGCATGAGGAACCTACTGCAGAGGGATTTTCTACCACCCGACTATGAGCAAATTCTTTTCCAGCAGTACCAATGATGTCGTCAGGGGCAGAGGACGGTGCATGAATATACCGCCGAGTTCATGAGATTGGCGGAGAGGAATGATCTGAGGGAGACCGAGGGTCAACAAGTAGCACGATTTGTCGACGGGTTAAAGCCCCATATTAGAGATAAAATTGGGGTGACGGTATTTAGAACTGTGAACGAGGCAAAGAATTTGGCCCTTAGAGCCGAGATGATGATTCAAGAACAAAATGCGAGGCTTGGTGGGGCAAGAGGAATTATGGGTATGATAGTGTTGGCAGTGGTAGCCGGGTGGTTGGTGAAAGGAATAGAGGAGTAGTTGAGAAGCCTGCTGGAGGGATAGAGAAGAAGGAAGACAAGGCTGAAGGGAAGAAGCCTCTTGAAATCAAAGAGACCTCAAAGCAAAGTAATCCGTATGCTAAGCCAATTTTGGGGAAGTGTTATAGGTGTAATCAACCGGGGCACCGATCTAACGAATGTCCGAATTGACGAGCTATAAATATTGTCGAAAGGGAGGAAGAGGAGGAAGTATGTTGTGAACCAGATGGTGAGGATGGGTATTATGATGTTGGCACCGAAGCAGGAAGGTAGCTCGCAGCGACACCAGTTATTCCGCACTAGGTGCACGATTGGTGGGAGAGTGTTTGACTTGATTGTCGATAGTGGGAGCTGTGAGAATATAATCGGGAGAGAGGTAGTGAAGCAACTCCAGCTGCTAGTAGAGAGACATCCGAACCCTTACACCATAAGGTGGATTAAGGCGGCAGAGCGGATTGAGGTGAAGGAGAGGTGCTAAGTTCCTTTCTCTATAGGCAAATATCGGGATGAGGTCTATTGTGACATCGTCGATATGGATGCCTGCCATTTGTTATTTGGGCGACCATGGCAGTTTGACGTGGATGCCCAACATGTTGGAAAAGAGAATAAGTACAAGTTGAAGAAAGGGGGTGTGAAGTATACATTGATGCCTTTGATGGATAAACGACCTAAAACACAAAAGGTTGAAGGAAAATCCTTTCTGACAATCACTTAGTCAGAGAAGGAGATGGCGGAGGACTTGAAAAAATCCTGGGTGATGCATGCACTTGTCGTGAAGAATGCTGGGGAAGATGTGAGTAGTGAGGAGGTTCCAGAAGGTGTAAAGGGGGTGTTAGAAGAGTTCAAAGAGGTAGTGCCAGAAGATCTACTAGAGGAGTTGCCTCCATTGCGTGACATCCAACACCATATTGATTTGGTGCCTGGGGTTAGTCTTCCTAATCTCCCTCATTATAGGATGAGCCCTAAGGAGGTCGAGGTCTTACAGGAGAAAGTCCAAAGAGTTACTGGACAAAGGATTTATCAGGGATAGCATGAGCTTGTGTGCTGTTCCGGTGCTATTAAAGCCAAAGAAGGATGGTAGTTGGAGGATGTGCGTAGATAGTCGTGCAATCAACAAAATTACAATTGGGTATAACTTCCTAATTCCTCGCATTGAGGACATGCTGGATAGGTTGAGTGGAGTGGTGATATTTTCGAAGGTGGATCTTAGGAGTGAATACCATTAGATTTGAGTCAGACTTGGGGATGAATGGAAAACCGCTTTCAAGACAAAGGAAGGGTTATATGAATGGTTGGTTATGCCATTCGGCCTCAGCAATGCACCCAGTACCTTCATGCGTGTAATGAATCAGGTACTTAAACCTTTTATTGGTAGATTTGTGGTAGTGTATTTCGATGATATCTTAATATATAGTAAGACTGAGGATGAGCACTTAGTGCATTTAAGAAGTGTATTAACTGTGCTGAAAGAGAATAAGCTTTATGCCAATTTCAAGAAGTGCATATTCATGTCAAAGAAGTTGCTGTTCTTGAGTTTTGTAGTGAGTGGTGAGGGAATAACGGTGGATGAAAAAAAAGTAAGGGCTATTAGAGATTGGCCTACTCTCAAGACGATAACTGAGTTGAGGAGCTTTCTGGAGTTGGCGGGGTTTTATAGGTGCTTCATTCGGCATTTTAGTACTGTCGCTGTCCCATTAACTAAGTGCCTGAAAAAGGGGAAGTTTCAATGGGGCGAAGAAGCTGAGTTTGGGTTTACTGTGTTAAAGGAAAGATTGTGTAGTGCGCCGGTGTTGGTGTTACCAGACTTTGACAAATTATTTGAGGTAGACTGTGATGTCAGTGGGGTAGGTATTGAAGCAGTGTTATCTCAGGAGAAGAGACCTATGGCCTTTCATAGTGAGAAGCTCTGTGAAGCTAAGAGGAGTTGGTCCACTTATGATAAAGAGTTCTATTTCGTGGTTAGAGCTCTGAGGATGTGGGAGCATTACTTGGTAGGGAAAGAATTTATCCTGTTTTCAGATTGTGTAGCTCTAAAACATCTGAGTAGTCAGACACATATCTGTAAAGACATGCATGCTAGATGGATCCAATTTCTACAAAAGTTTCCATTTCGCTTGATGCATAAATCTGGAGTTTAAGATAAGGTGGCGGACGCATTGAGTAGGAGAGCTGATTTATTGATCACCATGAGGGCTGAGGTGGTAGGTTTTGAGAAGATGAAGGAACTATATGAGGAGGCTGTGGATTTTGGGACTATATGGAAAAATTGTATCGATCAGAAGCCCAGTGACAGTTACTATATCCTGGAGGGTCACTTAATGAAAGGAAATCAACTATGTATTCCTGAATCATCTTTGAGGGAAAAGTTGATTAGGGACCTACATGGAGAAGGACTAGCCGGACATCTGGGGCGAGATAAGACTCTGGCGGCAGTGGCTGCAAGATATCATTGGCCTCAGCTGAGAAGAGATGTAGGAAGAATTGTGCAAAGGTGTTACGTCTGCCAGACATCTAAAGGACATTCTCAGAATACTGGGTTGTACACTCTGCTACCAGTACTTGAGAATATCTGGGAGGACCTATCTATGGACTTCGTTTTAGGTTTGCCTCATACCCAACGAGGTGCTGACACTGTTTTTGTGGTTGTAGACAGGTTCTCCAAGATAGCTCACTTCATCCCTTGCAAGAAGACAACTGATGCACAGGGTGTTGCCAAGTTATTCTTTAAGGAGGTGGTCAAGTTGCACGGGGTTCCCAAGTCAATTACATCAGATAGAGATACCTGGTTTCTTAGCCACTTCTGGAGGACACTATGGTACATGTTCAATTCCTCACTCAATTTTAGTAGTATAACCCACCCTCAGACTGATGGGCAAATGGAGGTAACGAACAGGACCCTTGGCAACTTAATACGAAGCATTCGTGGAGAGAAGCCAAGACAACGGGATTTGGCGCTTTCTCAAGCTGAATTTGCTTACAACAATTCCATCCATAGAACCACTAGGAAATCTCTTTTTTCAGTGGTCTATACAAAAGCGCCATCTCACGCATTGGATTTAACTCTCTTACCCAAAGGTGTAGAGTCCAATGTACCTGCAAAGCACATAGCTGAACAACATCAAGCTGTGGCATCTGAAGTGAAAGAGAAGATTGAGAAAGCGAATGTGAAGTACAAGAAAGCTGCAGACAAGCATAGGAGGGAAAAGCTCTTTGAAGTGGGAGATCAGGTAATGGTGTTCTTAAGGAAATAACATTTTCCCGTGGGCACTTATAGTAAATAGCAACCAAAGAAGTATGGCCCTTAAAAGATTGTTGCAAATATAAATGATAATGCGTATGTGGTTGGACTTCCTGAAAGCATGAAGATCTAAAAAACCTTCAATGTAGCTGATTTATCTCTATTCTACTCCGATGATGAACCTCTATATTTGGAAGTGAACTCGGGGTCAAGTTTTTCATTGGTGGGAGAGAATGATGTGGACATCGTAGCTGACATGGATTGATTGAGCGTGTCTTTTACAAGGCACGGCCGTGTAATGTGTCTAGAAGCTCCTAGAAACATATACGACCTTATATACGGCATGAAGGCACGGCCGTGTGTTGAGTCTGAATGATCAATAGGAACATACACGGCCTTATACACGGCACGAAGGCATGGCTATGTGTTGAGTTTGGAAGCTCTACAAAAGCATACACGGTTTTATACACGGCCGTGTATAAGTTGCATGACGGACGTGCATATATATGCTTATTCCCACGAATACATATATATTTCTTTTTCTAACTATTTTCCTAAGGACTATATATAGTTTCCTAAGTCGTTTTTAGAGTTAGCCTTTATCATATATCGAATTACAGACACTTGGAGAGGGGTTTTTCTCTGTTTCCTCGATTGTGCGCAATTAAGAATTTCAAGGAATAAACTCAAATTGTTCTTTGTTTATTTGAGACGTCCAATCCTAGAATTGGTCTCGTGTTTCACGCTTCCTACACTGCGTCAAAAATATTCTATTTAGCCCAGTTCCTTATGATTATGCAATTAGGTTAAACTTTAGTTCTCTTCATTTCCCATTATTATTATTATTGTTTTACAAATCAGCTACACCAAATATTCCTCATTTTCCTCCACTTAACTTCCGTTTAGATTATCACAACCAATAACATTGCGTTGAAGGCTTGAATTCAACATAGAAAGATGATGAAATTGATATCTGGGCTCATACTTTTTGGCAACAAGATAATTGTTGGAATATAAAGGTAGAGATCACATGCATCTATATTCACTTAGTAATGATAACAGAGTTGAAAACTGTAGTATAATATACAAAAACCCACAAGATCTATAGGCTTACGCTTTTAGATCAATTTGGTTGTGTGGAGCTAAATTCAACAAAACGGTAGCCAAGCCTTGCATCTTTCCTGCCCTATGGAAGAGAAGGATTTGGGACATGGATGCTCTTTTACATCCAGTAAAATCATACATAATGAGCTGCCTCTTTTACTTCAACACTAATCATTTCCTCTTCTTTCTCCCTCACCGTCATATCCATCGAAGAATCCTTGCAGTTGTCATTTCCAACGTAATTCTGAACCTTGTACTGATGTTTCATCGCAAAGGCCACAAAAACCAAGAAATTGATTGCTCCTAGAACTGCAAGCAACCAATAGAAGTAATCCAATTTTCCTTTATTCAGATTACTCCTCAACCAGCTGTTCTTGGTCACTTTATCCACTATCGACACTAACAAACTGCTTGCAAAGAACCCCATCGAGATGGCACTTAAGAAGAGTCCTGTGCTCATCGATTTCATCCTTTCTGGTGCCTCTCTTATGAAGAACTCAAGTTGACCAACATACACAAAAGCTTCACCAGCACCTACAAAGAAGAATTGAGGAACTAGCCAGAAAGCACTTATCGGGACATTTTCTTGATCAAATACTCGCCTCCTCTCCTTTTCTACTATGGCCGATGCCATCATCGCTGCTATTGAGAAGACCAATCCTATACCAACTCTTTGAAGGCTTGTGAGGCCTTGTGTGGTGCCTGTTACCCTTCGAGCTAAGGGAACGAAGACCCTTTCGTTAAGGGAAGTGAAGAAGAGCACCGTAGCTATTAGGAATGCGGAGTAAGATCCAGCGGGAATGACTATGGAACCTACTTTTCGGTTCATGATGGATGCTTGCTCAATGGTGAAGGTAGTCATTTGAGAATAGACTGTCCAAAATAAGATACAGGTGGACCAAATAGGCATTAGCTTTAGTACCATTTTTACTTCTTCAACTTCAGTCACTGTAGAAACCATCCAGGGATCGGTTTTGCTTGCTTTATCAACAGTTTCATCCAGTATGGCTGCCTTGTCAAGACACCTGATAAAGATACACATAGAGAGATTGATCAGCACAGTGTCAGCGGAATGTCTTTGCTCTTAGATTCAGTGAAAAAACCTTTGATGAAAAAATGTTGAAGTATATTAGCTTTCTCTCTATATTTCCTTTCTGTTTTTATCCGTTTCCATCAGTACACTTTCTTGCTAGCTTGAATTTTTTGCTGGATTACACTTGAAATGTCCAAGTGGAATAACTTCCTATATATTCTTTTTATATTTAAAGTGATCTACAAAAAAAGATCGGGTGATCTAAAAGTTAAAGCTCATAGATGTGGATTGTTTGTGCGTATGTTTTTATATTTATTACTTAGCACTTGTCCTAATTTGTAGGTGGAGATTTATGAACGAGTTGACAAATTAAATAAATAAATTGAGACTCGTGGTTTAAGTGGCTAGCTTAAATAGATGGTGATACAAAAAGTTGGAAGTTGAGCTTAGGACTTTCTATTTTGATTCCATATCGGAATGAGCTCTGCAATTAATCAATTTAAAAATTTTAAGCTTCTCCATAAGATATGTATTTTTATATTTCTTACTTCACGAGGTCAAATGGCAGAAATGCACTTTTTTTTTTAAAAAAAGAAAAATAAGTAAACTCTTTGTTTACCTGAACAACTTTGTATGCGGGACCGTGGCATCATAAAACTCATTTAGAAAACTTGGCTGAGGAGGGTGCGGATATGCCTTCTTCTTCCAAGCCAAGAAGAACACCCTCCAAATGACAGTTAAAGGGCTCCCCTGTGGCTTCTTGTACCGGTACAGTGTTGTCCCTGATAGTAATACAAGGAAAGCAATTACCATTGTCCCTGCCGAAATCCCATATCCCCATCCCCTTCCTATGTCGTCCTGGATGTATACTAGCACTAGCACCGCAAATAAGGATCCGATACTGATGCCAAAGTAGAATCTGTTGAAGAAAAAGATCATGGCCTTCTCTTCCTTTGGATCAGATGTATCGAACTGGTCAGACCCAAAACCCGAAACGTTGGACTTTATGCCTCCAGCACCCAGTGCTATGATGTATAGGGCAGCATAAAGCAGAGCTAGTTGCTGGCCATTAGCCTCTATGCACTCATGATGTAACCCTCTGTAGTTACTGCATGGAGGGGGTCTCATGCTTGACATGGTTGTGGTCAATGTCAAAAGGGCAACACCCTGCTCAAGATTGAGAGTTGGTTATTGACCACCCGAACTAAATAGCTTTTTCTAAGTGAAATATGCATGGATTTATTGGAAGTGACAATTTTAAGAGAGTTTTCATTTCTCTTTCCTTGCACATCATAAGACATGTTAAAAAATTATGAGAAAACATGCCCAGCGGTCTGAATCATAATATCAGAACATTATTTGCTGTACTCTTATTTTGACATGAAAGGTTTGACATAGTATGCCAAAAGTAATTTATTTAGGTACAGGTTACACAAAATCCAAGAGTTTAGTGCCTAAAAAGTCCATTCACCACTTTCTCTCAGTTTTTTTTTTTCGTTTATTATTTTTTTTAAAACCCAGACGCATGAAAGTATCTTATTTTTTAAGGGAAAGAATTTTGCTAACAAGTGGTTAGACTTAAATAAACAGGGCACAGACTATAATAGATCTTATAATTAGTAATTAGCAAGCATCCTACCATTTATGTCATTTTTACTTGGCTGCATGAAATGAGCTAGAATAGACTATGATGCTTATGCAAACGACAAGATCTCTGAGATGACCACAGCATTGGGTTTGCAATTTCAGGTAACTCACCAGAGCGGCTATAGATGCGAAGATCGAAACTGTTCGGCATCTGCCAAATTTAGCATCTGCTAGGAAACCACCAAGTAGACCGAGGAGATTAAGAGTCCCCATGAAGTTTGTCACTATATTTGCAGATTGTGCAGATGGGATATGCAAATCTCCTACTAGATATGTCACCAAGTTCATCGATATGCCCATGACACAAATTCTCTCGGAAAGTTCGGTACCTGATTCACCACAGGGACAAAGATATGCTTTCAGTTTTCTTAATGGTCTAGCTATACCAAGAAAACACACACATTCATGTTGCATCAATGCAATTTGTATGAATCGTCAGTCATAACGTAATTATTAAAGCACACATTGATCAAGAGTCTTAATGTCTGTTGGTTTGGAATTTTATATCAAGTAGTTGTGGAACTAAATTGAATGTGAATAGTAATCAAGTTGTTAAAGTACCTAAGATTAAACCAGCACCCAGCCATCCTCCAGTCTTACTTTTGTCTACAGGATTTCCTCGAAAATCCACAATAGATCCATCGTCTGTACCACCTGTTTCACAATGGCTTGTGTCTAAAACCTGCGGTTGTTTCCATGAAAGAAGTTAAGGAAAAAAAGAAAAAAAACCCAAAATGGTGACCCGACATCTACTAACGGAAAACAAAAGCGGATTACTGAAACAGTACAGGAACATACCATGGTTGCGAGAGCGTTGGAGATATAGTGAAGAGAGTGAAGGTTAATAATGTCTGTACTGTTGTGACTTATCTTAACTTCAAGTTGCTAGTGTAGGACTTGAATGGTTTGGTCTGGCTCTATTTATATGTGTAAGTTGTAACCGTAAGTGAGGAGTTATTTCGATGTTATTCATGCTCTAACACGTGTAGTTTCAGCGTAGAGGCTGTGCTTTTGCAATTGAAAGTGGCCCTTTCGTCCATGCAAAATGGCAAGGTGCTGAGTCATTGATCTTGGTCGTTTTCGTTTTTGAGTTGCTTGTGTGTGTGTGTTGTGAGCGTTTTATTGGAGACACTCAATAGTCATTAGTCAATTCCCAACACTAACCTTTGACCAAACTTCTTATAGCTTATTATAGGGACTGTATCGTGATTCCGTAGTGTTGCCTCCTCGTGCACCAATAGAATGGCTCCAAGTGTTTGCATTTGTCTGTTTTTTAGAATTTAATCAAAATGGGCAACGACTGTTTTGGTTGGAAGAAAAAATTGGGAACGTACTCTACCTATCGTTTGGTCTTAGTATCATGGCTTGCTTGAGATGAGGAAATATCTTTTGCAAACGCCTTTGTAAGAGTCCTGCCGCGAAATATTTGATATATGATACGGTATCATATCTAATATTAAGGGTCATATTTTATCATATATTAATAATTTGATTATATCTCGTGTCATTAAGGGTGATTCTTTTTAAATTTTATAAATAGGACGGTATTTTTCAAATTGAAAAATATTTTCCTCTAGCTAATGTGGTCACCTATGTGATAATATTCTATCACTGGTAAAGGCTTTGTAACAAGCTTGATGGTGGAAAGAGGGAAAAAAAGAAGAAGAAGAAGAAGGAGCTAGTCATGCAATCCTCGTAATAATGGTACGTAATGAAAAAAAAAAATTAGGAATATTAACCTGTTTTCTTTCACACCAAGTTTTTTAATATAAAGGAATTTAGTTGTTCATCGACAGCATTTGTTGAGCTGTTAGTATAAAGCTGTACGTATTGCACTTCCAAATGATACATACGTGGTATGGTCGAACAATTTGGTTCCATTTTGATTTTCTCCGTAATTCTTGTGTACTTTTAAAATTGCTCATGTTTATTTTATGGGGTTTTATCTTGGTTTGATCTGTGATATTAAAGTGTAAAAACGTTTTAATCTTTTACATGATTTTGAAAATATATTATTTGAATTATTAAAGAAAAAAAGAAAAAAAAAATGAGTCGCATTAGGTAAATTAAGAATTAAAAGAGTTGTAGCAAATTGAGTGCAGGAAAATTGCTAGATTATAGTCATAATTTATAAAGGAATGAATTGAACGAAGTCTCTGCAATTGGTTCAAGTTAATTGCATTTTTAATAAATAGCAGCTTGATTGGCAGGAGGCTTGAATCTTATCCAACGAGATCACACGAGACGGGGAGAAGACCATCCCATCTCGTGTACACAACTTGAATCCTTTCCAATAAACTAATGATTTGCTCAAATGATTGAGTATGGTCGGCCAACGCTTTATGTCTCCTCTTAAGTCTTATCCTTTTTTGGAACAAGATGAAATTTATGGAAAACTAAAGGAAAAGAATAAAACCAATGGGAATGTAATGTTTAGCTATTAAAAACCGGTGTAAAAGATGGTAGAAATAGAGGGAAGGCAATGAAATATTTTCATTTTTAAAATCATTAAATATCTTTCTAAAAGTAGAAAGAAAATGGTAAAAATCAATAAAATTTAGGAGAAACTATAAAAATATCCTTAAAAGTAAAATTAAATAAATAAAATTAGAAATATATTTCATTTCATTTCCATCCTAAGAATCTAAACAAAAAATAAGTACTACATTTCCTTCCGTTGCCTTTTCATCCATTTCCCTTCTTTTCCTTTCCACTCATTTCTACCTATCTCTACTATTTTTAAATTTATCAAACAAAATGTTAAGTTAGATGGTCCAAAGTTTTATAACCCGTTACAATCTACTTAGATATGGGCATAAGGATTGTCAACCCTACATCATGACATTGATTAGTCACGTTAAGTTTGGATACATGATTCGATCTATATACAAGTCCAAGATAGAGGGTTATATTGTTTTGTATTAAATTATGTAAAAATTATAATTATTCTAAAAATTACATTGTATAAAAAGATGCATTTCTTAAATAAAATTTTCTAAAATTATATATTATCAGAGCTAAGGGGGGAGTATATAGTTACTTTGAATATTTGTTGTTTAAGTTAATGAACACAATTCCTTAATGGAAACTAATTTTTATAAATTTTATTTGCTTGGAACGACCCTAAGTGGAAGACTAGGCCATTAAGATAAGTGCAAGGGCTTAGCATAAATCCCACTGGATTAAAGGGTAGCAAAAAGAGCCAATGAGGCAAAACCTTAATACTAAGTCTTTTAGTAGTTCTGCAAGTAAATTTATAAAAAAAAATGGAATAGTGTAGTGTTCTAATTTAAACAATGGATTTATTCAAAAGAACTATGTCCTCTTCTAGCTTTGCTTCTAATGAGGGTTTGGAAGACCTATTAGCAAACAACAGGGATGAAATTTATGTGAAAGACTTTAACAAAGCAATAGATGATTGGAAAATTCCAAAATTATCTTATGACCAAATATACCAAATGGCTAAATGAAATTTTTTTTGGCAAAAATGATTATGTCATAACCACTTAAGAGAAAGATATTCCCATCTCTGACGGGTTAATGACAATAAAATTATTAAATAATGATTCCATTCGAAAATATGGACAAGAATAAAATTATGTGCACATAGGTCTAGTCCAAGTAGGAGCTAAACCTCTTACTAAACTAAGATTAGATACTTCAATTTTAATGGTTCTTAGAGATGCTAGGGAACTGGAGTATGAAAGATCAATTCATGCTTCAATAGAGACTAGTCTTAGTAATGGTCCAATCCAATTTGAATGCCACCCAAATGTAACCATAGGTCTTAGAGATAGGACCATCATGAGCTCTTTGATCCTTCATATCAAAACTCATAACTATAAAATGATTGAAGGTGCACTGCCTATTGAAGTCATCTATAGAATTTATTTCAAATTAATGAAAACTGCTTTTGGATCTAAAGCGTACAAAATTGACAAAAGGGGTTAAACGCTTTTAATCCAAATTGACTTAACTAAGTTAAATGTAAATATCCCAAAAATAATAAAATGGAATCAGGTAAACCTACTTGACCACTAGGAAGTAGAAAACCCTGCTTCTAGAAAAACAATATGTAATGCCGAACCATCTAATGTAATGCAACATCCAGATGGTAAGGTAACACTTCAATTCTCTAGGAAATCCTTTGATTATCCTAGAAATCTAGATATTAGGTCAATGTCCTTAACTTCATCCTCTAGGAAATCTATAGATTTACCTAGACCAATAGTTAATGAACCCAAAAATATTCTTGATAGTCCGAAAACAAAGGTTAATGCTTCAATTAGTGATTTAGTTAATAAACTAGTAGGAATAACTCAACCGATTTATCAAAACTTTAATGATTTAGAATATAAGGAACCTTCTGCTTCAAAAGCAGGAGATCTCGAACTAAATGTCATAGAAAAACCTTTTGAATCTGATAGAGTATTTCTAAATAATGACTTTAATTCTCCTAAAAACAAAATGATTAGAGAATGATACTTTAAAATTTTTGATAAATTTAAAGTACAAATTAAGGAGGATTATTATAATTTTATGGAAGAATTAGAAACTCAAATCTTATTTTTTTATTGGCTCAAAAAATATTATTTGAAGCCTAGACAAATCAATGTCATTAACAAGTATATCTAATGGAGACTAAGTGATGGTTAGATTGTAGAATCAAATCATCCACCACTTAGCAATATCTAGTATTCACATAAGGCTACTGAAATTAAACTTGTACCCTTTAAAAATGCTATAGAAGCTGAAAGGTCAGGTATTAAGAAAATTATTAACCAGAATAATTACATAAACAAACATCTTCATGCAATAGGCCAACAGTTGGACATAATGAAAGATGTAGTTAGTAATAAGGTCAATGACAATATTAGGATTGAAAAGTTGGTTAATAACAAACCACTTTTCAAGCCATTTGAAATGTTTAACAGTCCTAATAATGATTTTCTTCAAGCCTTAAATGAGAAAAAAAGATTAATGAAGGATAAAATGAAAATGGAACTGATGGAATTTTTTAGGCTAGATACTCTTAAATTTAGGGATTTAGTCATTCAAGATACTCCATTAGAAAAGATTAATGTCCTTAATGAATCTAATAATGATTCTGATTCCAATCCAGATGTTTCATTAAAAGACTTAAGTCTTAATGATTCAGATGGTGAGGAAGTTAATAAAATTACTTGGAAAGAACCTCAAAAATTATATTATCAGAGAGCATCTCCTCCTGATATTATGTTTGAGGAAAAACCAAATAATTTCTAGAACAAATATTTTGCAAGAACCACTTATGAATGGAACATAAATGGAGCTTCAGAACAAATGATTCTAAATGTTCTTAATCAAATGATCATGTTCTCAAATACAAACAAAAGTATTCAGGGCATATCTGATTATCAGATCGCTATATTTTTAATTGTTGGTTTTACTGGCCAATTAAAAGGATGGTGGGACAATTATCTCACTGAAGAACAACGAATGAACATTTTAACCGCCATTAAAAAGGATGAAAATGGAATTAAAATCCTTAATGAAAATAATGAACCAATTCAGGATGCTATCAATACTGTAATGTATTATATTAGCCAGCATTTTATAGGAGATCCATCTCATATTGAGATAAAAACTTAGATCTTCTATCCAATATGAAATGTAAGTCTTTAGGAGAATTCCATCAATATAAGAATATTTTCCTTCAAAGGGTCTTACTACGTGATGATTGTAATCAAATTTTCTGGAAAGAAAAATTCTTAGCCGGTTTACCAAAATTAATAGGTGAACAAGTTAAGAGTAAAATCCGGGAGGAATTAAATGGAGAAATTCCTTATAATGCTGTCGAGTCTAATTTTTTATTTTTCATTCCTAATCCGATCTATACTAGACCTTATGCTCATCTAATGTAGACCCTCGACTTGAGTTAGGAATTTCATTTTATTTTGGAGTCGCCACCCAACTGTGGTTGGGAAAGATTAAATTAGGACTAATTGAGCGGATTAATCCTAATTTGGACCACTAGTCGGCGAGATTTCCTCTTTTCATTTTTGTGAAAAAGAAAATGTAAAACCAGAATTTTTATGTTCGGAGACTAATCTATTAAAACTTTAAAGTTACCACCTTATTCTCCTAAAATCTAAACCTTATCCTAATATCTTTTATTTTATTATTTATTTTGTTTTGTTATCTTTATGTTTTTGGATAGCTTAAAAAAAATGATTTTTTATTCTTTTTAGAGTTGCCCCAAACGGGTGCCTACGTACCTGCTATTCAAGATTAAACGGGTCGTAGTTCGATCTTCATTAAAAACTTTAATGTGTTTGTTAATTTTAATTATAAAATTACTTTTGGTTTACGTTTTTTATCATTTTAGTATTTTTCTGAAAAAATCTTAGCCTAAGCTTTATTATTTGATTTTTTGAAAAATAATAATTTTAAGGAAAAAAAACCAATTTTGGATTTATTATAAAAAAATTTTCTAAGTGATAAAAAGTTTACTTCTCTATTTTTAACCTACCTTTAATATTATTTTTTATTAATTTTTTTATTTTGTTTTTTTATTAATTTTTGTTAATTAATTAATAAAAAAAAATTTCTTATATTATTTTATCTACCATAAACTAACAATCTAAATTTTATCATTTTTTCTAATATATCTTTATCATTTTTTTATTTATTTTTTATTTTTTATTTTCATTATTATTTTATTATTTTTTATTATTTATTATTATTTTCTATTATTCACCCTAAATTAAATCCTAAAAAAAGGCTAATATAAATTCTAATATTTTTCTATTTTTTTAATTATAAATGACAAATAAATAAATAAATTTGAAAAAATACAAAAAAAATCGAAAAATTCGACTTACCTGGATCCAGGTCGGTGCGCGGGTCGAGTCGGATCAGGTCGAAGCGGGTCGGGTCGGGTCGAACAGTCACAGCGGCTGGAGGTGTTCGTTGACGGTGTTCTGGCGGCCTTTCGAGGAGGTTGATGAGTCGTTTCCTAGGTTTTCAGGGGTGAGGAACTCAACCGTGGTGGTGGATTTCTCCAAAAAACGCCTCCTGGTGGTGGTTCGAGGCTTGATCAGCGGTCGCGGCTTGGTGAACTCTAGCGAAGCTTTGATTTCTCTCTTTTTCTCACTTTTGATCCGTGCTTCTGCTTGCTGCCTTCATCATCTATTTATAGCCGCAAGGAATCGAGCTGGATAAGCTTGGATTTCCTCCGATTGAGGCAAATCGGATTTCGGTTAAAAAAAACCATCTCCGATTTGTGCAAATCCATCAATTTGTTGTGATTTGATTCCAATTGGATGATGTTTATCCTATTTTAGTTAAAGATCTGTTGGATTTGTGCAAAAAATCGAATCAAAGTGGCCAAAATGCGATTTTTCCCCCGCCGACGACGATCTCAGACGAAGGAGGAAGAAGATCACAGGCCCAGCGCGTGTGTTTGTTCCGGCCAATCAGCTGCTGACACGTGTCCCAAGCAAAAATAAAAATGGGCAAAATGCGGAAATGCCCCCTCTGAGTTTCGAACCCATGATCGAGCCCTCCCCCTGCGCGCATGAGGTCGTGGTCCAGACCAGCTGGGCTAGCCCACTTACTGGCTTTTTTTTTTCTTTTTTCGCAATTTGCATATATGCAATGCTATTTTTATTATTTTAGTATTTTTTTTTAAAATTAAAAAAATTTGTAAAAATTATTTAATCCCTTTTATTACTATTTCTACAATTATTTTCCAAAATTGATGTATTTTTCTTTTTTATTTTATTTTTTTGAATATTTTTCCTATTTTTGCTAAATTAGAAGAAAAATTATAAAAAATTAAAAATTGATTATTAGGGGTCATTAGGGGCAAAAATGGAGTTTTTACAAATGCATTATCCTATGGAGAATTGACTTCTTATGTTTATAAGATAGGAACCCAATTATGTAACACAATTAGGTTGTAGAAGCAACTTAAGAATGAAAAGAAAATGAAGAAACAAAGTTTTGGTGATTTCTGTTCTCAGTATGATCAATCCTTTGTTTCAGGAAATTAAAAAAAAATGTTCAAAATGTAAAAGAAAACCTAAGAGAAATTTCAAAAGAAAAAAGAAAAATTTCTCTAAAAGATTTAATGAAAAATTTGATGAAGGCTCTTCCAAAAAGGATAAAAGGAAGAAACCTTGGAAAAGAATTAAATACTACAAGTGCAGAAAGTATGGTCATACTGCTAGGTAAATGTAGAATCAGCAAAAAAACTTGATACACTAAATCTAGATAAACATGTTATGGAAGATATTATGCAAATATTTGTAGAATAAGGATATTCTTCTAATAACATTTCATCGTCCTTTGAAGAAAATGGAATTCAAGCCAATGATATAGAATCGTCATCTTCTGATAATGAGATAAATGGTCTAACTAAGGATGAAGAAGAATTTCTTCTTAAGTTGGATTAAATGCCAGATAATGAAGAAAAATTGAGATGGTTGGAAAAGGTCAAACCAACCACTTCAATTTCTAATAATTTGACATATAATCTTAATAATGTCTTCAATAGAAGGAAATCAAAAGATCATAGACCAATCACGGTAAATGATCTTCATAATTAAATCAAAATTCAAAAACAAGAAATCAAAGAATTAAAATCAATGCAGTAGAAATTGCAAAGTGGCCTCTTTGAATTCAAAAATCAAATGATACATGTTAAATGTTCAAAAAATTCCGAACATGAAAACTCAATTAATGAAAAATCTGATAACAATTTACTTAATTTAGATTATTTAATGCAACTAGTAAAAGTAACTACTAGAAAATGGATTATTAATGTTACAATTAAGATTAAGAATGAGTTTGTCCTAGAAACCACTGGGTATTTGATACTAGTGCAGATTTAAATTGTATTAGAAAATGGTTAATTCTAACAAAATATTTTAAAAAAACAACCAAGTCTCTAAGTTTTGCTTTAGGAAACAAATTGCGTATTAATTTTAAATTATGTAATGCTGAAGTAATAAAAGAAAATGTGTCTTATAAAACTGCTTTTATTCTTATCAAAAATCTAAAGCAGAATGTTATTTTAGGAACTCCTTTTATTAATCTTATTCAACCATTTAAGGTTAATAATGAAGGAATCGAAACAAGTTATCTTAGAAATAAAGTCTATTTTAATTTCGTTTCAAAACCCCAAACTAAAATGATAAATGAACTCAAACATAATTCAATTTTTGAATTAAGCTATTTGATTAAATGTAAAAAGAGTCAATTGTCTTTCTTGAATGATGATCTAAATCTTCATAGGACTGAAGATCAAATTGCTAGGAATCCTGTTAAGCAAAGGATATCTAATCTAGAAAATGAAATTAAGAAGACAATTTGTTCTACCTTTCCAAATGCGTTTTGGGATAGGAAATATCACATGGTAGAATTACCTTACGAAGGTAATTTTAATGAGAAAAATATCCCAATAAAGGCCAGACCTTTGCAAATGAATAGTAAGGTCTTAAAACATTGCCAAAATGAAATTAATGATTTATTGGCTAAAAGGCTAATTCGCATATCCAAGTCACCTTAAAGTTGTTCAGCTTTTTATGTTAATAAAAATGCAGAAATAGAAAGAGGCACACCTAGGCTAGTAATTAACTACAAGCCTCTTAACAATGTATTAAAATAGATTAGGTATCTCATACCTAATAAAAGAGATCTACTTAGTAGAATACACAATGCAAAGGTATTCTCTAAGTTTGATATGAAATTTGGATTTTGACAAATTCAAATTAAAGAATGCGATAGATATAAGACAACATTCACTATCCCTTTTGGACAATATGAATGGAATGTTATGCCTTTCGGCCTATAAAATGCTCTTTTTGAATTTTAGAGGATAATGAATGAAATCTTTAATGATTATTCAAATTTTATTATTGTATGCATTGATGATGTGTTAATCTTTTCCCCAAATATAGACCAACACTTCAAGCATATTAAAGCTTTTATCAAAAAAGCTAAGCAAAATGGCTTAGTAATATCACTTACTAAGATATCCCTTTTCCAAACCATGATAGGTTTTTAGGATTTAATATTTATGATGGCACAATTATACCAATAAGAAGATTAATAGAATTTGCTTCCAAGTTCCCTGACGAAATCTTGGACAAAACCCAACTCTAGTGTTTCTTAGGTAGTTTGAATTATGTAGCAGATTTCTTCAAAGACCTTAATATTTTATGCAAACCTTTACACCAAAGGTTAAAGAAGAATCCCCCAAAATGGTTTAACACACACACTAATATAGTCAGACAAATTAAGGAAATCCCTTGCATCCATATAGCAGATTGAAATCTACCCAAGATAGTAGAAACAAATGTGTCTGATATAGGATTTGGTGAAGTCCTTAAGCAAAAAGTAAATGAAAATGAATGCATAGTGTGTCCAAACATTAGAACGAATGTCAAATAAATTATTCCACAATTAAAAAAGAAATTTTAGCAATTGTTTTAACAATTTCCAAGTTCTAAGAAGATTTGTTAAATAAGAAATTTCTTTTAAGGATTGACTGCAAGGCAGCCAAAAATGTTTTACAAAAGGATGTTCAAAATTTGGCTTCAAAACAGATCTTCGCCAGGTGACAATCAATTTTATCTGTTTTTTATTTCGAAATTGAGCATATTAATGGTTTATCCAATTCCCTTCCTAACTTCCTTACCCGTGAATTCTTACAGGGAGATGCCTCCCAAAAAAGGATAAAGGAAAAGGGAAAGAGGTCCCTCCAAAAAAGGGCTTTACCAATGTCCAGTCTTGACTTGTTGCCACGACCCCCCAAAAATCATAATGCTCCTTTAATGATCAAAGATGAGTTATCTTCCGGTTCATCCAAAACCAATCAATCCCTTAATGAAAGCAATGTGAGGAGACCTGACAAGGGTTCAAACACAAATGTAATGATAACTCCAGAATTAATTAAGGCTATTACATTAGCCTTAAATGTTCCTATAAAATAGGAGGAGATTTTCGAAAAGACGTCTCATCAGAATATCCAGATAACTGATGTGGCCTCTTCCTCTGAGAAGAAAATTGTCCCTCAAAATGTATTAAAATCAAAATTTTATGTTAAGGGCAATTTCAAACATGTCTTCTCTATAGAGAAAGGAGTATTTGAAAATGATCCTTATATGTATGCTCAGAAAATATTTTCTGAAAAATTTAATTATATCCTTTATGATACACTAAAAACAATAGAATTTTATAAAAGGATTTTAAGTGAAACAAAGTTTGTTTCATTTAAACACTTTCAAAATAATGATGTAATATGTTATTTTACCGCTAGGATTCATAAGGTCATAAAACTTAACGAATGGCCTGGACATCCTACATAATGCCAACCTTTCCAAATGAATCCCTTAATGCCACAACCACCATATCTCCATGCCTATAATTATTTCGATTACAAGCAAGTATGGTGGAATACCTTTTTCAGAATGAACAAAAAAAGATCCCATACCTGGTTAATCTTTTTTGAAAAATATTCCTAAAAAAACCTATCCTACTAGTTTACATACTAGTGGGATGATTTTGGAGCCAACAATGAAATCGTTCATGAAAGAGCTCGAAAGGGATATGATCTTTTCATGGAAAACTATACACCAAACCCACATGAACATGCGTTTGACAAAACAATGCTGTTTTATATGCATATCAGCGTATCGTGAGTAATGACCTAGTTCTACGAATACAAGAAAAACAATGACACCCAGACCACCATTTTAGCCAGAAGATTCAAAATCAAATGGTGGGACGGTTTCAAAATGTGAGACAAAGTTAAAGAAAATGCGATCCTTGGATGGATCAACAAATCAGCCAATGTTCTGAAGACTTAGGAAGTGGCACAAGTTCCCTTCCTACATGATAGAGGATTCCTCATATCTTCAATGGCTAAGGTGAACACTCCAGAATCAATGAAACAGTTACTGGAACAAGCCTTAGCAAGCCTCAATGAATCAACCAATGAAGAGTCCACTCAGTCTTGATCAGTTTACAATGGAGAAAGCAATGAAGATGACTGCTACGGGATCAACCTTGCAGAACCATAGGAAAACCAATGTAAGTATTTTGCTGTACTTACAACAAGATACGTAGGAATTTTATTTTAAGTTTTAATGTAAAGTATAGTATTTTATGCTATACTATTTTTAGTATATAAGTACAACTAATGTAAGTATCAATGTAATGTTTTCCTTAAAAATACCATCATCTACGGTATAATGATGGGTGGAATCTTTCCATCGAAAGCAATTATGGGTTTTACTATTTCCAACAGTAAAACCCTCGACAACTTTTATTGTTCAAAACGGTGAAAATACTTTTACTATTCACTACAGTAAAAGAATGAAATTTTCTTTAAATAAGAAAGCTGGGTTCATTCAGAGGCATCGAACATTTGAGATACCTCACACTCTCTCTGAACCTAAGCTCCCAACCTTCTTCTAAAACACACTCACTTTCCATCTTTCTTCTCTGTCTAACATCTCTCTTTTCTCCCTTGGTCACAACTTACGACCATTCTTCCACTCACACACTTCTTCTCTTCTCTTATCCTTCTAACATCTCATCTATGATTAACAAGTCATAGATAAACTTTTGTCCATAGATGTACTAAGGTAATGAGCTAACACCACATAATCTTCTTCCATCCTTTCTGAATCTCTTCACCCTCTTCTAATTTTACTTACTCTTCCTTCTCATCTAATTTTCTTCTTCTCTTAATGTTATTGATCTTCTAATGTTTCTTTAATGTCATGTATATATGCTCATGTTATTAATGCAGTTAATGTTTTATTATATGATTAATTAGAAAAATTCTCCACTAGTCTTGGCTCTACTACTTGTGGTGGATCTTGTTCTTGCTCATTATTTTATGTTTTTCAAATGTTATAAACCCCATTCGGACTAGCTAAGTTGCCAATTGGACATTTTATTTAATATTTATCTAAGATCTTAGGTATATTGACTGGAAACTCGCCTCAGAGGGCTATTGTTTTCCAAAAGAGACACCTTGGAAGATGTTTAACATCGTTGGTGTTCTCGATGAGGCTTGATATACAACGCCACGTACTAAGATATTAGAAATATATGTTTAATTACTTGTCTTACTTAATGCTTTCAATTTTTAAATTTTGGTGTAATTTTTTATTTTTAATTAACACTATCTTTTAATGTTTTATGAATTTTAATTAACGCATCCATAAATAGCATTTCCAAGTTAGTCTTTTCATATACAGAATCCCTATACCCTACACAAATTTGTAGGCACTCAGATCCTATATATATATATATACACGATTTACTTAAAAAATATAAATTTATATATATAATTAAACTTTAGTAAGTTTAGTCAAGTCGATGTCCAGCCAGTTAAAAAGTAAACTTTGAATTTTCGAGTGAAACTCAAACTTATGCACAGTACTTTTGACTAGCGTCTTTTTTAAATCAACAATTATGAGACTTTGTATGAATGAAATGCATTTCGTTTAACGAAGCTTATCGTCACCGGAAAAAGAAACAAAAAATATCTACTATAGAACATGGGAAATTGTGCTATGGTAAAATTTCTAAATAATTTAAATTTCGTTGAATGAAACACTGCTATGTAATTTGTCTGATGGAAATATGTTAATAATTTTAATTCAAGTTGATTTGGTGCATTACACTTTTTGGTACTACTTAATGTTATTAATACATTTTAAAAATATCCCGTACTTAGTTCAATATAATTTAATATTATAATCAATAATATATATAATAGAAGACTTGATTTTTAAGGGTTTTGGTCTGACCCTTTGAGTTAAACAACATTGATGAACATCCAATTTTTAAGGATGAACTGATATGATCGGTTCAAGTTGACTGTATTGAATATAAATCTTTTGTTGTTATATCTTTCTTAAAACAAAAAAAAAAACACTCTAAATATTTTATTTAGCCAAGTTCCTTAAGATTATGCAATTAAGTTAATCTTTACTTATCTTCATTTCCCTTTTTTTAAAAATAAAAAATAAAAAATAAATCTACAACACCAAATATTCCCCATTTTCCTCCACTTGTCTTAATTCCGTTCACATCATCCCAACCAAACATTGCGTTGAATGCTTGAATTCAATAGAGAAAGAGGATAAAATTGATAACTAGATTCATACTTTTTGGCAATAAGATAATTGTTGGAAGAGAAAGGTAGAGATGACATACATCTACATTTACTCAATATTGTAAAATACAAAAGCCCACATGATCTATAAGCTTACGCTTTTAGATTAATTTGGTTGTGGAGCTAAATTCAACAAAAACAGAAGCCAAGCCTTGCATCTTTCCTGCCTTATGGAAGAGAAGGATTTGGGACATGGATGCTCTTTTACATCCAGTATAATCATACATAATGAGCTGCCTCTTTTACTTCAACACTAATCATTTCCTCTTCTTTCTCTCTTAGTGTCATATCCACCGAAGAACTGAACCCATCTTTGCAGTTGTCATTAATAATGTAATTCTGAACCTTGTACTGATGTTTCATCGCAAAGGCCACAAAAACAACGAAATTGATTGCTCCTAGAATTGCAAGCAACCAGTAGAAGTAATCCAATTTTGCTTTATTTAGATTACTTCTCAACCAGCTATTCTTTGTCACTTTATCCACTATCGACACCAACAAACTGCTTGCAAAGAACCCCATAGAGATGGCACTTAAAAAAAGTCCTGTGCTCATCGATTTCATCCTTTCTGGTGCCTCTCTTATGAAGAACTCAAGTTGACCAACATACACAAAAGCTTCACCAGCACCTACGAAGAAGAATTGAATAACTAGCCAGAAAGCACTTATTTGGACATTTTCTTGATTAAACACTTGCCTCCTCTCCTTTTCTACTATGGCCGATGCTATCATCGCCACCATTGAGAACAGCAATCCTATACCAACTCTTTGAAGGCTTGTGAGGCCTTGCGTGGTGCCTGTTACCCTTCGAGCCAAGGGAACGAAGACCCTTTCGTTAAGGGAAGTAAAGAAGAGCACCGTAGCTATCAGGAATGCAGAGTAAGATCCAGCAGGAATGAATACGGAGCCTACTTTTCGGTTCATGATGGATGCTTGCTCAATGGTGAAGGTAGTCATTTGAGAATAAACTGTCCAAAATAAGATGCAGGTGGACCAGATCGGCATGAGCTTTAGTACCATTTTTACTTCTTCAACTTCAGTCACTGTAGAAACTATCCAGGGGTCGGTTTTGTTTGCTTTCTCAGTAGTTTCATCCAGGACAGCTGCCTTGTCAAGACATCTGGGAAAGATACACATAGAGAGATGGATGAGAATAGAGTCAATAGAATGTCTTTGCTCTTGGGTTCAATAAAAACAATGTATAACAAAAAATATGTGAAAGCATATCAGCTTTTCCTTTGTTTTTATTTTGTTTTTGATTTCATCCATTTCCTTTAGTACAGATTTTTGCTTGCTTGAATATACACATGAAATGTTCAAGCGGAATAACTTCCTGTATTTTTTTCTATGATTGCAATGATTTAGAAATCAGTTTCCACAACATGATAATCTAAAACTAAGGCACATAGACAATGTGTGTGTGCTTTTATATTTATTATTTAGCACTTATCCTTATTTGTGAGCTGAAAGTCATAAATGAATCTCATCAAGTGGATAGCTTAAATAAATAGGTTGAGATATATTGTTCAAATGGATAGTTTAAATAAATGGTGACACGTCTAAGAAGGGAATCAAACTTAGGACCTTCTATTCTATACCATACTGAAATTAGCTCCTTAACTAATTAATCTAAAAATTTTAAACTTCTTGATATGATGTGTATTATTTATATTTTTTACTTCACAAGATCTAAAAGCAGAAATGCATTTTTGTTGTTGTTGTGAACTCTTTATTTACCTGAACAACTCTGTATGTGAGACCGTGGCATTATAAAATTCATTCAAAAAACTTGGTTGAGGTGGGTGCGGATGTGCCCTCTTCTTCCAAGCCAAGAAGATCACCCTCCAAACGACAGTTAAAGGGCTCCCTTGTGGCTTCTTGTATCGGTACAATGTTGTCCCTGAGAGTAATACAAGGACAGCAATTACCATTGTCCCTGCCGAAATCCCATATCCCCATCCTCTTCCTATGTCGTCCTGGATGTATACTAGCACTAGCACCGCAAATAAGGATCCGATACTGATGCCGAAGTAGAATCTGTTGAAGAAAAAGATCATGGCCTTCTCTTCCTTTGGATCAGATGTATCAAACTGATCAGACCCAAAACCCGATACATTGGACTTTATGCCTCCAGCACCCAGTGCTATGATGTATAGGGCAGCATAAAGCAGGGCTAGTTGCTGGCCATTAGCCTCTATGCACTCATGATGTAACTTCCTATAGTCGGTGCATGGAGGAGGTCTCATGCTTGAGATGGTTGTGGCCAATGTCAAAAGAGTAACACCCTGTTCAAGATTGAGAATTGGTTATTGACCACCCGAACTAACTAGCTTTTCTAAGTGAAATATGCTTGGATTCATTGGAAGTGACATTTTCAAGGGAGTTTTAATTTCTTTTTCCTTACACATCATATGACTTTTTAATAAATCATGAAAAAACATGCCAAGAGGTCTTAATCATAAATATCAAAACATCATCTGCAGTACTCTTATTTTGATATGGGTTTGACATAGTATGCCAAAAGTAACTTATTTAGGCAATTTAGTATCAAAGAAGTCCATTCATCACATTTTTTGGACCAAAAAAAAAAAAAAAACTAGACACATGAAAGTATCTTATTCTTTTAAAAATATATTTTTTAAGGAAAAACATTTTTTTCTATCAAGTGGTTATCTTTAAATAAACAGGACACGAACTGCAACAGATCTTATAGTAAGTAATTAGCAAGCATCCTACTATTTATGTCATGTTCACTTGGCTGGATGAAATGAGCTAGAATAGAATATGATGCTTATGCAAAAGACAAGATCTCAGAGATGACCACAGCATTGGGTTGCAATTTCAGGAAACTCACCAGAGCGGTTATGGATGCGAAGATTGAAACTGTTCGGTATCTACCAAGTTTAGCATCTGCTAGAAAACCACCAAGTAGACCGAGAAGATTAAGAGTCCCCATGAAGTTTGTCACTACATTTGCAGATTTTGCAGCTGGAATATGCAAATCTCCAACTAGGTACGTCACCAAGTTCATTGATATGCCCATGACACAAATTCTCTCTGAAAGTTCAGTACCTGATTCACCATATGGACAAAGATATGCTTTCAATATTCTTAATGGTCTAGCTATACCAAGAAAACACACACATTCATGTTGCATCAATGGAATTTGTATAAACTTGTTAATTATTACGTAAATATGAAAGCCCACACCGATCTAGCGGCTTAGTATGTACACGTTAAGAATTCCATAAGGAAGTAAATTCAATGTGAATGAGTTGGTTAAGTACCTAAGATTAAACCGGCAGCCAACCATCCTCCAGTCTTAGTCTTGTCCACAGGATTTCCTCGGTAATCCACAACAGATCCATCGTCTTTACCACCTTTTTCACCATGGCTCGTGACGTGAACCTGCGGTTATTTCCATGAAAGTAGTTAAAAATTGCCCAAAATGGTGACTCCGCTTTAAATGACATGGTAAAAAAAAAAAAGAAAGAAAAGAAAAGAACGAACAACTAGTAACAGAAAACGAAAAAGGAATACTAAAACAGTTACAGCAACGTACCATGTTGGCGGAATGGAGGAAATCTAGTGGAGAGAGTGAAGATTATAATGTCTGTATTGTTGTGCCTTATCTTAGCTGTTAGTTTCTAGTGAAGGACTCGAATGATTTTGGTCCTTAAATATGGCTGGTCTGGCCATTTATATGGGTAAGTTGTAACTGTATGAGTAATGCTGCGTAACATGCATTAATCCGCGTAGTTTCAGTGGAGGGTTTGGGTTTTTGGAGCTGAAAGTGACACTTTCGTCCATCCAAAATAGCAGTGTGCTGAGTCATTGAGCTTGGAAGATTTTGCTTCTAGCTAATATGTGGGCGTGGGTTTTCTTGGAGGCACTCCATAGTCAATATCCAATAACACTGACCTTTGAATAAACCCCGTGGCTTAATATAGGAAAAGTATTGTGAATCCATAAGGTTACTTCCACGTGCATCAGTAGGATGGCCCCAAGTGTCCGCGTTTGGTTTTTTGGAAGAATCAAAATGTGCATGATTGTATTAGTTGGAAGAAATATTTGGGAACATTTTCTCTCCTATCATTCAGTCTTGATTATCATCATGGCTGGCTTGATTAGGGCACAATTATTGCCCAAGCTCATCTGTTTAATTGATTAGTTCATGTGAATTTTTAACTTTTTATTTTTTTTAAATCGTGTGCCTAGAGATCTAGATCTATAAAAAGTATACTTTTAAAATCTATCTTATTATATTAACTTAGGATGAAATAAAAGTAAATATTGAAATTTGAAAAAAGAAAGTATAAAATTAATAATAAAATATCATATAAAAGTTTAAATACACTTTTTATCATTTCTTTTTGGCTAGAACTTTTTTTTTAATTCCCTTTTTTTAAAATTTATTTTTCTTATTTTTTATTTTTTATTAATTTACTCAAATATTAATATATATGTATATTTACACACACACACACATTGATGTATATATATTTTTTATTTCCTATTTTTCTTTTTTTAAGAAATCCAAAATTTTTAATTAACTTTAGTTTATTTCTATAATTTTACTTTATTATTTATTTTATATAATTATGTAGACTAATTGAATTGCATCATGTGTCAATTCTTAATGGAAAAGTTAATACCACTATTAAAATGACTTCTTTAAAAATGTTGATGAGTCATATATAAAAAAAATAACTATTTAGGATTGAAATAAAAAAAAGTTGACAAATATTAAGAACTAAATTTGTATTCTGCCATAAAAATACTTGGACTAATAAGATGGTGTTACATGTAATTTCTAATAGAAAAGTTAATAGTGGAATTGTTTGTAAACATGGAGAATTGAATTAGAAAAGAGAAATGTTTAGGATTGAAATAGAAAAGACAATAAACATTGATGACTAAATTTATATTTTTTCTTAAAAAAAGAATTTTTTTTATAAATTACTAAAAAAAAAAAAACAAAGAAAGAGTTATGGCGAGTGAATAAAAAATTGAGGAAAATGCAGCAATTTTGTTTTCCATTTGCCAACTACTGTATTGTCACCAACTTACAACTGTAGAGGGTGAAGGCAAATGAATTTGGTTTATAATGGCCATGGCAAAATGAATTTGGAGACCGGTGTATATACCTCTAGAACATAATGGCCATGGCAAAATTACAGCAAATTGAGTAAAAGATTTAAATTTTTTTTAGTATAATTATATAAAGATGTGTGTCTAGTATTGCTTGGTAACTCCTATATAAATAAAATGACATTCCATTTTCAAAAGATAATTTTATATATTATGTACAACATTAGTTTACCATTTCCTTGCGCAATTTGAAGGAAACTTTGCAATCGTTTCAAGTTAACTGGCTTCTTTCAAAGCTAGTTGATCTCCCCAACAATATTGGTGTTTAATAATATGAGATTGTTTAAAAAAGTAAATATTAAAGGTGATGCTTGCTTGGTGTTGGGTTTCTAGAGGAAGTGACGATTGAGATAATGAAATTATAACTATTTGAGTAAATATTGAGAAGATAAATGGATGGATAAAGGATAAAAATTTACATAGAATGGATATATTTGAAAATATAAAATTAAATACGCTAGAGGCAGATATTAAAAGATAGATGGAGCCGGTGTACCGCTGCTGGATTGGCAGGCTTGAATCTTATCCAATCAGGAGAAGACCAATCTCGTGTGCCTGTGCACCACTTGAACCCTTTCCAATAAGTTAATGATTTGCTCAAATAATTGAGCATGGTAGGCCAACGCTTTATGTCTCTCCTTTTAGGTTGGATGGTCCAAGGTTAGTTAATTGTTTGACTGACTTTGCCTGTGATGAAACCTAAATAAGAAAAAAAAAAAAAAAAACTTAAAGCCACCGAATATTCAGAATTCTGCAATCAAAGATCTGATACCAATTTGGCATTGTCACGGGTCTTTACTTTATACCCACCTATTTTGGCAATCTATCTCGTTCCCCCCCAGGGAGAGAAACATAATAATTAATTTCTTACTATGAATTTTTACACGGAAAATATACTTTGGATATTTCTAAGATTTTTTTTTACCGTCTAATTGTTATGGTCTTTTGATTTAATAATAATAAAATTAGTGAGATTTTAGGAATAAGTTTTATTGGTAAGTGATGATAGGAAATAAAAGTGTGATCAACGAAAATATAAAGTTTTTTTTTTTCATTATCTTTTCCTATGGTAATTAATAACTATATTGATTGTTAGTGACTAGAGAAGGAGGTATGTATAATCAAATGTTTGTATATGCATCTTCTATGATGTCGACGCATGGGATGAGATATTGGATTTACATAAAACATAAGACTTATATTCCCCCTCCACCCACCCCACCTTTCCAAAAAAAAAAAAAAAATGTTGGAAGATACGATTATATTTTACAAATACAATTTGTCGTACTTATTTATTTTCAATTGACTGTGTTACCACCACCTACCGTTGATAAACCCTAGGAACTCCAAAGCTCTTGGTCGCTGGCTGCACAAGACAATTGAAATTATTAGATTAACAAATATTAAAAAAGGTTTGCGTAGGGCTTTGTGAAGTTGTCGAAATATAGCTGTTATTATCAAATCTTGTGGAGCTCAACTATTACGGCCGTAATAAAGAAAATAAAGTTTTGGTTTCAAATAGATTCTGGTAGTTGGTGACGATGGGAATTAATTAGGACAAAAAATCATACTAATAAAATCAATTTTTACAAACGTTTTTTTTTTATTTAATAAACTATTTTGACTGGTGCTTGATTGGGGAAATTTAATTGGTGCAACAAGTGGCTAAAGAGAAAGGAGTGGGTAAAACCATAAAAAATAATTAACAGTATGCTTGGCAATTTTTGAGAGGAAGGAAATCGGTAAAAATGAGTGAGGATTAAGAGAAAGCAGTGAAAATAGAAAAGAAAAAAAAAATACATTTTTTTTTACTTTATATTTGAGAATATTGGCAAAAAAAAAGGAAGGAAATAGAGAAATATGGTTTATATTATAAAAGGGAAATGAAGTATAATGGAATGTTTATATTATAAAAGGGAATGTTTATTTTTATTTATTTTCTTTAATTTCCACCCAGATGCGTTCATTCAAACACACCACAATTAGGTTGAACATGTAAACTTGTTCCACTCCAACACATAATGATCATGTATATTTGATCAGGTCCCTGTTCTTATCCGATCATTACTAGCATTGCAACTACTCCATAAAAAGAAAACACATATTCCGTGTGTCGTGATCTCAAAGGTTGTGATAAGATCTTTGGAGATGATTAGGGGTATACGATATTTTTTTTCCAATTGATACAATGGAGACGAATAGATTTAATTTTTCTTTTTCTTTTCCAATAGATATAATGGTAATAGATCGAAATTAATAGATTTAATTTTTTTTTAAGTAATTTATTTTGATGAATTATACCAGTGGCAGTGCAAGATACACGAATCAGCTATGAAAGGTGGCGTTATCTCATACTCACATGGTGGATGTAAACCGAATCTGTCTTTCAATTTTTCGGATCTACGAGGTCGTAGTCAAGTTGTATTCTCTAATTTTACCCACCAATGCCTTGATAGGAAGTTGCTATATCATAAAGCTACGCGCCTTTCAATTTCGTAGTGTTCCAAAAGATAAAACGACAGAACCCAAACTCTGTGAAACACAAACGATGTACCTTTGGCTGTTCCCGATGTGGTCCAGAAGATAATTAAAATGAGGAATCTAGTGAAAGGAAGCCACATGCATGTTTGACACTTTCCTTGAACGCATGCATATTTTGACATTATCTCCCATGCTATTCTTTTTGTCTCCTACTAGCCTTTGCAAGTCCACTTATTCATTTCCCAAAAGTATTATAATCCTAAGCCAGTCGGAATAACTTGTAGCGTATTAAATCGACCTCAAACAAAACTCTATCGGCTTCACGGCATCCATTTACTTGGATGCCTTTTATTATTATAAAATCATTAGGGTAATTTAAACATACAACCCCTGTATATATACGTTTTATTTATGCTTCGAGTTGAGCGTGTAAATCCCCATATCTTCACATCCTTCAAAATATTAAAAACACTAAAAATAAAAATGTTCACAAAATCAGAATAATAAAAAGAGAGAAGCCTCTGATTTTTTTCCTTTTTACTTTTTAGTTTTTGAGTATTTGATTATTCTTATCAGTACTTTTTTTTTTTTGTTATTTTCATTTTCAAAATTTTTGCTTATTTTATTAAAGGAAAAATGGCGAAAGTACTTTTATAAAGATTCGGAAGTTTAAATGTTTGATTTTAAAAAATAAGGAGCTCAATGCATATAAAACAATATTATATAGATATATTTGCAATTTAACCAAACTTTTTTTATGTAATTATTCAATCTCTATCTATATTTTATTAATCACATAGAACTATGTATCTTTTAAAACGAATGAATAAGATATGTATATTATAAATGTCTATCATAAAAAGCTGGGATCGACCGTCCATAAGATGCTCCTTATATACATATTTTAAATATTAATAATGATAATGGAACGCATTTTAATTTATTTTTGTATAGAGAAAAGTCATGGAAGGAAGGGGGGATTCACTTTGCAAGCATGCGTGGTATGGATGTCATTTATCCAATATCTCGATTTGATTTCTGAATCTTTTCTTTTAGCTGGATTCAGTGTCGTTTTCTCTCTGCTTTGGTGTCTTATGGCTCCCATTTTGAACCATCTTTCTCGTGCCATCCAGATGTATCTAATCCAATCCAACCGTCCACTTCTGACTACCTTTCCCAAAATAGGCATCAAAGATTCAAAGTCGGTGCTCAGCATCATCCCCTAGCTGAGATTTCTTGCTTTAGGTCTAGGTCTTGGGCTAGGGTTTTGTATCTTGTAATTTAAAACTTCTAAAATCGTAAAATTATAAATTATAAGTGTTTGGAGTATTTATATTGAGATTTTTTTTTTTTTTTGTTTTCAAGATAAAGATTTTATAAAAAAGTAGTATTAGACATGAAAACATGTTTTTCGTTTTTTTGCTTAACAATGGCTAGAAAATCCATATCATTTTCATGATAAATTTATAGATAAAAGTTAGTTTCACATTATTAAAAAAAAAAATAAAATGATAAGATTCTTATAACTTAATGGTATAGACGTCGTTCTTTTAATAAGATAGATAGAATTTGAATCCACTTACTCTATTGTAATTATCGAAAAAAATACATGCTTTAAAAAAAATAAAAATAAAGTTAGCACCACACTATTAAAAAAGAAGGTGTGATCATATCTTATACCTAACCCTATAGGTAGGCTTGAAACTTGAAACATAACTTATGATATTTGATATCCAACTGAAATCTACCTAACCATGTAGGTCATAACAAGTTTTATGATACAATAGGTTTTGAAGTTGAGCCCTAGTTTTGATACAACGTCTTAGCTATTTTTAGTTTTTTTTTTTTTAATTTTAATTTTCCCATGTGTTAACAAGTAATCATGTGATACTAATATTTAATTGATGTGTATTAAAATATTTATAAAATATCGACTATAACTAAACCGCGTTTTGAGTTCTTTAAGAGTAAAAAAGGCTTTCTTTACGTACATGAATGTCTATACTTTGGGAAATTTTATTATTAGTTTTTGAAGATTTGATTTTGAAGTTTGTCCCATTTTAGTGGATGAGTAGGATTCGATGTCATATATATTGTGGAGGGTCTAGCGACTTTATTTCGTCTAACCATGTGCAGATGAGCAGACTACACAGCCTAGAAAGTCAACACTTTGGTTCATAAATCCATCGAGTAAGGCTTGAGCTTTTTACGCTAGCATTTTTCGTGAAATCTTTGTAATGAATGATCATTTCCCAGAGATGGTCTTAGTTAGAATTTGGACTCACAATCCAATGCAATTTATCCAGAAAATTCCTAAATTTTATGTATTGGACATTTAGGGTTAATGAAACTTTGGTTGCTACTCTCTCCCTCCACGTCTCTCTTTCTTACTTTGCATTTCCTGGTGATTTCAGGATTATTTTACTAAATGAATAATAATTAAGATTCTTCTTGTCGTATTACTGGACGGACCATTAGAGCATGTGGTAAACGTGGAATAAGACCTATGAGAATTAATTAAGGAGACTTTGAAAGGCCGCACGGATGCACTAGAATGCGTGATGAGCATTATAATTGAATAATAGGAAGACGGAATTCTCTAGATTATTTGAATTTTGATCTAGTCTTTCATCCCCGGATTGGTTCTGCTTTTATTCGTATATCCTTCGAATGATAATAGCAGGAGTGTCTGAATTTTCATCTTTTTCTCATTTTGATGCTGAAACCCTATATATCTTTTGCCTCCATTTTTGAAAGTGGAGCAAATCCATAATTCCGTCATACCAACCGTTGTATAAGATTGAAATAATAATAATTAATAGGTGTTCACTTGCTATATATATATATATATGCAAAAATTGAATAGAATAATTATTGAATCAAACTATACACATAATTGATGATTTAAGGAAAAAAATTATACATAAATAATCCTTAAAATACTTCAAAAAAGAAAAGAAATATACAATAATAATTATCAATAATGATTACCTTAAATTCTTCTACTTGCTTTTTCTTACCCATAGCTATTAATGAGATATTTGCGGGCATTTTTATTATAATGAGACAATGATTATTAGGGGTATTCAAACGAATTTTATAGGAAAATGTACGGTCTATAATAATAATAATAATAATAATAATAATAATAATAATGTGAAAAAATTAAACAATCAAAAGTAGAGAAAAAAGGAATAATTGTCAAGAAAATAAATTAATGAAAAAAAAAGGAAAAAAACAGTAGGTACGTGTATGGAAACTTTATTCATACTAAAATTTTGCCCATGAAATATAAATTCAATTTTGCAAACTATATATCGTGAAATATCATAACTATATTATAATTAAAAAATAATACCATGCATGTATCTAGAAAATGTTTAGACAAGACAAAACTTTTAAGTAAAAAAGAAAAAAACTATTAAATGAAGAACACAGAGGCCAGAAATTAGTCATTTTTTCATCCCATAATTGATTATATAAATGTTTTATTGTCAGAATTTTATGGGAAAAAAGTGGCGTCTAAAAGAAGTAGTAATAGTAATGATAATGTGAAAAAATTAAACAATCAAAATAGAGAAAAAAGGAATAATTGTCAAGAAAATAAATTAATGAAAATATGACATTTCTTGTCCCCTTACTTGTAAATTCGATATCATATGGCTGTACAAAGGCTTCCATAAGCTTGCTACAAAAATGTTCTGCTTGATAAAAAATTGACAGAAAGTTTTAGTTCTTCAAGGCAATTTATGATACAATTAATTCTTTTTATTCATTTGTGTAATTGTTACATCACATAGTTGTATCAATTGAGGGATACTGGGTAGGGTACTAAGTTTTGATATATCCAATCGCATCACTTTTGATATATCTTTCACGATTGAAAGATTTGCTACCTATTCTGACGGCTGGGGTCAATATTCAACAATCGGAAATTTATAAAATTTTAGACAAGTCTCAATCAATTACCTAATCTTTTGATATTTTATACTTTCCCTTTTTTTTTTTTTTCTTTTCTTTAACTTATATCCAGTGATTAATATGAAGTAAAAAAAAAAACATAATAAAAGGAAAATACGTTATAATTAAACTTTAGATTGGTCAAGACTTGCCTTGGAAAATGTGAAATTTTATAGTTGAATTTTGATCTAATTCATATATTTATTTATGGCATTAGAAGCAAACTCTTAAACTAGATATCTTTGTAATAGCCAATATGTCATATAGATGATAGCATTTTCTCTTAAAAGAACAAAACCACCCAACTAATTAGTGCAATAAAATCCACAAAAGATAACACAATCCATATAAGGGGACATAGAAAAAGAAAAAGAAAAAATATGTAAAATCAATTAAAGTTTCTTATTATCATAAATATTAATAACAAACTAATATTGGTTTTATTGCAATAATCTTCAAAATAATAGAAATAGACTTGTGATGGTGGATACATATGACGATGGATCTGTGATCGTGAGAATAGTAGAAAAATAACATATTTGAGAATTTTCACTTGTCTAAAAGATGGAGATCTATGGCTATTTAGATCAATAGTAAATCTATGAATTTGTTAAGAAGTTTTTGAAGAGGAGCTTATGTTGAATTCATTATCTCTATTTCTTAAAGCTTATATCTTATAAAATATATATGTGCTCGAGTATTATTAATTTCCTTTTCACTTTTTCCTAGTGAAAAATTAGTGTAGCATTTATGCACAAAAATCATAATATTTAAATAGAAACTTGATATTACTTTTGAAAAGCCTTTTTTTTTTTTAGTATCACTTTTTAAAGATAAATTATAGCAAATGAAAGGAGAATTTATATGGGTATCCTAGGAGCATTATTGAGAAGTCAAATCAAATAACTTTTGCCAAGGCCCTTTTAGTTTAAGCCGGAGTCCTTACCTAGTTTTAATTTCAGAAAGAAAAAAAAAATTTGCTTTTTCATATATTTACTTTTTTATAAAATATATAATCAAAATTGAAAAATCTATATAGTTTCTAATTTAGATTCTTGATAAGTGTTATGAAGGTAATCTAAATGCTAATTTATTGAATTAAAAAAAGAAACACACACAAGATAATAGCAAAATACAACAAATCTTATCATAAAACCAACTTAAATTAAAGGTATGATATTAGTCTATCTATATAACTAAGTATTGAGTTAAAATAGTCGGTTATATCCTTTTTTAGGTTTATCATTCATTATAAAAGTATATTTTATTTTATGTTATGTTATGAAGAGCTGCAACATTATGAGTTCAAAATTAGTTTTTACGTATTATGATTTGATCAAGAGGATTCATAAAATTTTTAAAGATTTAAGGATGAATCTTTTTAAGAGAAAAGGAATGATGTGGAGGAGAAAAAAAAGTAAGCAAATTTTATTTTATTTTGTATTAATTAGGCTAGATGTCATTTATTTGTTACCTACATTTTTTTTCTTTATTTAAGATTTAATTATGTTTAGTTTCTTATTTCTAAGATTACTTAGATCGATATAAAGCCAAATCTTTTAATTTCCTAGAATATTAGATTTTATTTTATCTTATTAATGGGCAAAAACTTGTGATAGGATAAGAAGGAAGTCATTATTGAGTAATAAAAATATTTTTCAAGTGAAGTGCAATTTTTTTTTTTTATTGATGATATGAAACCATCAAAATTTATCAAGTGGTGTAAGCTAATGAAAATTAAGGGTGATATGAGGTCATCATTTATTAATCTAATGGTATAAAGCTATTAGATATATCTTTCTCAAGCTATTGTTTTGTTTCATTAAAAAAAAAAAACTTCATTTATTTCTCAACAATCTCTTAGCATTTTTTGTATTTTATTATTTACATTATAATCTTCTCATTAATTTTCATGCTTTTCACAATTCTCTTATTTTATACTTTTTTTTCGCTTCTATTGTTTTACATCAATAAGATATGCAAATTGGATTAATTTTCTAATTTTTCAATTTACATTGTATTTATCTGCAATACTTTTACAAAGTGCATGATAGCTTGCATGTATTAAAAAATTACAAATATCATATAACTTGAAGGATTTGGATAATTTTCCTAAATTGATATTACGTAGATTGTTAAAATACATTATGACTCATAATGATGCCATCTTTTATGTTATGATATCAAAGTAACATAAAGGATAAATTTAAAAATGATCTTAGCGGATCCATTTCCAAAATTGATGAGTTCATACACTGTAACAAAGTATATAAGTATAGGTTACTAAAATTTAGCATGGCAACCCATAAAATAATATTATTTATATTATTAAACCAAAATATCAAGTTTTAAACTTCACATACTCAAAACTCAATTTTTACCTTAATATTTCATTATTTTTCTTTTGAATTATATATATATATATATATATTTCATAAAATAGTTGAAGAGTCATTAAAATAATTGTCCTCACAATGTCTTTTTTCCTTAAATAGATCACCTTTTTTAGGCTAATTTTCATTTTAAAATGTCAATTACCTTTTCAATTTTTTTTTTGCTAATTTTCTTTATTGTATATTAATAGTTTCCAAATAGAGTTATTTGATTAATTTTTAATAAAATAATTTTCAACCTTCTATATTTATCAAAAATTAAATACTATTATTATACATTAAATGGATATATATATATATATATATATTCACATTTCTTGATGAAACCATAGATGAGTTTAATTATTTTGTTTGAAAATAAATTCAAAAACAAATTAACAAAGTTAATTGATTATAATAGTTATTAAGCTTTTTTTTTTTTAAGGAGGACGTTATAACATTTTTATTATAGTTGAACTATTCAAGTAATTCGTGAGATAAAGCAAAATGAAATATATCCATAAATTTATTATAATTTTTTTTAAATTATTCGTCATTTATTAAAACCTACCACCTATCATAAAGGACCGACAGGTTGCAGTTGCGGATGCTTATCCTGCGCCTCAATCGGACTGAAATTATTCCCATGTCCCCCCTCATCATTGTGAGCGGTCTCCAATAAATCCTTGAATAATTGACACTTTTTGGACCTATCAAAAAGTTTTTTTTTTAAGGAGTAAAAAAAAAAAAAAAAGAAGAAGAACAGATAGACAATATGTTAGATTGAAGCCCGAAGGGGTAGATAATGCTAGCTCACGGGACAAGGCATATGCGTTACAGAATATCTTGTTGTTTTTTGTTTTCGTTGAGCTGAATAATTGCGAGCAAGAAAATAATTTTGTAATGATAACAATGTCGGTCGGTGTTTCAAGGACACTTATTGAGATATGAAACAAAGAATATTTTAAATATTCATTTTTATTTTTTTATAAAATATGTAATTAATATTAAAAATCATAAATATCATTTCTCTTGAAAAAAAGAAAATAAATATTATTATTTTTTAAAATGATATTAAAAATATTTCATTTGAAAATATAATTCCAAACTTATATCAATTGAAATTAATACTTGAAATGTCAATTTTATTTTGTTTTTAAATAGGTATTTCAAGTGTTGATTTTATCATTTATGTAATTATTTCAATACACTTAACGTTGGTATTTAAAATATTAATTTTAATTGATAAATTTTAGAAAGTATTTTTTTAATAAATATCAATATTTATTTCCCTTCCCCTATTAATATTTGTGCCACTTGCATTAGTAAAACAAAAACGAGGATATCAGGATCCATGTACTTGAGATTGGTTCACATGTGAAATATGAAATATGTCCAATAATTTGCAGTGACCATGTTCTTCTGTCTCTCTCTCTCTATCTCTATCTTAATATTCCTGCGCTGTTTACAGTAAAAAATGGTTGGAAGCTATTTTCCGAAACCTGTCTAGGCTTTCCACGTGTATGTCTTGAACTGTCGCAGACACAATAATGCAATGAAAAATATCCTTGAGTGGTTGTCCATGGACACCCTGTCAATGAAATATGGAGCCTTGGATTTTAATCGGTTCAAGATTAGGACAAGTGTCATAAGATTACCGGGAGATACTAAAAGAATAATAATAATAATAATATCTAACGTTGAATTTTTTGTAAAGAAACAAGAATGTATTAAAAGAAAAGATATGAAAGATAATCATGTTTCATTAAAACACGGTTGGGATTTGGGAATGCACCTAACATTTTTTTGAAGTGTAACATAATGCATTTAATTTTGAGGTTCATCGTATTTGATTCCTCAATTTTATGTCAACTTATAATAAATTATCCAAACTTGTCGTAATGTCATATTTATTAACGAAATGAAATTTCATTGGTTAGCATTATACCTCTCTTAATGAATGTGACCAAAAAAAAAAAATGAACCTGAAATTGACGTACTCGACATGATCGATATTACTCATTCAAACATAATAATTGAATAATGATAAATTAAATTTTATTGATTTAATCAATCACTTATAATTTTATGCTTCTATCATCACTTACGCATTCAAACGACAACGTCATACGAGCGATCAAAACCACTTGATCGAAAGCAAGAATTGATTTTGATGAAGTTTGCAGTATTTAAATAAAAGTATGACTATACTAGCATTTAAAATTGATAAATAAATATTATTAAGCAATTACTCAAACAAAATTAATCTTAACTAATTGTGTAATCCTTAACTTGATCTAAATTCTAGTTAAGTTTACCATCCAGATTATACTATTGGAAAGCTAAATAAACAGTTGAATCTTGATTTAGTTTAAGGGCAAATTGTAAGTATAGCTCCTAAATTATTGTCAGATGCGGATAAACTTTGTAAACTCTTAGACTATGATTTTACCTTTCTCTAATTTAAAAAAAAAATGCACATACACTCCAAATCGTTATTAAAGCTCCAAAGTCTTCATTATTTATAGTTTTTTTAATAAAAATTTTATATTTTAGCATATTTTTAAAAGTTATAAGCAAATAAAGTTATATTTTTTAAATTTAGAAGGTTAATATCCTTAGTTTAAATTAGATTACTACTAACATAGTTATAAATGGATTTAGATTTTACTCAATTATTTTTTGGCTAATAAGATAGATTTGAAATTGAGTATAATTTGACAAACATTAGCTACCCCTCTCCACATAAACTAAAATTATGTGAACTAGCCCTTGATTTTTTTTTTTTTGGTTAAACAAGAGAAAAAAATATAACACCATAATTCAATTACAAATCATAGTTACATTGCGTTTTTTTTTTTACATATATTATTATATCACCAATTTTTTTGCAAATTTTAATTGTGAAAAAAGGGGAGGGTGGGGTGATTAGGACTGCTAGCCCCAAATTTATTAATTAATTAATTAAATAGATTACATAAAGAGAGGGGAATATTTAGCCTTACCTATTATACATGATACTTAAATTTTATAAGTAAATAATAGAAATAAATAAAAAATATTACTCCCATCATAAATTAAATCTAATATATTGCAAAATAAATAAATAAATAAATAGATAATACTACTACCCTTACAAATTAATTTTTCTTACACTAAAATTGCACCCAAAAAAAAAATTACTTAACTAGTTATGTCTTACGTGAGATCTGAAGTTGAGTCAGTTAAGCTTCCCTTTAATAGGACAAAGTTGTAGGTGCAAGATAGTGCTTTAATATCAATGTGTGTTAGTTTTGTTCTAAGGTAAGACTTGCAATATTGAACATTTGTTGAATAATTACCGTTGATGTAAGAACAATAAGAACTTGGTGAGCCATTCCGGAGAGAATTGAATAAGTCTTCTTATACCTTCTCAATCACTTTGAGATATTAAAGTCTGTGTATTGGTGCCTCTTCAACTTTTGTGCCATCATTTGTTGCGTGTGGAGGATTTGGCTAACCATAATAACATGTCAGGTAGGAGATGGTGAGGGAGTAGTCGAAATTTAACCACCATATATAATAAAAAAATAGAAAATAAGTCTTCTATTACTTAGGTTGCCCATTGTATTTCTTGTGTTGTAGTAACAATATAAGTATCTTACATGCTAAAAAAATGTATCAACAATTTGACAGTACATATTAAGATATTTGATAAGCTTGTCATTTTTACAACATAGATCTCAAATAAAAGTAACAAGATAAAAAGTAGGATTTTGTTTATATTATTATAACCATTTTGCAGCCATTTCATTAACAATTACTTGAAGAAATTAGTCATTTCAAGGATCAAGCAGTACTAATAGTATGTTTATGGCATTCATTAGAAAAAAGTGAACATTAGGCCAATAAACTTAAGAAAATGTTAGAGTATATTAGTAGAAAACTTTAAGCACATTCAGCAATTTATTGCATACATCATAATCGTTAGGGTGCAATGAAATATTTGGGACATTTATTGTAATTTATATGGGACTATACTTTGTAAAAGTCGATAAATTGAATTCCACTTATGCTCAACATCTTTTCTAAATTTTTTCGATCATATTCCGTTATCAATGCAAAATTTCCTCTGTCTTATTTACAAAGTGGTACTCAATTAAATACATAACTACTTGTCTTATGGGGGATATCTTAAAATCTAAACAATTGAAATTATCTTTAATACAAAGATTTAAAATATGCTATGTACATTGTAAACACCCCATTTTTGTCTCTTAATCACAAATAATGTTTAATTTATCATTTTTTTTTCAATTTTTCTTCTATTTTGCAAAACTAAAAGAAAAAATATTAAAAAAAATAAAATAAATAGGAATAATACACCAATTTTGGAAAATGATGATAAAAATAATAATAAAAGATGTTAAATAATTTTTACAAATTTTTTGAATTTCAAAATAATAAAAATTGAAACTCATATGTATAATTTGCGATTAATAAAAAAATGAGAAAGTAGGCTAACCCAGCTGGTCCGGGCTTCGACCTTGCATGCACGGGGCGAGGATGGGGAGGGGTGCTCGATCAGGGGTTCGAAACGTGAGGGAAGCAAAACTGTGTTTTGCAATTTTTTTCCTCGCCTAGGACACGTGTCGGCTTTTGATTAGACGGAGGGAGCGCATGCGCCGAACGCATGATCGTCTTCAACCTCCGTTCGAAACAGTTGCTGGCTGCGGGAAAAAACGGAATCCAACCATTTTGATACGATTTTTTTGCACAAATCCAACAAATCTCTAACAAAAATAAGATAAACATAATCCAATTAACAAAAATTGTAACAAAATTGAAGATTTAAAAGAATTTAGAGCAAATCAAATTTGGGTTTCAACCGAAGATACGATTCGTGCCTATCGGAGGGAAATTCAAGCTTATCTATCTCAATTTCTGGTGCCTATAAATAGAGCATAACGTGGGGAAGCTAGATCACGGATCAAAAGTGAGAAAATAATAAAAAATCAGAGGTTTCGAAGCTCGTTGGAGTTCCCCCTTTGCCATGATCGCCGACCAAGTCACGAACCACCACTTTGAGGCGTTTATGAAGAAATCCACCACCACAATTGGATTACCCACCCTCAGAAAGCTTAGAAGCAGCCTTCAACCACCTTCAAAAGCCATCAGAATGCTGCCGATGAGGATCCTTCGACCGAAGTGACTCAACCCGATTCGACCCGTGACACGCATTTAGGTTAGTTGGTTTTTTTGAGTTTATTTATTTATCCATTTAATTTAGATATTCATTTATTATAAATAAATTTTTTTAATAATCCAAAAATAGAAAAAAAATTTAAGATTTTAATTAGGTTTTAGAATTTTAATAAATAAATATGTCTAATTTAATATAAAATAATAAAAAATGAAAAAAAAATAAAATTTAATTATTAAATTAGAATTAGATAGATTAATAATATGAATTAAAAATTAATAATGAATTATTTTGTCATTTAGAAAAATCATTTTTTTAAATAAATTCAAAATTCGTTTTCCTTAAATCAAGACTTTTAGAAATTGAAATAATAAAGCTTAGGCTTAGGTTTTTTTAAATCTTGAAAATGATAATGAATGTAAACCTGGTGTGTTTTCATAATTAAAACTTAAACAAACTCACTAAAGCTTTTTTCATAAAAAGCAAACTACGGCTTGTTTGATTCTGAATAGTATATACGTAGGCACCCTTATAGGGTAACTCTAAAAAAGAATAAAAAATTATTTTTCCAAATTGTTATTAGTATAATTTTAACATTTCCTTTTTATAATATATATATAATAAAAAGATATCAGAGCATGACTTAGATTTCAAAAGGATAAGGTGGTAACGTTAGAGTTTTAATAGGATAGCTCATGAGGCGAGAATCTCTGGTTTTTTTTCTTTTTCTTTTTCTTTTTCTTTTCTAAAAATAAAAAGAGGAGATTTCGTTGACTAGTTGTCTAAATTAGAATTAATCCGCTTAATTAGTTTCAATTCAATAATTTTTCCCAACCTTAGTTGGGTAACGACTCTAAACAAATAATAAAATTCCTAATTTAAATCGAAGATTTATGTTAGATGAGCATAGGATCTAATATGAATCGGATTAGAGAGATAATATAAAATTTAAAAATTAGACTTGACACACATTTTACGCGATAAAATGTTCTACCTATTGTTGGTTGGTATAATACTTGAAGTTTATCAATGAATTTGGTGTTTGCAGCAACATTATCAAAACCAATTGAAAAAAACTTTTTTGTTAACAAGTATTCACCTAAAATGATAAACCTTGTACGATGGTTCACAAAAATTTTTCTTCTCCTCTCTCTCTCTCACTATATTCAATGTTTGTAGCCCTATCATTTGTGCAATGCACTGACCTTTTAACCACCATGTCTCCAAAGTTCAAAGGTTGCACACCAAATTGTCACATCTCAACTTTTTCCTTCTTCTTTCTTTCACTTTTTTTTTTCTTTTCCAACTTTTTTTTTCCTTTTTCACACTTTTCCTTTATTTTTTTTTACCTAAGCAAGTTAACTTGTTGATTTGAGATGTCAAGGGACCCATTAATTCAGGTAGGTTTCCTTGATAGAACCACCATGGACTCGCTCAGTGGGTCCTTTGCTGAGTTGAACCGGCTTACCTAGGCCGATTCACGATTTTTGAATTGATGGGCTAGTCCAAGTTAGGTTTTCGGTTCAACCCGACTCTTTACCATATTTAGAAAAAAAAAACAATTGTTTGTACTTATAATAATCTCGGTATAACCATTGTCAAACTATGAATGCTTCCTCCAATTTTGTCACAAAAATTTTTCAATTCAACTAAATTCAATATTTATAGCTTAGAGAGGAGAATTGAAACAAAAATAAAAACAAAAAACTAAAATGCATTAAAAAAAATGCTATACTTTTTATCATTATAATATTATTAAAAAGAAGTATAGTATGTTGAGGCACTATCAAATCATTAATTCCATTCCTATGCATTCTTTTGATAGCATTTTATGGACTTAGTATTAGTCATCTACTAATTGGCACTTGCCATGAATGATGGTGAAGACATATATTTATTATACTTATCATTTTTGTACTTCAAGTTTTTACTAATTTGGAACTAGATGGCTAAACATATTATGTGTCCATTTGCTAACAAAATTTTGATTTTTGGCATGAGAAACCCTTGTCTAATGAGATTATAAAGTAATATCTATAAGATCATCAATCAAAACTCCAATTGTATAGTAAATATGATTCGATATAAATTAGGTAATTAATTACAAGTTGATCTAAAGTTTAGATATCAAATATAGTATTATAAAAAATCCTCCAATTGAACCAAATTGAACATTTATGGCTTCATTTGACCAAATTGAAAAAAAGTAAAAATTATAAAAGAATCTAAATATTTTCAAGGGCATAATATCCTTTTATTATAATATTATTGAAAAGAAACATTGTTGATATACCAACTCATCAATGTCTCTCCTCTTCATTCTCAATGACATTAATAATACTATGTAGACCTATCACTGTTCATCTTCTAAATATCCCTTTTCATGAATCATGAAGGAGGGAAAAAGCATATGTATTTATTATACTACTGGATTTGGTATTCGACTTTTAATCAATTTGCATAGTACTTATTACAACATTTACTACCAATTGGAGCTTTAATTGTTACAATTTTGACCTACAGCATTAGGGTAATAGTAATGCTAGCAATCAAAACTTTAATTGAATGATAAATGTAATACGAAATAGATCTAGATAGTTGATTACAAATTGATTGAAAAATAAGGTATCAAATGCAAAATTGTCTCATAATTTTTCCAATTGAACAAAATTGACCATTTATGGATCCATTTAGAGGGGAAAACTTAAATATAAATTAAAAAAAAGAAAAGAATCTAAATATTTTTCAAAAGCATAATAACTTTAATTTTTAAATTATCATTGAAAAGAAACATTATTGCAACACCAATTAACTCATCAATGCCTCTCTTCTTCATTCTCTATAGCATTAGTAGTATTCTATAACATTGGTATAAGCCATCTACTAATTGATCCTTATTACTACCTTATTGAATTTTTTACTATTGGGCTTTCCAGCTTTTCTTCAAATGATAATAAACGACAATGAAATTGTAATGCCTCAAAACTAAGGGCAGTGCTACTACTCACTATGTGTTCTTATCATATAAGAACATGTTAAGGCTCTACTTTATTCTGGTACTTTTTAATCTTGCAATTTGTGTACATCAATATTCAAATATATCTAGTACTTTTAACTTAATATAAAAATATTACAATTCATCCTTTAAACCTTGAAACCAATCTAACAGAAATCTACAATCAACAACTAATGCAACGTAAGCTTGCTCATAAACCAATTTGTTAACAATATAAATAAGCCAACTCGCGAGTCTAAACAGAAGCTTGAGTTTGGCTCGCTTAAATGAATGAGCTTTATTTTAAGATTAATCTTGACTTTTTTATTAATTGAACTTGAGCTAAGCCAAGTTCGAGTGGTTCATGAGCAGTTTAATTCATTTATAGCCCTAGTAAAAATCATCGAAAAGTTACGTTAAGTTGGATAAATATCTATTGTCCCCAACTTCTTATCTCCAATGTGTTTTCACCAATTACATGTACGCATTTGAATAAGAATTCAATACACAATGATGGAAACTTATTCTATCAAATCAAATGTAAACATGTAATTGGTAGAGATATACTTGATATAGGGAGTTGATGATAGTAAATATTTGTCCCGTTAAGTTGTTACCAAGGAGATGACTTCATGCAGTAATTATTAATTAGATAATTACGTATAGATTCTGGAACATCTTATTTGTCATATAGGTGCTTTGAATGGAGTGGATACGTCATTAGAGCAATAGCATAAATAGTTGAGCGTATTATGTTAGTGAATTACCGTGGTGTGTTGTACCATTATGTTTGCTCGGTTAGAAACATGTTATATCGAATGTTATGATGATTCGTGTGTACATATATATGCAAAGCTTTATTAATATGAACGGCTATGATACAAAGTACCGGATAAAGTTGAATGGGAATCATTGTTGCATTTCTTATTAAGTTGATGGAGATTTTGTATATAATTTCTTGATCCCCCGTAAACAAAATAAAGAACAATTTGACATATAATATGAGCTAGACATGCATTGCATACCTTACTTACTAACATGGGGTTGGGACGTAATATTACATGGGAATGCGACTGGTAATACGATGATAATGACCTGCTGACAATGGAGCAAATAACATAATGACTTGATAGGATTGCGCTATGATTGAGGAGTAGATTATACATCACCTCTAAATGCAGTGGATTATTTCGATAATTGATTGTATAGGAGATGCTTATCTCAATCATCTAGGCAGTGGGAGATGCCACTTAATTAAGGTTTCACATTGATTTGAATACACGGGTATGCTAACCTATTCATACTTGAAGCTCCTTAACTTGGTCAGAGGCGGGGCTATTTTCCTTGCCTTCATATCGGGAAGCGATTACCAATATGCCAATGGTGTTTCATATAATTGTGTGTCTCACTATTGATTGGTCGACATATTATGTTTGCTATAGCTTGTCTGTGCAAATTGGATACCAATAATAGACACAGATTCCACTAGTTTGTTCACCTCTCCCACGCATGACTTGTTGGATTCAATTTAATTTACGAATTAAATCATATATTGTAATATAGAAAAATATATTTATATAACTTGTAATTTAATGTAAAAAGTATTAAATTTATTTAATAATAATAAGTATTGATATTATATAAATTTTTTTGATAAAGTTAGGACTCGTACAACTAAAAAATTCATCTATTAACAACTAATTTTATTTCTAAAACTTACATATAATATGAATTTTTAATCAACCTATATTGATGTATAATTTATTATGGTAATAAAAGTTCAATACACATAAATTTCAATAAATGTAAATTAAAAATTCTTTTAACTATGGTATTACAATAAAAAAATTAGTTATAAGTAAAATATTACTATATGTTTTTAAACGATTTGATTCAATTCCATGATTTAATTTGGTTTTCTTTTCAAACTAACAATAAATTTTTGTTTAGTTTGGCTTGAAAATTTTCTAAACGAAATAGCAAAAAATAAAAAATAAAAAAATGTATTTCTGATTTGATTTGGTTTCATTTACAAATTGTTTCTGTGTGATTAGTTTTTTCACTCACCACTAATATTTAATAACTAAATAAAATTATCAAATTAATCATAGGCCTACTAAAAATTACGATTTTATATTAAGAAATGAGATCAAGTGAAATTCGGAAATTTAATTGAAATATAAAAGTAGAAAAGATTGAATGAGGAAAACAAAGGATAAATGATTAATAACTATACTTAATTAAGAAATCTATAATTGGGACAACTAGTATGTAAATTTAGAACAAAAATATCAAACTTGATTGTGTATATAAATCTCAAATGGTTAATCGAGTTATGATATATTCAAACACACTAAATGACTGATGAAGTGGTTGAGCAAAAGGAAGATTGAACTCCTTAAACTCCCTATCTAACCAATCGATACCCTTTTAACCTAAAATAATATACGTGTTATGTATACATGATCGTGTTATGTATACGTGATGTATAAGTGCTAATAAAATATATACATATATATATAATAGAAAAATAGATAGCTTTTTAAATAATCACTATCCGTATTTTATACAAACCTTATATATTAAAACCCGTATACTATTGCAAATAGTCATGAACGGGATTTAATCGTATCTGGCATAATTATTGCTTATTAATAGTCACGAAACCCGCTTCTGGCTCCTCCCGTGGGACAACATATGCAAGTTGTGGTTTAATTGCTAGTAGTCTGGATACCAAATGGTTTGAAGTTTAAAGCCTTGGCTAAGGTGTCAAGTGAAACAATCTATTGATCTCATGCTTTCAATGTAAGGATACATTGGTTGTGGATTGACTATCATGACTTTCAATAACGACTAGTTAAAGGTTTAGATGGGAAAATGAAAGTAAAGTAATTTCAACGAGTATATGTTATAATACGGTGTAAAATAAGTAGACTATAGACTTATCTAAAGTCACATTAATAACCTAGAGATACGAGTATGGTGTATGGTGATTCATAATAGGGCAAATGTGATACATAACAATAGAACAAGGTTTTATAATTAGCTGAACTAAGTAGGCTGAAAGCTGGCCATTGATAATTGGAGTCCTAGTCTAAGAAATTAGAGGGATGAGGCTACTTTAAGTAACTATCTCTAATATGGAATAGGGTATAGTATAAGGTCATGATTCTACTATTATAAGAAGTCAGGATACGAGTTAAGAAAGTAGGATAAGCCAGTCGTTAGTTGCTTATTGAATTATCCATGATGACTAATAAATGAATATTTAAGGTGACATAGATTATAGTGTCAAGATTAATCAAATAAGCATGTGAATTTAAGCATTCTATGTATTTGATGGTAAGGTTGGTTAAGCTATTTTGCTATATAATTTTTTTTTCTTTTTTTTCTTTACTTAAAACCCTTATGCAGGCCTTTTAAGTATTAAGTTACATGAGATACAAGGGAAAAACATAGGAGCTCGTCATGATACCATTCTTTGCATAACCTTGATTGTGTTTAAGGGTATATTGAAGGTTATCTTGTCCTTTAAGTTCGGAATATAACAGTTTGAGTTAATTTATATTCGAATAAAATATAAGAGATGATTATAATGGAATATTTTTTATTCAAATGACAAAATATCAAATTATATCCATTTACTTTCAGGAAAGATGCATTTAATTCGATTTTTATTAAATTTTTAAACTTTATAAATAAACTAATAGATCATTTAAATCATCTGTGTATATAAATGAAAAGAAACTTTGATATCAACCTTAACTCCATTGAGTTATTGACCACGACTTTTTTATTTGTCTTTTTTCCCCCCAAGAACGTAGCATTCAAATTTGTAACCAAGTCTGCTGCGGTGACCGAGCACTTATTTGCCAAAATAGATCAAAGGGATGAGGTCATACTTCCATTTTATGCTACAGCGGCATGTGGCCTGACAAGCACAAAATGAGTCGATAACGTGGTCCCAGTAATTTAAGGGGTGGGCTGAAAGGAAAGCTTGTGTTTGGATCTAATTCAAAGGGAGTCGTGTGCGTTGCCTTGATCTAGCCCATCTAGCTCAGCTTGATATTGCAAAATGCCCAATAGATGCTTGGAGATAGTGGAGCTGCACGTATAGTTTTTATCCAGATCCCAGAGACATTCTTAACTTAATCCACTATGGTCGATCTGTCGCTTATACGACCCAAAATTTTTCATGTCGATTTCCCAAACTAAGGATTTAAAAAATTGGGCCCTCACTATGATGTACTACATCGAGATATCCTTTCTTTCATGTAGATTTCATGGGAAAGGGAAATTAATATTGTATTTTTTTTTAAATTAAACATATTTCCTATCTAGAAATATTTCTAAGTATACAGTCAACATATGATTTTAACTATTGGATTCTTAAAATTCTTTTTTTTTAAATCCTTTTTTAGATTTTTTTTTAAATTGCATTATGTGTCAAAGGTTTATACTAAAGGTGGAAATGAGTTAAATTTATTTGCCAGCTATTAAAGTTTAGTTTAATGTCTATTTGAGTTCAATTAGATAATAGTTGCATGAGATTAAGCTCGAACTATTAAAGTAATTTATTGAGTCGGACTTGAAATTCATAATATTTAGCTTAATTGGCTTGCACACAAGATCACATTTGAATTAGAGTTTAAATTTTAATTGAATTCAAGTCAAACTTGGATATTAATATTATTTTAATTAAAAAATATTGTTTTAAGAAAACTTACCCTAGTTTATCAAGTCAAATTTAGACCAATTAAAATCATTTCAAATTAACTTCGAGTTCAATACTACACTATCTTAACATAGCTCATTTATAGCTTTATTCATAGCACTTACACTTAGTCCATCACAAACATTTTTATTAAAATGACAAGAAAATACAATAAGAAAGTAGGTAAAACCCGTTACACCTATTTTTGAGCACATCTTCTATTCCTTATAGGATCCATAAGTAGGATAGAGAGACAACGTACAATTCCAATTTCCTATACATAAAATAATAAATCAAGTATATATGTATATATATATATAATGCTGGTGTACTAAGTATTATATGGATTTTTTTTCCTTTTATGTAATATGCTAGTTGCTATGCATGAATACTATACTACAATGGTTATTGTGATGATTATACTATATATGTTATTGTATATTTATTTTAACTGCATTTCTTTCTTTCATTATCATCTTTACACTATCATCGCTACTATTGTCATTGTTATAGCACTATTATCATTACTATAATTCCATCCACATTGTTGACTCCTTGTCACTTATATTAATGATACGGTGATGATGGATAGTGACATGATACTATTGTTGTGTTGATGGTGGTGGTGAAAACAATGTGATGATAATGATGGTGGTGGCAACAACAATAGCGTAGTGGTAATGGCAATGGTCTTTGTGCTCGTGATGGTAGTGGTAAGATGGGGGGTTGTAAAGATTTGTTAGTTAGGACTTTGATAAAAGTTCATATTTGTTTAATCCCAAGATTTTTGTACGTTGGATGTAAGGAACTAAAATCTTGAGGATAGTTACAAAATAAATAAAAAAAACGAAGAGCGTATTTACAAAATACAAATTCCATTCAAAATATAAATAAATAAATTGATAAAACTAAGGATAATTGTATTGCATGGAAAATTGCAAAATTTAGAAAACATTTGCAACTTATGTAGGCAATAATAAAAAATAAAAAAGAGATAGAAAAATGAGGATTAAGAAAATAAAATATTAATACAAGAAAAGATTAGAGAAATTACAAAATTTTCTTCTAACCATTTTCTTTTCTTTTTTCTTTTACCTTTATAATGGCCCATTATTTGTAAAATATGGAAACGATAAAAGATTTAGATCAATATATCCTGAAAAATGAATAATTTTCAACTATGTAATTTTAAGTCAAAATGATAAATTTTAGGTAGCTTGTTACCAAAGCTTTCTAATGCTTATATGGTTGTGGTCTATAATGTTCAATTTGCAAACTAAAAATATAACATAATATTATAATATATAGAAATGCATTACTCAATAAGTTTGAAAATTTATGTTATAAGACTAAATGAGACCTAATCTACAGGTTATGACAATTTAAAAATTTTACCCATTTGCGTAGTCCTTAAACACATAGTAGATCCTTTTTCTTATTTCTTTTTTTTTTTAAAAAAATAGAAATAGTAGTCAAGAGTGTTCCAACAATATAAAATTTACTAAAATTGGACTTTACATAAAAAGGATATGCATGGTTAAAGTTATTGAACATAAATGATTTTCTTTTAATTTTTAAAACAATGTATAAATTAAGAAGAATCAAAAATTGATTTTTAATAAGTCAATCAGCAAACAAACATTAAAGTGCATCAAAACTAAGATACAAATAACCAAATACATTCAAAACTAAAGTATAAATATCGAAATGCAAAAATAAATGTAATGGCTGCTAACTTCCCCATTAATGGAGATACCGATTGAAAACAAATACCAAATCACAAAAATAAAAATTTAGACACTAAAATTGCTAAAAGTTAAAATATAAGAACTTTTTATACTTTTAACCCATGATAGTAAAAGGTATCTTTATTTATACTTTTTTTTCGTTTTTATGTTTAAACTATAACTTTTTTTTTTTAAGTATTTCAACTTTTGGAAGTGGGACAAACAAATAACTTTTTTGTTATTATTATTATTGTTGTTGTAGTAGTTAGTATTGGTGGTGGTAATAGTAATTATAGCAGCGGTAACGGTAATGGTAGTAATAGTGGCAGTGCTGGTGCTGCCGTTGTCGTCATTATCCTTAGCTTTATACGAATCAGTCTGACTCCATTTCAATCCTTTCCTTGTTCTGCTGCACGTCATTCTAATAGATCCCATGTTAATCATTTTTTTGGCGCCTTAGCAACTAATCAGATCGTGGCAGCTCATCGTCACCATCCCGTAATTTGCTGCTTCACAACAATGAAAAACCTTATGGCGAAATCTGGTGCCATATATACGAGGAATGGCTGCGTCCAATATGGTTGTGATGTATTTTCTTTTAATTTTTAATTTCTTTCACTTTTATAACTTTTTTATTAAATTAATTATTATAGAATTGAAAATTGACTCATATTCCTTTAGTAACACTGATGAATAGCGATAAAACGCATAAAATGTTTTTGTAATTTTCTTCACTTATTTCACACACCCATGATATTTCATTTAGTCTTTTTTTTTTCTTTTTATATAGATAATCATAATATCCATCACATTATCACGGAAAATTCTATGGTAATGTCCATTAAATAGATTATTAATGACTTTTTTTTTTTGGAAAAAGAATATGAAGTAATCTTATGATATAATTATCAAACTGTACAATTTTCTTTAGTATATTTGTTTTTTTTTTTTTTTGAGTTTTCACAAACAGAGATACATTTTGTCCCGGCATTATAATTCTATCTCACGCCGTACAATATTGCAACAGCTAATGTAAACCATGACAAAAATCTAGTCTTACAATGTTATTAAAAAAAAAAAAAATCTATTTAGAAACAAGAAGAAACTTCAGCAACAAATTTCTTTTCTTGTCCTGGTTCATACAATTCAAGATAACTAGGTAAATGTAATATAAGACAATCTAAGTGGGTGTAAAAATGATTATCTCCTTTGAAAGTTGAGGAACTTAATACCATAAGCAAAGACAAAGAAGAAGAGGAAAACCCAACCAATATGAGCAACTGCTACTGCCGGAAGGAAATCATAGTCAAATCCCAAATTGTCTTCTAGGAACTGCTTCAATGGCATATTGCCTGCTCCAGGTATCTCAAGGTTGGCATTCTTATCGCCGACTTGAGAGGTCACTAGGCCATAGATTGTCCATGCCACAGGGGATGCCCAGTAGTACCACCTCCACCAAATAGGAATTTGCTGCAGTATTTGCGCAAATTTTTAGGTAAATAAGATGCATATAGCGCGAACGAGCTTAATGAGATTTGGCGAAAGGCAACAAGGAATAAGTCTTACATTTCTAGGGATCAAGAATCCTGAAAAAAGGTTCCAGAAATTAAGGAAGAATGACATAACTATTGAGGCAATTTGGTGATTCGGAGTCAGGGCGACAGTCATCATTCCATACAAAGTGAAGTAGATAAAGCACATCAAGAAGAAGTAGAGGAGCCAAAAGAATTTTCCCGCCCTCCACTCGAACCCGATCATTGAGTAGAGTAGGAGTGTATAAACAGTAGATTGTATCGTAACATATATTGTCTCAATAGCCACCTGCAAAGTGGAAGCAGCTCTTAGATAATCTCATTGACTTAGTGACTCCAGAAAACAACTCTAAGGTAATAACTGATGCCAGTATCCGTTCAAATGGAAAATATTGTAAGTTTTTTAACCTGAGCAAACGCATAAGGCAGCGGTGAATACATTCCGGCAGCTCTTTCACGGTAAAAAACGGTTCTCTCAATGGCAACAATAGATTGAACAGCAGAAGCATTGGATACTCCGAGGAAAAGAACCGCAGCATACATGGCTCCCAGTAGATTCAATAAATCTTGTTGTTTGGTTCTGTCAAAACATTTGATTCTAATAAAGTGAGAAAGGGAAAAGTTCAATGCTTATCTGCTAAAGTCCTTCGTTTCATTGAAATCATTCTTGGATATGATTTGCGGAAAGACATAACCCCAAATGCAGTATGTTGTGTTGAAAACTTAATGATATGACATGCCTACTACTACTCTGTCAAAGATAGGAAAAGGGAATCTTACGTCTGCTCTCCTTTCTGCCAGAATATAATACCAAAGGAAGCACCAATAATTATTGTCAGCAAGAGTCGGACGGCATTATATCGAGGATTCCTCCAATAAGACCAATGTTGTTTCCAGAAACAAGCCTTGCACTGAGTAGCAAATGGTTGGGAATATTTGGTTGGGAAAGAAAGATCCTTGGAGCCTGGAGCTGGTATACTAAGCTCTTTGAAAAGTTCTTGGTTTCTCCTGAAACATTTCAAAGATAGACTCAAACCTCAAAATCAAAATTTGAAAGGAAAAACATTATCTTGAACCGCACAAAGCTATAATAAAAAGTACTGATATAGATCGGAGTTTGCATAAATTTCTCCAAAATCCACTCCTAACTGAGCCTCGGCAGCTGGAGTACTGATTTCAAGCATCCAAGTGGCAGGATTCTGACCATCTCTGATCTTAGGAACACCTGGGATAGCCTGTTGGTGGTTGGAAAAGAAGAAGACATTAGACCTCGATGTCAAAGCTAGATGACATGCAAGTTGCAGAACGGCATGGATTAAGCGAACCAGAAGTCACCTCAAAATATTCTATAAGCTTTTGAGAATGGTGACCAAGAGGTCCCGTAAAGATGATTTGTCCACCTATTTTCATCAATAATAACTGAAACAAATAAATAAGTTAAATGCTCATTGTCGAGGGACATGGAGATAGAGGAAATAGCACTAGTAACAAGCAAGTGAAATGAAGGGACCAACCTCATCAAAAGCTTCAAATATGTCTATGCTTGGCTGATGGATGGTGCACACAACAGTTCTTCCTGTATCTACGGTATTCCTAATTGTACGCATGACAATGGCAGCAGCTCTAGCATCAAGACCAGTGGTTGGTTCATCCATGAAAATGATAGAAGGGTTTGCAACCAACTCCACAGCAATAGTCAGTCTCTTCCTCTGTTCAGTTGAAAGGCCTTCTACTCCGGGAATACCAACCAATAAATTCCTTGTCGGGTTGAGTTCCACTAGCTCTATTACTTCTTCAACGAACACCTGTGAAAAAGATGCAGTGACAAAAGTTCTTTTAAGCACTTTCTGGAAAGATAATGGAATTGAGTTCAATATTCGAGGGCTAGAGAGAAAAGAGCAAGCCCTGGTTAGACATTAGCTGTATTAGAAGACCATATCACCTCACGAGTTCGTGTCTTATTGTCCGAAGAAAGACGAAGCCAGGCTGAGTAAAGGACAGACTCATACACAGTCATACAAGGTGAATGGACATCATCCTGTTCGCAGTAACCACTGACTCGTGCAAATGTTTCGTGATTCTTGGGATATCCGGAGATGCTTATGCTTCCCTCAATGTAACCACCAGTTTTCCTGCCAGCAAGCACATCCATCAGGGTTGTTTTCCCAGCACCACTAACTCCCACCAAAGCTGTCAATGTTCCTGGTCGGAAAGCACCACTAACATCTCGTAGCAATTGAAGACGATTTTCTTCAACCCCTTGATTCTTCATTTCCTGGACAAAAGCATTTACCTCGTTTTTCATTTTCAATGAGAGATTAAATATTTGAATTGATTCCAAACCCATAATCATGTGCATAGATGAAGTTCACAAAGAACAGAAGGTTTCCAACAAAACAAAAGGGAAGTTCTGTTCCCACGAAACAATGTTTCACGTACGATTTCCTATCGAAAACTCGATACGCACACTTGAAACTGTTGATTTAATTGAATGTCATTTTGACAAGTGGTGTCGGTTAATTCCCTTGAGCCAACAACATTTTAGGAGCTTGAAGTCAGTGAAAATTTCCTGGAAGTCCACAATCTACAGCACAGCAGGATAAGCTACTCTCTATTGTAGCAATCCAACTCGTCGTGTTTTTAAGTCCTATGCAGGAAATAGAGTTTTTGAAGTGACTACTAGAAACATAGATAAACAGCGGAAAAGGTTTGACTTACAGCAGGCATATCCACATAGTAGTTCACATGGTTCAATGCAAGAGAAAGAGGTTGGAAGGGCAAAACCATTCCTCTCTTCGATCCTTTATCCGGAGCACCAGTAATTTCTGTAGAGCTTTTTTCTCTCTGAGCTAACTCTGTAATTTTGTGAGGACAAACATGAAAAAGAAAGAAAGAACAAATATAAGAGAGAGCAAGCAGGAAATTCAACCTCAGCCACGCTGAAAGAACAAAAAGAGCAATCAATGTCTTAGCCTATGGTCTAATTTCTGGCTTCTTTTATGAGATGTATTTAGCGTTTAATGCCAATAGTTTCGACCTTACTGAACATTAGCAACTCAATTAGAGCACCCATTATGCCCAAGAACAGGCTTCTTATGAGATGTTGCTGTATTAGATGGCATTTGTCTTTAATACCTTTAAAACAGACTTACACATGCATCCAGCAATAGAAGTTCCATGACGCTAACATAGGCTGCTAGTCAAGGAACTTTCAAGTGCTTTCGAGATGGTAAGAGAAGTTATAACATACACAAACAAAATCTGCCCTTCACTCCTCAGGAGGGTCATGCCAAAGCTAGATAATTTTGCTTGCAAATTCATGGCATTTCCTTTTCTTTTCTTTCTTGAAAAGAAGTTGCGACTTTCTCTAATTGCTAATGCCTAAGCCCCCTAATACATGCATGGCTGCAGATGAATCCAAGATTCACCCTCGTTATAATAACAAAGATCAAAGAGCCAAAACCTTTTGCATGTTTCTTTATTCCAGATGATTTCTTTCTCTTCTTATCTTCATTTTCGTCCAAGACAACTGCTTTTGACTCGCCAAGTGCTACAAAAATTTCATTCAAGAATTGTTCGTTGGAAGCAAAAGTTAGATTTCAATCTAAGGTATAATTCATAACAGAGAATCACTTACGATTTAGCCAAGTCAAAGCTGCAATAAATAAGATGTTGAAAAGAAGAGAAAAACCAAAGAGTGCACCAACGCATATCCAAAACCAGTAATCTTCTGTGAAAAAGCCTCTAGCCTTAAGGAGAACTTTCCCAATAGTTGGTGAATTAATCCTTTTATCAGGGTTGGGCTGCAAATTTGAAATAAGTATTGTTTCACGAATTGGAGTCTGTCTCCAAATATACATATATGTATGCATATATATTTTGCATTACCAATAATTCAGTAAGAAATGAGAAAATGAAAAACTGCTGTCATATAATCATACCGCACTCCATCTTTTATCAAGAAATTCATTCATGACTAACGCGTTTTGTCCATACATCATAGGAGAAATGTAGTAGGCCCATAGCATCCAGGGTTTTAAGTCATCTGCAAGCAGAAAATGAAACAATATTTTTCTTTGTGCTAATACATGTAATCAGTTTACTTTGCAGCATTTTAAATCTAGTAGTTGCTGCAACACTACATGTCCGCTACTTGCCTTTTGCAACAATAAAGCCTCCAAGCACAAAAATGATTAGCAAGGTGAATGTTCCCAGAACGCTTGCAACTACTGGTGTTCTTCCGACTACAGCAATAAATCGAAAGAGGGCTAAAGCCATCTGATGCACACCAAAGAATGCCAAGAACTGGCGGAAGAACCTGAGCATAGTAAATTACTAGGTTAGCAATACAAATACTAGCCGTTTCCACCCTCATTCATAACTATGAAACAATCATATATGTGGCATCAGATTCCCAGAGAACGGAATACAAACAAGGAAGACCATGACGAACAGTAAAACAAAAAATAGTTGCTTTTTAATTACCGGCTAGCAGCAGGAGCAAACCCAATAGTGTAGTACGTAAGAACAATCCATATCCCTGATTCCAGAAAAGAAAGGGGGATCCTAATTACCCAGATTGGTAGACCAAAAGCCCAAGCAGGATAGAACAAAAAATCTCTCTGCTTATAAAAGACAGGAAGCCTAATAACCGTCATTGTAAGTTCTGCCATCCCATTGAACATCACATTTAACAAGCTGAAAAAGAGTGCCCCAAAAAATTTCCCTCCATCTTCCACCGTCCCTGTTGGCATTTCTGTCCTAAAGAAAACTGTCATAGCAATCAATGACATGATCGTAATTTGAGTGATCATGAATGCATGGACAAACGAGTTACGTTTTATCAGCAACCACTCTCTGGAAAAGCATGCCTTGAGCAATTCACGTTTTGAAAGTCCGTAATTTTCTGTCACTAAAGCAGCTGGATGAGCTTTCTTTTTGTCATAAGAGACACTAAGCTCTGAAGCAAGTTGCTGGCCAATGTGAAAGGAGTTGAATGCATTCACATAGTCAGAAACAGTTACAAATCTATATGGTTGGTCCTTCCTATACCAATATTGTTCTTGATCCTTTTTGGAGGTCACTTCTTGCAAGAAATCAGCAACTCCTTTCCTTTCCGGACATTTGAAACCCATATATTCGAAAAACTCAAGGATTCTTTCTCTTGGTCCTTGGTAGACTCTCTGACCCTCCGAGAGAAGAATAATGTCATCAAATAGATCATACGTCTCAGGAGCTGGCTGCAGAAGTGAGATGACCACAGTCACATCCATAATGTGAACCATCTGTCTCATGTACTTAACAATTTGGAAAGTTGTGGCGCTATCCAATCCTGTAGAAATTCCATCCATGAATAGTACCTTTGCTGGTCCAACCAACATTTCACCTGCAACCAATACATTTAGGAATGAGTCCAGCTTTAGAAATTGAAAAATGAAAAATCAAAACTAATGTAGAACTAAAAAGGGAACACGGAAACAAGAAAAAATTGACTCGATCACATATTAACTTCTGGGCAGCGCTTTCATAGTTACAGTAGGAAGCCCAGGACTTTGTAATTTGTATATTGAACTTTAAAACTTCCCTTCATGTGTGAGCTTGAATGATGGCTAAGGCCAGTCGTGTGAAAATAATTAAATGGGAAGACGAGAAAATATGGAGAATTGATGTTAGCACTTCCCTTACTAATACTACAGTGAGTTCAGCTCCATGAATGGTTGATATATTTATTTCTTAACATACGTACCAGTAGTCAAACGCTTCTTTTGACCTCCAGAAATTCCCCTTCTCATCTCATCACCAACCATGATATCCGCACAGATATCTAATCCAAGTATCTGTAAGACAGTCTTAAAATGTCAGATTCTTGAAAAGTTCCTAACGTTATGATTTTCACCAAGAATATAGAGATATTTAACCTTGAGAACATAATCAGTAACTAGACTAGTTTCTTGGCCTGCCACTGCAGTGGCTTTCATAAACGCATCAATTTCAGGCTCCGGTTTGATTCTTGCCACGTTTTCACGCCTTGAGAGTTCTGCCAACATCTCATGTCTTGTTCCAACACCCAAACACCTTCCTGAAAAATCCAATGTCTCTCTAACTGTCATCTCACCATGATGAAGATCGTATTGGCAAATGTAAGCACATGTCCTTTCAGGAGCAAATTCATTTAGTTCATGACCACAGTAAGTGGCTTTTCCATTTACCTGTCAAGACAACCCCAAGTTAATCATCCAAGTATTAACATATCGATTCACAAAGTAATGGAAGGGTAATCTGGAACTGCACCCTTAAATCCTTGTCTAGCTTGCCTGCAAGTGCAAGCAATAATGTTGTCTTCCCTGCCCCTGGTGGACCGAGAAGAAGCGTCATCCTAACATATGTCATTGTGAACAATGGATTAATATCCAACCTTCATGGAAGAAAAAAACTTAACAGTACTGAACACCTTTATAAGAAAGTAAACAAGCTCCGTTAATAGATCTTTATACAGATTTTCAATTTCAATGACTTAATCAATAAAAGGTTGATCAAGTAACTAGCGGTAACTCACCTCGATGGTTTGACTATGCCGCTGACATCTTTCAGTATCTGAATTTTCCTCTTCTTAGATGGTGCAAGGCCAACAATTCCTAGAACACTCTGTTTCAAGAGTCAAAACAGAGAAAAACCCTTATCAAGGGAAGATGAAGCCAGATCTTGAAGTATCTGAATATGGTGACATAAAGATACTTCCATTTGCATTAATTTGCAATAAGGGAATTATGAAAGAGAACCAAAAGAGAAACGGAATGACACCTCAATAGTATTTAGGGTCGCGTTAACCAGAGTAGGAAGTGCTCTACTTCCCACATAAACATCTCCTTCAACCGATAAATGCTCATACCTTACTTCAATCTTTGGAATTTTAATTCCAACTCTGTTAAAATCAATAAGAGAAAATATAAACCCATCAGACAAAATTGAATAATTCAAACACATAGTTTTTTGCTCTGGTCCGATACACCAGCCAAAGAACCATAGAATCCATGTTCATATCGTTAAATAACTGACCTATCAGTCCTGTCTCTCAATCTTCTCAAGAACTTCTCATTATCTTCATCGACTTCCCTAATTAATGTATCCACTAACTGCCTCTTGTCCTGTGGCCCTAGTTTAGTTACATCAACCTCATCATGCACAACTTTTCCATCATCAAGAACTTGTTTTAAAATCCCTTTACGCAACCGGTCATAAGTTGGTAACCGCTCAATGGCAGCCCACTTGAGCTTCTCCTCATCATCCTGGCGTCCATTCCGGCTGTTAAACACATCTAGCGGAGCCTGCCATACTTCCCTAAGACTGATAGATCCCCAGCTCCGCCTGCTGCTTGTTGATCTCACCAAGTCATCCCTGGCTGAATCAGAAGCCATTCTTAACCACTTATGATCCTCTCAATACAAAATAAACGATTAAAAGCTGATCTGCTAATTCCTTATCACTTTCTTGTAATCCTGGTGAACTAACAGTAGTATAGGAAGTGCTTTGTCCCTTCTTTTCCTATATTCAACTAGAATGAGAAAATGAATGAAACTTCGTGTCTTTTTGACTAATGCAAGTCTTAAACTGATAAAAAAAGTGCGAAAATAAAATTAGCTCGGACTAATGGAAGTTTATGAGGGAAAAAGATGGAGTAACTCCTGTGATAAGATGATATGTATAGAAGAGCAGCACTTCTGAAACCATGGGAAGAAAATCCAACCAGCAGATATAGCAAAAATCTAACTGACCTATCACTCCTGTCTCCCAATCTTCGCAAGAACTCATTATCTTCATCAACTTCCCTAATTAATGTATCAGCCAACTGCCTCTTGTCCTGTGGCCCTAGTTTAGTTACATCAACCTCATCGTGCACAAATTTTCCATTATCAAGAATTTGTTTCAACATCCTTTTCAGCAACCGGTCATAAGTTGGTAACCGCTCTCATCATCCTGGCGTCCATTCCGGCCATTAAACACATCTAGCGGAGCCTGCCATGAAACTTCGTGTCTTTTTTACTTATGCTAGTCTTAAACTGATAAAAAAGTGCGAGGATAAAATTCACTTGGACTAATGGAAGTTTATGAAGGAAAAAGATGGAGTAACGACCATGATAAGATGATATGTACAGAAGAGCAGCACTACTGAAACCGTGATCAGTATACACGGGAAGAAAATCCAACCAGCAAACCATAAAACTTCTAGCAAATATCTAATTTCTGTCGTAATAAATGACTACCCGCCATACCTGGGATACAAAAGGAAAGAAAAGACAAATCTCAAAACAAAAAGACACACGGAAAAATGTCAATGAATGTTCAATGCACTCGCCAAAAAAAATCTAAATAATAAAGTTTTTCATTTATTTACGTAGTCATTTATTCATAAAGTGTATAATCAGTATCGAAAAATCAATCACCTCAAAGTGTTTTACATATTCACTCAGGATCAACTTGCACATTTTCTCAGTAACCCAATTTACATGCTGCCATTTTAAACCATTCTTTCCAGAATAAGATGGTAGCTCCATTGGAAAACCTATCTTTCGGGGGTGCGTATTTACCAAAAAGAACTCTTCCATGACAGCAACTCTTGGTAATCACTCTTAAACATCAGAGATCATCTAGGAGTATCAATGGTGGAACCTTCCATCCACACAAGGAAATTACAGCCCGATCTTATTCTCTCGAAATTACAGAAGGATCCCTCCTTTATTTCACACTAACGGAAACAACAAAACAAAAAAAAAAAAGAAAAGGAAAATTTGTGTAAAAGAAGGATGTGTTCTGCTGCAAGTTTTATTAATTGATTTTAGCTTATATACATAAACAAAGTTTGGTACTCAAAACTTCCTTGATTAATGGGAAGTTTGTCTATCAAACTAAGTCAAAAAGTCAAGTTCTCCCGTACTTAACAACAGTACAAGTTATGGGACATCAGATTTAAAAAAAAAAAAAATTACATGCAACTACAGTAGTAACAGCAGAGGGACAGCAGCAACAGCAGAGGGGTTTCTTGCAGCAACCAACTGCAGCAGCAACACGTTAGAGTTCAACCAATAACACAGACCCCTGGTTACTTCCAGTTAGTGTAACTACACTCCTCCATGATGCAAGAAACTCCAAACACACCACGATCAGAGGAGTTCAAATCGTGGCTTTTGCAAGGCCTTCGTGAAAATATCAGCCACTTGATTATCTCTATTGCAATGCTAGATCTAGAATTCATTTTCTTTTTCCGCTTCATGAATTGCATGAAACTTGATCTTAATGTGTTTGGTCTTGCCATTAAACACGGGATTTTTCACCATGGCTACAGCAGATTTATTGTTACACCAAATCGTAGTTGCCTTGTCTTGCTTAACTCTCAAGTCAAGCAAAACTTTCCTCAACCAAAGAGCTTGGTTGACAGCAGCGGAGGCAGCAACATACTCTACCTTAGTGGTTGATTGTGTGACAGAAGTTTGCTTCTTCGTTCCCCAACAGATAACAAATTCAGCAAATTTGATCTCCTATAGAACAAACCAAAGTCACAAGTGCCACGAACATATCTCAATATTCATTTAGCTACTGTAACATGAATTTGTGATGGAGAATTCATGAATCTCGACAGCAAGCTTGTGGCGAACATGATGTCTAGTCTGGAATTGGATAGATACAGCAGTGAACCAACAAGACTTCTATAGATGATGACCTCTGCCGGTTGATTCATCTATCTTCTTCAACTTCTCACCATAGACAACTGGTGTACTCACGGATGTAGTTTGATCAAGCTGGAATCTGTTCAACAATTCTCGTGCATACTTAGACTAAGAAACAAAGATCCTAAATTTACTTTGAACCACTTCCAACCTAAGGAAATAATACATCCTTCCTAAGTCATTCGTCTCAAACTTCTGCTGTAACTTCAACTTGAATTCTGCAATGTATTTCAAATTGCTTCTAGTTATAAGGATATCATCCACACAGATGGAGACAATTACAATGTCGCTTTGCCAATGTAAATTCCATAAAAATTTGAATATGTATAACACCGAAATAGTTAAAAGATCGTACTAAAAGCCCTAAACATATCCCGCATAAATTTATATTAAAAAAAATAATCACACGGAAAGCGAACTGCAAAACATTTTAGAATAAATGATAAAATAAATTAAAGTGTAATGCCTTGAATCTCAGGACACGCTACTGCTCGCCTCGTGTCTTTATCTCACAAGAACACATTAAGGCTCTAAAATAACTCTGATATATTTTAGCCGTAACTTTTATATAAAAACATCTCATACACCTTCAAAATTTCAATGATAACTTAAACCATATCAAACATCTAACTCAATGAAAGCCTTTAAATACCAAAAATAACATTTTCAAAAGACAATGTCTATTATAGTTTAATAACATAATTCTCCCAAAACCTAATCACCATAATAATAATAATAATATTCATCTTTCTCTCTCTATGGTTCACTTAAACTCAAGTCATCTTCTAAGTTTTCATCTCCCTCAACTCCTACATCTAAAAATGATTCTTCGAAAGGTGAGTTAATGCTTAATATGTATAACATAGACACATATGTATAAACAAACATAAACAAGTATCACACACATGATACAAAACTTAAACACAGACAACCATTTCATAATATAATTTATGTCCACAAGCAAATAATAGAGTATTCATGACCCCCTTAACACACCTAATACATTAGAGCACGACTTAGTGATGGGAATTGCCACTATAGGCCCTATACCCATATACACTTAAACCTTAAACTTGGTGATGGGAACTATCATTATGAGCTCCACACCTATGTCCACTTAAACCTTAAACCTAGTGATGGGAATTGGCACTATGGGCCCTACATCCATTTACACTTAATCACTTAATCAACATTTAACCTAGATCATTTCCATATACAACTTCACTAGGGACAATGCCACACAAAGATCACTGGGGTGCTCTCTAAGATCTGCCACTACGGGCCCTTAAACAGAGCCAAACACATACATCGTACAACTTAAACACTTAAGTTAAATCTTCAACTTAACCAATTTCAACACATATACTAACTTAAGCAAATACAGAACAGCACACAAGTTACACATACATTGAATCCTAGCCTTAAGCACTTCCCAGGTTTGGATGTAAGTTAAGTTAAAAGCTGTTAAATCAACGAGTTCTTCTTAGTACTTAATTTAAGATTAATATCATTCTCTTATTTCTCTTAATCATATTTCTTGATTTCTTTAGGGTCTTGCTAGCTATCTAGATTGTGTAGAAATTAGTTTAATTTAAAGTTAAACGAATATATAATTATGTTATACTTTATTCAATACGGTCTTGTTAGGAACCGTGTTGCTTGACACAGGCTGCAGCATGACTGTGTTAAAGGTCATGTATCTTTCGGTGTAAAACTTGGTTTCAACACAATTAGAACACGACCGTGTTAGGAAGCTATGTTATCATTGACTCAACACGGTCGAAACACGACCGTGTTAAGAGGCCATGTATCTCTCGGTGCATCTTTCACACTCAACACGGTCTAAACACGATTATGTTGGGAGGTCGTGTTGCCCTAACTCAACATGATCGAAATACGACCGTGCTGAGAGGTCACATATATCTCACTGCACCTTTCCATTTCAACACAGCCGTGTTAGTAGGGTGTGTTACTCTCGGCAATCTCCACGAACCCTATTTATTTTACTCTAATTTCTCCTAAACTTGATTCCCTTTATTCTTAAGCTTAACTAAGTTTCTAAAATTCATAATTGTATTTAAATTACATAGATTTGCATAATTACTTCAATTTCCACAAATCACAAGTCTCGAGTTGTTGATTCTCGTTCTTCTACTGTCCTTGCTTAAACTTCATTTTTTGCATGAACAACTGACGCTCATAACTACAATTTCCATTAATTCTCAATTGAAATCCGTATAAGATCTCTTACCTTTTGTACTTGGAATTAGGTTACATTGTCTCCTTTTGTTGTCTTAGGGTTTGTTTAGAGAGAGTTTTCGTTTGCTATGTTACTGTGAGGGAGTGAAAAGGAGGAATGTTAGGTTATTTGAGATTAAATACTCCTTTTCGTGAAATGTTCAAATTGCCCCTTCAAACTTTCTAAAATTCCATTATTATCCTTAGCTCTTTATGATAATACCTATATTACATAAATAAATAAATAATTAAAATTTTCATGTATTACATAAAGTCATAAGCTTGGGATAATCAAATAAAAATTTTGAATAAATATTCATGCTCGAAATAATTCAAGTAGCTTAGTTGTAAACTTTTGTATTAAAACACTAACATTTCTAAATTTACGTAAATTATCACACGAGACAATTGGACTCAAAAAATAAAAAAGTTATATATATATATATATATATATATATATATATATATATATATATATATATATATACTCAAACTCTAAAGCCTCCAATCTCCAAAAGCTAAAAGGAAATAAAAAAACAAAAAAAGCAAGAGAGAGATAACGATGAGACGAAAACAAGATGAAAACAAAACAAGGGAAAAGAAGAGAAGAAAAAAAGAAAACATGAAGAAAAAATTATGTAAGTTTCACGTACGACCTCCAAATCACAAATTGGGACCACCAACACAATCCTTAATGTGAGCTCTACAAAACTAGACTAATTTTGTGCAAGAAAAGCTTTATTTTCAAATTTTAAGTATAATTTTAATATGTATATAAAAATATAATTTAACTTAGAAAATAATTAAATAGCTAGGAATACATTAAATAGAATTATATTAGTCATGAATAATATGTAATAATGTTTTTTTCTTGTATTTTTAGGAAAAGAAAAATTCCCTACAAATTTATCCAAAAATTACTATAAATAATAAAAAATGAGTTCTAGATGAGTATGACTCTATAATATACTATTATTGTATATGGTATGATGTGTTTACATATAAATATACGTATGCATATATACAATCATCTCTGTGTGACTCGGCGGCTTATGTGTACTGTTTTGGGGTTTCTATATTTTGTTTTTGGTCTCGTAGTGTATGTGGACTCGACGCATGTGAACAAAGGTCTATGATGGTTGCTGTGGATGTTTCATTTTCATTTTTTTTTTTATGTTGCTGTTGGATTCCATGTAGTGCGTGATTGGGGTTGTGAGTCGTCGCTGTCGATCACAGGGTTATTATGAGTGTGTGCAAGGGAGAGATGCTGCTGGTATATGTGGGCGAGAGGGAGTGTCAATGTGGGCATGAAAGTGGAATGCATAGGTTGGAGCGTGAAACGAAACCGGCGATTGGAGTTGAATCCGGCAAATGAGGGAAGTGGAGAGGAATTCTAGTTCTAGCAAGCCAAAGAGGAGATGGAAGTGTACTGGGGACGAAAGGATTAAACATTTCATAATCATATATATGTATACGTATATAATGCAAGCACAAGAAAAATAAAAAGAAAAAAGAAAAAAAAAAAAGGAGAGAAGGAGGCCTGGTGCGCATGCATGATCAGACGAGCTTATATATATATATATAAGGAAGTGGAGTGCGGCCAGTGCGAAGGAGAAGAACGTCCAACGGGAGAAAAGAGAGGTCCAGCGAGGATGAGCGGACTAGCTGGAGGGAAGAGAAGTTCAGTGAGAGGAAGAAAGTTCCTCCATCAAGAGGAAGAGAGAGTCCAGTGAGAGGAAGAGAGAGTCCAGTAAGGGGAAAGGAGTCCAGCGAGGAACATCCAGCGAGCAAGAGGAGAGGGGAAGGAAGCAAACATACGAAATAATATATATCTATATATAATGTTAAGGATACAGACGTAAGCATATATGATGCGAAATCCTACAGATAGAGTTATGAGACCCAGCAACAAATGATCGATTTTCCGGATTGCCCAAATCCCGATTTTGAATATATATATATTGTCGAGTCTAATTTTTGAATTCCCATTCCTAATCCGATCTAGACTAGACCCTATACTCATCTAATGTAGATCCTCAACTTGAATTAGGAATTTCGTTTGATTTTGAAATCGCCACCCAACTGTTGTTGGGAAATATCAAATTAAGACTAAAGGAGCGAATTAGTCTTAATTTGGACCACTAGTCATCATTATTTCCTCTTCTCGTTTTTGTGAAAAGAGGAAAAGGAAAACCAGAGTTTCTAAATCCGGAGGCTAACCTATTAAAACCTTACGGTTACCACCTAATCTCCTAAAATTGTTCCTATTTAGAAATGTCTTTTATTTTGTTTCTGTTACTTTTTATTGTGTTTTTGAATTACTTCAAGAAAATGATTTTTCATTCATTTTATGAGTTGACCCGAATGGGTGCCTACGTACCTGCTACTCAAGATCAAACAAGCCGTAATTCGCTTTTCTGCAAACCTTTAGTGTGTTTGTGAATTTTAATTTTGAAATCTCTTTTGATTTATGTTCTTATCATTTTTGGGATTTTTCTAAAAACTCTAAGCTTAAGCTTTAATTTGATTTTTTGAAAATGATTTTTAGGAAAAATATCAATTTTTGATTTATTTGAAGAAAATGATTTTTCTAAGTGCTAAAACTCATTTTTATAATTTTTGAATTTTTATGATTTTCATGATTTTTTATGATTTTTTTTGTCATTTTTATGAATTTTTGTGATTTTTATCATTTTTTTTGTGATTTTTGTGATTTTTATCCTAAGTTATTATCTATCCTATTTTGAGATCTAAAGTTTATTATTATTTTCCTAATTTTTCTACATTATTATTATTATTTTATTTATCTTTTTATTTTTTTTTTCAATTTTTACTTATTTTTTTCTACATTATTAAATCCTAAAAATCTAATTTCTACATTTCCTACTTATGGAAATAAACATAAAAACATAAATAAATAACTAAATAAATAACCAACAAATTAATAAATAATCAAATAATAAATCAAACAAAATAAATAAACAAAATTAAAAAATAAATAAATAAATAATCCAGAAAATTCGACTTACTTGAATCCGGGTCGGTGCGGGGGTCGGGTCGGTTGGGTCGAAGCGAGTCGAATCGGGTCGGATTGGATCGGTCGAATACGGCGGCGGAGAGGGCTCGTTCACGGTGTTCCGGCGGTCTTTTGCAACGGGTGAGGTGTCAAATCCTAGCTTCTTGAGGGTGCTGAATCCAATGGTGGCGGTGGTTTGCTCCCAAATCATCTCCTGGTGGTGGTTCAACTCCGGTTGGTGATCGCGATTTTTGGTTCTCCTCTAGTGCTCTCCGATTTGCTCTCTTTTCTCACTTTCTCTCAATTCTGATCCGTGTTTTAGCTTCCTCCACTCATCCTCTATTTATAGGTGTTTGAAATCGAGCTGGATAAGCTTGGATTTCCTCCGATCGAAGCTAATCGGATTTTCGGTTAAAAAACCAACTCCGATTTGTGTCAATCTATCGATTTGTTGCGATTTGATTCTAATTAGATGATGTTTATCTTATTTCTGTTGAAGATCTGTTGGATTTGTGTAAAAAATTGAATCAAAACGGCCAAAATGCGAATTTTTCTTCCGCCGGCGATCTCAGACCTGAGGTAGAAGACGATCACGTGCCCGGCGCGTGCATTTCCTTCAGCCAATCAGATGCTGCCACGTGTCCTGGATAAGTAAGAAAAATGCAAAACGCGGAAACTGCTTCCCCTGCGGTTCGAACCTGCGACCGAGCCCCCCTGCGCACGCCTTAGCCCGTGGTCCAGACCAGCTAGGCTAATCCACTTTCCTGATTTTTCTAATTTCGCAAATTGCATATATGCAATGCAATTTTTTTATTTTTTTGTATTTTTTGAAATTTCAAAAATTTGTAAAAATTGTTTATTATTTATTATTGCCATTTCTGAAATCATTTTTCAAAATTGATGTGTTTTCCTATTTATTTTTATTTTTTTAAATATTTTTATTATTTATGCTAAATTAGGGAAAAATTAGAAAAAAATGGAAAAAATTAAAAATTGGTTATTATTGATTGTTATTCATCCCTAGGGCAAAAATAGGGTTTTTACAGTTACCCCTCTTTGTGGTAAAGTTTGAAAAACTTAACTACAAAGACAAAAAAGGAAAACGCCATTTTTGGCCTCTTGATTAGATAACGCCTTGGATGGGCTGGTTACCTGGAATTTTTTTTTTTGGTAGGAAAATGCTCTAAGAGCTAATAATCCCACGATTTAAGATGGTCCTAACAATTTAGAGTCATGCTCCCTCCCCAAAAAGTGTTTTATGGGCTGACTAATTAGCGAAAGGAAACATCTCAAGCATTATGTAGAAGAAATGATGATAGGAAGCGTCTTATCAGACTAGCAACCTTGGAAAGAAAATTTACTTAGGAAGCGCCCTTATGAGCTGGCTACCTGTTAATAAAAGCGTCTTGTTAGACTAGCAACTGTTTGGAAGAATATTTCCGAAAAGTGCCCCATGAGCTGACTAATCGGGAGAATCTAGGAAAGTGCCCCTCATGAGCTGACTAACCTTTGATAAAATGCCTCAAAAAGTGCTTCCTATGGGTTAACCATGAGAACAAAGTTTTAGGAAAGTACCCCCTATGGGCTGACTAACCTAGAATGGAATTGCCTCAAAAAGTGCCCCCTATGGGCTGACTAACCTAGAATGGAATTGCCTCAAAAAGTGCCCCCTATGGGCTAACCATAAGGACAAAGTTTTAAGAAAGTGCCCCTTATGGGCTGACTAACCTAGAATAGGATTGTCTCAAAAAGTGCCCCCTATAGGCTAACCATGAGAATAAAGTTTTTTAGGAAAGTGCTCCTTATGGGCTGACTAACCTAGAATAGGATTGTCTCAAAAAGTGCCCCCTATGGGCTAACCATGAAAACAAAGTTTTTTAGGAAAGTGCCCCCTATGAGCTGACTAACCTAGAATAGGATTGTCTCAAAAAGTGTCCCCTATGGGCTAACTATGAGAACAAAGTTTTTTAGGAAAGTGCCCTCTATGGGTTGATTAACCTAGAATGGAATTGCCTTAAAAAGTGCCCCCTATGGGCTAACCATGAGGACAAAGTTTTAGGAAAGTGTCCCCTATGAGCTGACCAACCTAGAATGGAATTGCCTCAAAAAGTGCCCCCTATGGGCTAACCACGAGGACAAAGTTTTAGGAAAGTGTCTCCTATGGGCTGACTAACCTAAGATAAAAATGACATCTAGAAAGGTGCCTTTATAGGCTGACCTTAAAAGAGATCTAGGGAAGTGCCCCTTTTTGGGCTGACTACCCTATTAAAGGGAATGTTTAGACAAGTGCCCCATTATGAGCTGACTCATCTTATGCTTTTGAACATGCCTTTATACTGATTGAACTAAATGATGTGATGATATGATGATAGTTATTTATTTTAATATGCTTGCCAGTTTATCGTGAATAGCAACCAAACAACCGAAACTTCGTGCTGGTTGGCTTCTACTTCATTTCTTCTCATTTTGACACGGAGTTGAAAATCTTGATGTGCTCTCATTCTTTATGCACATGGCTCTTTTGACGGTAATGTTATCCTACTAATGCACTAAGTTCTAATGCTCAAAAGTTGATGGAATTATATCACAAAATATATTAAGATTCATTATCATTTTAGTGTTTATCTTTTATTGGTGAAATGGTAGGTAATGTGTTTAGGAATATTTGTGATGGGAATTGATTGGGGTTATTGACCATTCAGGGATATTAACTTTGCTTGTAAAAAAAAAATAAAAACTCGAGTCAACGAAATTTGTATCGAACATTGGCTTTCATAAACATTAGCAAAATTTCAATTCCCTTGCCTAAGGATAGTACATCTTTACAGCATCCGTGTTAATGGGGTCTCTCAACTCGGGACCATCCATGAGTCAATATCAGAGCACCTCCCGACAGAAACTTTTTCACCACGTAGGGGCCTTCATAGTTTGGGGTGAACTTTCCTTTAGAGTCTTGGGCGTTCGGGAGAACCTTTCTTAGCACCAGATCCCCTTCTTTGAAGTACCGAGGTCTCATCTTCTTGTTAAATGCTCGGGCTATCCTCTGTTGGTAACACTAGCCATGATATAGCGCGGTAAGTCTTCTTTCATCAATCAGATTCAGCTGATCAAGCCTCTTCTTTACCCAATCTGATTTAGTTAGCCGACTTTCTGATAGGATTCTGAATGATGGTATTTCGACTTCCACTGGTAGCACTGCTTTTGTACCATATACCAATGAGTAAAGGGTAGCCTCAGTAGATGTTCTTATTGAAGTCCTATAAGCCATGAGAGCAAACGGTAACATTTCGTGCCAATCTTTGTAAGTTATTGTCATTTTCTCGATGATCTTCTTGATATTTTTGTTAGCTGCTTCTACTGCCTCGTTCATTTGAGGTCGGTAGGGACTTGAATTTCTGTGGTTTATGTGGAATTATTGACATAAATCTGTTATCGATTTATTGTTGAGATTGGTACCGTTGTCGGTGATGATAGACTCAGGAACTCCATATCAGGCTATTATGTCCCTTTTTAAGAAGTGGACTATTACCTCTTTGGTGACATTGGCATATGATGAAGCTTCTACCCACTTGGTGAAGTAATCGACCACTACCAGTATGAACCTGTAGCCGTTGGACGCTGTTGGAGTGATAAGGCCTATTATGTCGATTCCCCACATGGAGAATGGCCATGGTGCTGATAATAAATGTAGCTCGTTGGGTGGAGCATTTATCCGATTTGCGTAGACCTGGCACAAATGACAGTGCTTGACGTATTTTATGCAATCTGATTCCATGGTCAACCAATAATATCCTAACCTCATGATTTTTCGGGCCAACATGTAACCGTTTATATGAGGTCCACATACTCCTTCATATACTTCTTTCATCAGTTCGCATGCTTCATTTTTGTCCACACATCTTAACAAGGTGGTATCAGATGCTCTCTTGTAAAGTATAGACCCACTTAATAGGAAATGACTTGCTAACCTCCTGAGTGTTCTTTGGTCATTCTTGCTAGCCATTTCGGGGTATTTACCTTCTTGGAGAAAGGTCTTGATGTCATGATACCAGGACTTGTCATCTTGTATCTTTTCAATGGTTAAACAGTAGGCGGGTCGACTTTCGATGTCTATTTTCATCGGTTGAACTTCGGCTCCTCCTGTTATCTGAATCATAGATGCTAGTGTGGCTAGTGCATCTGCAAACTGATTCTGAGTTCTCGGGATGTATGTGAAAGTGATTGCCTTGAATTCTTCAATTAGCTCTGTCAAGTGTTGATGATACGGCACCAGTTTGGGGTCTTTAGTCTTATATTCCCCTCTCGTCTGTAGTATGATGAGCGATGAATCCCCATACACTTAATTCGCGGATTTCCATTTGACAGGCCATTTTGAGGCTAAGAATATATGCTTCATATTCTACGATATTATTGGTATAGGGAAATGTAAGTCTTGTCGCTGCAGGGAATTGAGTGTCGTCTAGGGATATCAATACTGCCCCAACCTCACAATCGAATACGTTAGGAGCTCCATCGAAAAACAATTTCCATTTAGCATTCTGCTCTATCCCAAAGTCTTCTACTGGCATATCTTACACTGTCAATATATTCTCATTCGGAAATTGGGCCTGCAGTTATTGGGAATCTGTCTCAACAGGGTGTTCCGCCAATTGATCGGCTAAGGCTTGCCCTTTCATCGAGTTCTGATTTACGTATGTAATGTCGAACTCAGATAAGAGCATTTGCCACTTAGAGATCCTCCCTATCAAAGCTGGCTTCTCTGCCAAGTATTTCAAGGGATCATGTCTTGTCAACAACTCAATATGGTAGTAAAGGGTGTATTGCCTTAGTCAATGCATGACCTAAATTAAAGCACAACACGTCTTCTCCACCTCTGGGTACCTCTGTTCCCCATCTGTGAACTTCTTGCTTAGGTAATATATGGAACGTTCTCTTCCCTCGTCATCTTTCTGCCCCAGCACACATCCCATAGATTCAGGGAGTATAGTGAGGTATAGGAATAAGGGTTTTCCTTGTTTCGGGACTATCAAGACTGGAGGTTTTATAAGATAGTCTTTGATTGCCCTGAATGCTTCTTCACATTCATCGTCCCATTCTATTGTGGCATTCTTCTTCAACAGACAGAATAATAGCCGGCATTTGTCGGTGAGCTGTGAGATAAAATGAGCTACATAATTTAATCTTCCTAGCAAGCTTCTTACTTCTTTAACGGAGCGTGGGGAAGGTAACTCTAATATAGACTTTACCTTGTCAAGGTCAATTTTAATACCTTCCTAGCTTATGACAAACCCTAACAATTTCCCCGTTGTGACCCCAAAAGTACATTTTTCTGGGTTTAACTTGAGCTGAAATTTTCTCAATCGTTTAAACAATTTTCTTAGGATATCTATGACTTTCTCCTTCTTTGGATTTGGCTATCATGTTGTCGACATATACTTCAACCTCTCGATGCATCATGTCGTGAAGTATTGCGACCATGGCTCTCTGATATGTGGCCCTAGCGTTTTTCAAACCGAAGGGCATGACTTTATAACAGAAAGTTCCCCATGTTGTGATGAAAGTTGTTTTGGTTTTATCTTCTTCAGCCATTTTTATTTGATTATATCCTGAGAAACCGTCCATGAATGAGAAGAGATGGTTTCCTACAGTGTTATCTACTAGAACATCAATATAAGGTAGGGGAAGTTATCCTTTGGCGTGGCTTGGTTTAAGTCCCGAAAATCTACGCACACACGTACTTTTCCGTTCTTTTTCATAATGGGGACTATATTTGCTACCCATTCCTGGTATTCGGATACTTCAATGAACCCTACTTCTAACAGTTTCTTGACTTCATCCTTAATCTTTAGCAAAATGTCAGGCCTAAATCTTCTCAGTTTTTGTTTTTTAGGTTTGACATCTTCCCTTGTGGGAAGCCTATGAACCACTATTGATTGGTCTAGCCCTGGCATGTCACCATATGACCAGGCAAACACATCTACATATTCCGTTAATAGCTCGGTTATCTCACGTTTTTGCTCGGCACTCAAACTGGTCCCGATTTTGAGGTTTTTAAGGTTTTCCATGTTTCCTAGATTTACTGTCTCCACCAATTCGTCAATTGAAATTCCACTTTGTTCATGTTTTTGCCAATTTTCTTGTATTATTTCGTGGTCTAAGATATCGCCTTCAACAACTGAGCCAGCAGCGTTGGAAACGATATCAACGTTTTTACTTTCTACCTGCGCGAAATATCTCTGATGTTCGATGGTAGGAGATCTGAGTAACATAAAAATGAAAGCATATATATAAGAAGAAAAACAAACTGTAATTGAATTTAATAAATAGTCTTAATAAAATTTGTTTAATAATTTTTCTCTACTTTCGAGCTAACCTAGCACTACTGATATGATAACAAAACCAATTGTTCAGAGTCGGATGCTGGTTGGACGTGCGGGGAATTGATTTCCCTTTGTTGTCGTCCTCTTCGTTTATCCGAAGCTCTAGAATGATGTTTGCCTTTCGGAAAGATTGTTGGAGAGGTAGGATGCACATCTGGGTGTCGGTCAGCTTCCCCTTCATTCTACCTCTTGTTTACGCTTCTTCTGCGGCCGTAGGGATGTACCCTAGTCCAAACGTCCCGTACTGCCCCTTTTTAAACTGATGCTCTCCTTGCTGGTCACCACATTTACTTCGTTGAAAATCTGCAGCCCCAGGTCTTCTGAACCTTCTTCCCCAATGTAAGGTATGGCAGTCTCTTTGTTTATGGCGTAATCCTGCTCGCCCAGTACCGTGACTATCTGCCTGCTTGCAATGAATTTGACCCTTTGGTGGAGACTAGAGGGGATGGCTCCAGCAGCATGTATCCAGGGTCATCCCAAAAGCAGGTTGAAAGACCTTGGGATGTCAAGGACCTGGAAGGAGATGTGGAACACTTGTGGACCGATTTCCACTGGTAGGTTCACCTCCCCCACTATGTCTCTCTTTGACCCGTCGAAGGCTCTGACTACCGTAGAGCTAGGTTTTATGTTGCTTGGATCGACCCCCAATAAGTCGAGCATTGCCAATGGGCAAACATTGAGGGATGAACCATTGTCGATAAGTGCCCGAGAGACGATGGTGTCATTGCACCTGACCACTATGAACAGTGGTTTGGTATGTTGGTCTTCCTCTTCTCCTAGCTCTTCCGGAGAGAAAGATATTTGGTCCATTGTAAAGATGGAGTCCGCCACGTGACCTATCTTGTCTGTAGCGATACCTTCCGGGACCTGAATCTTTTTCAGTACTTTAAAGAGTGCTTCTCTGTGGGGGCTCGGATGTTGTGAGAAGGCCCATGAGTGATATCTGTACTGGAACTTTATTTAATTGTTCCATGATCTTGTATTCACTGGCCTTGACCATCTTCATAAACGCAGCAAGTCCCTCTTCCTCTTCCTCTGTTTTCTCCACATTGGGTTCTTTAGTCAGGCTCTAATACTTTGGATCGTATAATCTCCCAGAGCGGGTGATGCCTCCCACTATAGGAGGTTGCTCTTGTTCGAGGGCCCGATAGTTGAACGGTGCAGCTTTGTAATTCTCTGCCGCTATCGGGACATTGAATACGTATCTTTTCCTTGGGATTTGTACTTCAGCTGATTGTCCCTCATAGCACTGTATAACCCTGGGCTTCTGATGAGAGTTGATCATGTTGATAGTCTTCCCTTCTTCCTTTGACGGGTTGTCTTCTTTCTCAAATTCCGGTCCCCATCCACTAGGCGGCCCCTGATCAGTCGGGGTGTAAGAATAGTTTACCAAATACTGAAACCTCCCGTGTGATTCTCCCAAAGTGCCAACCGTTGGGTCTCCGGCTAACCACCTTCTTTTAATGTGTGCTTTTGGTGCCTCTTCTGGAGTTTGGTGGGATTGCTTCTTCTGTTGCTCAGTCGGATTCTGTTTAGGGGCTTCTTTGGGAACCGACTCCTCAAATGTGATCATATTAATGGTGGGCTTGTGATTGGGCAGCGGGTTGGTGTTGACATTGGGAGCTGGGGCATTCACGAAATCCAGCTGTATGATTCCTGCATCCATTAAGTCTTGGATTTTGTGCCGGAGCCTCCAGCACCTATCTGTAAAATGCCCCTCCTGACCCATGTGGTAGTCACACTTGAGATTTGAGTCGAAGTTCTTGGGCTTGTACCGGTCGTTGGGGATCTCGAAACTAATCAAGTTGTTTGCCCTCAACCGAGCGAAGACTTGACTGAGCAGTATAGGGATTGGAGTGAACTGCCTTGAGACCTTGGCGGCCTGGGTGTGACCTGTCGTGGGTTGTTGGGCTGGGGTACTCGTGGTCTGGAATGTCACACGAGTCCCAGATTTTTCTGCCTTACTGGAGTGGACTGTGCTGACAGTGGACTCTTTAGCTTTGTTTCCTCCTAAAGGCCTTTGTGTCGGTGTGACCCTAGGGGGCTCCATTGTTTGGAGTCTACCGGTGGTGATGGCATTCTCAATTCTGCATCCCGCAGCCACTACCTCTGCAAAACTGGATGAAGTCTAGCCTACCGGGTGTGAAAAGTAGGTCTTGTCCAGGGTATTGACAAATATGGATGTCAATTCCTTCTCAGATATCGGGGTTGCTACCTTGGCGGCCTGGGCTCTCTAGCGCTAAGCATACTCCTTGAATGGCTCAACATGTCTTTTTCGGAGACTCCCCAAGTCGATTACAGACGGGGCGACTTCAATATTGAACTTATATTGGTCATAAAATGCCCGGGCTAGCTTCTCCCAGGTGTTAACGATGTTGAAGTCCAGGTAGGCATACCAGACTAGTGTAGGGCCTGTGAGGCTGTCTTGGAATGTCTGGAGCATGAGCTGGTCGTATTGATCATACTTGCTCATTTTCCGGGCATATAGCCTGGTATGCATTTTGGGGCAGCCGGTCCCATTATACTTTTCAAACTCTGGGGTCTTGAACTTTTCCGGGTATACCTCTTCCCTATATGCTGGCAGATTGGTGATTCCGGCCTGTTCAAAACCATCAGAGCCTTCAATGGCTTTCATCTTATCATGGAACTGCTAGAAGAGTCGCTTTTCCATCTCCTTCTGCCTCTCTTCCATCTCCCTTTTCAAGTCGTCAGAGGTTGGCCCCTAGTTGATCTTCGGCTCATATTCAAAGGTCGAGTTAAGGTGGGAATTGATCTCTTCATATTCCAGAGGCTGTCCCTCCACTGCTTTCCCCTTTCTGGCCCCTAAATGTTCTTCCTGGGTTGGCTGAGTGTTGCGCAGGAGGCCAATGCTTTCAGTTAAGGGGTGAACCTGAGCAACCAATTGTTGGACCATTTGTTCTAGGGACATGATCTTGGAGTCCGAGGCAGCTTCAACATTGGTGTTGTTGCGGTTGTCGCTACTGTTGGCCATTTTTGCTCTTAAACGTGTGAGAATTGGACTTCTAGGAGGGTTCGGTTGCTTGGGAGCTATCTTGATACCTGGCGCGCATTTTGTTTTTATTTTAGTGTAATGAATGCAAGAATGATATGCATGTGTCACGCGGATGCTAAAAAATAAAAGGGTTGACAATTGATTGACAAAGTAATATTGAAACTTTACTTTTATTAATATTGAAAATTTTGGAGTTCGATAATCAAAATAAAAGATTATAATAATGATCTACTTCCCAATTCTTTTAGTCTTCTGTTGTGGAGGCTCAGACTTCCCATTGATGACAGCTTCTGATTCTTTTACTTTGGCTTGGGTGTTCTCCAATTGTGCCTCCAAGGCCTTGTTCCTTTGGTCGGATTCTTTGAAACGTCCCTTCCAGATGTCTTTCTTATAATCTACAGCTTCAAAGTATACCTCCATTCGGGCCTTGACCTGTTCTAGGTATACTTCTGTCTCTGGATTGATCTTGTCTGGTCTTGGTTGGGTGACGTCTGGAACTCGGTATGCTCTTTCCCCTGTCTGGTATAGCTGGTGGATTATAAACTCTCTGGTGGCTCGATGTTTTCCCACTTCGCCATCTAACTCCCCGAGGTCTACATTCGGGCTTTCAATTATGGCTTCCCAAAGTGCTTTGACCTCTGCCAGCTTAGCAAACTTCTCGGCTACCAATAGGTTCAGATTTTGATACTCAAAGGTAACTGCTTCCAGCGAGGGCCGATAAACTATGTTTTGGATAGTACCAAATTGGCGAACCACTGAGTTGGGGTGATATCCAATACATCCGTTGATTCCAATTAAAGGTACGGCTTGCAAGTTACTATAGGTCAAAATGATTTTGTCGCAGCAGCTCCACCTAGCTGTCCACAGAATATCTTCGGCACTGAAGCTTCTAAGCACTTCTACCCAACTGTGGCTGGTAAGGTCGTCGGGTAGCTTCACCTTTTCTATACATGAGTCCACAAGATCCACCTGCTAGGCTAAGGCTTTTCAGACCATGTTCAGCCCGAAGCACTTAAGGTGGCTTACAAACCATATCAGCAAGAGGTTGAGGCTTGAGCGAAGGATCCCATGACCTTTCTTCTTGAGGAAATTCAAATTTCGGATCTGTTCAGCCAATAGAGCCGGGATGTAAGATCTTCCCTCCAGGAATTGGGTCACCAGCTCTGCAACCCGGTAGTGAACATAGAAAGTTCCGGTGGGGAACAGTATGGTGGCGAAGGCTGTCAAGATGAAAGCGTTCACCCTTCTCTGTCTGTAAGTTTTGGGGTCCCCACACAGTATGTCCTTCCTATCCCCATTGTCCTCTCGGGCGATGACCAGGCTTCTAAATCATCCATCCGTATGCAATATCCATTACAGTCTGCTAGGGCCTTGTCGACTGCTGTTTTGCGGATACCTAGTAGTTTGCTGAAGGTACCGGCTGGCCCGGCCTCAAGGTCTGGTGCATAGATTTGGTCAGTCAGTGCTGGAGCCTGTAGCAGCTGGGTGTACTCTTCCAGGGTTGGGGTGATCTCATGCGGCCCGATAAAGAAAGCTGCGGGCTCGATTTCCCATAATTGGAGCATGGCCCGTACCGGAGGCAAATTCGCCTCTATCTTTGTTAGTAAGAGGATGGGGCCGATCTTTTGCTGGATGAAGGCTTGCTCCTCTGGGTTGTACAAGGTAAACCAATGGTCCAGTACCAATTTTGGGTCCAAAGGTTTGTACACCCGAATTTCTTTGCGGAGGAGGCGGTCAACTGCGCTGCTAGCCATCTATTACAATAAGAAATGGCCTAGTTACAAACAGAACTATGAAAACATTACGGGGAAACAATCCTGAACTCCATGAACAAAATAACAAACCATTACATCGTCATCAATCGTCAACCCCTTATGATGTTATGTATGCGAGTAGGTTGGTTCTAACTGGTTCCCGAGCTCTATGGCCTCCCGCATTCTCGAAGAAATGGATCTCAGGCCATATCGAAGCATAGGGTGGGGTAGCCTAATCGGTCCGGAACGGTGAATCAACTCACTTCGCCCGAAACCTACACAATGGCTCCCCGTCTTAGGTTTCTAAGACGGTCCGGGTTCGACTGCATCTACTCACACAAATATATGCATGCAAGCCCCCACAGTAAAGAAACATTAAAAATCTAACTAATCCCTGAAAGGTTAGCAACAGAGTAATAAATGAAACACATTTCTTAAAGAGAACAATTCAAAGAGATTCAGGTGGCTAGCCTACTGGCATGGGTCCCCAGTGGAGTCGCCATCCTGTTGAGTCTAATTTTTGAATTCCCATTCCTAATCCGATCTAGACTAGACCCTATGGTCATCTAATGTAGATCCTCGACTTGAGTTAGGAATTTCGTTTGATTTTGAAGTCGCCATCCAACTGTTGTTGGGAAATATCGAATTAAGACTATAGGAGTAGATTAGTCTTAAGTTGGACCACTAGTCGTCGTTATTTCCGCTTCTCGTTTTTGTGAAAAGAGGAAAAGGAAAAGCAGAGTTTCTAAGTCCGGAGGCTAACCTATTAAAACCTTACGGTTACCACCTAATCTCCTAAAATTGTTCCTATTTAGAAATGTCTTTTATTTTGTTTCTGTTACTTTTTATTGTGTTTTTGAATTACTTTAAGAAAATGATTTTTCATTCATTTTATGGGTTGACCCGAATGGGTGCCTACGTACTTGCTACTCAGGATCAAACAAGTCGTAGTTCGCTTTTCTGAAAACCTTTAGTGTGTTTGTGAATTTTAATTTTGAAATCTCTTTTGATTTATGTTCTTATCATTTTTTGGATTTTTCTAAAAACTCTAAGCCTAAGCTTTAATTTGATTTTTTGAAAATGATTTTTAGGAAAAACATCAATTTTTGATTTATTTGAAGAAAATTATTTTTTTAAGTGCTAAAACTCATTTTTATCATTTTTGAATTTTTATGATTTTCATGATTTTTATAATTTTTTATGATTTTTTGTCATTTTTATGAATTTTTGTGATTTTTATCAATTTTTTTGTGATTTTTATCCTAAGTTATTATCTATCCTATTTTGAGATCTAAAGTTTATTATTATTTTCCTAATTTTTCTACATTTTTATTATTATTTTATTTATCTTTTTATTTATTTTTTTCAATTTTTACTTATTTTTTTCTACATTATTAAATCCTAAAAATCTAATTTCTACATTTTCTACTTATGGAAATAAACATAAAAACATAAATAAATAACCAACAAATTAATAAATAATCAAATAATAAATCAAACAAAAACAAACAAAATAAATAAACAAAATTCGAAAAAAATATATATATATAAAATCCGAAAAATTCGACTTGCTTGGATCCGGGTCGGGTCGGTGTGCGGGTCGGGTCGATCGGTTCGAAGCGGGTCGAATTGGGTCGGGTCGGATACGGCAGCAGAGAGGGCTCGTTCACGACGTTCCGGCGGTCTTTTGCAACGGGTGAGGTATCTAATCCTAGCTTCTTGAGGGTGTTGAATCCAATGATGGTGGTGGTTTGCTCCCAGATCGTCTCCTGGTGGTGGTTCAACTCCGGTCGGTGATCGCGATTTTTGGTTCTCCTCCGGTGCTCTCCAATTTGCTCTCTTTTCTCAGTTTCTCTCAATTCTGATCCGTGTTTTAGCTTCCCCCACTCCTCCTCTATTTATAGGCGTTTGAAATTGAGCTGGATAAGCTCGGATTTCCTCCGATCGAAGCTAATCGGATTTTCGGTTAAAAAACCAACTCCGATTTGTGTCAATCCATCTATTTGTTGCGATTTGATTCCAATTAGATGATGTTTATCTTATTTCTGTTGAAGATCTGTTGGATTTGTGTAAAAAATTGAATCAAAACGGCCAAAATGCGAATTTTTCTTCCGCAGGCGATCTTGGACCCGAGGTAGAAGACGATCACGCGCCCGGCGCGTGCGTTTCCTCCAGCCAATCGGATGCTACCACATATCCTGGATAAGTAAGAAAAATGCAAAATGCGGAAACTGCTTCCCCCGCGATTCGAACCTGCGATCGAGCCCCCCTGTGCACGCCTTAGCCCGTGGTCCAGACCAGCTGGGCTAACCCACTTTCCTAATTTTTCTAATTTCGCAAATTGCATATATGCAATGCGATTTTTTTATATTTTTGTATTTTTTGAAATTTCAAAAATTTGTAAAAATTGTTTATTATTTATTATTGCCATTTCTGAAATCATTTTTCAAAATTGATGTGTTTTCCTATTTATTTTTATTTTTTTGAATATTTTTATTATTTATGCTAAATTAGGGAAAAATTAGAAAAAAATGGAAAAAAAATTAAAAATTGGTTATTATTGATTGTTATTCATCCCTAGGGCAAAAATGGGGTGTTTACATATATAAAACAAATTACTGACCCATTATTTATGAATACAAGAATTAGTAATATATATATATATAGAAGTATCCACAGGCCGCTAAGGAGAGAGGTAACTCATCATCTTAAACTCTAAGAAATCAAAATATTAAATGTTTTAAGTGTTTGGGGAATGGGCATATAGCATCTTAATGTCCAAACCAAAGAGTGATGGTCATGCGCAAGGGTGGAGAGATTGAAACTAATGATAATGGCTCTGATTGTGCTAGTGATACTATGCCACGGTTAGAAGATGCTAGTGATTGTGAATATGCTATAAAAGCAAAGTCATTGGTCATTATGCATTCCCTGAATGTGAAAGTGAAACAAGAAGAGAATGATCATGTGCAACGAGACAATATTATTCACACTCGGTACCATGTACAAGACAAGGTGTATAGTTTGATCATAGACGGAGGTAGCTGTGTTAATGTTGCAAGTAACATACTTGTTGATAAATTGGGTTTGTCCACTATGAAGCATCCTAAGCCGTACAAGTTGCAATGATTGAATGAATGTGGAGAAGTGAAGGTCAATAAGCAAGTCCATGCATCTTTCTTGGGCACCAACAATACTGGAATTGCACATGGACTTATGCTTTCTCGAATATGTCCTTTAGTCATTAACTCTTCCACTTGCTGTTGTAGTTCCCTTGTCTCCATAGGATTCACCCTATAAGCTGGTCAATTTGGAGTCACCGCTGTAGGAACAAAGTCAATCCGATGCTTAATCTCTTGCTTTAGTGGTAGATCATTAGGTACTTCATCGGGAAAGACAAACATTTAATATCCCGATTTCTTAGAGTTTGCGATGATGAGTTACCTCTCTTCTTAGTAGCCTATGGGTGCTTCTTCAAGTTCCCGCCATCATAGGCCTTGAACCTAGATTTCTATTCCCTTTTCCCCCCTGTCCACTTTCTACAGGAGTGGGAATTCGAGTAATTGTGGTTCCTAGCTCAAGTGACTTTCACTTCTTTGAGTTGTCGCTCAACTTTCATGGCCATATGCACCATGTCTTCCAACTCCACATAGTGCTATAATTCCACGACGTTGGCGATGTCACGATTTAGTCCATATAGGAATCTAGCCATAGTAGCCTCACGGTCCTCCTCCACATTAGCTCGGATTAAAGCTATTTCCATCTCCTTATAATAGTCCTCAACACTCTTTGACCTTTGTTTGAGGTTTTGCAGCTTAAGGTGCTAATCTCAATAATAATATGATGGGACAAATCGTTTGTTCTTCAATTCCACTTCGAATGCATTTGTTCTCTTCAACAGTCAAACCTTGAGATGGTCTTCCATCAATGTATATGTATATATACATGTTGATCGAGAAGAGAATTTGAATAGGAGCTTATCTGGCAAGGTGAAGATGACCAAAGGAACATGGATTATAAAAGTAATATATATATGTGTGTGTGTGTGAATAAACATAAATCATAATAATATTAATATAAAGACAATACCATCTATACTTGAAAATTTTCTGAATTAGGGTAGAAAGGGAAGTGGATTGAGATTTAATGATTTCAAATAAAATTCAAAGGATAGATGATTTAATTTTTTTTCTGATATTATGTGTATTGTTTATGATGAAAATTGAATGATTGTATTCTATGTTGGTTTTGATGTGACTGAATCTTGTGTGTACTTGATTCTACGTGATCACCTTAAAACGCTAAACTAACTATTTGCAATAATTAACAATTGACATGCATTGCATGATTGAAGATCATCATTGCTATAAGGTGCATCGGAAGTAATCAAAGGAATACTATTCTGCTAAGTACTAACTAAGTGATTAGGGGATTATCACGCCTTAATAGTTCTGAGTTCAGTCTACCCTTGACAGTATTTATTGCTCGATGTGTGAGTAACACTTGTGCTTATAACATTAACATTAAGAGACAATTTCTAATAAAGAGATAAGAGTAATTAATTGAGTGTGAGATTCAAGCACAGATGGTATGATCCGAATCCCTAACCCAAGGTTGAGGGGACTGTAAACCGTAGACTTCACGTTAGTTACTGGAGGACCGCGTAAAATGTTACATTCATATGGTTGCCACACATAGCGTATGATTTGAAAACTTGTTTGAAATTACTTATGCGTGTAAACGGTATTAAGAGATTGCACTCTTAACTTACTAAGCTATTAACTCACCCTCCTACTAATTTTGTCTTGTAGGACGCAACTATCTGAACTTCCTTAAGGGACATCATAGCAAGGTATGTACATTTATCACAAAACTCTAGGAAAAGGGGGGCAAAATGGAGAGATAGTGAGAATATCTTATATAACTTGAGAGATTTAGGAACTTAAAGACTTGTAAATATTTAATCTGATCCAAAGGGATCTTAGTTGTATTTGTTTCGTTATGGGACCCAGTTGAAGCCCTCTGATGAGACTATTGTGTAATGTTTCCATAAATACGGATTGAGTTTACTCATGATGAAATAATGCTGGAGGCATTTGATTAGTTATTATTGTGATAAAACAGGTTGATCTATTCTAATTTGAGACACTTTATGAGCAATTGTGATGGGTTATCACGGATTGGATACCTCACAGGGCGTGATAGCCAATGCCTTACGTACAAGGTTACTTCACTTAAGCTCCTCACAAAGCCTTTATTTAACAAATAATCATTTATTTTTGCGTACCAAGCCCTCGGTGTCTGTTTCAAACCATAAAGGGCTTTCTTCGATAGCAATACAGGATCACTTTCATTTGTGAAACCATGTAGCTATTTTACAAAACTTGCTCCTTAAAGTTTCCATTAAGGAAAGCTGACTTAACATCTACACAGTAGACTTCCCATCCATTACTCGCAGCCAAGGCAAGGAGTAATATGATAGTATCAAACCTTGCAATAGGCACAAAAGTTTTTGAAAAATCCACTCCATATTATTGCGCATTCCCTTTCACAACTAGCATCGCTTTATGCTTGTAGATGGAGCCATCTGGATTTAATTTTAGCTTAAAGATCTACCTCATTCCAATTGCTTGCTTGTCAGCTAGTCTAAGAGTTAGAATTCATGTCGAATTCTTAAAAATCGTTCTCAATTCTTCTTTCATTGTAGCTCTCCACTTTGGAATCTTTAATGCTTCATCGGGAATTGAAGGCTTCGAAAAGGCAACATTGCATCAGTTGTAAATGTCTACAAAGGTTCTTATTCTTTTGCCGCATCACCATTTTCCTCTTCTTCATAATCCTTAAGACCAGTTTGCGAAAATTCATAAAATGTCTCATGGCTATTAGCTAGCTTAGGAGTTGACAAATCCATTTTGTTCCAATCCCACTCACTTCCTTCATCCACTTTTAAGCTCCTACTAATAGACACTTGCTTAGTTATTGGATTTAGGACTCTGTAGCCTTTAGACTTGTTGCTATAGCCTACCAAAATTCCCTTCTCAACCCTTTGATCCAATTTTCCTCTTTTCACATCAGGAACAAAGGAGTAACATAAACTTCCAAAAACCTTTAGATGTGATACACCAGACTTAACTCCAAACCACACTTCAAATGGAGTCTTTTCCTTTATAGCCTTTGTCAACAATCAGTTCTAAAGATATACGGCTATGTTGATAGCTTTGACCTACAAGATTTTTGGCAAATTCTTCTCAAACAAAAGACATCTTGCCATGTTCATCATAGACTGATTCTTCCTTTCACTTATACCATTTTATTAAGGTGTATAAGCAATGGTTAATTGATGATAGATCACAGCTTCTTCTAAGCATTCCTTAAACTAATTTGATGTATATTCGATTCCATTATCAGATCTTAAGCATTTGATCATGAAGTCGGATTGTTTTTCAACTAAGGCCTTAAACTTCTTAAACATTGTAAAGACCTTTGATTTTTGTTTGAGAAAAAATATCCAACAATATTGTAAGTAATCATCAACAAACAATAGGAAATACTTGCTCCCATTATACAAAGGAATACTCACAGGCCCAAACACATCGAAATGGATCAACTCTAATTTTTCAAAGGCTCTCTAAGCTTGGCCAATTGGAAAAGGACCTTAGACAAAATTTCCATGTTAGCATGCATCACAAATGTTGCCATCCTCTATCACATGTGTCATTCCCACAACCAAGTTCTTCTTACTTAACAATTCTAGAGTCTTAAAATTTGTATGCCTAAGTCTTTTATGCCACAAAGATGTCTCTTCTTTAAGACTCAAACAAACATCAGCCTCAAACTTACTCTAAACTAAAGGAAAACATCTTCTATTCATTCCAATAGTGAACATAATCTATTCACTGGAATTTCTGATCTCACACATCTTATTTTTAAATACAATCATATAACCATTCTCCAACAACTGACTAACGAATAGTAAATTTTAGTTTAACTTAGGGACATAAAGAATATCAAAAATGATTTTAGTACTTGAGATTGATCTAACACAAACAACTCCTTTTCCTCGACGTGGACAAGTCTCCCATCTCCTAGCATAACCTTAGAGGAGTGGTTAGTGTCAAGGTCTTCAAAACTACTTAAGTTGGCTATCATGTGGTGCATACAACCACTATCAATGAACCATACATCAGAATTTTCAATAGTAACATAACATCCAACAACTCTAGCATGTTTTGCAGTGCATCTAGCAGCTTCAGCATGTTCTGTAATGCATCCAATGGCTTCTATGTTTTCAGCAATTACGATGGCCACAAACGAGCTTTCTTTCTACTGGTCTATATGTTCTACTATCGAGGCTGATTGCGCAAGTGCTTGTTGGTCACATTTAACTCCATACACCTTCTCAACATGGCTAAATTGCTTACAACTTCAACATTGCACCCCAGGTCTAAACCAATAGTAGTTTTTTGTATGGTTTGTATTCTTACAATGAAGACATGGTGGATACTTGTCCTTCTTGCTTTTCCATTTTCCTTGTTTCTTAGCTTTTCCTCTTTAGAACATGACCTTTCTTCTTGGTCTTTGCTCTTGTGGTTGGGCAACCACTAAGGCTTTTCGCTTACATTTTCTTATTCCCTAAAGGCTTTCCTCTGTTCTACGATTAAAAGGGAATTCATCAAGTTTGCTAAGGTGTTTTGCAACATTTCCCAAGTGTTTTCACAGGAGGAAACTTTTGCTTCAAGGTGCTCGGGTAAAGTCACCATGATTTTATCCACAACATGTCTTTCTTCCAACATTCTGATTTGGTTAATGGTCTTCATAATCTTATCAATGTACTCCTTCACTTTTTCCGAATCCTTCATCTTCAACAACTTAAACTCCTTGTGTAAGTTGAAGACTTGCATTTGTCTTATCTTCTTAAAGCCTTGGTATTCCATTTTCAACTTTTCCCAAGCTTCATGAGCTGACTCATAGGCTATAATCTTGGTGAAAATGGAATCGAAGATGGCCATGTGAATATAAGATAGTGCTCTTGGACCCTTTGCAACATCTTCGTCATGTTGTCTAATTTGTTGTAAAGTGGGATTTTCTCTTAAGACGGGAATGGCTTTATCTTCTTCCACATACATCCATAACCCAAGTCCTTTGAGATAAGCCTCCATCTTCACTGCCCACACATGGTAGTTTTCACCACGAAAGTGAGGAAGAGGAAGAGAAACAATAGAATTGGAAGCTATAATTTTGTCCATTTTTTGTGTGTATGTGTTTTTTTTCCTAATTGCCCTTTAAGAACAAGATGGTTCCAATACCAATTGATGGAAAAAACAAAATAAAAAAAAAGAAAAAGAAAAAGAAGAAGGTAGAACAACAGGGAAGTTAGTAGGGAAGTATTAAGGAAGAAAAAGGAAAATTTGTGTAAAAGAAGGATGTGTTTTGCTGCAAATTTCATTAATTGATTTTAGCTTATATACATAAACAAAGTTTAGTACTCAAACTTCGTTGATTGATGAGATTTTTATCCATCAAACTAAGTTAAAAAGTTAAGCTCTCCCATACTTAAAAATAGTACAAGTTATGGGACATCATATTTAAAAAAAAAAAAAATTACAAGCAACTACAGCAGTAACAACAGAGGGACAACAACAATAGTGGAGGGGTTTCTTGCAGCAACTAACTACAATAGCAACACGTGAGAGTTCAACCAGCAACAGAGACCCTTAGTTACTTCTAGTTACTGTAACTACACACACTATCAAATTCCTTCTAAAAGTTGACCATATTTACTTAACCCAATCATATTAAGTTTTCTAGTCACTCCAGTACTTAATATAAATGTTGTCCAAGGATTTTCCGAAATCTGCATTCCAGTATTATAATCCATTTGTTTCAAACTTGATAAATCTGTCTCATTGGAAGATATTAAATTTTAATCAAGTGTAAATTAAATTTGAATGTTTAAACTTATATTTTATCCTAATCCTACATTGTGAGCTTGAGAATCAACTTAAGCTCATTCAACTGATTAAACCACAAATTATATTTCAATTTGCTCAAAATTTTCGCAAGACAGTCAATCGTAGAAACTTACGGTGTCCAATAAATTTACGATTTGCAAAAATGTTACCGATATAAATTTTCCATGCTTACATATATATATATATATATAAGTGTATTGTGGTTTCAACCTTCAGATATAGTTGAACACAAAAGTTTACTATGGTTTGGGCCTTTGAGTATAGTTGAGCACAAATGATGACTATAGATATTGTATATTCACATAATGCAACATACGGAGTATAAATAGTTCATAACCCTAATACATATGTGAAAAGACTAATATGCCTCTACATTATATATAATATAATAAAATACAACAATATGCCCCCTCAATTTCAAAATACTAGAGTCAATTTGAGATTGAAGTAATGATTGAGGAATGATGTGGTAAACAAGTTCTTTGTAAAAAGATTTGCATGTTGATGTCATGTGAGTATATAATAGACGAGAACTTGACCAAAGGCAACCATTTCACACATAAAGTGATAATTAATGTCAATATGTTTAATACGATCATGTTGAATAAGGTTATCGGAGAGATATACTGCATAAAGATTATCACAACATAAGATGATAGGTTGCTAAATGGAGACCCCCACCTCATGGGCAAGATAATAAATCTAGGTAGATTCTATGACAACATATGCTAGTCCTTAATATTCAGCCTTTGTGAAGCTTTGAGATACTATAGGATGTTTCTTGGAATGCCATGAGATAAGATTACATCTAAGAAATATGGCATATCCAATGGTAGAGTGACAAGTGTCAGGATAACTTGCTCAATCTGCATCGGCCAATGTGGTCAATGAAGTGCTAGATGTACAAACAATTAGAAAGCCTATGGAGAGAGTACCAAAAAGATATCTAAGAACCCGTTTAGCAATCGGCATGTGATAAGTGTTGTGTTGATACATGTACTGACTCAATTGATTAACTACAAAATTAATATATGGTCGAGTAATGGTGAGGTACTACAGTGCACCTAGTTAAATAGAAGGCGAAAACCATGAGCACTAAGTTGATTACAAGGAGATAGAGGCATTTTTATAGGTTTGGAAAGATGTGTGTGATGACACTTGAGGAGATCAAGGGTGAATTGAGATTGGCTCAAATGGATGCCTTAAGGAATATGTTGCACATGGACACTGAGAAAAAAATAAAGGTCACCGAGATCCTTCATTGAAAATTGAGGAGAAAGAATGTTAATGTAGTGAAAAAGGAGTTTATGATTGTTACTAGTTTAAATGATATCATTAATGTATAGTAAAAGAACAAATTTATCAAAGTCACAAGAATGGACAAACATAAAGGTGCCAACTTTACTCTACTTAAAGCCGATTTAAAGAAGAAAGTTGTTGAATCAAGGGAACCAAGCCGAAGGAGCTTCTTTCAAGCCATAGAGAGACTTCTAAAGTTGATAGAAATATTCAAGATAATGGGGATGAACAAAGCCAAAGGGCTATTTCTTCATTAAGAAACCTATAAAGGAAAGTATTTTCGATATCAAGCTAGCGAATGGCCCAATGAGAAGATATGGCATATGATAGAATGAAGTGAATGGTGGTGGGTTTGGCAACAAGGCTAAATGTCTCTGAGTAGTCAAGTCCTTCACGATGAGAGAAACCTTAAGCTACTAGTTGTGCTTTAAATTGATTAACTTGACCCTTAACATTATACTTGATATGAAATTTCTAAGTATTGCTAACAACATTTTAGTGGAGTTATGGAGGAAAAAGAATCAAGTTTTTTTCTTAAGTAGAGAATCAAATTCTTCCCTCATAGAAATAGCCCAAGCAAAATGACGAAAGGCTTCAGTATAATAACGTGGTTTAGTAGAGGTGGTACGTTTGTGAAGGTTAAGGATTTGTCTGGGTTTGGTAATGTCTAAGTTAGAGCGAGTGAGCATTTGATGAGTCGGTTGCAATGTTGTAAAAGGTTCTAAGAAGGAAGAATGTGAGGGAAAAGTAGGCACTAGAGTAAGGGAGTTAGAGGAGGGATCCCCAAACGGAGGTTGGTGGACATGAGTTATAGGTAGTCACATGGTGTGGTAAGTAGTAGAGGTGTAGGTATGAATGGAGGCATTTGTAATGGGAGTAGGTAAGTCTAAAGAGCAAGAATGAACTATAGCTATAGATGTTGAGGTAATAGAAGTTGTGAATGGGGGTAAGCATGGAGGCTCAAGGTTAATAAGGGAATAGATTATGGGAAGAGTGAAAGTAAGGGGTGAAAGTGCCTAGGATGTTGCTTGGATAGTTGTAGAGAAAGAGATGAGTGAAGTGTAGGGTAAAATAGATTCATGAAAGACAAAATGGTAGTTGATATTGTAAAATCTGCAAAATTTTAAATACATATAATACCGAAATAGTTTAAAGATTGTATTAAAAGTCTTAATTATACCTCTCATAGATTTAAATTAAAAAAATAATCACGCGGAAAGTGAATAGCGAAAATTTTTAAGAAAAACAATAAAATAAATTAAAATCATAGACTTGGGATAGTTAAATGAAAATTTTGAGCAAATATTTATACTAGAAATAATTTAATTAACTTGGTCATAAAATTTCATATTAAAATACTAAACTAAATCACCACACATGACAAACATACCCGAAAAATAAAAAAGCCACTTATATATATATATATATATATATATATATATATATATATATATATATATATATATTGACCAACTTAGCCCTCCGAAAGCATGCATTCTCCAAAAGCTAAAATAAAAACGAAAAGCGAGAGAGAGATAAGAACAGATGAAGACAGAAGAAGAAAAAGGATGTTGGTCCCAATTATGCAAATAAGAGGGGAGGGGTAAATTGTTTGCTTTTAAAACTTTTTGAAAAACACTTAACAAAATTAACTTTAATACTTCTTTAGAAGAGAAACTTTTCTTTAAAACAATGTGAAACTTCAATTTAATATTTTTCTTAATTCTATTTTCATGAATTAATTTTATATATGTTATGATAAATGATTTACAAAGCTAAATTATCCAATTAATAAATAAAGTGCATAAATAAAAAAGTCAAGAATTTTATAGAGGTTCATCCTTTTAAGTACGTCCTCTCCTCCAGCTTCACTACTGAGGATCTGGTTATCCACACAAGTCGTTTTACTAAGTTAATGAAAGAAATTACAAACACCAATCAAATCTTGCTCTGTCTCACAAGCCTATCTCTCTTGGCTAAACACAAATCTACAAGACTATATGAAATTCTCTCAATTAACTTACAGTCAAACTGAACAAAAAATAAAAAGATTTTCAACGTCGAGTTACAATGGAAACTCAAAGCATTAAGCTCAAGAACAATCAGATAATAGTTCTATGCATAATATTGTTTGACTAAACGTCTGATCATTTAGATAGTATTTGACTAAATCAGAATAAAAAGTTTTGACAGAAAATTTCAGCATGAATTTTTCTTGAATAATTTTCATACTTTCTGATCTCTATTTATTTTCTTCACTCCTTCTCTTGTTGTTCTTCTTTTTGAACCTGTAGACAATATATATATATTTCTACAACAGATAAAAACAAACAAAGATAATTTGATTATTTGAAAGTTTCATGTTTGTTACTCCATTATTCCTGATTTTTCGAGATATGAAATTTTGAATACTTCAACATACTAAATGAATAGATCTTCTTTTATTGAATCGAAGATTAAAGATAATGAAGAAATCCATTTTTCCAATAGTTACGGAAAAAATCTTTTCTTGATATTTGAAGTGGATACATAAAAGAAAACTTCTCCTAATTTTGTGTGATATACTTTGAATAAAATTGTTAGTATCTGAAATAGATATATCACACAATTTAGTTATAATTCAACCACATCAATCAAGGAGATTAGATAATTATATATCTTTCCACGAGATCAGAAAAAGAACGTTGGAGATTTTGACATTTAAATATTTCTTTTGAAAATATATCTCCTTCTCATGATAAAAATAAATGTTTTATTATTTTCTGTATATTAAGAACTTTGAAAATCTAAGCTGATTTCAGACACATGAAAATTATTTAAAGTATAATTAAGTGTTTATAATGGGAACATAATATAAAAATCATGTATTCAAGAAATCCCTTATGGAGCGGATTTAACATATTACCAATTACATCTAATTTCAGTGGAGCTAGTCCTTCATCAACACAACAACCATAATTCAAAATAAACTTAATGAATTTAAGTTTTTGTATAAAACTAATTATCAACATGAAGGATCTCATACTGTCTAACCAAACATCTACTGTCTAATTAAAAAAATTTGTTCCACTTTCGTATACCAAAGGATATACTCTTGTTATCATCAAAACCTATAAGAAGAGAACTTAACAAATGAAAACAAGGAAGGGAAGAGAAAAAGAAAATAGAAGGAAATTTGATGTAACTTCCACACATGACCACCAAATCATAAACCAAGACCACCAACGTAATCCTTGAGGTGAGCTTTATGAAACTATACTAGTTTTGTGTGGGAAAATTTTTATTTTTGGGATTTAAATATAGTTTTGATATGTGTATAAAAATATAATTTAGTTTAGAAAATAATTAAAATAATTAGAAATGCACTAAACATGATGATATTTGTCATCAGTAGTATGTAAAAGTATGGTTTTCTTTATATTTTTGGAGAAGAAAATTTTCCCACCAATTTAATTGAAGATTACTGCGAATAATAATAATAAAAAAAAGATCCAAGTGAGTAAAAACTCTATGATATACTGCATTTGGTTTCATGGTATGTTGTATTATATATTTATATATATATATCTTCACCATTGTGGAAATTTGCATGAATATTATTGTATTTGGCCATGTTTTAAAAATAAAGGTATACATATATATGTTATGTGTGGATATAGGAAGTGTAGGCGTGAATGGATCGGTTTGTATAGAGTGTATGTATATATTGTACAAGTGTAGACGGGAATTATGTGTGTACCGATGGTGAGTGCTTATGTGTGTGGGTGTGTGTATATGCTATACTCATGTGCATTGTGTAAGGATGGTTTCTACTTTGTTAACAAAGTACACAACCAAGTACACAATTATGTACCTCCAGCTTGCTCCCAAGGTTTATGATAAAGATGTACACGAGAGAGTACACGAATTGTGTACTATTTTCTTGTATATGAATACCCTAAAATAGAGCCTCCACCTTAGATACACAAGCAAAGTACAAAAGTGGGTACATAACTGTGTATCTCCAGTTTGCTCTCAAAACTTCCACCTTCGATACACAAGCAAAGTACACAACTAGGTATATAGTTGTGTATCTCCAATTTGCTTTTAGGGTTTACAATAGAGATGTACACAAGAGAGTATACAATTGTGTACTTTTTTGTGTATATGAATATCCTAAAATAAAACCTTCACCTTAGATACACAAGCAAAGTACATGATTGTGTACTTTTCATGAATCTTCAACTTGCTTGCAACTTGTCCAATTCCTTCCAAACTCAATTTATTTCTTCAAAACTTCTTCCTTTAGCTCCAAAAAGCTATAAAAGGCTTGAAATCAATATTCGTTCAAATAAATATTCTTCTCTTTAATGAATTACCAACAAAATATATCCACAAAGCATAAATTCGCCATTCTAGATAAGGGTCTCTTGACACTTATCCGTAAGTATCAATAATACTAATAATAATAATAATAATAATAAATAAATACTTGATAATAATAAAAAAGGTATCAATATATATATGTACTTGTGAGTCCATGGGTTTAGACCAAAAGAGGGACAAATGACAATCAAATGACTTCGAAATAAATCTAATGTTAGTGAGTTATCTTGTCTGATATTTTGGTTGTTGTATTATGATCATTATTAAATGGTAATGTTTTGTATTCATCTTTGATGTGATTGAATCATGTGTGATTGATTCCTACATGATCACCTAAAAACAATAATCTAATTATTACAACTTAATAAAAATTGACATTCATTGCACGAGACATTGCGTATTGAAAGCCATCACTACTACAAGACACATTGGAAGTAATCGAATGATTACTGCTTCGCCAAGTGCAAACTAAGAGATTAAGGGATTGTTGTGCCTTGACGATTCCAAGTTTGATTTGCCCTTGAGGGTGTTTATTGCTTGGTGTGCTAAATACACCTAAGTTTGTGACATTAAACTTAAGAGACAATCTTTAATAAAGAGATAAGATTAACTAATTGCGTTTAAGACCTAAGCACTGATGGTATGATCTGAATCCCTAACCCAAGGTCAAGGGGGATATAAACCCTATACTTCACGCTAGTTATTAGAAGATCGCATGTGATATTGCATTTATATGATTTGAAAACTTATTTGAAATTGCTTATGCGTGCAAATAGTATTGAGAGATTATACTGATATCTCGGTAGGCTATTAACTCACCCTCCTATAGACTTTATTATGCAGGATACGACTACCTAAACTACCTTAGAGGCCATCACACCCAAATATGTACAAGTGTCGCAAAAACTCTGGGAAAAAAGGGCAAAATGGAAAGATAGCAAGAGTATCTTGTAAAGTTTGATAATTTCAAACAATTGACAACTTGTAAATATCTAATCTGATGTAGAGGGATCTTACTTGTATTTATTCTATATGGGACTCAGATAAGGCCCTCTTCACTTATGTATATTGCTTCCATTGCATACGAAATGAGTTTTATTTGTGATAAAGGAATGTCAAAGGCATTCGATTAATTAATTATTATGATTCAACAAGTTGATTTGTATTAGTTTGAGACACTTCATGATTGCTTAGTAGAGGCCAAGCAATTGTGGCGGGTTGTCACGAATTGGATACTCTACAGGGTGTGATAGATATAGATACATTTGGAAGTGGGGTCAAGACAACAGTACCCTTTTATGTTAGGCAAAATACCTAATGAAGATGCAAGGTAAGGATCGAGGGGATAGTTTGTTAGGAGACATAGGCGTTATATTAAGGTAGCATAGACACCCAAAAGTGCGAAGGTAGGTGTAATCAAGTGAAGTATGATGTAACGGTTTAAATGGTGACTTAAGAGCAAGGGTGGAGAGGGAAAGTGATTTATTGTATAAATTGCAATCAAAGCAACTTCAACCCAAAAACTAGGTGGCATGTTTGCATGAAGGCAAATTATGCGAGCTAGGTCTATGATATGCCTGTGTTTACTTCAGTTATGCTATTTTGGTGAGGTATATAGGGATAGAAAAGTTGAAAGTGGATGCTATTTTCTTTACGAAGGTCCATGAGGGCATTATTAACAAATTCACCTCCACCATCATTGTAAAAAATTTTAATGTGTATGGAGAGATAATTTTCAACTAAAGATGTAAAGTGTTTGAAATGACACTGAACTTCAGATTTATTGTACATTGAAAATAACCAAGAATAGCAAGTACAATCATCCACAACGAGTACATAATATTGAAACCCTATATTTGATCTAATTAGTGATTGCCATACATCATAATGTATAATGAATGATTTCTAAGGGCTTCTTTGCTCGTTGAGATGAGTGCATGAATGGTAGGCGAATGAATTTGCCAGTGCTACAGGAATGACACGGACTAGAAGATTGACCAGAGGACTTGACTGGAAGACGATGGGCCTAAAGAAGTTGATGGAAGACAGCATTATGAGAATGACATAGCCTGGAATGTCAGATGTCTCTCGAAACAGCAGATGCAAGGAGGGATTATAGGGAGCAAACGAAAATGAGACGAACCAGGTAGAGAGGATGCCTAGTTTGCTAGTGTAGGAGACTCTGACCCGTTTTCGAGTCCTGAGTAGAGAAAGAAGAATTGTCAAATCTAACTGTATAGTTATTGTCATTACAGAGTTTGATGGCCGAGAGTAGGTTGTGTGTAAGTGAAGGAACATTCAAAGCATTCTTAAGAAGGATGGGTGTTCCATTGGTTTGAATGGTGAGGTCGCCAACATGAGATACAGATATAGATGCACCATTGCCAACCTTTACCTGATCAGAACCAACATATGAAGTCAAGCTAGAGAGAATATCTGCATCAAGAGTCATATGGTGCATCACACCAGAATCAAGATACGGAATGGTTTCATTGGATTCTCCAAGAGAAAGGACAACAAACGTTGAGGTGTATCAGCATAAGCTTCATTAAACCTCTAGTAGCAGTGTAAAGCTGAGTGACCAGGCTTTGTACATATCTGGAATGAGAGCGAAGACCCAGTGGAGGCACGAGATGTAGGAGTAACAATGGTAGACCGGCAAGTACTAGAGTACTGACGAGAAGAGCACTAACTTGGAGGCAAGGATACTTGATGCTGACGTTGATTGAAACATCAATCCGCATGTGGAAAGTGAGCGTGCCCACTAGAGCTAGACCTCCCACGACCACGACCTTGACTCCTAGAGGAGGTTATCTGAGTTTAGAGTGCAATAGGCATAGGATTGGAGATGTCATCTGCGTCAAGTCTTCTAAGTCATTATTCTTGATGTATGAGTTTAGCTTGAACCCGCTCGAAGGTAAGAGTAATGGGGGAATGTGTAAGTGTGATGACCATGGCATCATATTCTCATGGGAGGCCATGGAGTGCATATGTGATGAGGTCTGCAAAAGTGAGAGGCCGACCAATAGAGGCTATTTAGTCAGCAATTGATTTGAGTCGATGAAGATATTCGATCATGGTGGTGTTGTTGAGCTTGAGGGAAAGGAGGCGCTGTTTAAGCTCCATTTCCCTTGCCATTAAAATTTTCAAGAAATCTTCGATGAAAGGCAGTCCAAATATCATGTGCAGAAAAAATATCATGGATGTCCATAAGAATATCGGTGGAGATGGTTGCAAGCAAAGCAGCTCGAGCCAAATGATTTACTTGAAGCCAAGCGGTGTAGGCGGGATTGGGAAGCAGAGCACTGCAAGTGTGGCAGGGATAATGGAAGTTGATGCAATGATTGTGCCATCGACATAACGATAGAGATCATTGGAGATTAAAAAGGATGTCATAAGAGAGACCCATAATTGATAATCATCTATAGATAGTTTGATGGGCACAATAGTAGTAACATTGATGGTGGCGAGGGTAGAAGAGTGTATGTCAATGTTAGGTTCGTTGACGAATGTGGTGGTGGTTGATGGTGGTGTAGTGAGATTAGAGGATAGAAAAGGAGTGGATTTCCAATTAGCGGAGGAGGCATCGATGGTAGCATTCATGGCAAGTAAGAGGTTGAGAGATTAAAGGAGAAGGTTTGATGGTGTTTGAGAATTGTGAGAGTGTGTAGTGGCTAACAAGTTGAAGGAGAAAAGTTGAGAGGAGACAAGTGATGGTGGGAGAGTGAAAATCGATTCGGATAGCATGGACAGTTGGGAAAGAAAGGTGGAGTGGCTGGCAATGGTGAGTGGTGCGACGTGAGTAAGAGGATGATTTAGTGTTTGGGTAAGGTTAATGACCATTGGTTCAACAATGGTGGTAAAAGGGAGAGATTGCAATGTGGCTGCTGTTGTCGTCATGATGGAGGGTCCTCCGGAAATGATGAAAAATGAAGTGCAAGATGAGACGTCGTTGTAGTTGGAAGGTAACAGAGGCCAACATGATTTTGGACGGTGACAAGAAGGACGCGTTTCCGATGGACAAAAGCAAATAAGAAATATATTAATGATAGCAAGAAGGAAAAGAAATTAAAAAATAATTAGATTTTCCCTTGATGACTCTAATACCATGAACATAAATGAAGGCTATGTATATTGTTTATTCACATAATGCAATGTACAAAGTATAAATAGCTCATAATCTTAATACACATGTGAAAAGACTAATATACTCCTACATTATGTATAATACATTAAAATACAATAATAATAATTATGTATAAAATGCAAATAAATAAATAAAAATAAAGAGGAAAGTTTAAATTTTATACTTTTGAGATATCTAAAGATGTTTTATTACTCTTATAGCCCTGTCTTATTTTTTACCACAGCCTGAAAAAAAAAAAAAGGATTTATGGTTGCATTGGTTAATTAATAGAAGACCAAACAACTTTGTATGAATAATTCAATGCAAACCCCAAAATAATGTTCCAAATTCACATGTTTATCTCATTATTATTTCTGTTTCTTTTGCGTACGCCCAAAAACCCTAACTCTCTTCTCTCATCTTTATCTCTCCAGGGTTTACTTTTATGTTTTATCACATTATTATTTCTGTTTAAGAAGTTGATACTAACTTGTTCTTTTGTGAGGTTGATTGGGATGGGAGTCACTTCGAGTCAAATAGGAGTCCAAACAACTTAAAGAGGAAGAAGGCTGATAGGTCACAAGTGGGTAAAATTGGTCACCACCGAGTTTTCTGTTTCTTATTCTTTTTATACTTTCTCCTTCACAGTTAACACGCCCATCTATTAAGGTCTATTTGATTCATCAAATGAACAGGAAAGAAAAAAAAAATTAAGGAACTTTGTTGGAGATAGTATAAAGAGTGTAAAAGAAAAGGTTGAATATGGTGTAGAATGGAAGAAAAAATTGGCAAAAACCAGTAAATTGGTTTCAAATTTTTCGAAATTTTTAGATGATACAAAAAAGATAAATGATAGACACTATCAAACATTTAATATGAAATCATAATGACTTTATTTTTTTTTTATTTTTAAAACTCTTTATCTACAAGTTTAAATTAGACATAATTGCTTTCATAAAATATTTATTGTGAGAAGGTATGGAAGAATTCATCGGTCCAATTGTGGGGAAGAAGTCACATGTCCAATTAAAGGCATGGGGTGCACTTATGGATAAGATTGGACATACATAAAGAAAATAAATTGAATGCCAAAAATAAATGCTGATTACAAAAATGAGTTCTACACGAAAAGACAAGGTCAAGGGGTTATACTTACGCATTTTTTTGGAAAAAATTATAAGAAGAATTCGATCAAAATATAGATTTAATAGTTGATATATATTACATATTATATATACATAATGTATAAATATCAATAAGCTTTATATATATATATATATTATAAAATATGAATGATAATTATTTTAAAAATTATGTATTTTATTGTTATATATATCAAAACTTTATTAATATTTATATATCATATATATATATATATACATAATACATAACAACTAATAAATGTCCGAGCGTGGATGCTGATCATTATCTAGTAGAGGCAAATGGCGCAAATCATGGAAGTCGTATGATGCGCTTACCAAATCAGATTGAGGTGCATCGTTTTATCAAATTTCTATTCAAATACTAGAGCTTTGACTGCAAGTAACTTTTATATGTAAGATCCAATTTTTATATAATTTATATCGATAAAATGTTGGAATGTTGGAAGTGTGGTCCTATTTTTTAGGAACCACAAACTACAACTTCCATTCCTATGATCCCACTATCCACTTAATCCTTATCAATCATATTATCCACTAACCCATTAGCATGATTTTAGGAAACTTTGATGGAAAGTTTCTCTATAAATAGCTATTGGATTCAAGGTCTCAGAGCATGAAAAATTCTATAAAAACACATTACTATCTTGTGAGTTTTTTGAATGCTCTGAAGATCTTGGAGGTTCCGGGACTTGACGGTTTTGTTCCTCTCCATATTCAGCAATGGCAAGAGGTTAGTGATTCCCCTATTTCCGCTGCAATTTTGTGTTTGTATTTAGTTGTGGCTATCATTTGGTATCAGAGCCGTAATTAAACCTCTGCCTTGCGATTTCGAAAAAATTAATTTTTCTCCTTTTTCAATTCAATTTTAATTTAAATTGGTTTTGATAAATTTTATCAAATTTATGATACATTTATTTGTATCAATTTTTCTGGAGAATTAATTTTTTTAATTAGAGTTTTATGGTGCAAATTAATTTTTTATTAATTTTGTACTTAATTTTACTCAATTTTCAAGTATAATAATTGAGTAATAATGTTGGATTTTATTTGCCAACATCAAGTATTATTTTTTTTTTCTAAAAAATAAAAAATTTATGACATGTTAAATTGGAAATAAAGTAAATTATTTAGTATTTTTCTTAAATAATTTTTCCTTGAAATTTAACATGTCAATTTTATTTAACATTTTCACTTACGGTTTTGTGAAAAACTTTTGTGGAATTTTATTTTGTATTAAATTCCATATTTATTTTAAATAATTTGTGTATATATAAATTTATGGTTTATATACACTAGCTTGTTAATTATTTAAAATATCGTTAATGAAATTGCATTAGGATTTTTGCAATTTTAGTATTTGTTCAAGGTGCTTAAATTGGTATGTGATTGTATGTATGTTTCGGATTTATTATGCATGCAATATATTATTCACGTTTAAGTACATTTAGAGTTATTGCATGATGTTTAGCAATAGCGGTTATTGTTGTCTCGTGATTAAATAATTCTAATAAATTTTGGCGTAGCCACAACAGCCTTATTTAGAATGGATTATTTATTAGAAATCACATTTAGTATTATAGACATTAAATAACTTCATAAAACATTAAGTTAAAAGTTTAAATTGAGTCAGATTAATTTTGTCTAAGGAGACGTTATCGTGGGACAAATGTGACCCCTCCACATCTTTCCTGGGAATTCATTCGAATTCTGTCTAAGGAGGCTGGATTTTAAGTGGGACCTTTTGTTTAACCTACGTGTCTTTCCTGGAAATTTATCTGATCTCAAGTGATAAAAATAATTTTGTTTGACTGAGGTTTAGCCAAAGCAGCCTCTATTGAACGAAGTTATTTATACGGTATCACATAAGAAATGTTTAGACTTTACATTTATTTTGTTTGATGATCCATAAAGCATTGAGGTATAGCCACAACAGCCTTATTAAGGACAAATCTCATAAAGTGATTATGAAGTAAAAGAAATATAATGTCTATTATAAGGAATGAATCTTATTGAATTAAAAATTTAGCCCATAGGCAATTTTTATGTCGCTAGATTCATTATTGCATGATTTGCATTGGTAAATTATGATTTATGTTATAGTCTCAAATTAAGTATTAAGCATGTTTGTGTTTGCAACTATACAACCTTTGACTGATACTAAAGTGGAAATCCCTATTTTAACAAGTGAAAACTTTAAGACTTGGAGAGATAATGTACTTCTTCATTTGGGGTGTTTGGACATTGACTATGCCACTATTAAGGATGAGCCACTTCTGAGTGAAGAAAGCACTCAAGCTGAGTTTGATCTTCATGAGAAATGGGAACAGTATAATCGACTTAGTATCATGTTCATTAAGAGCAAACTCACTGCAGATGTTAGTGGCTCAGTGGATCAATATAAAAATGTCAAAGAGCTGCTAGATGCCCTTGAAAGGCAATTTAAGACTTCTAAGAAGTCTCTAACTAGCACCCTGATTATGAAGTTCACATCTGCTAAGTTGACTTCTGTGAAAGGCATTAGAGAACACATCAACAAAATGCGTGATTTAGCAAATCGCTTGAAGGCTCTAGAGATTGAGATGCCGGATGCTTTCCTAGTGCATTTTATTCTGACGACCCTTCCATCACAGTATGGACCTTTTAAGATCTCTTACAACATACATAAGGACAAATGGACAATAGATGATCTATTGACCATGTGTGAAGAAGAGGAAGCCCGATTAACTCTGGAGATGGGAGAAAATGCAATGATGGTTACTTAAGGAAAGAAAACCGGCAAAGTCAAAGGAAAAGGGAAGGGTAAAATCCAACCCAATGCTGACATCAAGAAAGAGTCCAAGTGTTTTTTCTATGAAAAGAAGGGACACATAAAGAAAGACTGTGTCAAGCATAAAAATTGGCTTGAAAAGAAAGGTAACTTAGTCTCATTTGTTTGTTTTGAGTCTAATATGGTTGATGTGAATTGTAACACATGGTTGATTGATTCTAGATCTACGATCCATATTTCCAATTCCATGCAGGGTTTACAAAACCTGCAGAAACCAGTGGGAGCTGAGCGATTTATCTATTCTGGAAACAAGATAGAATCGCATGTGGAAGCTATTGGGACATGCATATTAGTACTTAAGAGTGGCTTTAATTTAATTCTTGAAAAGACCTTTTATGTTCTTAGTTTTTCTAGGAATTTGATTTCAGTTTCAAAACTTGTACCTTCGGAATTTACTTTTAACTTTTCAAACAATGGTTTTGATTTATTTTATAAATCCAATCATATTGGTGATGGTTCTTTATTGGATGGTCTTTATTTATTAAATTAAATTTACATAATAATGCTACTCATGATGTCATGCATGTACAAGCTGGTACTAAACGATGTGTTATGAATGAGGATTCTTTTATCTTATAGCACCGTAGACTAGGTCATATCTCTATAGAGAGAGTTAAAAGATTGGTGAATGATGGTATACTTAGTCATTTAGATTTCACTGATTTTGATACTTTTATAGACTGCATAAAGGGAAAGCAGACTAACAAGTCAAAGAAAGGTGCCAAAAGGAGTTCGGCCATATTAGAAATGAACCATTCTGATATCTATTGTCCAGATATGGATAATCAAGGTTAGAAATACTTTATCACATTTATAGACGATTACTCACGATATATGTATCTCTACATGCTTCATCATAAAAGTGAAGCGTTGGAAGCCTTTAAGGTTTTCAAAGCTGAAGTAGAGAAACAATGCGGTAAGCAAATCAAGATTGTGAAAACCGATAGAGGTGGTGAGTATTATGGTAGATACACTGAAGATGGACAAGCATCGGGTCCTTTTGCTAAGTTTCTTCAAGATAACGGTATAGTTTCCCAATACACCATGCCAGGTTCACCTGATCAGAATAGTGTTGCGGAAAGAAGAAACCGAACATTAATGGAAATGGTGCGAAGTATGTTTAGTAGCTCTAAACTGCCTAAATCCTTATGGATTGAAGCATTAAAGATGGCTGCGTATATATTAAACAGAGTTCCAACCAAGGCTATTTCTAAAACACCATTTGAGTTGTTCAAAGGTTGGAAACCGAGTTTGCGTCATATGCGTGTATGGGGATGCCCGTCTGAAGTTAGAGTTTACAACCCACAAGAAAAGAAACTAGATCCTCGGACTGTAAGTGGGCATTTCATTGGATATGCCGAAAAGTCCAAAGGATATAGATTTTATTATCCATCTCACACTACTAAGATTGTGGAATCAAGAAATGCAAAATTTCTTGAATATGACTCAATAAGTGGGAGTGATCTATCTCAAGACATAGTTCATGAGCAAGATCTACTTTCCACATCAGGTGAGAGATTGGTTGTTGTTCACAACACTCCTCGAGTTCAAATAGGTGTTGAACAACCAATCAATGAAAATCCACAAATTGCTGAGGAAATCATAGTAGATCAAAATCAAGAAATGATTGAGCAACATGATCCACAAGAAAATGTTGTCCCAATTTTAAGGAGATCTACTAGAGAAAGGAGATCAGCAATCCCTAGTGATTATATTGTGTATTTACAAGAATCTGAGTACAATATTGGAGCTGAAAATGATCTTGAGTCTTTCAAGGAAGCTATGAATTGTGATGAGTCAAATTTATGGTATAATGCTATGTTAGATGAGATGAATTCTATGAAGAGTGATGAAGTCTAGGATCTTGTCCCGTTGCCCAACGGTGTAAAAGCCATAGGTAATAAATGGGTCTTTAAAACTAAAAGAGACTCATTGGGCAACATTGAAAGATATAAGGCTAGACTTGTTGCTAAAGGGTTCACTCAGCGTGAAGGAATTGATTACACGGAGACCTTCAGTCCTGTATCCAAGAAAGACTCCTTACGCATAATATTAGCATTAGTAGCTCAATTTAATCTTGAGTTACAACAAATGGATGTGAAAACAGCTTTCCTAAATGGTAATCTAGAGGAAGAGGTTTATATGAAACAACCTGAAGGATTTTCCTCTAGTGATGGTGATCACTTGGTTTGCAAGCTAAAGAAATCCATTTATGGATTAAAACAAGCCTCATGTCAATGGTATTTAAAATTTCATGATGTTATCTCTTCATTTGGTTTCGTTGAGAATATCATGGATCAATGTATATACCAAAAGGTTAGTGGGAGTAAGATTTGTTTTCTTATCCTATATGTGGATGATATCCTACTTGCATCAAATGATAAGGGTATGCTACATGAGGTGAAACAATTTCTTTCTAAAAATTTTGATATGAAGGATATGGGTGATGCATCTCATGTCATTGGGATTAAGATTCATCGAGATAGACATAGAGGAATCTTAGTTCTATCTCAAGAAACATATATTAACAAAATTTTAGAAAGATTTCGGATGAAAAATTGTTCACCTAGCGTTGCTCCTATCATGAAGGGTGATAAGCTCCATTTGGACCAATGCCCTAAAAACGAGTTTGAAAGAGAGCAAATGAAGAACATTCCTTATGCTTTAGCTGTTGGAAGCTTAATGTATGCTCAGGTTTGTACTAGACCTGACATTGCATTTGTTGTTGGAATGTTAGGAAGATATCAGTCAAATCCGGGACTTGACCACTGGAAAGCTGCAAAGAAAGTCTTGAGATACCTTCAAGGGACAAAAGATTACATGCTTATGTACAAACGGTCAGATGATTTGGAAGTAATTGGCTAGTCTGATTCAGACTTCGTCGGATGCGTTGATTCTCGAAAATCAACATCAGGTTACATTTTCATGTTAGCCGGTGGAGCCATTTCATGGAGAAGTGTCAAGCAGACTTTAACTGCTACTTTTACTATGGAAGCTGAGTTCGTTTCGTGTTTTGAGGCTACCTCACAAGGTGTATGGTTGAAGAGTTTCATCGAAGGGCTTAGACTTGTGGATTCTATATCTAAGCCGCTGAGGATGTATTGTGATAATTCAGCTGCAGTCTTTATGGCTAAAAATAATAAGAGTGGAAGTTGAAGCAAACATATCGACATAAAGTATTTGGCCATAAGGGAACGTGTTAAAGATAACAAAGTGGTCATTCAGTATATTAACACAAAGCTGATGTTAGCCGATCCTTTGACTAAAGGCATGCCACCACAAAGATTTAAGGATCATGTTGTCAGTATGGGACTTGGTTCCATTATGTGTTAGTGAAACTCTATAGAGTAGATATTTCTCATATTTGTTGTGCACATTTTTGTTTATTTGGAGAAATATCAATAAAGTTTGGACCTAGAATAAACGTTGGGTTTATTCATTAAGCTGTTGGGAAAAAGGTTTGAAAACTTGATACATTGTAATACATGGAAGATACTACTCGAGTAATAAAGGGAAAATATCGCCATGATTCATGTATTGTGTTTTCTTAAAGTCTAAGGATTTGTGGTAAAATATACGGACCAAGTGGGAGAATGTTGGAATGTTGGAAGTGTGGTCCTATTTTTTAGGAACCACAAACTACAACCTCCATTCCCATGATCCCACTATCCACTTAATCCTTGTCAACCATATTATCCACTAACCCAATTGCATGATTTTAGAAAACTTTGATGGAAAGTTTCTCTATAAATAGCTATTGGATTCAAGGTCCCAAAGCATGAAAAATTCTATAAAAACACATTACCATCTTGTGAGTTTTTTGAATGCTCTGAAGATCTTGGAGGTTCCGGGACTTGAAGATTTTGTTCCTCTCCGTATTCAGCAATGGTAAGAGGTTAGTGATTCCCCTATTTCCGCTGCAATTTTGTGTTTGTATTTAGTTATGGCTATCATAAAAAACTTATAATACGTCCTTTCATTTAAAAATAAATAAGTTTTGAAACTACTTAAACCCTTCAATATTTCGCAAGGATCATAAATTGCAAACAAAGTGCCATTTACCCTCAAAAAAGTGCATTGTTGAACTCAACATGCAATATACTTCCGTATAATATAATATCTTGAGTATATTTTCTATATCTGACATGTATTAATTTTCTAACTGTTCAGCCCATACCTTGCAACTAAACATTGCACCACTACAAAACTTATAGTCGTTTCATAGTTTGAAATTCATGTCACAAGCTATTCAAAACTCTTCGATTTGATTCAAAATTGCACGATTGAAAATTGCTTAATTATTCGGCAAACTAGTATATATATAGATAGAGAGCAAATAATCAAAAATAGGGAGTTTGTACTTACCTCATTTTAGACATGTCTAAATAAATTTCAAAAAAAAAAAAAGAGCAAAATGATTTTTTTTTATTTTTTTTACTAACATGCTAGAAATGAGACACCTATAATATGGGTGACTAAAACCATGATAATTATTTGCTATAATTAAAATACAAAAAAATACATTTCTAAATTTTAGCAACCTCTTCCATGGAGGTAAAGCATCCACTCAATAAAAAAAAAAAAAAAGAGTTATTCTTTAGTGTGAGTAGTTACTTTTAAAATATGGATGGATAGAAGTTAGTGTGTGAAGGTGGGTTATGGACATGATTTACAAACGTTATGTTCAACAAAAGTAATAACAAGAGGTTTTTGAGAAAAGTTGGAGGGTATTTTGTTAATTTGGTTAGTATTTCATTTTTCAAATGTATTTAAAGACACCAAAAATGGCTTTATATCTTTAATAATATAGAATAAACTAATGACGATGCACCCACACACTACGTGTGCATATATGAAAATATCAAATATATGTATATAATTGAATTATAATGATTCATTCATCTATAAATTTTATAATGAAAAACATGTAATAATCAAAGTAGGGATGATATGTCATTACTTTTTTTTTTTACTAATAAATTCTCATTATATAGATTCCATTCAAATCCAAAATAATCTTCTTCTTTTTTTCTCTTTTCTTGGAAAGTAATGTATCTATTTTGTTAAAAGAACATTAGAATAATCTTGTAAATGTTTATACCGTACAAAGAATTGTAATTAGGTGATTATGATATTTTGATGATGTGAGCAAATTTATTTTTCAAAATAGCAATCATCTTTTGAATATTAAAAATAGATAAATAAATAAAACAAATCAAAACAAAATAAGATGTTTTCAAAAGCGAATTATCGATAGGAGTTCTCCATATCTAACTTTAAAATCCTGTAAAAGTATAAACAAAATTAAAACAAGTCAAAACTAGTGGAAGTTTATATATTGTATTAAGAGGGGGAGAAAGAGAGTTATTGAGGAACCTATTGTACATAAACCTTTTTTTTTTTTTGACAAAACCTAACCCTAAGATTAGATAGTTATCAATTCGGTTGATGAGTGAAATGCATCAAAGAAAATTAAACACATCAAAATACAATAATATACAAATTAGAAAAAAAAATCCTTCTAGAAGTGAAATATCTCAAATGAAGTTGTCATACAATCTTACTTATTAAATTTTTGTCTACTACATCAAATAAATTGTACACGTATCAAAAAATCATTTTGATAACCCTAACATAAATTAATTTATCGAAACATATGGAAAATTGAAATTTTTATATTTGCATTATTTCACTTATTGCTTAACACACAAGACGATGTGATATTAAAAAGATAAAAAAAAATGTTGAAGAAGAGAAAGAATATTTTATAAATTTTAAAAACACTTACATACTCACAAATACAGATAATGCAATCATACTTATCAATTATATGTCTTTTCAATGGACAATACAGTTAATATAAGAGCAAGCAAGACAAACAAAAAAAAGGGGAAAACTTAACTTTAAGCCAAACTCAATTATTTAAAGATAGAAAATACCAAAACATTACTATAATCTAAAAAGAAATAAGAAAATTTAGTAATCTACTATATAATATTTGAAAAAAAAAATTATTCTATAAGCTACTTGAGATTGCATAGTGTTTGTGTTCAATTAAATAACTCAATAAGGTTAAAGCCAAACTAAGATTTTGGAAGTGGAGGCTTGCACCCATTCTCATTATTAACAACCTTAAACCACATGTGATCCAAGATATTTATAAATAAAGAAAAAAAAAACTAAAATTACCATAACTTTAAAAAGAAAAGAGAAAAAGGAAAAGTAGATTTTTAGTTCTCAACGTTTACATACTTTTCTATTTGAAACCTCAATACTTTTTTCCTTTTATTTAAGCTCTCAACTTTTTCAAAACCTTACCAAAAAAAAAAAAAAAAGTACTCCCATCAAATCTATTAAGTTTTTCATCAATTGTAACACATATCAACTTCAAATTGGTTTACAATAATTAAATTATAAAAAATGATAATATTTAATATATTTATTTACATAATATAACAAAAAATAATATTTAATATATTTAATAAAAATATAAAAATAATAATTAAAATTAAGAAAAGGAACCGAAAAAGTTTATGTGTACCTTAGTCACCTTAGCTAACTAGGTTAAGATTAATTGAAATCCAATACATACTCAAAATAAATAGAAAATTTAACATATTTAATAAAAGTTCTATTTTATAAGATTTTAAAAACATTAAAGACTCAAATAAAAAAGAAAAAAAATTTGGGGGTTTAAATAAAAAGTAGATAAATATTAAAGACTAAAAGTATACTTTGCCCAAAAGAAAAAGAAAAGTTATTAATCTATTCTCTAATCAAACCGGTGGAATTTGCATTCGATGAAAACACTAAACAAGATTGAAGCAGAATTAGGATTCCGAAAATGGATGATAAAGAAAGAGATTAACAAAGAGAAGGAAGGAAGAGGAAAGAATAAAAATTATATAATTTAAAATACTAAATTTAATCCACATAAATTTAGAAGGGAAAAAAATTGACATTACAAGAAATTGAAATATTTAAATATGGCTACTTACCTATCTTTGGATTACTCATCATTATAAAAATAGCCATTCCCAATATAAATGGTAAATTAAAAAAATCACATTTATAACCCAATGAAATATAACATAAAAGCATGTATTATAAGATAACAAATGATAAATGACAAATATTAATATTATGAAGAGCAATTTGGAAAAATAGAATAAGACATCAAAATGTGAGACTTGCTACTTAAATAATATAGATAAAACTATAAACAAATCCTTTCTTTTTCTTGACTTTTTTCTTTTTCTTTCTTATGATTTTTAATTTTTTTTCTTAACTATTTTCCCTACCTAAAATGCAAAATAAGAAAGTGGTGGCTTATGGTTTTGACTTTTGATTAGATGAGGAAATGGTGTAGGCCATCTTGAAAGGATAGAATTATTAAAATAGAAAACACTGTTAAAAAATGGCAAGAGCCATCTTTAAATTAATAGAGGGATGCCGGAAAAAAATAGGTAGGAGTTCTCTTGAAAATGGGGGAATTGGCCAAATTAGAAGAATTTACAGCTGGAGCCATCCTGAAATTTACGGAGGCGGATATCTTTATTTGAACAAATACCCCAAATTAATAATTAAAGTTTCAATAGCATGCAATATGTGTAAATAATTGTTAATATAATCTAAATACAGTTATAATTTTATTAACCTATTATAGCACCAACATATGTGCACCAGCGTAATATGTGCAAAAATTGAAAAGAAAAAAGAAAAAAGAAAACGAGGAAAATTTCTTAATAATTTATCTATCCAAAGTATATTATGTTCAAGGCGATCATTAATCACACATCTCCTTATCTTAAAAAACTAAAGGTAATAATGTAGAATTTGTGATAATCTAATTGCCATGTTGAAAGCACATGTCGTTTTAACAACAGAAATTGGTTTATATAACATTATACATACAATACGCTATGCACATAACACGTTTGGAGGAATGCAGATAGGCACACTATAATTATCATGACAATCAAAACAATTATATCAATTCAAGATATATTGAAAACAAAATGCTATAATAAATATCGAATGAGTGAACAGTTTATTCTAGCTTGGGGAGAATCTTGGATAATGGTATGATAGGGATGATTTTGTCTATTTTTGTTTTAGGCATTTAAGAGTTATTAAGCCGTTAGTTAACTTTTAGTTTGCAACTTTTTAAGTACTAGATAGGATAAAATCTTTTCCACCATATTTAGTTTACAAAATAAGCCTGTTATTAGAGAAAATAATTCAAGAGTCAACTTTGTCCTAGTTGTGTCCCCCGTGACGATAGACAATTACATAACTTATCTCCATTGAAAACAAAGAATAAATGAAAATCTAAAGTGATCAAAATGAAGAATGTGACATTGATTGGTTTTGTTGCAAGGATTGACTTTATGAATAGTCTAGCTACAACCAACTTCTAAAGTTTTGGCTTCATCCTAAAATTTTTCCAACTCACCTAGGTACTCTCAACTATGATAGTGTATTGCATATTCAAATTAAAGTTCTCATATTAATATTTTATGATTAGGGAAAATTATGTGTTATTGCCTTTTGGTATATATTGCATATATCCTACTATACTTATATAGGAACAGATTTTTTGTCTAAATATTAAATAAATTTTATCATTGAGATTTAAGTTTTATGGTGAATCTTATTATGAAATGAATTAAAACAATGCTCAAAACACGACTGAAAAGGTTTAGATCTATCTTTTTTTTTCTTCTTATGTCTAACTTTATCTAATTTAAAATCATGTTATCTAAGAAAAATAAGGTTAGATATAGTTCACAGGCCAAACCAGCTCAAGAATCACCAATTCATGGGCAACAAAATGGTAACACAGGATTGGTCTAGAGTTCCATGATTTCAAACCAATTCATGTAAACCAATTGTGAACCTACATGAACCAGCCTTCACACCTTTTTTTTTTCTTTTTCTACAAATAATTTAAGTGAACCAGTGAGTCAATGGGTCAAGCACATTGACCTACCATGACTTGCCCAAACTAGCGGATCCATAACCAGTTTTGAACCAAGCAATCAGGCCAGTTTCTAGTGCTAAACCGACCCTTTACATATGTCTAAATAAGGTGTTTAAAGTAATAATTGATTCCTTAATTATTCATATAATTTGTTAATTAATTTTAGAGAAATGAAATCATATAACTAATGAGAATAAATGCTACTTTTAACATTGATGACTAGTTGATTCTTCCCCCACAAAATAAGATTTATAGCAAGTTATGGATTAGAAAATTTCACCTACATTAGCAATTATATTTGATATGTAAATTCAAAATATAAACAATAATGTGGTGCACTTTTAAATAAAAATACTAAAAAGAATTATATTTTTTTATCAATGAGTGCTCTTAGCACTAGTCACACAAATCTAAAAATGAAACTTTCTATATTTGTAATACTTCATAAAAAAGTAAATAAATATGTGTAAGAATTTCTTTTTTATCTAATAACACGTTCCTAAAAAAAATACTAGTTGCACGAGTGCTACTTCAAGAAGATTTGTATTATCCTCATCCTCATGTGCAAGATATGCTAGTGGATTCACATGGGTGAACAATCTTGAAACGTTGGCCATTTTCTATGCTAAGAGAGAAGGCAATAAAAGTGGCAATCAACCATGGTCATTATAAAGATAAGAATAGCTAATATCTACACAGAGGCATTGACAAGACAATCAAGTGAAATCATGTAAACATATAAGCTTGAATAAAGGAGCTTTAAAAAAGAAATGAATAATAATTAAACCAACATTGATCTATAAGACAGCATCTACTTATTTTATGAACTTTTCTGTAGGTTTTATGTTTATTAGCTTGTTAGGTAGAAGACCTAATTCAAAAGCATACAAGCTTCATCGAGTTAGAATCCTATATTATTATTGGATTGCTAAAGTTGGACTAAAAATGTGGGCAACACGTAAACTCCTGGTAATATATGCATCAATTGGCTATAAAATGATTACTAAAAATACATGGAAATTTCACCACCATTGCTTACATAACAACCACTACCACTATCACTATACTAGCATAAGCTTCACTATTATGCAACTTCACCACCACTACCATCACATTTAACACTATCATTGTAACTCCCCAAATACTTGTATATTCCGCCAAATTTACATAATATGTTTTAGCTAACTACATGTCTAAGTGGAGTAACATAATCCACTCTACCACCACAAATATAACACATAGTTACTAGAACTAGAGTCTAAGATGGCTCTTATAACAACTGAATTCTATCAAAACCACAAATTAACCAACATAACCTAGAATTTATTTCCATCATATAACCGTTTAAGAACTAAAGGAAATGACCTACCCAAACCGATAGGTCCATAACCAATTTTAAACCAAGCAATCAAGCCAATTCATGGTTCAAAACCGATCATTTGCATATGCCTAAATAAAGTGCTTATAATAGTTGATCCCTAGATTATTCATATAATTTGCTAATTAATTGCAATGGAATAAAATTCATATAACTAATGAGAATAAACATAACGTTTAACATTGATGATCAGTTGATTCTGCCCCAAAAAATAAGATTTGTAGCAAGTTATGAATTAAGAAAGTATACATGCATTAGCAATTATATTTGATATGTAAATTCAAAACATGAACAATAATATGGTGCACTTTTAAATAATAATAATGATAATAGTTATATATGTTTTGTCAATGAGTGCTCTCAACATTCGCTACACAAATCTAAAAATGAAACTCTCTATATTTGTAATACTTTATAAAAAAGTAAATACATAAAAATGTGTAAGAATTTCTTTTTACCTAATAACATGTTCCTAATAAAAATAATAGTTTTACAAGTGCTACTTTAAGAGGATTTGTACTATCCTCGTCCTCTTGTGCAAGATATGCTATAGGGATTCATGTGGGTGAACCAATCTTAAAACGTTAGCCATTTCAAAATACTATAAATGTTCAAAATTTTGTAAATCTTTATCCAAATTCAACCCTTGATACGATTCCAAGAGCTAAGATACGAGCACCAAAGAAAACAAAGTCAATCCAAGCTTTAGATGGTAGTACGAGGTTCAAAAAAGGAAGACATAGGCGTCGGGAGGACTCAAGGCAAAGTCCGGCCAACCTTGAATAAAGGCCAGCCGAGTTCACTTCAAGGCCATCAACTTTGGTGCCAGCCTATGTATTTAGGCCGCTGGCCTTGAATGGCCTCGCACAACTTTTTCTAGGCATGATATAAATAGTGTCTTTAGGTATTTTGAAGGACAGATGTTATTTTTTGTTGTAAACAAACACTTTGAGCGTGTGTGTGAATCCTCTTTTGGGATTCTTGAATATTGAGAATTGATTTTCACTTTATTCTTATTGTTCTTATCAAATTCTTGATTTCTATAGAATTTGTGGCGAGCATTGTTATTGAATTCTTGGAATTCTTTAACCTTAGTGATTGATTTATAGAACGTGGTCTCTATCGTTCTATGATTTGATTGCGAATTAGTTTAATTTTATCAATCTTGGCATCTATAGAATGATAATTTTATCCATATCCTTTGATTTTACTTTGTTAGTACCAAAATCTAGAAAACCCTAAAATTGTTATTGACGATTTGATTAGTGTGAAAAGGATTCGATTCCAAGTTCGTGTCATTTGGTATCAAAGCAAAGGTTGGATTCGTAAGGATTCAGAGCGAAGGATTCTATCAGAGCGTAGGTTAAATCGATAAGGCTGTTGAATCTCAACACAATTGTAGTTTTAATTCAATATTGCTGTTGGTTAGGAAATTTGGGGATTTATTTTCATAAGTATTGCTGTGAATTCGATTGTTGGGCGTTGAATTGGTGATTGGGTTGTTGTTGAGAATTGAGGTTTTGTGAATATCTTTACTGAATTCAATTGTTGGGTGTTGAATTGCTGTGAATTGGTGTTTGGGGCTATTGTTGAGAATTGTGTTCTTGTGAATATCTTTGCTGAAATTTTGATTAGTAGAGATGTCGTCGCATGGAAGTGTTCATAACAACAATAATGGGAATGATGCTGATAATGGGGGTGAGGTTGTGACTAGGGCTGAGTTCAATCAAATCCAAGAAAATATTAGATTGATTATGGAAAGATTGAAGGTTAGGGATAGAAGAAGCCATAGTGGTGTAGGAATTAGGAGGAGACATTCTAGTGGTGAATTTGATGCTGGTAGTGAAAGGAGTAGGAGAGGAAACAATGATAACAAGCGTAAGGGGGATTGAAAACATTAAGCTGAAAATTCCACCTTTCACTGGTAGTAGTAAACCAGAGGAATTCCTAAATTGGGTGCCACGGATTGAGAAGGTGTTTGACTATTATGAGTGGGATGAGCGCATGAAGGTGAAAATGGTGTCTCTAGCATTCTCTGAATATGCTAGTCTGTGGTGGGATAAATTACAAACTGAGAGATATAGGGCTGATGAGGAGAAAGTGCGTTCATAGGCTTTGATGAAAAGGTTGATGAGACGCAGATTTGTGCCAGACTACTATAAACAAGAGATGCTGATGGAGTTACAATCCTTGAGGCAGGGTAAGAAGAGCATAGAAGAGTATGTGAAGGAGTTTGAGACACTAATGGCAAGATGTGATATTAGGGAATCATCAGATGAATCCATAGCTTGTTTCATCAATGGGTTGAAGATGGACATTGCCAATGTAGTGGAACTCCAGCATTATCAGACTCTTGAGGATGTGATTAAATTAGCCAGTCAGGTTGAGTGGCGTTAGTGCAGGCGGGATCAGAAATCATATCACCACTATAAGTCAGATGATGTTGAGAGGGAGAAGGAAAGGAAGGAAAAGGGAAAGGTAGTCACTAGTGAGGCTGTTGACCAAACACAACAAAAGAAGAGCAGGGATATCAAATGTTTTAAGTGTTTAGAACTTGGCCATATTGCTTCTCAATGTCCTAATAAAAGGGTTATGGTCATAAAGGGGGACAAAGTCGAGAGTGAGAAAGAAGAATAGAAGAGTACTGAGGCAGAAGAGGAAGATGAAGACATTATAGCGAATCTAGTACAGGGAGACTTGCTAATGGTTAAGCAGGATGAAGTTGTTCCTAATCAGAGAGCTAATTTATTTTATATCCAAGGCATGGTGCAGGGGAAGACTTGTTTGATTGTGGTTGGCATAGGTAGTTGCACTAATGTTGCTTTAGCAAGCTGGGTTACTAAGTTGGGTTTGCAGGTGGAGCAGCATCCAAGACCTTATGCACTTCATTGGTTGAGTCCACAGGGAGCTGTTCATGTACACAAACAGGTTCTTGATGAGATTGTTTGTGATGTAGTTCCCATGGAAGCTACACATTTGATCCTTAAAAGACCTTAGCAGTATGACCTCAGAGCCAAGTATGATGGATACACCAATGAGTATACCATTCAGCAACGGGACAAGGCATACAAGCTTCTTCCTATGAATCCAATTGAGGTACAACAAACAAGGCTAATTTGCCTTAAGAAGCCCAAGGGAAAGAGGAGTCTGTTTATGTGGTCTAGCAAGATGGACGATACATATTCGAGGTCGAATCTTTTTCAACATGGAGGGAATGATACGATTCCAAGAGCTAATATACGAGCACCAAAGAAAACAAAGTCAATCCGAGCTCTAGGTGGCAGTACGGGGTTCAAAAAAGGAGGACATAGGCGTCGGGAGGACCCAAGGCGAAGTTCGCCTAGCCTTAAGTCGGCCTTGAATAAAGGCCGGCCGAGTTCACTTCAAGGCCACCAGCTTTGGAGCCGACCTAAATGAAGGCCACCGGCTTTAGTGCTAGCCTATGTATTTAGGTCGCCGGCCTCGAATGGCCTCGCACAACTTTTTCTAGGCATGATATAAATAGTGTCTTTAGGTATTTCGAAGGACAGATGTTATTTTTTGTTGTAAACAAACACTTTGAGCGTGTGTGTGAATCCTCTTTTAGGATTCTTGAATATTGAGAATTGATTTTCACTTTATTCTTATTGTTCTTATCAAATTCTTGATTCCTATAGAATTTGTGGCGAGCATTGTTATTGAATTCTTATAATTCTTTAACCTTAATGATTGATTTATAGAACGTGGTCTCTATCGTTCTATGATTTGATTGCGAATTAGTTTAATTTTATCAATCTTGGCATCTATAGATTGATAATTTTATCCATATCCTTGGATTTTACTTTGTTAGTACGAAAATCCAAAAAACCCTAAAATTGTTATTGACGATTTGATTAGTGTGAAAAGGATTCGATTCCAAGTTCGTATCAACCCTCAAGTTAGATAAATAGGAAACATTAACCATATTTTCTAAGAGCTCATAGTGGGAAAATGGTTCTAAAAGTAGAGTAATTCAAAGTGCAATTTCTCCTGAACAAACCAGTAATTTCTTATAATCATTAGGAGAGGCATAAAGCCAATAGATGAGAAGAAGATGAATATTTTACTTTAACTTACACTCTAAAGTATACTAACCTCTAGAATTCAAATAACATCAAATAAGTCAATCGAACTTAATCACCTCTTAAGGAAAGTATCCATCCTTCACTTGTGAGTTGATAAGTACTTTAGTGGCATGATGTATTGGCATAGGATCTATCTCAACCTACTTCATAAAGCATGTAAAAATTAAGGCTGACAAATTTTGACATGATATGATAATACAGTCATGAACACAACACGATTCGAAATAGGATTATAAGGCAATACGAAAGTGACACATACAGTACACAAAACTGACATAATTATAACATGAATAAACATAATACAATTATATTTCTATGTCTTATATATATGTGAAGAGGTTTTTAGTCCAATCACTTAATAGATTTTTTGATAAAAAGGAACTAAAAGTATCTATACTTTTAGATTTAGGCAATTTAGTAACTAAAATTTTATTCTTTAACATTTTAGTGCCTAAGTTTCAGATTTTGAGTGATTTGATATTTCTGTTAAGTACTAACTCACAAAAAAAAAAAAAATGAAACTTTAGGTACTAAATTGCTTAAATCCGAAAGTACATGCACTTCATTTGCGTTTATCCTGATTTTATCATTAAGATATGAGCTTTACCATGAACCCTACTGTAAAATGAATTAGAACAATGCTCAAAACATGGTTGCAAAGGTTTAGATCTATCATTTTTCTTCTTACATCTACCCTTAACTAATTTAAAATTATTTTATCCAAGGAAAAAAAAAGTGCTCAAAGTAATAGTTGATTCCTTAAATATTCATATAATTTGCTAATTAATTGCAAATAAATGAGATTCACATAACTAATAAGTTTAAACATTACTTTTAACATTGATGGCTAGTTGATTCTGCTTTAAAAATAAGATTTATAGCAAGTTATGGATTAGGAAGTTGTACCTACATTAGCAATTATATTTATATGTAAGGTCCAAATATGAACAATAACGTGTTGCATTTTAAGTAGTATTAATAGTAGTAACATGTGTTTTGTCAATGAGTGTTCTCAGCACTAGCCACATAAGTATAAAAAAGAAACTTTCTATCATTTCAATACTTCATAAAAAAGTAAATACAAGAAAATGTGTAAGAATTTCTTTTTTATTCAATAACATATTCCTAATAAAAATACTAGTAGCACCAATGCTACTTCAGGAGGATTTGTACTATCCTCATCCTCTTATGCAAGACATGCTATAGGGATTCACATTGGTGAACCAATCTTAAAACGTTATCCATTTCAAAGTACTCTAAATGTTCACAATTATGTAAATCTTTATCCAAATTCAACCCTCAAGTTAGGAAAATAGGATACATCAACCATATTTTCTAAGAGCCCATATTGGGGAAATGTTTCTAAAAGTAGGGTAGTTTAAAGTACAATTTCTCCTGAACACTCCATTAATCTCTTATAATCATTAGGAGAGGCATAAAAGCCAATAAATGAGAAGAAGATGAATTTTTCACTTCAATCAACATGCTAAAGTATACTAGCCTCTATAATTCGAACAACATTAAATAAGTGTTAAAATTTCACGTAGCTCTATGATATAAACGAACGAAAAAAAATCGAAATCGTTTTTAGTTTAAGTCAAAGACAAACTTCTATAGAAAATTCTTAGAAGAAAATTTCATTAATTTTCATTTATGAATGGAATGAATAGATACATTTTGCTTTTACAAAGTACTATTTAAACTATTTCGTATAATCACTAATTTATTAACTAATCTTAACTAATTGTAACTACTTGCTAATAACCCTAACTAATTTTCTAACAATCATAACAATTCCTCCTGCCCTTGATGCAAACCTTATCCTCCAAGTTTAAGGAAATCAAGAAAAGAAATTGAAACTATAACTAAGTAATGTAAAGTAAAAAAATAAATACAAAATCCATCATCTTTATTGCTATGAGAAACTGGAAGTTGACTATTGAAAATGCCATCTCCAAATCACTTTAATGCACGTCCCCTTGAATCAAATGCAAGCGAAATCAACTACTTTGCCACGGACCTAAATAATGCATTCTGACACCATAGCCAATTTATGTCTTCCTTATCGTATGCTATCTTAAATGAGGCCATAATTATGTGACAAATTTCATTGCTTGCAATATAAGTATGCAAACTTTCAAATGTAATACCTTTATCTCTAATAACGTACTTAATGATTTTGTGTATAAAACCACCATTGCAAAGATCAAGACCAATATTTTTTATATAGCCCACCAATTGTATATCACCTATACCAACTTTATTTTCATTAACATCTTCAACATTATCACAATTTCCCTCATTATCAGTATCATCTAAGTTTGTCGATTAGTGTAAGAAGATTGTGGAATCTTGCTTGATTTCTTGAAAATCTTCATACATGAAAGGACCAAATTGTTCTTTCAAAGCATGAAGAAATGTCAGCCATGTGCTCGACATTTTGTTACAAAAGACCCATTGATACTAATCAATTGCCTCATCTTCCATAGCAAATGATGTCCACCTTACTTCGCTCTTCATCCGAAACATTATGAAAATAAAAGATTGAGAAGTTTTGAAAATCCAGGAGACTAGATCATTACTTGAGAATTTAAGTAAAGTCCAATTCAATGTTCTTGATATAAGAATGTTGCAACGCTTATTGTATGTTTTGATTTGAAGATGATGAAAGATTCCCATTTTGATTTGCAGCAAAGACATTAATAGGATCATTCTAACCTATATTGCCTCCTAGATGTTTCATAAGAGCACTAATGTCTGCTTGTAAAGCTTCAATCTTAGTCTCTAGTGTATCAATTCTATAGGTATTATGTTGCACTTGGTGTACTATGGCTTATAATTCTTCTTGAAATTTAGTCATGTTCAATGAAAGCACCATTGTTAAAATCTTGCGTAGCTCCATGATATGAACAAATGAAAAAAAAAAATCAAAATCATTTTTAGTTTCGAGTCAAAGACAAACTCCTATAGAAGATTCTTGAAAGAAAGCTTCATTAATTTTTATTTATTAATGGAATGAATGGATACATTTTTCTTTTACAAAGTATTATTTAAACTGTTTCCTATAATCACTAATTTGTTAACTAATCATAACTAACTGCAACTACTTACTAATAAGCCTCACTAATTTTCTAACAATCATAACAATAAGTCAATCAAACTTAATTACCTCTTAAGGAAGGTCTCCATTCTCCATTTCTGAATTGATAAGTACCTTAATGGCATGATGTAATGGCATAAGATCTATCTCAACATGTTTTAAAGAGCTTGTGAAAATTATGGCTGGCAGATTTTGACATGATACAATAATACAATTATGAACATGACACAATTAAAAATATAATTATAAAGAGAAAGTATGAAAGTGGCATGTACACGATACAAAAGTGACACAATTATGAAATAAATAAATATGATACAATTATATGCCTATGTTCTATTTATATGGGAAGAGATTTTTAGTCTAATCACTCATAGATTTTATCATTGAGATATGAGATTTACCATAAACCTCACTATGAAATGAATTGGAATGATGCTCAAAACACAATTGTAAAAGTTTAGATCTATCTTTTTTTTCTCATTAGATCTACCCTTATCTAATTTTAAATCATGTTATGTAGGGGGGAAAGCTGTTTAAAGAAATATTTGATTCCTTAATTATTTACATAATTTGCTAATTAATTGTGCAAGAATGAAATTCAAATAACTAATGAAAATAGACATTAACATTAATGACTAGTTGATTCTTACCATCCACCCCCCTAAAAAAAATAAAAAATAAATAAAATAATAAAGATTTATAGCAATTTATGAATAAGGAAATTGTACCTACATTAGCAATTTATATATATATAAATTCAAACTATGAACAATAATGCGGGTGCGCTTTTAAATAATAATAATAATAAGAGTAATATATGTCTTGTCAATGAGTGCTTTTGGCACTAGCTACACAACTCTAAATAAGAAACTTTCTATCCTCTCAATACTTCATAAAAAGTAGATACATGAAAATTTGTGAGAATTTCTTTTTTATCCAATAACATTTTCCTAATGAAAATACTCATTATACTAGTGCTACTTCAAGAGGATTTGTACTATCTTCATTCTCTTGTGCAAGATATGCTATGGGAATTCATGTGGGTGAACCAATCTTGACGCATTAGCCATTTTCCATACTGAGAGAAAAAACAATGAAAGTGATAACCAACCATGTTCATTCTAAAGATAATATCTATGCACCAAAGGTGTTGAAAACGCAATCAAGTTCGATCATGTAAATATATAAGCATGAATAAAGGAGTCTAAAAAAGCAATGGATAATAACTAAACCAACATTAACTTATAAGAGAAAACATCTGCTTATTTCATGAACCCTCTAGTAGGTTTTATGTTTATTAGCTTGTTACATAGACCTAATTTAGAAGCATAGAAGCTCCATCTAGCTAGATTCCTATATTATTATTGGATTGTCAAAGTTAGACTAAAAATGCGGGTAATGTGTAAACTCCTAGTTAAATATAGCCATGGGTCAGGTCCTAAATCGGACCTAAAACTAACTCTATATAGCCAATTCTAGACTTGTATGTGATTCTATATAAATAAATGTAAATTTCTTTTAAATTATTTACAAAATGAGCTAAAAAAACTATTATTGGTTTTGGGCTTGCAGTCTTATTTATTTTTAAAAATTTTAAATTAAATTATTTTAACTTTAGAAATTTAAAAAGAAAATTCAAACCAATTTACAGGGTATAGAACTGACTGTCAATTTCAAAGAATTGGCCCATAAACAAAGCCCATGATTTTGGTGCTAGGTAGGTCAATTCCACCCCATGCCAATGTCTACTCTTGGTAGTATATACATTAATTATCTATAAAATTATTACTAAAAAGAAATGGAAATCTCACCACTATTGCTTACATAACAACCATTACCACTATCACTATACTAGCATAAGCTTCACCGTTATGCAACTTCACCACATTCATCACCGTTGTTATTGCTACATTACCACCAACATTGCTATAACATCATCATCATCACCATAGTCAATGAGTAATGTGTCTTCTCGATGAGTGGTCTTGGCACTAGCTATACAAGTCTAAAAAAGAAACTTTCTATCTTTCCAATACTTCATGAAAAATTAGAAACATGAAAATGTGTAAAAAAATCTTTTTTACCCAATAAAATTTTCCTAATAAGAATATTAATTGCATTGGTGCTACTTTAGGAGGATTTGTACTATCCTAATCCTCTTATGCAAGATATGCTATGAGGATTCACGTGGGTGAACCAATCTTGAAGAGGAAAAATAACCTTTCAAGTGTTTAGTTATGAGTAGAAACATTAGAAGGGAAGGCACTGAAATATTTGAGTTAAAATGGATGTCCCACCTTTCAGTCATTCCTCCAATAGATAAATTGATGAAAGCCATTTAATGGGCTACTTGATTCTCCTATTGACTTGTTGTCTTTGAATAGAATTTATTATGGTAAAAAATATTCTCCTTTTACATTTTTTTTTTTTTCAATTTCCTTGCTAAATCTTTGTGGGTTCAAGCTTTCATGACAATCTTTGTGCTGGAATTGAACATCTAGATGTGAGACAAAGCTTTTGCTATTCAAGCAATAATCTTTGGTGATCTAATGAAGAAGTTTGGATCCATGTTACAAAAAGCACATGATTTTGTTAAAGCTTTATAAGTTGAATTTCTATTCCAGTTAATGTTACTTGATTGTATATGTAATTCTTACTTAGTTATATTGCTTCTTTAGATTTGAGGATACACTTTAGCTCAAGTCTTAAGATTTGCTTACTTCTTGTCATCAATTAAAGAGATAGATAAGAGGTATTTGTTTGCTACATGATTAATTGTTGAGATTGTGATGATGGTTTTATTAATTTTTAAAAATTTTAATATGATAGTAAATTGTATTAAGCTAAAAAAGCCAATTTGATGTACACTTATTTAGGTATAATTGTTGGTGGGTGTATACTTGTTCAAGTATAGTTGTTGGGGGGTGTATGTTATACCTATGGCACATGACTTGCTATGGAAAAACTAGCAACTTGTGATAAAAAAAAAAAATTATTGGCACAACCTCAACATCAAGAAAATGTATGAATTTTTATTGTCAAAGTTGTTTCCATGAGGTGGATGAGGGATAGTTATTTGTTAAGCTAAAGTAAGGTGGCTCTTTTGGTATCAAATAAATAGTGGAGAATCTTGTAACTTGTTAAAATATACAATAGGATATATATGAATTACTCTTCTATATGATCAAAGATGATTATATTTTAATCTAAGGGAACTTGCACAACAACAAAAAAAAAAAATTGATTTTTCTACTATGTGCAAGCAAGTTTATACAAACTTGGAGAGCAATTGTCTTAATTTGATCCAAACAACATGGGCATTACTATCCCTCATTATTGCAAGATAAGTAAATAGCGGTGGCCTATTGTTGAGACAAGAGAGAGAGTCTTTAGAAACTCACTCCATCTTCACTAAGGATAGCAATTCATGTTAACGAGTCACTTTCATATTTTATTTTCATATTAATACCAAAAATATATAAATTGAAAGGTGATCACAAATAATTAGTTTAATCACATCACTTTTGTGTCATGCATGTATCACTTTCGTATTTTCTCCTTCTTATCATATTCCCTCGAGGATACACTTTAGCTCAAGCCTTAAGATTTTCTTACTTCTTGTCATTGATTAATGAGATAAAGAAGAAGTATCTATTTGCTGCACTATAAATTATTGAGATGGTGATGATGGTTTTATCAATTTTCAAAACTTTCAATTTGATAGTAAATTCTATTAAGCTAAAAAAACAATTTAATGTATACTTACTCAAGTAAAATTGTTAAGGAGTATATTTATTCAGGTATAGTTATTGGGGAATATGCTATACCTATGGCACATGGCTCACAATGGAAAGACTAGCAGCTTATGGTAAAAACTATTGCCACAACCTCAACATCAAAAAAGCGTATGAATTTTTATTATCAAAATAGTTGCCATGAGGTGGATTAGGGAAAAGTTATTTGTCAAATCAAAATAAGGTGCCTCTTTTGATAGCAAATGAACTGTGGAGAATCCTATAACTTATTAAAATCTATACTAAGATATGTATGAATTGCACTTCAATATATGATAAAAAATGATTATATTTCAATATAAGATAAGTTGCATAGCAAATAATTGATCTTTTTACTATATGCAAGCAAGTTTATATGAACTTGGAGGGAATTTTTTTTAATTCTAGTCTAAATAGCATGGGCATTGCTATCCCTCATTATTGTAAGATAGGTAAACAATTCCTAGCCTCTTGTGAGGATAAGAGAGAGAGTCTTTAGAAACTTACTCCATTTTCACTAGGGATTGCAGTTCATGTTAATGAGTCATGTTCGCATGTTATTTTTATGTTAAATTCGTTTCAATATCAAAAATATATAAATTGAATGGTGATCACAATAATTTATTTCTTTTTTAGCTTTAGGTAAGAAGTTAACCCTTCTTCGAAGTCATATCAAAGGAAATTGATTCACTCCTAAGCTTATTTCCAAAACGTTTTAAAGTTTCTTGCTTATTGTGAAGGGTTCTTTTAACTGCTTTTTTTTTATCAAGGAATTGAATTTTTCCCTTTGCACCTTTTGCTTTTGACATCTCGTTTCCTTTCGGTAGTTTCCTTTCATGTGCACTAAAAAAGAAGACTGGTGCTATTATTTACTTTAGTAATGCCAAGCATACGAGAAAAGGACTCTACCTACCCATACTTACGAATGAAAGAAGCTCAGCGCGGATGATAGCGTATACTAGCGGACCATTCCTGTCTCTCTTTCTTAGAGTAACATTTCTACAATCGATACTGTGATAAGGCCCTCTTTAGGTTAATATAGGATGATCTTAGAAAGCGCCTAAGTGTTGGACATTTGCATGATACAGGTAAACCATAGCCTAGAAAGAAGCAGGCAAATCGCTCTAGATTAAAATAAAATAAACTTGTCTTGAAAAACTATTACTACATATCAACATCGAAGTGGCCAAAACCTAAGCTATGTTATTTCCTATTGATTACACAATGTTGACTTGAAGTTTGTTTGCATTGTTTATAATATAATCATGTGTATTTGTATCATAATTGTGTCACTTTTGTATTTTCTCTTTATAATTCTTAATCATGTCGTCCTTATAATCCTATTATCATATCATGTCAAAATCTGCCTACCCTAATTTTCACATGCCCTTTGTAACAAGTAGAGATAGACCCTATACCATTACATCATGCCATTAAAGTACTTATCAACTCACAAAAGATGGATGAAGACTTACCTTAATAGGTGATTAAGTAAAATTAACTTATTTGATTTTGTTTAAATTCTAGAGGTTAGTATACTTTAGCATGGTAGTCAATGTGAAAAAATCATCTTCTTCTCATTTATTGGCTTTTATGCCTCTCCTAATGATTACTGAATAACTAAAGTATTCATGAGGAACTATACTTTGAACTACTTTACTCTTAGAAATATTTCTCTAGTATGGGCTCTCAGAGAATATGGTCCATGTGTCCTATTTATCTAACTTGAATATTGAATTTAGATAAAGATTTACACAATTGTGAACATTTGCAATATTTTGATTGGGTTATTTATTCAGCTATTGTAGTTAGTATATTGTAAGCTACTATATAGTTAGTATGTTGTAAGTAATTAGTAAGTTTTGGTAGCGTGTTTTATCAATGATTAGTAGATTGCATGTTAGAGGTGCTAATCAGGTGACTAATTAGTTAAGTTGTTATTTCTTTACTCGAGTTCAAGTCAAAGGTATATAAAACAGAGTCAAAAGAGACATTGCGGATGAAAAGGTAAAATGTGTCTTTTGCTCAATATTTTTTGAAGTATATGTAGATGATTTTTGTGCCTGTCTTCCAAGAGAAGATATAGGAGAATGGGATTAGATTAAGAGGGTAATGCAGCATGTAAATGGAACAAAATCATGATCATTCTTATAACGCCCCAAAACCTAAGATGCCACAACCTACCACATATCCTTATAGGGTAAAAACATGTTAAGACTTTTAACACTCTAATCTCACAATATCTACAATACATGTTATCCACAATCAAAATAAACATCTAACATCATGAATAAGTAGTTCAATTGAATCTCATTCACAAATCACATACTTCTTCAAGTTATCTCGATGCATCTATATAAAATAATCAATGCCACACTATTCGCAATACTCAAATCCTTCGTAATTAAGCTAACTTCCAAAAATGCTTAAGTTATCAATGATAATTTTCACCTAATCATCGTAATAATAAAAGTAATCTACATCATCTCCATCCTGTATGTATGTCCCTAAGTCTTCGTCATATGCCATGTAATCCACTATACCTACAGCTAAAAAATGATCCCCGAAGAGTGAGTTAATACCCAGTATGTATAACCCATAAACACATGCGCATGATCAAGCATAGGTTAAGTCATATACATCAATGCAATAATACAACAGTCAAACAGCATATTATTATCTCATTTAGTCTACAGAACAACAAAGAAATACTCGGGATCCCGCCAAACCATATGTATATTGTAAACACCCCATTTTTGTCTCCTAATTATCATTAATGTTTTTTTTCTATTTTTCATATATGAAGGAAAAATAAATAAATAAATATAAAATAAATAAGAGTAATACACAATTAATAGAAAATAAAGGTAAAAATAACAATAAAAGATATTTAAGGATTTTTATAAAATTTTAGAATTTTAAAATAATATAAAATTAATAAATATTGTTGTGCTCATATACAATTTGTGTGTAATATAAAATTAAGATTTAGGCTAGCTCAACTGGCTCATGTGCGCACCTGGGATGTGTGCGAAGGGAGACATTACAAGTTTGAGTCCCACGGGAGGCACTTTGTGCTGTTTTCTTTTTTTTCCTTTCCAGCTGCCACGTGGCAGCACGCAATTGGTTGGAGCGGCATGTGTGAGTCACACGACCTTCTTCTTCCTCTAAACAACAGCAACAACACTAGAGACAAGGGGAAAATGAAAAAAAAAAAAAGAAGAAGAAGAGCTCATCGATGAACACGAATCAAACCTAATCAAAAGAATTTTTTTTAATCATCATCTATCGGTAACAGAAAAAAAAAAATATAAATCACAAAAAACAACTAAATCTATACGAATCAATTCAAATAAAAAAAAAAAAAGAGAGAGAGAGAGAAAGATAAGGATGGGTTTCAACCGTATGTCCGATCTAAGCTTGTCAAGAGGAATTTGGCGAGTCTATAAATAAGACTCGACTAGAGGATGAACGGGGAGGAATCAAAAGGAAGAAAAAGGGGAAGAAACACGAAAAAAAAAATCTCACAGGTGCTCTCTCTCTCTCTCTCTCTCTAAATCTTGACATAGTCACTTGAACCACTACCTAGGGTGGTTTTTGGCAAAAACCAACACCACCGTTAGATTCCTTACCCTTGAAAGCTTCAAAACCCCCTATTAATCAATGCTAACCACCGCCAGAACGCCGTCGTCAAGGACCTCCGATCGCCGTACGTACTCGACCTGACCCGCGACCTGCATCTAAGTTAGCCAGATTTCTTTATTTTTATTCATTTATTTATTATTAGTTTTTTTATAAGAATGTGTATGAAAAAAAATCTTAAATTAATAAAAAATTAATTAAAAAATTATTAATAAAAAGAAAAATAAAAATTTTTGATAATTATTTTACTACTTAGAAAATTTCTTTTCATAAAATTACATAATAATAATTAACATTTTCAAAATTATGAGTCTTTTTTAAAAAAAAATGAAAGCTTAAGTCTAGGAATTTTTTTTAAATAATAATAATAATAAAATGGTGTAAACACTCCATTTTAGCCCCTAATAATTGATAATGGTCAATTTTTATTTTTTACAATTTTTCTTTTAATTTAGCAAAAATATGAAAAATATTCAAAAAATAAAATAAATAGGGAAAATATATCAATTTTGGAAAATAATTGAAGAAATAATAATAAAATGAGTTAAATAATTTTTACAAATTTTTGGAATTTCAAAATAATACAAAAATAATAAAAATCGCATTGCATATATGCAAATTGCAAAAAAAAAAAAAAAAAAAAAAAAAAAAAAAAAAGACTAAGTGGGCTAGCCCAGCTGGTCCGAGCCATGACCATGCACGCGGGGGAAGGGGTCAGGTCACGTGTTCGAAACGCGGGGAAAGCAGATTCCGCATTTTGCAATTTTTTGCCTCGCCCAAGACATGTGTCAGCTCACGATTGGACGATACGAATGCACGTGTTGGGTGCGTGATCTTCTTCTTCCTTTGTCTGAGATCGTCGCCGGTGAGGAAAAATCAAATTTCGGTCGTTTTGATTCAATTTTTTACACAAATCCAATAGATCTTTAACTGAAATAGGATAGACAGCATCCAATTATAATCAAATCGAAGGATTTACACAAATCGAAGATGGGTTTTTCAATCGAAATCTAATTTGCCTTAATCGGAAGAAATCTGAGCTTATCCAACTTGATTTCTGGTGTCTATAAATAGGAATCGAGGGGAGGAAGCCAAAGGACGAATCCAAAGTGAGAAAAGGAAAGAAAATAAGAGAAATTGAAGCTTCGTCGGAGTTCCTCAAGCCGCGACCGCCGACCAAGCTTGGAACCACCACTAGGAGATGTTTCTGGAGAAATCTGCCACCACCATTGGATTCCCCACCCTCGAAAATCTAGGAAATGACCTCTCAACCTCCTCGAAAGTCGTCAAAACGCCACCAACGAGAAGCTCTAGCCGCCATGATCGACCTGATTCGACAACCCACTTCGACCCGATCTGACCCAAATCGACCCAACCCGCATACCGTATCCAAACCCAAGTAAGTCGGATTTTCTAATTTTTTTATTTTTTTATTATTTATTTATTTATCGAATTTTATTTATTTGTTATTTATTTATTTATTCATTTGTTATTTATAATTCAAAAAAAATAATATTAGGAAAATGTTAGATTTTAGATTAATGTTTTTTTAGGTTTAGTTTAGGATAGAATAAATAATAAAAAAATTATAAAAATTATAAAGATAATAAAATAATAATAAATAATAAAATAATTCAAAAAATATATATTAGGAAAAATGATAGAATTTAGATTTTTTAAGGTAGATAAAATGATAAAAATAAAAATAAAAAATAATTAATTAATAAATAAATAAATAATATAACAAATAATAAACAGAATAAAAAATAAAAAATAACTATAATAATAAATAAATAAATAATAATAATAAGAATATTAGAGGTAGGTTAATAATAGGGAAATAAAATTTTTTATCACTTAGAAAAAATGCTTTCCTTAAACAAATCCAAAATTGGTTTTTCCTTAAATTATTATTTTCCAAGAAAATAAAATAATCAAGCTTAGGCTTAGATTTTTTCCAAAAAAATACTAAAATGATAAAAACGTAAATCAGAAGTAATTTCATAATTAAAATTAACAAACCTATTAAAGTTTTTCATGAAAAGTGAACTACGGCTTATTTGATCCTGAATAGCAAGTACATAAACACTCATTTGGGACAACTTTAAAAAGAATGAAAAAATCATTTTCCATAGCTAGGATAAGTTGTCTTTAATCAATAAACAAAAACAAAACAAAAAGAAAAAAAATAACAATAAAAGACATTAAGATAAGGGTTTAGATTTTAGGAGAATAGGGTGGTAACTTTAAGGTTTTAATAGGTGAGCCTCCGAGTTCAGCAACTCTGGTTTTCCCCTTTCCTCTTTCACAAAAATGAAAAGAAGATCTTGTTGACTAATTGTCTAAATTAGGATTAATTTGCTCAATTAGTCTTAATTCAATCTTTCCCAACTTCAGTTGGGTGGCGACTCCAAACTAAGATGAAATTTCTAATTCAAGTCGAGGATCTATATTAGATGAGCATAGGTTCTAGTATAAATCGGATTAAGAATGAAAATGAAAAATAAAAAATTAGACTCAACAAATGGTAATAAACGTAAACTCGGCTATTTTCATAATTAAAATTAACTAATCCATTAAAGTTTTATGAAATGCAAACTATAGCCTGTTTGATCTTAAGTAACAGGTACATAGGCACCCTTACAGGAAAACTCTAAAAAAAAAAAAAAATTTCAAATCATTATTAGCGTAATCATTGTATCATTTTTTGTAGTATTTTCTTTTTTTATGCTGAAAAGGATATCGTAACATAATTCAGATTTTAGAAGGATAAAGTGATAACTTTTGGATTTTAATAGGACTGTCCCTAAGTCGAGAATCTCTTGTTTTTCTTTCTTCTTTTTTTTTAGAAAAAAAAAAAGGAGATTTCGTCGATTAGTTGTCTAGATTAGAATTAATCCGCTCAATTAATTCTAATTCAATAATTTTTTCTAACTCCAATTGAGTAGCGACTCCAAATAAATAATAAAATTCCTAGTTCAAGTCGAGGATTTATATTAGATGAGCATAGGATCTAATATGAATCGAATTAGGAAGACAATATAAAAATTTGAAATTAGACTTGACAAATATACTTAATACATAATACAGTGTTGAGAACTACCACTATAAGCCCAAACACCCATGAGCCCCTAAATCTATTCAGATCATTTCAATGCACGACTCCACTAAGGATAATGTCATACAAAGATCATCGGGATGCCCCTTAGAGATTTGCTACTATAGGCCTTAAGGCCGAACCAAGCATAACCAACAAATAGCTTAATCTAATCCAATACCGATTATTCCAATTCCACAACTATCCTAAAAACACAAGTAACAAACAAGATTACACATACCTGAAAGGGCGATCTTAAACATGACTAGTCCTCATCTAGCAATTACACCTAAATCTGTCAAAATGTAAAGAAGTCAATATTGCTATTAGTCCAAGTATTGTCTAAGTTACTTAATTTTGATCACTTTGTTGTTATAGGATTACTTCTCTTACTCTGGTAGAATTTTTAGGGTTGTATTAGGTGTTTAGAGTTAACAGAATTCGAATAGCAAGAAAAGAAATCAAACAAAGAGGTTTCTCAAGGTAAACGGCCATGCATTAGGTCGTGTACTTTAGCACTATAGGGTACATGACCATATACTATAGCCATATACCTTTTTGTATACTTTCATAATTCAACACGCCCAAATATACGAGTGTGTATTATAGTTGTGTACCTTTTTGTACACTTTCATAATTCAATACACCTAAGCACATAGGCATATATTGTAGCCCTATACATTTCTATACACTTTCATAATTCGACACACCTAAGTACACAAGCATATACTGTGGTTGTATACCATTTTGTACACTAATTCGACATAGGCAGATATATGAGTGTGTACCTAGCCGTATACTCCAGTGTTCCATCGTAAATCCTTTTCTCAATTTGCCTAATTTCAATTCTTTCAAGCCCTAGATGAAATCCTTCACTTCTAAATCTAATTATATGTTATCTCTATCATCGGAACACTAATTTGGTTTAATTAAACAACTTACCAGCTTAGATTGTTCCAATAATCAAAGTCTTATCCTAAACCTTTTCTTGCACTGATTATTCTGCAATGAAATCCAGTGAATTTAACACTAATTCATATCATATACATGTAAATGGCGATTAAGGATTATTGACCAGTTCACTTATCCTGAGTACTTCGTTAGATTGTAGGGTATAACAATCATCTTTCTTTCTTAGGATTTGTTCTTACACTATGGGTGTTGTAGTACAAAATATGGGGAAAAAGGGTTTGAATAACATGTAGTGGCTTATTTATACCTTTCTTGTCAAATGACCAACATTCGATACTAAACTCTTTTTACTTCCATTTTCCTCAACTTATTATTGTTAATTTTTATTTATTTTTCTTGGGTTTTACAATTCTATTTGTTTAGAAACTAAAAATACTACATAGCCAATAGATATTGAATGTAGAAAATATTTCATCTGATTTTGTCTTGATGTATTACGATACACACACACATATATATATATATCAAGCATGCATTACTTAACCACGCATGTTTATTTCATCACACGTCGAATAATTTATATGAATATTAAAAAAAAAAAAGAAAGAAAGAAAGAAGATGATGATGATGAAATAGAGTACTAGGTAGTGCTTTAATCATTACGTTATAAATCTCGATTATTAGATGATTTCATTCCAAAATTTTCCGTGTGATAACCCTAATCCTCAATTAGGATCCATTTATTTAGCATGCTTAATGAGTACTTGGTTCTCCATTTTATTTTTCTTTACAAAAATCGGAGGTATTTCACTCAGGTTTCTTTTTCATTTTATATATATATATATTTTTTTCGGTGTCAATATGTCTTATTTCATATTCATAATATCTGCCACATTATCTATTAATCTTCGGCTTTCATAGCGTAATACATTCAACAGAAGAAAATATACAAATTAAGACAAATAGAAAATGTGAACAGTATCCTAAATATTTGTCAAGAAATTTATTAAAACAATTTTATTTTAAATTTTATAAAAAGATTATAATCTAATAATATGAAAGTTGTTATAATTATTGAAATATATATATATATATATAGAATGAACGCATTAGATGCCCCTATTAATCCGGCCAAAATATATAAAAGGAGGGATATGGGGCGGATAACTGACACTTAACACTTGGGGCTGAAAAACACACGAGAATAACGGATGAGGCAATATCCTCAATGGCTGCGTCTACCCATTTGGCCATTGTAGCTATGGCTCCTGCTACTCCTCCCTTAACCTTATTCTCATCTTCCACTCAGCTACGCCCAAACACACTGCAACACGTTAGGGACCACCACACATGCACGGGCAGGAACACCGCAATTTTTGCTGCAAAACCTGGAGGATTTTCACTCAATTCAGTACTATTTTTCGGTTTTCATTTTTTTTTTCTCCCCTTTTAATGCTAAAGCTTTTTCTGCTACTTGATGGACGCATTTTTTAGTATCATTACGTTGACATGACTGCCGTTGTGTAACGATGAATAGAATGTTATCAAAGTTCATCTTTATAGCTTGGATTGTAACCAAGAAGAATGAGCAATTTGTAGCGAACTATATATAAGTGGAAAATGTTAATTGAATGTCTTGTGGCAGTTGTTGAGAAACTAAATAAAGAAACTTTACGATCTTTGATATGCTTGGCTTTTTTTGTCAAGCGTGTAACTAGCGTTTGAAAGCGCAAACAGCTCTATTTTTGTAGGGCTTTAGCGAGTGTTTTGGGGCACTTGTTACCAAAAGCTCTGTATAACTAACTGTATTCTGGTGATAATGCTTAAAGCTTCTGTCTGGGTGCCTGCCTTTTACTCTGCCTATTTGCAAAAATGATCATGGTCTTTCATTTTTGCTGGAAATAATTATGATATTGGCATTGAAAAAAGAAGGAAAAATGAATTTCATGTTAGGGTGTATTCTCACATAGGCATTTTAGATTTGTAATAGAAATATATCTGCAAGTGGAAGAAATTTTTTTGGTAAGGCTAGAGATATTTTATTGGAAATTGAGGGGAAAAGGACTCTCATAGTAATATTATTACATTATATCGTAACAAGAGCATCCTATATGATCATGATCCCACTTGTCTACTTTGACAAGTTCTAGGATCAGAGATTATCCTTCTAATGTTGTATGACTTGATTATCGGCTTATACTTTGAATTTTCATGACTGATCCTCAAATGATGTCTCTAGCTTGATTTTCTGCAATGATGATTCCAGCGTTCAAAACTGCAAGCTTTGTGTTCCACAGAATTAAGATATCTTTAGCTAAACCCTTCAGCAAAAATTTATGTTAAGTCCTTCAAATAGAGAAGAGAATACTGACGGACTTGTTCCATGGTACATCATTGCAAATCCGTCAGCACCGATTCTGCTAATGTTATATGTGATAAAGGAAAAAATTCTTTAATAGTTTGTAATGTCTTAAGAAGCTAGCCTAATTAACCTTTTCAAGCTCTAGTACTAAGGTCAAGCATATGCAATCTTGTGTTGTCCTCCTATGCTACCGGCTGTTGAAGTGATCTGGGTTTTTGCATTCATATATGATTCCAATTATCTCAAAATGAATGCCTCAATCCTGTGCTTGCTATGCCACCTGTGTGTATACATCTTACGAAGATATCTGGAACAACTTAAACCATCTTTGATCGATTCAAACATTTCTTGCCTGAGAGCATTGTGTTTTAAGTAGATTAGTAGAACAATTTACCACGTTGATTCTTTCTTGCAGATCTTCAAAAATTGTCAAACGTGTGGTGGGAAAGGTGCTATTGAGTGTCCTGGATGTAAGGTGTTCAAATTGTCCCTTGATATATGTTCCATTTGTTTTTCTACTTCAAATTATTGATTCACTCAGGTATCTATATCTATTGTCTAGCTATATATTACAAGTGGCACTGCACGAAAGCTTGTAATATAGGTTTTCATTGCCTCGCTTCTGCATGTAATCACTGTAAATGAATGTGAAATTGCAATCCTTATCTTCATAGAGAAGCTAGAACTTATTCCCTTGTAACTCGACCTGCAGTTGAAATAAAGCCAAAATACTAGGCGTGTGTCCTTTAGAAAGAGTTGTATGCACTTCTTATAGGCATCATGATCCATCTATGGGATGATACTTTCTGTGAAGCTCCATGAGGTCTTTAAATTTTCCATTGAATCTTCTTATGTAGTTTGGATTTACGATTAGGCACGAGATAGAACCGGATCGTCTTTCTTTTGGATGTTGAATTTGTTTAGAAGACAAGTGGAGAAAGATTATAAAATGCTATTCGCCACACAAAGCTTACACATTAATTAGCCGTTTGTACTAGCATACCACAGATAGTGATAGGTAATAAAATAAAGCGCCTGAATTTGGTCCAAGTTTCATAAGCTTCTACTTCTTATGAGCCTATAGGACAATGGTGATGGAGTTGAGATGGAAGAAGTGAAAACTAGTTCACCACAGGGCCATTGCACATACATATCAAACCACCTTCTTTTTGTTACTCTTTCCATTCTGGTGGGAAAGCTTGAGGATTTTTCTCCCTACATGTGCTTATATTGAAGTTAGGATATTCATCATTCCCATTTCTTTGTGAAAATTTTTGAAACTCGCTCTTCTACTTACCTAGGGAACAGGAAAGAATAGAAAGAACGGAAACATCTTCGAGCGTTGGAAGTAAGCTTCTCTGATACCACCAGAAGATATGTTCTCTAGCCATGTAATTTTCTTTATTTACAGCCCTTTTGCTAAACGGTAACTTGTTATGTCCTTTGTGGATTAGATGCTTTGATTGTCAAGGATTTGGACTTAAGAGCTGCCCAACTTGTGGAAAGGGAGGCCTCACGCCTGAGCAAAGAGGAGAAAGATAGTCCTTCTTGGTTATATAGATGAGGGATCTTTCCTTTGAGATGGTAAGTACTTGTCTGTATATATAGGATTTTAAGCAAGTGAAGTTTGATTTCGTTTGTTGCTTAACAGATTGTATTATAACTCCTTCTTATGTGGAAAAAAAAAAAATACTTGGTTGAATTTCTTGAATATGTATATGGTACATCATCTAACAAGAAATTCTCTCAATGACTCCATTAGACTCGATCTCAAAGCCAGTAGCACCAGCACTAATCCATGGGCTGGAGTTCCACGAGTAGGATGACTAGTTTTCAATTTTATGATTGGCATTTGATTCTGGGAAAGAAGATTTGAATGCAGTTTGGTCGGATAGCAATTTGGTTATTGCCCTAACTGGAAGCATTTGACTTATGATAATATGCTTGTAGAAACTTACTTATTAGCTCTACGAAAAAAATGGAGGAAGACCATCTAGCCAACAGGGCACCTAAGAAGCTGATCGGCCTACGTCAGTTGATTGATCAGTCAACTACGGGAGAGCCAATTGATTGAGGGTCCCTGATAGTTGACTGCACAAGATGCTATTATTTTGGTAGTTTCTCTTTTCCTTCAGGATTAGTACTTACATTGTAACATACAAGACAATTAATTACCACTGAATTACTAAATTTGAGAATTATCTCGCTCTTGCATTAGAATAAATTTAATGTTTTTACGAATTGGTTTGGAGTGTAGGAATGCAAATCCCTATAATTTCGCATTGTACGATGTAACATGTGGTACCAGAGTGAAGTTCAATCTAGTATTACGCGGACGATGGTGTTACTGGTAGCATGGCGATGATTCAGGAACTGAAATCCTAAATGTTAGGGACACACCATTCAAGTATGTCCACTCATACCAAATAGTTTACAACCTCCATTCGGAAAAACATAATTTTACCAACAGATTTAGAATATGCCAACAGTTTGCTAAATTGTTGCTACGGGGCATCCTTAACCATCCACCTAATAGGTCATACCAACGGATTTTGTACATTAATGAATCGCATTTCCTCGAAGTTAAATGCAACACTAACACTATTGCTCGCTTCATCCTTCATTTGCAATATCAAAAATAAGGGTCAATTATAAATGTAACCTCTAAACTGTTAGTATGGAAAGATCCCATAAGTTTTTAAATTGATTTCATATGTTTATAACTTTTGAAAATATATAATAAGTCCTAAATCGTCATTACAATCCAAAATTATCACTATTTATGAAAAAGGAAATCGCAATCTTGAAATTTAAAGATTCCATATATTTGCAATTTTCCAAAAAACAAATCTCATCTTATTAATTATATTAATGAATATGTTGGTACATACTCATATTCACCCAAAATTAAATTACAGCAATTACACCAAGAAGTACTCTATAATTGTTATTTAACATATACGCCATATAGTATAGACGGGGCTTCAACACCTTAGTGCAGCCACACATTCAAGAAAAGAAAAATCTAAACAAAAAATTAGAAGAAAACCAAGTTGCTCTTAAGTTGCTCCACATCATCATTTCTTATAAGAAGCAACCATCCCCTCTTGATCAAACTTTTGATCCTCCTCTAATTGCAACAATTTTGCAAAAACCCCTACAAGAGGTGCTGTATTATATGTGCAAGCCTCAGTTTGCATATAATTCCCTCTATCATCCATGAAATTATCTTGGCAATCGGGTCCGCCGACTAATGCCCCGGTTAGGACATTCGGGTTAGGCTCTTGGTTATTATACCAATTATCATACCCTTGTGTGCATCCAATGAAGCCCTTGTTCTCTCTGTAAGAAACAATTGAGGCTCCTCTATGGTGCACCCTTGTGGGATACTTCAAACCATAACCTACCAGATAGCTCATGTTCATTGGATTTGATCCTAAAATGTAGTCCACTTGAGATTTGGCAAAATTGAGGATGTCTTCAGGACTTAATGCTCCTTCAGAACAATGAAGGTTTTGGTTTGTGCTCTTGAGGATGTCGGAGTACAATGTGAGTAGAAACGCAGCTGAGGATACGTATTGCATGTTGTTCCATTGCCGGATGAAGAGTAAACCGCCCGGTGTTCGGTCGACATTGCTGCCTTTACTCTTGTTTAGGCATGAGCAGAGGTAGAATTCGGCTTTTGCTCGGTATTTTTCGAGTATGTGTGTATGATCCTTGTGCTTGTCTTCCAAGAGAAGCTGTAGGAAAATGAAACTAGATTGATCTAGGGAAATGAAGCATGTAAATGCAACACAGCTATTATCATTCTATTCATTTAGAAACAAAACGATGATAACATACCCAACACATACTTAATGTAAAAAAAAAATCCACCAATATTGTCCTAGTGTATTACAAAATACATTTATATATATATGATATGTTTATGCGATAAATATATCACTTAGAAGCTATAGAAAAATGGAGTTGGATAAATTATAAGTGATATAAAGATAATACTTTATATAGATAGTTTTTATATACCAAAAATATATATAAAAAGTCAAAATATTAAATCGTAATCTAATCATCATGTTGTAGATCTAGATGATTAAAATAATGTTTGTAAAGGTTTTCCATGTAAGAACCCTAACCCTCAATTAGGATCTATTGATTTAGCATTTTTAATGAAGATTTGCTTATCTATTTTATTTTTCTTTGCAAAAATCCAAGGGTCCATTGTCCGGAAATGGGATCTTGCCTTTGAAACTAGAAGCACATTTTTCAATTGTCAAAGTGCATGGGACCCCCTTTCTGAAATGAGTGGTCGAGGGGGACCGGCACGTGCACTTTGTCTAGCTCGTGTCTTGGCACAGTGCCTACTACATAAGTCTCATCTTTCGTGTAACAGTGATAAGCAATCCTTCATAAACCTACGGTAAATGGTAACCCGGTGTAACTCTCCTTGGAAAAAGGTAATCCGGCCGCACCTTTCGGCTTCCATAAGAGGCATTTATTTGGAAAAAGGTAATCCGGCTGCACCTTTCGGCTTCCATAAGAGGCATTTACCCTTCGAATAAATGCCTAAAACCTATTGAGCTCTTAATCTTCGAATTGGCAAAAGATAGATTTATCTCTAGACTAACGTCATTATCTTTTATCCTTACTAATTATTTATTATCAAAAGCAAAAAAACCGATAACGTTAAGTCTATTACCTTAATATAAACTTAAGCCATCCGATGAGATTTTCGTTTTCGTGAATAAACTTGATATTAAATTTGAAAGCGGTCAATGCATACAAATATATTTGAGAAAACAGAATATACGTATGTTTTGTTATTCTATTTAAAATTAAATTACTACTATCATCTCGTGACAACACAACATTGACACAGTAGATAGAGAGCAAAGAAAATTATGCTTGGCGATGCCTATAAAGTACGTATACTTAAGCTCGAATACCACAAGAGTAAATTATGAAAGCTCCAGAAAGGCCGATCGTACGAGCAAATAAAAATTACGACATGAGGTTTTGCATAATAATCCGTCCTTGGTGGATGGTGGATGAAGTGTCAAAAATTCGAAGTTGTCGCCAGCAATCTACGGTCCACGTGACACATCATTCACATCAAACCTTTGTTTTTTTTTTCTCTTTCGGCACTGTTTTTTTGTCCACAAGACACGTTTTTACTGATTATATATTGCCATATATTAAAAATAGTGTTTAGTGTTTAAAAATGTGATTAAATGTTAATCACATGTAAACAGCAATGCTAAGAGGAAGAAGGCATAGATTAACTATAGCAAAATCCTGTAAAGGTTCCAATTTCATGCACTGAATAACCAGCACATGATGGTATACGCCTCGAAGTTTAAACGTAATCTATTTAACCTTTGGCTTCACTTTTTTTATACCTTATTGAAGGGTCACTCCATGTCTCACTCCGCTGATCATTGAGAAAAGGGAAAGTGAGATTAAAAGCAATAGTATTATTTTGTTTTGAAAAAAAGGGAAAAGCATGATCCTATGAAGATCTGGTGGGAGACAAATTTGAAACAAAATACTCCAATTGCATTCCTTCTCCCAATAATGTTTTTTTTTTTTTTCATATTCGAACCATTAAATGCAATTTTCCAATAACCAGATGGTTTATTTTGTCTCCATTAGAAAGGTCTACATTCATTAATTCTCACGACGCGTAACTGAAATGACATGCCTTGATGCAGAAGTCCCAAATTAAAACTTATTTTATATCGCCGATTGTTGAAATTTCTATTATATCTTAATTTATATAATCATTTTAATCATCAAGATGATGAATTAAATGATTTTATCAATAATACTGTTAAAATCCCCAATTAATATAAATATATCCACTATCCTCTTTTTCTATTTCCAGTGGCATCAAATTGCAATGAAACAAGAAAATATGAGTTATATTAATAGTATGTAAAAATACTATTAATAACCCTAGAAAGAAGGAAATAACTAGTACAAATAAAATATGTAGAGGAAAACATTAAAAATATATCTAAACACAGATGTTAAGATGTTTTATTTAAAAAAAAAAAACACTTCATGTATTTTTTAACCTTTTTTTTCCCGTTAACTGTGTGATCAATATTAAAAGGGAGGAAAATTTTCTTCTTTACATTCCTTTATGTTAATAGGATCCACATGTAAATAATTAGTGGATATATGCTGGACCCTTTATTGTCTTCAACTTTCAATTAGAAAATAAAATAACAATAATGCAAGAAAAAAAAAAAAAAAGAGTTAGGAAATATTTACCTTTGAAGCCATGATCTGAACACCAGCATACTTAACGTCCCAGCTAAATTCGGTCATGGCCCAACCAATTCCTCCAAAACAATGAGCCTTATCAATGACATACTTCAAGTATTCCTCCTTGTCGGTGGCTCTATACAGCCACAAAGCTGCCCATAACAGCTCATCCTTGTACCCACTCACTGACGCATAGTAGCTCTTCACTACTCCCACACTACCATCATACTTTCCTCTATACTTGTCCCCGAACTCAAACAACTACAACCAAATTACAAAACCCAAAAATTAAATAAACGGATACATTAATATTTTTTAAATAAAAAAATTAAAACCAGAAAATCTGACAGTTTAATAATATAAAACGATAAAAATTCCGGCCAGGAAAACAATTGCTAGTTCAACACGTTTAGTCTTATCGCCTGTTTTTCTCAATAGAAGTCATGGTCTAATAATTAGACATCTAAATCTCACATGAATTTGAACATTTAGTCAATCATTTAAGACAAAAAAATTTATGTAGCTTACAAAGAAACAGAGATTTCGAGGGAGAAACGTGATTTAGATTGACACTACCCGTATCATTGAATTATTCAAGTTCATATTTACAACTATACATTAAATTTAAATAAAGCCTCCTCCAACAATATTCTCTTTTCTCAGTTACCACCGACAATACAAGTACATTTGCCATATGCTGCTACTGCCACCAAGTAATGAGAAAGGGTACCAAACTACATGTACTTTAACCTACCTGCATGGCATGGTGCAGTAACAGGTGAGAGTAATGTGGGTTTAATCGGCTGAACACAATGGAGGCCGCAGCCATGGCGGCCGCGGTCTCTCCGGCAAGATCCGACCCGGGATTCCTCTCATCAACTTTGTACGCCCGTCTCGAGGTCGTCATGTCTTCGGGGCGTTGCCAACAGTAATGATCTGTGTCGCCATCCCCAACCTGCATAAATTTTGTACTAAAATTAAAATGCCAACCGAATTTATATAAATTGTTTAAATCTAGGACTACACTAAACTATATATATTTATTAATTCAATATTAATACTTGGAGTCTATAGGATTATTAGTATTACCTCTGCCCATAAAACATTTGGACCAGTGTGTGCTTTGATAAAATAATCTGTACCCCATTTAATTGCTTCAAGGGCATGTTCTAATTCTCCAGAAAAATCAATTAGGTCACGATACTCAATCACACCCCACGACAACATTGTCACCGTAAAAGCCATTGGTAACCCGAATTTGACATGGTCACCCGCATCATAGTACCCTCCAACCAAATCCACCTGGTAATAAACATCATCGTAATTTCATTAATAATCATCATTAAAGTTACTAAACTATAAGTACAAGGTACGTTCCCTGTTTCCAAACTTACTCCTTGTTCTAGGCCGTCGGTGAGTCCAGAATGGTCGCGCCATGTCACTCTCTGGCTGTACGGCAAGCGCCCAGAGCGCTGCGCCTCGAAGTACATAAGACTTTTTGCCAGAGCACGGCCGTAGTCATGTGTCCGTGCACCGGCAGAAGAGGCAAGAATGATGAGAATGAGAAGGGTAACCAAACACCAATGCCGCGGAAAATAGTTTCCACGGCATTGCTGTAAAGGTTGCAACTCCATCCCCCCACTTCACTACCAAAATCCAGGTTTTGGTGGGGGTGCTGAGGAGAGAAGGGAAGTTTCCTTTCTTTGAAATATTTTGAAATCGAATTTTTGTGAATGTCTAGTCTCATTTTAGTCAATATTTGAGGCATGTGAGTTGCACGTGTGATGGGGAATTTTCATTTCCTTGTGCCTACATTGTTTGCTTTTTGGGTGCGTAAATTTTGGAACTTTAACCGGGATTTTACAGTGCCAGATACGGAATTTGGCGATGACTGGTAACCGTGAGGAATTAAGCATGCATTCACATCTATTCGAAAAATATTGACGAATACTCTCGGTATATTTATTAACGTACCCTTTTATGTGTTTATTTTTTTTTTTTAAAGAAAAACGTATAATTGAAGTGTGTGAAGTTTCGTTTTTATTTTTTTAATAAGCATTCAAAGGATTCGATGATGCGATCATAAAATTATTTTTTAAGGGTTTATGAGTGGATAAGTGAGATTTGCTTCCGGAGTTAGTAGGAAATAAAATACAATATCCTGTTTGTTTAAGATTGTGTTTTTGACTTGGCATTGAAGAGCGATGACGAAGGTCGTAACGGTTCAACCGGGAGTCAAAGGAGTGATGTAAAATGGTAAGTAAAGGAAAGTCAGCTGATGGAATTAAATTAGTTGTATTGAGGAAGGAACCAGACCTGACAACTATTGCGAATTAATTAATGCTCTTGGATGTTGGTGGAGAATTTGAAATTTTCTCTTTTACTTGAAAACTAGCACTTTCAGTATGATATACTTGTTCCGAGGAAAAATTAAACCGGAAAAATCGGACTTTACTTTTGGTTCCAAAAATCAAATGGAATAATTATTTTTTATATTATTTTAGTTTATTATTAGAATATTTTTAGAATAAAAATTATATTATATGAAAAATAGTAATTTATAATAAAATATCTTATCTATTCTACATTATATAAAATAAGCATTATTTATAATAAAATTTTATGCAAACCAAATAAAAAAATAAGTATTCAATAGATAATCAAACACAACGTAAGTTTACTTGCTTTTTTCCATCTTATAATCTATACTATCATTCTTTTTTTTTTTTTTTTGAGTCTAATGACTCATTTACTTCATTGATAAAATAAGAGAAGATTGAATTATAATTCAATAAGAATTAAATAGATATGTAATAGTTATTACATGTTTATTATTTTATTTAACTAATAAAATAAATGAATAAATAAGTTATCCATTATATCAATAAAATTCTTTTTTTTTTTTACTTTTTTAAGTCATTATATATTTAATACATCTTATAATAATATGATATTGATGACAAAAAAAATAGTAAATAAGTTATTAAATAATAATTCATAGATTAAAGACAAAAATTATTATTCAATATTTTTTTGTAATAATGATTTATTGATAATTATTATTCAATAAAATAAACACCATTGTAACAAATTTATACGAAATAAAGAAGAAATAAAATAGTTATTTCTTTTGGTAAATTTGTAGTAAGTCTTATTAAATGATTATAATCAAAAGGCTTATTTTTATTTTTATTTTATTTATTAACAGAAGCAAAATTAATTCATAAGCAATGACCGAATAGACTAATAGACGCCAAAATTAGGACCTTATTGGTCCAACAAGGCAAGTAATTAACAGAACTATGAAGCTTATTTCCTTAAACAAAAACATCATTAAAGTTTTTCTTTTAGAAAGAAGGAATCCTCGAAAGCTGTCAATGGATGTTTAGCTAAACTGGAAGTTCGTCAATTTGCTGCTTCTCTTTTCTTTTCTTTTTTTACCAACATTTAAAGGCCAGATCAGCAAACAGTGTTGGGGAAAAAAAAAAACGATAGGTGTTACTAGCGATAGGTTCATCTTGAGGCTGGAGCTAGGTACTTTTCACTGGAGCTAAAGCACTTAAAATGACAACTAGAGTGATGATAATATTCGTGGCGTTGTCTACCTCGGTGTCATATCACCTGTCGAAAGACAAAATCATTCCTCAGTGACCAGAAACATCCACAAAGATTCATTCATATTTTATGATAGGTATATATATACACACATGGTAAGTATTAATTAAATTTATATATATATATATATATGGTATATATAAAAGATGGATTATAATTTTAAAAAAAAATTCATTACCCATATCATATACTTAAATATAATTAATATTAATCAATATGTACATATAAGGTATAATATTTAATAAAACTTTTTTGAAAAATTACTGATAAATTACCTTAATACTCTTTGAAGACTATTAATTTTATTAAAACAATATAAGTTTATACTTATAATATTTATTCATCATTTGATTTTAGGGTTTTTTTTAACTCATTAATACTCTATCGGTTCAATACCAATGATAATTCAACTTCAAAAAAATAGCCGTCATTATGTAATGAAACAAAATATTAACTAGGTATTATCTTAGAGGAAAATTGTTATAGTGTTAATATTTTTCAAACAGTACAAGTACTATATTTCAAAAGTTCGAAAGATCAGTGTAATTTAAATAATTTCTATAAGTAATTGTGATTTACTCTAAGCATATAATGAAAAAACTTATCTATTATATTAGAAGAATTCAAGCACCATTATTTGATAAAATTTAGCTAATTATAAGACTTTGATAAATCCTCCTCCAAGTATACTGGGCCATTATTAGATGCTTTCATGATTCAAGATTAACACAGCCCTGAGTGAAATTAAGCTAAAGCCCAAGCTATTGAGCTTTATCCTAATTAGCTGCTAATTGCAAGAACTTTTTGTCGGTGGCTCTTTTCTTTTTCAACATCTAAAAAAAAATCTCCTAGTGGGCTTATATGGACCTATAAGACAGCCTCGTAGTGGACCTGGGGTGTTTCTCGGCCGACAATTACATTCCTTACTGTAATTTCCTAGATTTTCTCTTACTGATTTGATCCGGTTCTGACTTTTCTCCGGTTGCATCGTTCTCGGTTCTTTTATCATGCGTTTTGTTTTGTTAACGGATGTTTTCGGATATCTATTAACTGCAAAAAAAAAAAAAAAATCTTATTTTATACTATAATTGTATCTTTGTAAAAATGTACGTTTATAAAAAAAAAAGGTGAAAATTTCTTCTTTTCGCATTTTAATAAGTGTTGGGTGCACGGAATATATTTTCGCCTTGTGTGTGGTTACTTCATTGAATTTTTTTTTTTTAATCTGAAAAGGGAATTATTATTATTATTATTATTATCACTAACCCTTTGACTTTTGAGTCTTAACTCTGTGTGGGGTTTTTGAAACTATAAAGTAGAATGTAACATGATGACCTGTGTTCGGGGAGGAAAAAGCAAACATCATGACTTCGGTAGTTGGGTGGCTATGTTTAGTTCAAATAGCGCGATTATTGGGGGGGAAAGTATGGAACTATGGTCGGATCATTTTTTCTTAAATGATGCTTTGCAAGTCATATTGCTCTACTTTTGATGTTTTAAGCCGATAATGTTTGTTATATTCTTTGAAATCGCCGTCGGATGTGTTTAACTCGTGGTCCGTGATACATTGCGAAAAGGCTGCCCCTTAGAATACCATTTCAGGACATATAATTATGATGTAGCATGCTGGGATTTGACTTTTGGGTTCAGATATTCATATAATACCAGGTAAGAATCAAAGCAAGTTTTTTCACGATTTCAGACATTAGTTCTGCGTGATAAAATGAATTAGTGTATAAATTAAAAAAAAATTCTTCATTTGAAATTTTATCACGAACATTTTGTTAAAGATTTTTTTTCATTTTATAAGGATTCAATTTTCCATGATTCTTTTGGAGAGAAAAAAATATCCATGGGTTATAATTTCCAAATAACCTTTTGTAGAAAATATAGATAATGTTGATCATATTCAAATATATCAATTTCGACTTTGATAAGCAAAAAACTTTGAATTTTAGATTAAAAAAAATGTTAAAAGGAGGGGCGGAGTCCACAAATTTATTGAATTATTATTTACGTTTCAGTCACCAATAATAAAATAATACCACATTGTACTAAATGAATGTAGCTTGATAAAGCTAAATTGTGAACAAAAATTGCCATTAATTAAATTAAATATTACTAAAATTCGAACATGTTAAATAAATAATTGGTTCTATTTAAGATTTGTTTTTTTTTAAGATTAACATTGCTCATCAGCTCGATGCAATATTTTGCATCTAATGGAACTAACCTAACAAGCTTTATAGGGTTTGATTTATTTACTCTTTATTTTATTTATTTTATTAAAAAAAATTATAACTGATTACATAGAAATTAATTGTAAGAAACCCATTAACGCCAGTCTTTTCTCCCTTTATTTAGCTGGTTTGATCACCCATATATTAATTATTCGAAGTTTTATGGTCTTACTATTCAATAAATGGGGAAAAAAATAAAAGAATAAAATTTTAAAATTAGAAAAGAAAATGGAGAAAAATAAAGAAAAAAAAAGGAAAATGTAGATTTAACCATTTTATGTTATTAATTTATGAACTTGTAAGCTTTTTTATCCATTTTTATTAAAATATTTATTATCAAAAAATTATAATATTACTATTTAGTATTCATTTATCAATATTATTTAATAATATTTTATAAAATAAGTATATAGTATCTTAAAATTCGTTTCTTATATAATTTGAAATATAAGTTATATAATGAATATAGAATATGAATACTTCGTATTTAAACCCTACTTCATAAGAATAAATTTCAAAAAATTTATATCTCAAACCTATTGTATGACTTTTAATACATACCTATAACCAATTTAATTGAATAAAGTATGATTAGATATTCTTATACAATAGAATTATTCATTCACTCATAAAAAACATTCTTTAAAGTTTGATATTCTTCGTTTATATGTAAGAGGTGTGTCTATCATACCAACACGGCAACATGATATATGTATTTTCCGCATTTTCCTCTTTACGTTTATTTTATCACTACTGTATTTGATTTTACCCAGATCGTGATATGCTTTATCAATTGTAAAAGGCCTAACTAATGCTAGTAAAGAAAAGATATTTTATGGAAAAAGCATAAGTTAAAAAAAAATGAAATAAAATTGTATTTTGTTTTCAGGATGAACTGAAAGCTCGAATCTTGACCGGAAGATGAAAGTTTCCGGCGAAAGGTGCCATCGTGGCTCGAAATGAGAGAAGCACATGACATGTCCCTGTCACCGCCTCAATAATGAAGTCCGGTGGGGGCTTGCACTTATCCATGTCCTTTGGGGATCCAGTTGATGTTGATATGGGATTGGGATCTAATTGATGCTCGTATGGTCAATTAAACACTTGGTCTGGTCATCATGTATATATATTTTTAAATTTACCTAGTGTCGCGTTACAGTAATTTCTTTCTAGATTATCCATTAACATTTGCTTCTTCTTTTTTTTTTTTTTAAGAATTAACACAAACTGATAGGAAGATATACGAGGAAAAAACAAAAAAAAAAAAGAAGATGCACGTACAGATTTTCAAACTTACTTAGTTAACAAAAATAAAATTTCAAATCAATTGAAATTTTGAAATAAAAATGTAACAGAAAAATCGACCTAAACAATTTCATTTATATGCTTACAGCACGTAGGATGGCGTTTCAAATGGATTTTTCGAAGATTCGTGAGAAAATACTCTTCTTGCCTTAAGATAATAGAAAGCAGTAGAACTTCATTTGCTATGAAAGTGTATTTAACTCTTTTATTTTTTAATATGAGAATTCAAATCCTTAAATCTTTTAGAAGTATGTATTCAAACTCTTATTAGATCATTTTTATCATAGATAAAAATAAAAATTGTAAAAAAAAAACATTAAAAAAATATAAAAATATATGAAAATCAGAAAAGGAAGAAATTTACAATACATACATTCAAAAAATAATAAAATAATAATGCATTTGAAAATGGGAATAGTAAAATCAACAATAATAGTAAAATCATTTTCAAAAAAATAAATTTTAAATTAATGATACATTAATATTAAAAGAATAAAAAATAAAAATTTTATTGCACTTACCCACCTTATAACCCATTCACTTCACTGTATAGTTAATCTAACTCCCATAAGTTTTTTTAGTCGCTCATTGTATTATATATTTTCTTAGATCATATATATTTTTAAACTATCAAAATCTGTTTCTTTCTTATTGTTTTTAATTTTAGTGACTTGTTTCATTCCTTATTATTTCAATGATCTCTTTTTATTATTTTACCTTTTATGTTTATTGATTTTTGCATTTTATTTTTATTTCTTGTGATTTTTTTTATTTATCTAAAGGATAAAATTATAGTATAAAAAGAGTAAATTACAATTGTACCTATTATATATTTATAGATGCATTTAACCCTTATTTTTAAAATTCAAATTTTAGATCTAAATCTTTTTTTTAAGTACTTTTTAGGTTTTCTTAATGACTATTTTATCCCCTTTTTTAGACCATTTTATCCTTTTAAAAAATGTGTTTTTAGTATATTTTATTTATTTATCAAAGGTAAAATAACAAAATGAAATCTAAAAGAATTTTTTTTTAACAAATTTGAAATTTTAAGTGCTCAACTTAGAAGATAAGGGTTTAAACATGTATAAAATAAAGATAAAAATGATGTATTTCTAGTTTACTCAATAAGAAACATGATTCAAAAATTCCGAGCTAATGCTTACTTTTGAAGATACGACATACTGATAAGAATTTCGATTTTTTTAATGCATTTCACATATTTATTTTTACTTACAATAATATTCTAAAATAGAAAAACTTACATATGTGAGAAGTGCAAAACTTAGAATAAGATTATAATCCGATTACATGTGAAAATAGTAAACACATTTCACAAGTATATGCTCTTTGTAATTGAGAAAAATATGAAAAAAAAATGTATTTTTTTTAATATTATTATAAAATGAATGGAAAAAAAAAATATTATGCATGTAAGGTGGTAAAGGCGCATATAGTGTATACGCCTTTACCTAATGTGAGATTCATGCACCTTCTTTATAAACACTTTGAACTAAAGGTGCATTCAACAATTGCACTTCAATTCAAAGTTTTTATTAAAGTAGGCGCTTGCCTTAAGGAATTAAATTTCCTCAACCTTGTGGCCAAAGAAGTTTGTTCGAGTAAGAACAAGTGTGAAAAGAAGAATTTGTCCTACTATTTATGAGTAGGAAAACCTCTTGATCCTATTAAACCAAATATTTTATAACATGGGAAAACAATCCCATCTTTCTCTCTTTCTCATCTTCAAATGAATGTTTAGTTTGAATTCCTTTTTTTACCCTTTTTTTTAAGGGAAGGTGAAATTTTTATTCACACATAATCCTTGGACAACAAATTATTTTTTAGTAAAATTAGAAAACTCTTCCAATCGGTGACTACATTACTTATCTCTCTAGCTATTCTGTATTCAAATAAGAAAGATTCTATTTTCATCCAATATGGATCTTACTTAGCCTATTGTATATCTTCCCATGGCCCTATGCCTATATCCCCTTGTTTTGGTATAAGGTCTTTCTCTTTTTCCGTCTATCTTTCAAAATAGTTTATCTTCCTATTCTTTCTATTCTAAGTAGGTTGAAGCCATCCCAATGAAATCAGTGGACCAAGATCACATTATCAAGCAAAAGCCTTCTTAGTTGAGTTCTTAAGAGAAGAATCAAGCAACCGAAACAATTGTTGTTTAATCATTGACTAAACCGTCATCAAACCTCCACTAACATTACATGATAGAGGGATGTTCTTCTAGCTAAATAGATTCGCTTAGCTTTCCAACCCGTAAGTCTTTATCAGCCTTATAGCTTGTTAAGGAAGTTAAGAAGGACGAAGAAACATTTGTCGCCCACCATTTGTTAAAACCCTTTTCTTAGGCAATAGGGGTTCCTCTTTAGACTCTAAGGGTCGAGTTTGGGTGTGATTTTTCTAGTTTCACTACCTTGTGTAGTATAATAAGAAAGAGAAAGATACTTTTTTCTATATGAAGATTCAAACATTTTGAAAGGGTAAAACCATATCTTACTGAATAATTTGACTAAATGAGGAAGAGCTCTTTATGTGGTCTCACTTTACTACCATCTGAAATGTGCAGAACTTCAATTGGTGGAAGCTAATTCATGAAGATTTGCCCCTTTCTTATGTGCAATTCCCCTCTTTCAGTAAGCAACCAATATCTCATTAGATGAACATTTCTCTAAGCTTATCCTATAGCTTATATGTCACTTGAAAAGGTGTAATACATGTTGCAACCCATCAAGAAACCATTGGAAGAACTTTGAGTTAGAACCCTATAAGATTAGTGTTAGTGCCATGAAAGTCTAATTTTGAGGGCTTCAATGTAAAGCCTACTCTTTGGGTTTTGCAATTCGATTATTAGATCCAAATAAGCTTGAGCTCCTATATGATAGTTGGCAAAGCCTCTATTAACAAAAAGACCTTATGCTAGGTCCAACCAGGTATATGGTTTAGGAAGGCTCATATGATAATAATCAAAATACCGTTCAAGATTTAAAGAGACCAATAAACACATATAATAGCAATAGCGCATGGGAAATAGAAGAGATTATATTAGCCACAAGTCAAAAACCCAAAAAACTCAATAAAAAAGTAGAATGAACTTTTCATTAAAGTTTATAGTGTTTCAAATATCTATGGAAATTTTCAAGATAAATCATAGATAACTTTATGCCCTTTTACTCTTAATCTTAGTAAATTATCGAGTGACCATTGATATAATGGATTTGTATTCAACTCCTCTATCACCAGAGGTGGGAGTAGCCTGTAACTCTTTTGTTATAGGCAATTGTAAAGGCTCGTTAAAGTCATGTAAAGAAACTAGACTCTACTATATTGAAGGTTGTGAGCTATCACCAATGTCCAGTTAATAGTAGTTTATCCTCTATGAAGCAAATAGGATAAAGAGAGGATCGTTGATAGAGTGCTTGTGGGGGATCACAAATGAGTTGGTAGTGGCAGCTAAGTTGCCTATGGTTTCCTTAGCCATGATATCCGTAAAAGCACACTTACAATGGCTCTACTCATCCCTCTATTATCCTCCTCTAACTCTTACTGTATTAGCTTTAGGGCACAGTGGTAGTGTAGGTGCAGAATCTACTAGGAGTGCATATTTTAGGACTGCATCGTCGTGCCTCTTTGGTGGCTACTTGTAGTGAATGGTAGGAAATGGTACAACTCCACCATAATCCTCAACTAAATATATGCCATCATTGGCTAGAGAAATTGTTATAGGCAAATCAAGTGCTAAACATATATGGTAGAGAGTGTCAACCCAATAGGAGAAACAAAAGAAAACCAATTAGCGAAAGTTATTTATATAGTTTACTTAATATAATATTGTAAACGTATTTCTTACCAAGAGTCCAATTATTGCTCCGGTATGCTTGATATAGCATTGACAGACACGTTTGTACCACTTGATGTAGTCTAGATACACATTATCACTATCTTCCAATAGGATTGTGTAAAAGTGACGATCCTCCCAATGTGTAATATAAGATGCATACATGGCTATCCAATTAGTGTCAATTCGGTTTCATAAATCAATATAGTGCAAGCAAGGATTTGTATTAACATTAGTAAAAACTCATTAAAACCCGCTAAACTAGCAGTAAACCTAATCCAAGTAATACCACTTTACAATGTGAAAGCATATTAAGAATACTCAAACTGTCCCAACGCTTCTCTTCACACAATAGGATAGGGTGAGCATGTCAATGAGCTCCTCGAGAGGCAGTTACTAAACAACCTTACATTTTAACACTTAGAGTTTATGAAAATATATAATATACAATGGATAGTAAAATATAAAAGGGGTGACATACTTGTTGTGCGGTCTAGTGATCGAATATGTCCCTATATGCTTGAATAATATACATGGGGTATTGTATGGTTTCTCAAGCTATCTTCCATCAAGATGTCAAGGGCTTTTCATTTTCTAATGCAATCCCATAATGGCTTAAATGAGCTATATATATGAACCTATCCCATTCCAACACTTGGAGAAGAATCACTGCTTTCCTTCTTCTTACGTCATAGAGATGGATGTAAGGCACAACTAGCGATATAATCAGGTTAAATAAGCAGAGTCCCAGCTATACTAGCTTAAAAGTGCAAAGTCCTTCAAGAGAGGAAGTAACATACAGTGAAATAGGCTACTTGATTTGTCTATAAATACAAACCTTCCCAATAACTACATAATATAAGCACTAGTATGATGTCTAACCATGTCATCAAAGGATGTAGCATGTAGAACCCTAAATCTGCACCACTAAGATAAATTAATCCATTCTCCCCTTATTTGCTTTGTGTTGAGCCTCTCACTAAGCAAAAACTCACATTTAGATGCCCAATCAAGGTTGGTGCTACCGTAACTGCCTAGTTATCAATTGGTAATCTAAATTGGATCTCTACGTTTATGTAGAGTCACAATGGCTCCACTATAGGCCATGTGGAAGGTGTTCGTCTCTAGTCTCCATCGCTCCACCAGTGCTATGAAGAGATGTCAATCTAATTGAATGAAGGGAAGGCATGCTAGTCCTAGAAACCTAGCCTACTGTAAATAAGGTACCATGCGGGGATATAATGAGCTATCACCCTTGTTATGGCATAGTTGTAACTTGTGATACCTAACTGTCAACTAAAATGCCTCTTGTAAACATAAACATTGAATTAGTAAGAATTGATAAATTAAGTTCAAAAATACATATAAAACTTGTCGTATGCAATATTTGTCCCTATTACACTACCTCTGATCAATGTTTAGCTTGCTAGCTTAGTAATGATGGATTGAAAGGTCCTAGCTCCGTCTATTCCATAACATGTAAACAAATTTTGGTTAAGCAATGGAAGTTTATCATCTAAACTTAATTACATTACAAACAATGTTAAAGTAATGGAACAAGTTAGTTTTATTTCTATTAGTCATTTACCATTACTATTTCTCTACAGGCACCCCCTTTTATTGTGCCACCACCACCCCCCCCCCCCCCACCTTCTATACCTATTACAACTAGTTCTAGATAAAGGCTCTCTAAAGTCCATATCCATATGATATCATTTCGATTTAGGTTTTGCCATTCCACATTGAAGTTTGTTAATATAAAGGGGGAGGAATGGAAAGAACCTTTGATCAGTAACACTCATTTCCAATATGATGGAAGTGAGTCTGGTAACATTGTAATTGATGTGTCCACTTATACCATGGGTTAATGACCAACGAGTTGTCAAGCCTTAAATATGTTGTTGCAACACAAGCATGTGAACATGAAATCTTGTATATCTACTGCTTATTATGTGTGCACATATGGCTTTTGAGGTCTATAATTTATACCTTTCCCCTTCTTTTAACCTAATTTGCTACCAGCTGGGATCCTATTAGGATTTCAAATATTTGGTTTAGTTTGCTAAACCTAATTACTTTATTGGAGCTACCCCTATGTCTCCATTTTTCAATCTCCTTGGAAATGTATGTTATGAACACTCAGTTTGTTGCTATTGCTTTCTGTGCATCCCTAGTCATCATATCTCAATGCTTAACATAATTGTAGAAATTTTTTCTTATAAGTGCAACCATCAGTAGGCCTTTGACTTTTTTGAAAGCAAAATTGTAACTTTCAATAATTTTTGTAGTCATGTAACTAAAATGGTAGTTGCCATCACATGCAAGTGTCCATTGTTCTAGTGGGATACCATTAAACCATGTTAGGCTTTTGCCTTCATTCTCCCAACTAGCTCCATGTATGCTAAAACTTATGAGGTTGTACCTTTATTCTAATAACCACCACCAATTTCTTGTATTGTAAATTCTTATGAATAATGTTGAAGTTGCTTGTAATGTGACATATGCAAAAGTGCCACACTCCAAAAGGAAGCCTTCATCCAATATCCTTTCATTCAACTGTAGTGTCGATGCTAGCATGTCTATTAGATATGAGATAAATGGTTTCTTCATGGTTACCTATGACATGCTCCTTCAATTTTTGAAGAAATCATCCCTATGTTTCTACCGATTCCTCATCCACTATCACAAATGCAAGGGGCATAATGTAGTTGCTTTCATCCATACTACAAGCAATCAACAACTTATAAGTGTATTTCCCATATAAGAAAGTACTGTTGATACTCACCATAGGCCTGTAGTACTTGAAGGCCTTAATACGTGGACCAAATGTCCAAAAAACCCATTTTAAGATCAACTCTTCAAGAACTATCGAATTATGCCAACTCCATTTAACATGCATCATAAGATTACTAATTTGGATTGCATTTAAGAGTTTTGACAATTCATTATATGATTTGTCTCAGTCACTGTATACAATTTCAATAGCTTTCTTTTTAACATCTTACGCCATTCTTAAGGATATTGTATACTTGAAGTTATTTTCAATTACAGAACCAAGGTCTGTAACCTTTGTATTCGAGTTTTTCTTCACATATTTAATGAAGATTCTAGCTATCATATTTGAATTTAACTTTAGATGATCTTAGTATATCACAACATTGGTGCATGTGTGAGGTCCATTGAAGATTGTACAAAAAGGCCTTCTAACTTCTTTTTATAAGTGTGAAGTCTCTACTTGCAGCCATTGTCTTTCTTCACATAGAAAATCGACCATAAGGTCTTGTTTGATTTTTCAACTACAAAGTTATAGTGGTTTTTGATGCGATACATCTTAATAGCATAGATTAGCTCTTCATTATTGTTGAATCCCGTTCCCTTCTTCAGCTCATCACTCGTGCCAAAGTCATTGCAGATATCATTTATATCTTCCTTAAAGGTGATGTAAGCACCATCTCCCCCTAGTATTGAAAAATGGAATGGCATCCCTAAGCTCACTATAATATGACTAACTCACTTCTTGGTATTTAGGTGCTTACATAGTGTGCATCTACACTAGTGGATGTATGGTAGGACCCTCATCATCATCAAAATACCTATCGTGCACTGTAAAGTGTTTTACAACAATATCAATTTTTGTTGGAAAGTAGAGAGCCTCATTTATTTCTGAATCATTTAAGTTTTCTTTATCATATAAAGGTGTAAAAGTTAGCACTTGAGCCATTTCATCACACATGGGTGAATTACTCATCATGCTTAGTCCTTCTTGGTGTTGAGGAGATGAAGTTTTGGCTATCAAAGGTTCCTCTTCATTTGGATATTGTGATTCTTCATGGATTTCAACCTACAAGTCTTGTATGCGCTCCTCGAATGATGCCACCATTTCAATTACATTTTCAACATGATCACATTCGTAATAGGCATTAACTTATATCTTACACCTCCATGGTAGTAGTGTAGATGCATATGCAATATCTTAACACAGAAGGTAGTGGGATCGAGCCCTTATAGTTCTAATTCCTCTTCACTTTCAACCTCTTCATCAATCCATTCTCATAATTGAGGCCATCATCGCCATTCACATTATTTTCTTTCATGTGCACAATAAATTTTAGCACCCTAACCATTTCTAACCTAATTATATCATGTGTACATATTTAGTTTTGCGAAAAATTACAAGAATTCCCTATAAGTAATTTTGACATATACCTTTTATGCATTACATACAACTATCACACCTAACAACATCTACACCTTTATAACTCCCACATTTCACATATTTTATTACCATTACACACACATTATCAAATAATACATATTTTTGCAACTAAAATTATCAAAAGTACATATAATATAGCTATATCAAATTTAGGTTTCAAAATTAATATCAAAATCCACAAAACACCATAAATTCATATATATAATGTAACGTAAGAGAAATAAATAGCACACCTACATTAAATTGTGCAAATAGAGGTTGGATTGTGTTTGATCAATTAAAAAATGACTAACTTTTAGAGGGGATGTTGGAATGGAGAAGAAGAGATGTGAGCATGTTTGATCTTGTGAGTTCTATAAGTATTTTGTTGCTTTGTGGGTTTATATATAGTTGAAGGCACATGTAATACATGCACCTTTAGTTCAAATTTTAGTACAACTAAAGGCACATGCATGTGTCTTCACTACTATAATTGTATAATATTTTTTTTCTTCACCTTATTTAAATAATATTTTTTTTAAATTGTATTTTTCTCCTTTGTTATTAGCTTGGGCAACTCTTAAGATTGTAAATTTTTTTTGGAAATATAATAACTTAAAAAATTATTTAAAAAATAGGTTTTAAAGACTTAAACTTAATTTACGACTTCTTCTTTTTTTTCCAAAATTTACAAAATTAAAGTCTGTGCCTTCAGTTATGAAGTTCATAATATATAAAAGAAGATTGATTTGAGTATACTATAACTAAGATCAAATTTCATTATTGTTTGGTATTTTTATAAGGTTAAATTGTTATATTTTTTTGTGCTAAATCTTAAAAAAAAAAAGTTATATAAAAGGCGCAAACATCTTTTACTTGAAGACACAAACAACATTTACACATTCATTATAAATTATATTGAAAGTGTAAACCTAATTTGTGTCATCAATTTTATAAATTTTGGAAAAAAATAGTTGTAAAATACATTTGCGTTTTCGGAATTTTTTTAAAATAATTTTTATGGGTGCTATGTTTTGAAAATTATTTTAAAATATAATAATATTTAATAGTGTTCTCTTCTTAGCTTATTGTTGTTTTGGGGAAAAAAACAGTAATTGGATTAGCCTGGCGTTTAGAGCCGTATAAGCGTGGGAAAGCGGCATAACCGTATGAGTGGTCCACTCGGAGTTTCTTGAGTTTTCGAATTTCTTGAAGCTTCTTCTTCGTCTTCAGCTCTACGAAGAAACTTGTTTTCTGATCTCGATATTCAGATGGAGGCGCTCCCGGCGTTCTGCCGGCCGGCTGTGGTTTTACCGGCAACGTGGCTGTCTTTCTCAACAAGTCCTACTCGATTAAACACCTTTTCCCACTCCAAAAATCGAACATCTCCTTTAGAACATCGCTTTCTCTCCAAAAATTCCGTAATTCAAGCCACCAAGAAGCAACTTCCACAGCTCGACACCGACGAACCAGGTCTCTCTCTCTCTCTCTATATATGTGTGTGTGTTTGTGTGATGTATGTTCAATGAAGTTTTTAAGTAGATTGAACTGATTATTGATTGCAGAAACTGATGATTCGGAGTTATCGAAAGGTTTGAAAGATGAAGAAGGTGTTGATTTAGGATGGTTACCTGCTTTTCCTCACGTGTTAATTGCTTCCATGTCGAACTTCCTCTTCGGTTACCACATCGGGTTCGTTATTTCTGTTTTCATTTATTAGTTGTTTGGCGTTAACCGTTTCCTGCTGTCGTATATATACTTTTTTAATCTCGCCGTTTTGAATGAGAGGAAATGAATTTCAACTGTGTAATTATCAACTTTTTAGACCACTAGTTGATTGATTTAGATATATAGAGCTGAATATAAATAATGATATATCATGTGAAACTTATGTTATCACCAATTTGATATGAATGTGTTGCAAAGTATTCGTAACATGGTATTGTATGACAAAGTACGCGTGCTTGTGTTGACTCTCGTGATAACTTCCATGTCTTTTAGTATTTCTCAGAGCTGATTATATGGGTGAATAATTGTGTATCAAGTACTTGGGTATGTAGCATTAGAGCATGCGAAAAAAGAGTGCTATACCGTGTAAAGTGGTTTGACATGCCTAGTTTGACATAATTGCTTCTGGGATGGGAAATCATATTTTTACGATCCATGTGAGCCAAGTGGAATTGGTGTCATAAGTAAAATGCTCGCATTTGGCTAGGTTTGCTTTAGATAGAATTTGGGTTACTTAATGTTTATGTGATACTTGATACTTTACTTGAAGTTACTCGTGCTCAAGTCCTTCATAGGGCAATAGATTTGGCTAGGGTAGCATGAAAAATTTTTCTTACTATATGCTTAGCTTTAGTTCTCAGAAAACAAAAAGAATAAAAAAGAAAAGAAGTGTCTTTACTTTGCACCCAGTTGTCCTTGGACTCATTCATTTTCTTCTATTTTGTGCAGAGTAATGAATGGTCCTATAGTTTCTATTGCTCGAGAGCTTGGTTTTGAAGGAAACTCAATTCTTGAGGGACTTGTAGTCAGCATCTTCATTGCTGGTGCTTTTATAGGTAGCATAAGTTGTGGATCACTAGTTGACAAGCTTGGCTGCCGCCGCACATTTCAGAGTGATGCTATTCCACTTGTTCTTGGTGCAATTGTGAGGTACAACTGCATGTGCAAAGCAGTTATAAATTGACCTAGTTTGTGTTAAGCACATAGTTTTACAATGCCATCCAAGACTTTAATGTGCATGTCATGCATTAAATGAAAACTAAAGAAAAATCAACTCTAATTAATAATTCAGGTTTTTGTTCCTTTTTCTTCTTAATATTGTGGTAGGGAATATTATAACTCTAGCAAGTAATTGGGGCCATGGTTGGAGAATCGATTTTCTTTCTCTTCTTTTCAATTTTAGCACTGTTGTTGTCATTTTGATGCAATGTTGGTTGAATGGAATTCTGCTGGATGCTGCAATAACTTCTTATATGTGCCTCAACTTGATATCTTCTTGAAAGCATGGATATATTTGTTTGTGTATTTGCCTCTTAGATTTAGCTATTGCTTGGATATTTTGTTATTCATATCCACATCATTATGCTGTTGACCAAATCTGCACCCTGCCTGAGTTTATCTCTTCAAATCCATGTGCAAATTCTTTTTCCCATGATTTGAAAAAAATAAAAAAGAAAGCAGTTTTCTCTTTTTTTTCCCCAATAGTTTGTCTTTTGTTCCTTTTTACTTGATTTTAATGGCACCTATTTTCCTCAATCAACTTCTGAAAGGCTGATCAAGAATCATTTTTTTCGTTTGCATCTTGATGGAGAAATCTTCTAAGAGTCTCTGGCTGACTAGATTCATGCATTGTTGAAACATATTGTTCATAAATGTTCCATTTCCTGGAACTTATCATTGTAATTTACTGAGAAGCATGTGGCACATTATCTTTTCCAGTGCACAAGCCCACTCATTAGATGAAATGCTTTGGGGAAGATTCCTTGTAGGCCTCGGCATTGGTGTTAATGCAGCTCTTGTTCCGATATATATTTCAGAGGTACTGCACGAATTAATCTTTGCTTAATTTCCAGAGAGTTCTTTTTAGTACTTCTATCAGAATCATTTAGATTATTGAAATCATGAGTTGATCAAGGAAGAAACTTTCTAAGAGAAATTGTTCTGTTAGGATCTTCTGGCATTGTATTTTTAGTCCTAGTATACATTGATGGCACTTATATTTTATATTATCACAAGTTGATGTATATTGCAGATTTTTTCTGTAGGTTGCTCCAACAAAATATAGGGGTTCACTAGGGACACTATGTCAGATTGGCACGTGCCTTGGAATAATTTCATCTCTGTTTTTGGGGATTCCCTCAGAGGATGATCCACATTGGTGAGTTTCTTTTTCTGCATATAATGCTCCTTTTAGTAAGTTCAGTAACTTATAGAAGCTCGCATATCCTTCTTTTTCCTTTCTTTCTTTTCTGTAGTATATGATCTTTCTGTCTGTGCTTAAGTACTGGGGGTAAATTCTATCGATAGAAAAATTTTGTAAGAGATCAATATGTTAGTATGAGCTTGGGTAAAAAAGATTTAGGTTCCAACTGGCATGAGACATGGTTATCTATATCCAAAAATTTGTTCATTTTCTTGTAGGAGTACTTTGCAACTTATTTTCTGCTGTTTCTGCAGCATATGTCATGGGAATCATTTTATTATTCCTTCAGATGGAGAATGGCTCTTCATATTGCAACTTGCAAGTGTTGCTTAGGTGGTAACACTGCAAGAAAATTTCAGTAAATTAAGAACTGTTTTCTTAGTTTAGCAATGTGTCACAGAAATTATTCTCTTTGTACTGCAGGTGGAGAACAATGTTTTATATTGCCAGCATCCCTGGTGTGCTTTTAACAGTTGGCATGCAATTTGCTGTTGATAGCCCCCGCTGGCTGTGCAAAGTTGGGAGATTTGATGATGCTAGAATGGTGGTACGTAATCTATGGGGAGCATCTGAAATTGACAAGGCAATCGAAGAGTTTCAATCTGTTATTCATAATGATGGAAGTGATGCAGAAAGCAAATGGTTGGAACTACTTGAGGAGCCACATTTTCGAGGTTGTTTTAAGGTGGTTTTTTTTTAAATGTTTAGTCTATTCTTAATGATCTGTATACTAAAAAGGAAAAAAATTGGCGCACTGGTAATATTAGCATATCTGAATCTCAACTAGACTTTGGAAAGAAAGACAACCTGTGAAATGTTTCTTGCCATTTAGAGAGAAGTTATTCTTCCATGCATGACACTTCAATGAGCAGCCAGTAAATATTTTCCATGTTGGAAAGCTCTGGACACCAGTTAGCTTATGGGAAATTAATTTCATGGTTTATAATCTTAATAGATCAGTAGGAGCAGATAGTTTCTTGAGGAAACTTACTCTTTCTTTTCTGACCTGCCAATATCATGTTTCTGCAGTTGCCAGCATCGGCGGTGCCCTTTTTGTACTGCAACAATTTGCAGGCATCAATGGAGTTTTGTATTTCTCATCACTGACTTTCCAAGATGTTGGAATCAGAGGTGGTGCTTTAGCTAGTTTATTAATCGGATTAACCAATTTTGCAGGTTTGCCCATGAATGTATTTTTCTTCATTTAGCGATTCTTGGTTTGATGCCTGACCTTATTCTAGTAATACACAATTTATCGCTAGGTGCACTTTGTGCATTGTATTTGATGGATAGGCAGGGAAGAAAAAGACTTTTGATTGGAAGCTATATGGGAATGGTGAGTGAGTGGAATCAATAATTCTTGACTTTATCTCTGCAGACTCCCATCTATATAGACTGGCCTCTCTCTTACAAGAGGAATCTTTTTACATTTTATAACATTAAATCCCCCACAGTTGATAATTCTCACTAATAATCTTTCCATTGCAGGCAGCTTCGATGTTTCTTGTGGTCTATGCAACCAGCTTTCCATTAGATGAAGACCTTAGTCACAGCTTATCAATTCTTGGAACTATCATGTATGTGCTTTAGTTTCTGGTACTTGATTAATTGGCATAATCTTTTAACGGTACTTTGTTCTTATGGAGCCGTCAAATGATGTGTTTATGCTTTATTTTCCTGATTAATGGTTGCTACCTATACTGGCAGGTATATATTTACTTTTGCCATTGGAGCTGGCCCCGTGACAGGCTTAATTATACCGGAATTAAGCAGTAACAGGACCCGTGGGAAGATAATGGGATTTAGCTTCTCCGTTCATTGGGTATGTGTAGTTTTGATATTAATGGATGGATGAATGGAACTATGACGAGTCTCTCTTTATTCTTCTTCTATTAGTTTCTACTTGCCATGTTGTGAATCAATGCAGACAGTTCTATCTCTTTTGACGGTAGAACTTTTTGTTTAAGATTTGAAACTTTTTCTTCCTCCTCCAATCAGGTTTGCAACTTCTTGGTGGGACTATTCTTCCTTGAACTTGTGGAAAAATACGGAGTCAGTTCAGTTTATGCTGGTTTTGGTGGTGTTTCATTGTTATCTGCAATATTTGCTTATTACTTCATTGTAGAGACAAAAGGGCGATCTCTCGAAGAAATAGAATTGTCATTGAATCGGAATATCCATGGTAAAGTCAGGGAAGATTGATCTTTTTCAAAAATCTGATAGAGAATTCCTGAGGAAATATCCAACTCTACCAATGAAAAATCTACCATATCTGATATTCTTTGCAAAAGTTGAAGATGGTGCTTAGCCTTGAAAAGCCATTCTCTCTCTGTTACTGCTCGGTTGTAAAGAAAGCTTCATAAAAGAAAGTTTGCCTCTTTGATGAGAATATCATATTCAATTCAATATAAGGAGCTCTCATGTAGTGACTAGGATTCCAGTCTACGTGCACCATTATCTGTGAATTTGTGTAACATTTTATTTATGTAAATTAACAAGTCTTAATGTTTACATATGCTTATTATTATATTGAAATTCGGGATTTCCCATTATTTCATCCTAAGAAGAAGAAAGTTTGCATGTTGGAAGTGATTGCATCTTCACTGTTACTTTGCGAGCATGCTCTGCCTCTGTCCTTCGCAATTGATAGTTGGAGTCATAGTTGTCATAGTCGCTTTGACAATTGAGTTTGATAAAGGACAAAATTTCCATATGTTTTTTACGGATGCCATGCCATTATGATACGGTTTGGCACTTTTTTATCCTATCCTAGCTAATGGAAGTATGAAAGTTTTTTATATGGGAATCGAGACCAAAACATTAAAGCAGAAAACTGGGTTTCTTCTTTGTTCATTAGTTATTTTTCATATGTTAAACAATTTGACTTACGTTTCAAATACTACGCTCTAAACTATGTGGGAGAAGAGTGTTTCATTAGCTGTCTTTCACTCATTTAACTATATGGTTCGACTGTGATTTGGCAAACTACTCTGGAATATTTACCATTACTTAAATTATATCATGCTAGGTCTTTTATAATCTAGTGATGTAGATACCAGTTTTTTAATGGTATGGATTAGTTTTTAATCTCTCTTCTTACCAAGGTTGTTAAACTCACAATTCTATTAAAATATTTACAAGGTTTGTAAAATTAGAATATAAAAATGTAAGTTTCTACAATCAATATAAAATATCTTTCAAAATCTATGGATATGCCTTACGGTAATCATAAAAAACTTGAGATGGATTGGGAAAAAAATTCAATATACATTTTAATCATAACTAATAATAAAAATCATATACTTATAGTATAAATAATATAGTATAAGTTGATATGCTAATGTATAAAACTACGACATAAATAATAGTATCAATATAAAATGCATTATCATGATAAAATACAAAACTAATACAAATTATTAGCTCATTTTAATTATCAAAACTGTTGCTAGCTCTCCTATCTTTGTCACCATTAGCATTACTATAGTTATCTTCATTGTCAATACCAACATCACTATTGATAATACAACAAATGATATCTATATTTTTTAATTACATATCTTTTAAAATAATAATTATATTAATACTTATGAAAGTCTAGCTATATTTTTTATTTTTAATCCGTTTAGCTCAAATAGGGGGAATTAGCGAAATCAATAAAAAACACACCAAGTCTACCAAGTTTATGTGTACATTCGCGATTCCATTACAAGTTTATACGAAAATGATTTTATACATAAGTTAACTCAAAAAGTATTCTAAAATCATAAATTCATAAAATTAAATGAATAGAATCGTAATTTTAATAGCCATGACTCTACCGTAGTCACTAATTAAAAATAAAAGGCTATCAAGCCATAAAATATTTGGTTAGCCATTATTAATTTTGGGTAAAGTTCACATTACATGGTTGTATTTTGACTCTTAATGTTTTTGCATACCTATGTGTTTATATTCGACACTTGCGTTTTATCACCTCTTTGCATGGACTAACTAAGCATTTTTGTATCTTTCCATGGACACTGGAGACGAGCTTGAGGCTTGATAAACTTTTTAGAAAGGCAAAAATATCTTGGAAGTCCTTTGTACATTTTCATTATTGAGTTTAATTCTGTGCCCCCCCCCCCCCCCCCCCCCCCCCCAAACTTTATGTGCCATACGGTATGCCACGTGTTAGGTTTAGGAAAAAATACACTAATTAATACAAATCATATTATAACATATAGTTTTGAAAGTTTTTGCTTTTTATATTCCATTTCTTGTCCATTATTTTTGTTCATTGCATCATTAATTTTCATTAACTACATTTACCCTTTTTTTTTCAAACACCCCAATTATCTTTTTATTATTAGGGATTAACTATATTATTCATATATAAGGAATGGTTTTGTTACAATTTTTATCTTTTCTAAATCTCTATAGAGAGGCATTTTTCTTTTGATGAACTCATCCCATTTCTATGAGCACTATGATTAAATTTTTTGTCTATGTTATCTTTTAGATTATTAGGAGAAATTTGAGGAATACCGTTAGATTTGAAATGTATTGATTCATGTTGACAATATATTCTTGTGCTTGGGTACCACACACACACACATATATATCTACCATGTATCGATTTGTCACTAGCTTTTCATCAAGATTGTTTTACACAAGATTTTAGCTTGTGCTAAGGTTGCGATGTCTTGAAGAAGTTTATTTTCTAATTGAGGTCCAAGAAATTCAATGTTTTTGATATAGATGGTTGAAGTTTAGTTAACCGTCGATTTAACAACTATCATGGTGATTTTTGAAGGATTTTTTAAGGTCATTTATTTTCCAATGGAGGCCCATGGATAAGCAATGATTATCTTTAAATAATTTTAATATAAAAAAATAATATACATAAATAATATATTGTATTATATATATAATTAAGCCTTTTATTGATTTTGTACATTTTTCATTCAATAAATTATTTTTTTATTCATTTTGTGTGTATTTTTTATTTGAAGTACCTTATTATGTTTGAAATCATGTTGTCTATGTTTATCATTTTTATGTTTGCATTTTTGTAGAAATTAGACCATTGTTTCACTACTCCGTACGAGGATATGCTGTTCCTCACTCCCCAACCCCCTCGCTCACCAACCCAAAAAAGAAAAAGAAGAAGAAGAAGAAGAAGAAGTTAAAGGACATGGTATTTTGAGATATTTATTTTATTTTTGATAAACAATTTTTTTTCCTTTGCTAAAATTTTAGCTATAAGTTTGACTTGTGTGTTTGCAATACCAATTAGAATATAAATATAAATTTCGTTTTATTCTCCTCCATCCATATGAATTTAATACATTACATAAATGGAGTTTATATGTATAATTAGAAAGTTTTGTTTAAAATGAGTCTATATGCATGTGATACACCTTTTAAAACCTTTGCATAATTTAAAGCAAATGAATACAACTCGTTACATTCATAAAATCCACTTTTATTTTTTAAAATAGTATAATTATTTTTTAAAATAGTATAATGCTTCTTAAATGATGCTTCATTATATTCCATGAAAAATCATTCAATAATCATACAAAACTTCCATATATTATATTATTTTATAACTAAATCATAGTATTAATCCTATTACTTCAACAATATATAATTACATACTTTTAACATTTTAATTATGGTAATCACTTAAATGAATTCGTTACTTTTACTCATGTATTTTTTAAATCAATAACTATGTATAACACAAGCCTTAACCTAGATAGTAGCTACTATGTACTTCATTTTAGAGATGCTTCTTTCATGTATATATATTTGAAAAATTTTGTTATTAATACACCTTAATGTTTATTAAAAATCTTAATAAGGAAATAAAAACTATTTTGATGACATATTCTCATATTATTACACTGTAATTCAACCCATTCATATCCAAACATTCCATTATATTTGATTCTCGTCTCAAAGTTTTGATTGAATTATAATTTAATCGATTTCTACACAAATATCGATTTTTTAGTAAATTCAAAAGAAAAAAAATAAAATTTTTAATTTAAAATATTGCACTAGATTTTAATACGTTATATGAAATTATGCATTCATATTGCTTTTAAAATAATATAACTTTTGTAGCGACCCACCTACTAGGTCTGATTCTTGAACCTGTTCCAATATTCCTGTAACTATCCTTGGTACCTGTAGGTGTGTTGCTATGTCGTCTCTGAATTAGAGATAAGGCAAATTCTACTAATATTGAACCTGTAACTTCAACCTGTGTGAAATTTTATAAACGTCCTGTAAAATGGCGCTAACAGCGCTATCATTTCATATCCACATTATATCTAAACACATGTACTTAAAATCTCCGTCACATCATACATCATATATATATACCATCGGGATCTGCATTCCCGGTAAGTAGGCATAGCCCATGATTAATCCTGTAGCCTTAAGTGGCTCAAAAGATTACAAATCCAACCTTATACACACAAATATTTACATTACAATCTGAAGATTAACACCTATAGATCTTATTACAAATAACAGAGGTTCCAAAATGAAACTAAGGGCTTCTTTGCCTCTATTGACGCTCTCCAAAAACCCGAGTCTCCAACAACTTATTCTTCAGTACCTGTACTTGAGGTTAGCAAAAACACTAACCCCTCAGCTTCTTAAGAAGCAAAGTGAGTATAAAATCAAGCAATATTATCAAATACCTCGAAGTGATTACTCAAGCAAGTAAGTTTTCAACTCAAGTTATACTCGCAAGAAACCTAATTCAATTTATTACATTTTAACATCACCATGATCTTCTTAGTGATATTTTCCCTATAATTCCATTTTTGCTAACTCATAACCTTTTCATTGGAGACCATTTCAATCACTCCTGTTTACGCACAGGTCACAAATATTTTTCAATTAATCTAGGCAAAGCCCGTCAACCGGTAGATAAACTACACTCATGTACTTTTCAAAACTTAATGTTTTCTCAACCAATTAAGACATCCTTATATACTCTTTTTAGTTAGAAACATTCAGCTCGCCTTTCACCTGCCTCGAACAAAAGGGGTGACCAGATCCCCATAGGTCACTAAATCGGGCCGGTCCGTCGACCATGCCTCAAACCCATTTGGGTCGACTCAAAGGTCGTACCACAAACTTACTAGGCAGGGAACAGGACTTTTCTTACATTCAGTGTTTTAGGTTAGTAGGTACTTATAGCATAACTCCCATTTTATTATCCATTTAGATATTTCATCGTTACCAAGACAACAATAGTATGAACTCAACTAGTCATATAAACCCCATTTAATAAGCTAAAAATAACCCAACATTACATCACAATCATTAAGCATTCGATAGTTTAAGTTCATTACATCACATACAACCAGGAATAGTATAATCAAATCCCGCACCCAACTCTCATTCTAGGATTTTCTAGAATGTTCCCTTTTTTTCTCATAATCCAATCATATCATGACACACAACCAACCATTAGTAAACCAATATAATTCAACAATCCTCCTGCATTGATCATAGTAAGTGATCGTACAGGGTAATTTCAGCCAACAACAAGTAGTCTACATTATCAATCACTTGTACCCAAGAGAAAAGTTAAGGGGGTACTCACCTGAAACAATATATGCCAATCCAAACAGTTGCACCAGCCAAGTTCCTTTGTCCTCCTTACTCAACAGAAATACCTGAATTATCAGTATACCAATCAATGTTACCTCATTCGCTCTATTGAACCCTAAATTTCTAATTCAGTATTCCAAACCCTTAAATTCCATCTTAACCTCGTATAATCCACCATTTTCCTACAATTTCTAATTCATATATACGGATATACTACGCTCTATTATATATTAATGTAATTAAATTTCAGCATGATTCTATATTGAATCGTATAGTTCTAAATTATCACGATCTTGCACCGAACACTCCCGTTTCTGTTTCGTAACTAACCCAAGCTTCTCAAAATCATATTATGCTTCAATGAACCTCAACTGAAAATCAAATTCAACTAATCAAATCAAATTCTCTAATTTTGCTAAGGATTTAATTCGGCCAAAACAGGGTAATTAGCTTGAAAAATTCACTAAAAATAGAAAACGACTCCAATATGAACAATTATTGATTTGGTGATCTAATAAATCATATAAGGATCTTGTATACTAAAAATTACATCAAAAATACATCATTTGACCTATTTAGTTTCCAATTTAATTTACAACCAGAACAGAGCATTTCTTAAGGAGCACATATTTGTGAATCAAATTTAAGAAAAATAAAATTACCAAATTAATACTCATACAAAATTATGCCAGAATACCAAAAATAATAATTTTTCATCAACATTTGATATTTTTTTAAAAAATAGGAAGTTTCGGGCGTTACCGGGGGCTGCTCCGTTCACCGGCCTCCGGCCACCAAAGCCGGCAACCACTATGTCGGCCGAAATCCTATCCCACCCAAAACCTTAACCCTATCTTGGCATAGCAGCAGATTTACCCTACCCCCTTCGAACGAACAAACAAAATTCTCCCTACTTAATTTGATTTTTTGTTCTTCAATTTCTTCAAATTCTTGTTGCATCCTACTTCAATCTTGTTCTTCTTCCTATCCTGATGATTGCATGTTGGAAATTCCAACTTCAATTTGCCCAGAAAAATTCGGATGAAATGGAGAGGGTTTTGGTTTCTTTTTTTTTTTTCTAATTTTTTGATGATTTGATTTTTCTCTCTCCCTATTCTAATTTCTATATATATATATATATATATATAATATTACTTACTTTTTCTGACATTGAGGGTGCTGTTCTGTATTTGTTTTTGTTTTTTTTTCCTTCCTCTTTTATTTATTTTCTTTTTAGTTATAATATAATATAATATAATATATTATGTACATTTTTTTACATATATATATATATATATGCCCATATAATTTATATTATTATTATTACTATTATTATTTATATATATATATTTTATTTTATTTTTTAGCATATAACATATATATACATATATATATATATATATTATTTTAATTTTAATATTATTGCTTAAGTTTTGGTCCTCACATTTTCCCCCCCTTAAAATAGTTTCGTCCTCGAAACTACTACGCGGGTACAACTCATTGTATTTTAATATTCTACACTTAAATTACAAAACATTTAAAATTTAAGTAAAGCCATACATATTTATATCCTAACGGTGAAACAGAAGTTATCTGTTTAGAACAAGTCTGGATATTTAGTCCTCATATGATATTCTCTCTCCCATGTGGCCTCTGCCTCGGTATGACTATTCCAAAGGACTTTTATAAATATAATATCCCGGTTTCTGAGTTACCTAGTGGACCTGTCCAAAATGGCAATGGGATACTCCTCATATGTCATGTTCTCTTGGAGTCATTTTGGTAGATATTCTAAGACAACTGTTGGATCGCTAACACATTTCTTCAATGAAGACACATGGAATACATTATGGATATTGGCTAACTCAGCAGGTAACTCAAGTTCATATGCCACAGCTCCAATCGTCCTCTGAATCTGGTATGGACCAATATAACGAGGACTCAACTTCCCTTTTACTTCAAATCTCCTGACCCTCTTCATAGGTGATACTTTCAAGAACACAAAGTCTCTAACTTGAAACTCTAATGGTTTTCTACGTTTATCAGCATAACTTTTCTGTCTACTTTGTGCTGTTTGCATTCTGGCCTTTATCACCTGAACTTTATCCTTTAGCTGCTGGAGCATTTCTGGTCCCACTACTTGTTTCTCTCCAATCTCATCCCAATATAATGGGGATCTACATTTTCTTCCATATAGGGCTTCATATGGGGCCATCTGTATAGTACTATGATAGCTGTTATTATATGCAAACTCGATTAGTGGCAAATGTTCATCCCAATTACCACCAAACTCCAAAACACATGCTCTCAACATATCCTCAAGTGTCTGTATGGTTCTCTCTGTTTGACCATATGTTTGAGGATGATAAGCTGTATTGAACTTCAATTTGGTGCCCATAGCTTCCTGTAGGGTTTGCCAAAATCTAGAAATAAACTTGGGATCTCTGTCAGAAACAATAGAAGCGGGTACTCCATGTAATCGCACTATTTCCTTAATATATAACGCTGCTAAGCGAGATAGTGGCATGCTCTGTTGAATTGGAAGGAAATGGGCTCATTTAGTCAGCCTATCAACGATTACCCAAATAGCATTATGCTGTTTCCTGGTCCCGGGTAATCCTATAACAAAATCCATGGAAATCTGCTCCCACTTCCATTCAGGAATGGAGAGGGGTTGTAATAACCCTCCAGGTTTTTGATGCTCTGCTTTAACTTGTTGGCAAGTGCTACACTTTGCCACATATTCTGCAATGTCTTTCTTCATCCCTGGCCACCAATACACTGATTTCACATCCCTGTACATCTTATTGCTTCCTGGGTGGTTTATATAAATGGTATGATGAGCCTCATCTAGAATTGCTTTTTTGATCTTCTCTATTGCTGGTACGCATAATCTACCTTTGAATCTTAATACTCCTGTCTCATCACATATAAAGTCGGGATATCTAATCATATTATTCCTGACTTTTTGCAGTTCCTCATCAGTTAGCTGTGCTTCCCGAATCTGATCTTTCAATGTAGGTTGAATACTCAAACTATTTAATCTAGATTCCACTCCTGACCATATAATTTCTAACTATAACTACTCTAAATCCCTCCACATTTCCACTTTATCGGTGATTAAAGTTGCCAGATTGCTACACTGTTTCCTACTTAAAGCATCAGCAACTACATTAGCTTTACCAGGATGATAGTGAATGGCTAGATCATAGTCTTTCATCAATTCCAACCATCGCCTTTGTCGCATGTTCAACTCTTTTTGAGTAAGGATGTATTTTAAACTCTTATGATCAGTATATACATCGCATTTATCACCATACAAATAATGTCTCCAAATTTTTAAAGCAAATATTATAGCAGCCAACTCCAAATCATGAGTAGGATAATTCTGCTCATATGGTTTCAACTGACGGGAAGCATATGCTATAACTTTGTCATCCTGCATCAATACACACCCTAATCCAATCTGAGAGGCATCACAATATATAGCATACCCACCTGTTCCACTAGGAATGGCCAAAATAGGAGCTGAAACTAACCTCCTCTTTAATTCCTGAAAGCTTTGCTCACATTGGTCTGTCCATTCAAATTTGACTCCTTTCCTCATCAACCGAGTTAGGGGTACAGCTATCTTTGAAAAGTCTTTCACAAATTTCCTGTAATATCCTGCCATACCAAGAAAACTTCTTACCTCCCTGACTGTAGTAGGAGGATTCCACTCTGTGATGACCTGAATCTTTACAGGATCTACAGATATTCCAGAACCTGACACAATATGGCCTAAGAATGCAATCTGGTCAAGCCAAAAATCACATTTCTTCAACTTAGCATACAATTGTTTTTCCTGTAGAGTTTGCAACACCTTTCTTAAATGCTTAGTGTGCTCCTCGTTATCTTTAGAATAGATCAAGATATCATCAATGAATATAACCACAAAATCATCTAAATATTCTTTAAATACCCTATTCATCATATCCATAAAGGCAGCTGGGGCGTTAGTTAAATAAAATATTATAATATACACTCTCTATCGCTCTAATTTCTATCTTATTTTTAAAAGTAAAATGGATTAGCATTAAAGTTGTGAGGACCAAAACTTAAGCAATAATGTTAAAATTAAAATAATATATATATGTATATATATGTTATATGCTAAAAATAAAATAAAATAAAATAAATATATATAAAAATAATAATAATAATAATAATAATATAAATTATATGGGCATATATATATATATATATATATGTAAAAAAAAAATGTACATAATATATTTACTTTTAACTTTTTCGTAGTTTTGATCTTTTTCCTATTAATGAATATTTCATTATATAGATTATTTTTTGTTAAATATATATATATGTAAGTTTTTCCTTTTAATACACCCTAATGTTTATTAAAAATCTTAATATAATAATAAAAATTGTCTCATATTGATTACATTCTAATTTAATCCTTTATATTCAAACATTCCATCATATTCAATTCTCATATTAAAAATAGTATTAGTTGCATTCTAATGAATCATTTTCTACGTACGTATTGATTTTTATAGGAAATTCAAAAAGGGCAAAATTTTAATTTAAAAGATTATATTATAATTTAAACCTTTTATATGAAATTATTCCTTCATACTCAAACACTTAAAAATAAATTGCTAAGAGAGTGAGAGAGAGAGAGTGTGTATTTTACTCTTAATTCATTATGGCAACAACAGTTCGCCACATACCCTACTTAAATAAAATATGTAAGATTATGATTACTAAATGGGTTTCTAAACTAATTTTAAGACCTTGACATTATTGATTAAAATTTAAAAAAATTTGATGGTTCATTAGTTTTGAAAAACATTTCAAAGGTTCGTTATGTTTAGAAAATGCAGTGAAAGGCACAATATAAAAATCTAAGTCCTAGGGCCTAAGAGGCCTGCAAATTACAAATATAGGTAAACAGGCCATAGAGCCACAATTGGCTCCTATAAAAGTCTAATACAGTACCTAAAACATAATACTATGTTTAAGCCAAAAATAGAAAACATAATCAATGACAGCTCTCGAAATCTAGGTCTTTGTTCTCGTCCCCATTCTCTCATCAAAACTAAAAGCCATTGAATTGAATAGGAGATCCACTAAACAGCTCTCACTTGAGCCATAAGGGCTTAGTATACAATAAAGCAAATACATACAACATGTTAAGCGATCCTATGTATTAATGCAGTAGATAATCATTTAATTCATTTAATTATTTTATTTAAACATTTAGCACGAGAGTACTCATGATTCCAAACACAATGACGGGAGATATAGGGTTTGATTCCACTATAGTGGACATCAAGGATTTATGAAAGTAGCCAAATTCCACATTATTGAAAACTAAGTACTTGAGTAGTCTCGTCTAAGTGACCTCACTAATCACAATCTAGTTATATCATATCATCCGCCAAGACTCATAATCCTTAGACGACTTTTGATATACCTTCTTTCTGTTCACAGTGCTTGCTATTAGCCGTAATTTCATTTATCAACTACTTGTTAAGTCATATTTTGATGGCCTAAGCGCCTAACCATCGCATCATTTTGAGGTATATGACCACAATCATAATCTTGATTCAAGGTTTGTCACTTGCTGGTTCAAATAACCATGTATAAGTAGCAAGTAGTTACTTAGTCAGGTTGATTACTAATTAGGTTTAACTTTCTATTCTAGCATGCAACAAGCAAGTTACTATATACCTAAAAGGTCAATGATTCATGAATCGTAATTCAAGTTCAAATTGAGTAGATCTAAATAGCTTTTAGTTAATTGTGGCCCCAATTATTTAGGGTTTATTTAATTAAATCTAGTAAGTTATTTGAAGCTTTAAGTTTAGTTATATTTAAAGCTCAAACAGGGTGTTTGAGCTTTTGAAGAATAATAGGCCTAGTTGTGTTTAGAATCAGGCTAACTAATCCTAATTAATTTAGTTAAATCCAATTATAATTACTAAGTTCATTTTAATTCTAATTAGGTCACTTCAATTTACTTTAAGTACCTTAGGGCCATTATATTTAATTAATCCTATTTATTATGTTTTAGGCCCAATTGATTATTAGGTATGATTTTAATTTCATTTTAAGTCCTTGATTGATTTAAGTCCTTCATTAGTTTAAGGCCCAGTTAGGTTTAATTTATTTGTTAAGGCTCATTTAGGATATAAGCCCTAAAGATTAATGGGTCCAAGCATGTTTTGGATCTTGAGCCCAGTTGGGTTTTATTATAATTATATAAGTTCATTCTATTTTATTTACTTTATATCTAGTTTATTTTAATTAGTTAATTTCATTTATTAAGTTATTTATCATACTTAAACCCATTTAGAGTATGAGTCCTATGAAGAAATGGGCTCAGTTATGTATTAGATTTAGATCTTGAGCTTATAGGTTACTGGGTTTACATTATCATGTCATATTTTATTTTAGTCCAATTAAGATAGTTTAATTGGTTAAGCCTATTTAATCAAATTATATTTAATTATATGAGCCACCTAAAGGGGGGGTGGGGGTAAGAGGGTGGTCCTTGGGCCTATCTTGGTAGGGTCAACTTGGGGTTAGGTTGGTCTTGACCTAATTTAATTAAACCAATCATTAAACTAAACTCAATTTGTCACTATTAAATATCTTAATTTTAAAGGGTCGTAACTTGTTTAATTTAAGCCTAAATTAAGTAAAACCAAAGCCATTTATTTATTTTTAATCACTTCTACTACCTATTTTAACATAAAAGTCACATTTTATTTAATTTAGAACCATTAGATTACCAAACTAAACATAATCACCAATTTCCAACTTTAAAAACTCATAACTTATTTAATTTAAGTCCAAATCACTCCAAACCAAATCCCACTTGTTCCTACTTCTTCTTATAGTTTAAAATATCATTTGTTTTTCATTTTCAAGCCCACAATATCACAAAAACAAGGCAATCAAAACAGCATACACCCCAATTTGTTTTCATTCATTCAACTAGTTCAATTTTTACAAATCATTATTTCTAGGCCTCATTTTATATTCAATCTAACTTCTATTTATAATTAAATGATAATTCCATTAAATTTACTTAAAATAAACATAATACATCATTTTTTTTTAGAATTAAACATTTGCCAAAAATCATGCAAGAAAATCAACATTAGAAGTTCTTACAATCTTCCAATCCAATTCAATTCATTCCTAAACTTTGCCAAACTCAAAATTTATCATGTAACCTCAATTTTCATCAAATTTATCACCTTGTGAACATAGTTACATGTTGGAAATTAATACTTTAACAATTAATTTAATTTATCCAATCACCAATTCAATCATACCACCAAATTCCAACCTTCCAAATGTTATATCTACTAATTAATCATCAAAATCACTTCATATATCACATGTTCATACTTCAATCATTAATTTGTCATCATTCATCATCCAAATCAGAATTAACAAGAAAATCAAGTTCTAATTTCATTTTCCTTAACGCGACAACACCAAGTTCTAGAGGAGGTAGCTTGCTAAGCTCGCAAAATTTTCTGTTTTTTGATGGAGTTTTATCATGATGTGGATGAGCCTTATGACCATAACTTTTGAGATCTGTCAAAAGTCAAAAGTCATAATGCTGAATTTTTGTCATTATTGAGATTTATTTATTTATTTATTTTGGTTGTAAGACTAAGGGTTGAAAAGATGATTTTTTTTGCATGTAACTAATGGTGTGGGTATATGGAAAAATTCACAATGAAGCAAATTAACTATGATTAGCATTACTTTCTCGTTATATATATTAACAAAAACAAATATAAATACAGTTTTATATTGTCAATGTTTTATGATATTCTTTATATTCATTTTTTTTTTCATATTTCTAAGTGTTGCTCTTGTATGTAATTGTGTATGTAAATGGTTTGCAATCAATATTTCATTATTTCCATATTGTTATATTACAATAAAGAGATATAGAAATTTATTGCAGTTACTTTTTGAAAATTATTGGTATATATTAGTAGAAATTTATTGAAATGGATGTACTAATGGAAAAGAGGGGGGAATATACTTAAATAATATCATTTTTGAAAAAAATTCGCAAAATAGGATACCTACAAAAATTATTTCAAAAATAGATTTTGAAGTCGCAAGCATATACATGCCTTTAATTTTGCCAAATTTTGCAAAATTGAAGGCATGAGTAAGGTTCGCCGCGCTTTCAATTTTGCAAATTTTTTTTTTTGAAATGCAAAATGAAGGTTGGTAACTTTTAAAATAATGAATTTTTGTTAGAATTTTTTTAATGTAAATTATTGTAATATTTAAATTTATGGAAATTAATTTTTTAACTATTATGTAAAATTTTAATGTTTTTTAAGACAATAAAAGAAGTAATTTGAGGAAAGTTATAATTGAAAAAAAAAATCAATGATTATTAAAAAAGTTTAGAAATAACTATGAAATGCATGGATGGGATAGTAGAAAACAATAATTTATTACAAGATGTAAAAAAATTACAAAATTGAAAATATTAGTGTACAAGAATTGTCAACATCCATAAAAGGTGTCCCTCCTACTGCATTATAATTGATTGGATAAAATGGTTAAGGTTTCATCTAATCTGTAAAATGAAAACATAAAATGTTAGCATTACATAGATAATGATTCAATATCATAAACATGGAAGGGTAAGTTAAGATTGAATTAATAATGCGACTAATTATGTAACGTTTACCATTATCGTGTCTACATGGATATATCCTTTCATTATGGCCTTTCCCTCGACAAAGTTCACATGTGATTCTATCTGAACACTCTCTAGTATCTATCTTCATATGGTCTCTTTTTTGCCTTGATTTTTCCTTTTTTCGTGTAAACTTTGGTCTTGGATAGAGTGACGGGAACGATATCAGCTCCCAATTGATGTTGTCACCTATTGATGGGAAGCAGGTCTTATATGTGAACTCTTGGTGTGTTTATTTGTACCAATCTAGTATGGATGCCGAAATATTGAGCCCGATTGGTACAAGTGGACGAAGAGTCAAAGAGGAAAGTTAGTGCAACCAATCACATTCTATTTTGAACATATATTTTATTGAATTATGAGCATAAGGATATAATGGTTTACACATTGAAAAATAAAACGAGATGCAGCAAAAATTCAATAAAGAATGTAATAGATACAATCTCTTTTGCCTTTTTTTTTTTTTTCTTGTTCCCTAGACATATTACAAAAACTGTATTGCTCGGTAGTTTCAACCTTGAAAGCTTATTACACCAGAAGGTTCCACCAAAAAATAAGAAATGCTCTATAGTAGAGATCCCTAACTTGGATTTAATGGTACATGCATCCCAATATGTGATAATCTGCATTCTTTTTCAAGAAATTAAGGTATCTTGAGAAACACAAAGGCATGTGTCCAATTGAAAGAAATAATTAATTAAAAAGCAATGGAACTGATAACAAGCTTTATTTCCATTGAATAATCAAGTAAAATAGGACTCGAGGTCGAGGTAGGATTACAGGGCCTTTGGGGCAATCATCCTGATCATTATAACAAGCTCTTTCATGTACACAACACCAGCAAATTTTTTTCCAAGAAATCATCCGGTTGCAATGACGAACGTGCATCACAACAATTTCTAAACCATGGTCCAAGGTTGATTTTGCTGTCGCCAACTGGTGCAATGTCGCCCACTGAGGCCATGTCTCTAATTCCCACACCTGTGAAAATCAAAATAATGCAAAGAAATTCAAATATTAAAACATTAACTTATTATGAACGAATATGTTGAAAATTGTTTTGCATTATTGTTAGCATGTTATGAGATCGACCCTCAAGAAAAATATAAGATGATTTCTTATTTTTCACCTTAGTTAAAGCAAATGAGTCAAATCTTAAAATATTAAATGATCATTTTTCGATATGAAAGTAAGGATTCCACTAAGGAGGGAGTTACAAAAAAAAATTCAATAATTAATATACACCACACACATAATATATAAATATTAGTAAGATTTTGATATATATAAATTATATAAAATACGAGTTGTAATTATTTTAAAAACTATCCATTTAACTATTATACATATTAAAATTTTATTAATATTTATACAGTATGTATATATAATACGTGACATATATTAATCATTAGGTTTTATTGATAGAATAGCTAATCTAATTCATTCTTGTTTCTTATAAAAAACTAATGAGTAGCTATTTTATACTTTAAAAATGTTTTATTTTTTAAATAATCATATTAATCTTTTTGGACACACTATGGTGGATATTCATATTCCCATAATTGTACATGCATTCTAACATGAGATGACCTGTATTGTGATCATTCAAGAAATTAGAGGATCCAAAATGTGAGAAATATAAAAGTATGCATTCAATTAAAATCTAAAATTAATTTAAAGCAAAACGAGTTGATAATGAACTTTATTTCGTTGAATAATCAACTAAATTAAGGCAGGGTTGCAAAGGGGTTCACATTCTTCTAGTTCGAGATTAAAAGTACAGGATTCAAATTTAAGAAACGTACATAATACTTATCCATTTTGAATTTAAAGCCTTTATACCTTTATGCTTTAGGGGTAGATAAGTAAGTGAACACGACAAAATGACTCGCCCAATTCCCTACTGGATTAATTTGCCTATTCTGGCTATGGTTATTGCTTCGCGTTGGTCCATCTCGTTGAGACTTGAGATTTTAACTAAAACACAGGAAGATTAAACGAGGGTCGAATGATGATTCACGAACTTAAATGTACAATTTTCTACTTCAGTGCTATATTAAAATTAGTATATCAATCGTTTTATTTAAAAATCGAAATTTATAGATATAGTATGATATATATATTTATTATTTAATAATACTTTAAAGTTTAAAATATTGGCGGATTGACTGTGGACAAATAGTGTTTACTCTTTCTTCATGCTCAGACGCTGCTTGCTGCTCCATAAAAAACAATGATAGTGATGTACAGGGAACTTATTTTCGCCCGTTGCACAGCTACTCCAATCGGCTTTTCCTCGCAGATACTACTGAACGCATGCATCAACTTATGGAAATATTTATATTTGATTTTCGTGCTCTATTTAATTATAAAACGATTTACTCCTTTTAAAATGGAATATCATTTTTTTTAATTTAATCTTTGTAGCTGTTCTAATTTTAAGAAAATGATCTTTATTTTATTTTTTTCTGTAATTGATTTATAAATTATATTTTAAATATAAAAATTATTGACTTATTAAAAAATTATAAAAATCAACTTGTTTTAATAATGCATATTGAAAAGTCGTTTATACTTATACTTTTATTTTTAAACAGAATGTTAGAAATAATGTATTCATAATATCATATTGATATTAATTAATTTATGTATGAATATAGTGTTGTCAAAATTATAATTCTACCAATATGATTATACAAGTTTATGATTTTAAGAGATCTTTTCAAATTAAATTGGGTATAAAATTATTTTTTTGTAGTCTTTTGGTTGAATCATGAATTTACACGTAACTTTGATAAAATCAAGCATTTTTAACTAATTCTATTGATTTTTATCCATTTGAGTCAAATGGTTAAAAAATAATTAAAAAAATACAACTAACTTCCATCAAATATGGATATGTTGATACTTTTAAAAAATTAGAATTAGAAAATATGGACCTTCTATAGTCCGGTCGACTATTTTAATGGGATCGGTCTAATCATTAATCTCACCGTTAAATTATATATACTAAATTTCAATCATTTATTACCATTAATAAGTGAATTAACAGTATGATTCAATGCTAGATTAAACTTATCCAAAACACATGCGAAACCATACAAAATTCCTAATAATGATGTTAGTATTACCAATAAAAATAACAACAATGATAATGGTAACAATTGGTTCTCTTGAAGCAAGCGGAATCTACTTAGCAAACTAATATATATGATATATACGTGTAGCGAAAATTGTGATACCAAAATAGTTACTTTGAAATTTTTGTTCGCATTGTAATTTTATACTCCAAACTTTAAGAGATGACTTATAAAGAATTGTTTTGTTGATGAGGTGTATTGTTACAACGCGTTCTAGACAACAGCTAAGGGTTCCAAAGTGGAATATTACATTACTCACTAATATGGCAGAGTTGTAAACACAAAGATCTCATCGAATTAATATTGTCAAAGCATAGATAGATATAGTAGGGATTGTAATGAGAAATAATTAATTTGCAGTTATACATCAACTGTAGCGACCCACCTACTAGGTCTGATTCTTGAACCTGTTCCAAAATTCCTGTAACTATCCTTGGTACCTGTAGGTGGGTTGCTATGCCGTCTCTGAATTAGAGATAAGGCAAATTCTGCTAATATTGAACATGTAACTCCAACCTGTATGAAATTTTATAAACGTCCTATAAAATGGCGCTATCATTTCATATCCACATCATATCTAAACACATGTACTTAAAATCTCCTGTCACATCATACATCATATATATATATCATCAGGATCTGCATTCCTGGTAAGTAGGCATAGCCTATGATTAATCCTGTAGCCTTAAGTGGCTCAAAAGATTACAAATCCAACCTTATACACATAAATATTTACATTACAACCTGAAGATTAACACCTATAGATCTTATTACAAATAACAGAGGTTCCAAAATGAAACTAAGGGCTTCTTTGCCTCTATTGACGCTCTCCAAAAACCCGAGTCTCCAATAACTTATTCTTCAGTACCTGTACCTGAGGTTAGCAAAAACACTAACTCCTCAGCTTCTTAAAAGCAAAGTGAGTATAAAATCAAGCAACCCAATAAAAACAAACAACAAAATCACATAATAGTAATCAACAATATTATCAAATACCTCGAAGTGATTACTCAAGCAAGCAAGTTTTCAACTCAAGTTATACTCGCAAGAAACCCAATTCAATTTATTACATTTTAACATCATCATTATCTTACTTAGTGATATTTTCCCCGTAATTCCATTTTTGCTAAACTCATAACCTTTTCATTGGTGACCATTTCAATCACTCCTGTTTACTCATAGGTCACAAATATTTTTCAATTAATCCAGGTAAAGCCTGTCAACTGGTAGATAAACTACCCTCATGTACTTTTCAAAACTTAATGTTTTTTCAACCAATTGAGACATCCTTATATACTCTTTTTAGTTAGAAATATTCAGCTCACCTTTCACTTGCCTCAAACAAAAGGGGTGACCAGATCCCCATAGGTCACTAAATCAGGCCGGTCCGTCGATCGTGCCTCAAACCCATCCGGGTCGACTCAAAGGTCGTACCACAAACTTACTAGGCAGGGAACAGGACTTTTCTTACATTAAGTGTTTTAGGTTAGTAGGTACTTATAGCCTAACTCCCATTTTATTATCCATTTAGATATTTCATCGTTACCAAGACAACAATAGTATGAACTCAACCAGTCATATAAACCCCATTTAATAAGCTAAAAATAACCCAGCATTACATCACAATCATTAAGCATTCGATAGTTTAAGTTCATTACATCACATACAATCAGGAATAGTATAATCAAAT